>OY977959.1:722333-1444666 GCA_963854355.1 Epinotia brunnichana | reverse complement strand
TGAATGAATGAATTGCTGGGTCAATAGGCTGTCCAGCAACCATTTTAACCTGGCGGCGCAGACATGCAAGTCAATTGTCGATTTGGTGAAATAGGAACCAGATGATTTCAAGCTCAACATAATACGCGCGTCCTCTATAACAACGCATTCAGGATGCTGATGAGGTTGCCGCGCTACTGTAGTGCATCGGGGATGGTCGCGGAGGCGCGTACGGATGGCTTCCACGCTATTGCGTAAGCGAGTCGCGTCCCTGATGCACGAGTGTTCCCGGCAGCTCCAACGGACTCCTGAGTACAGTTGCGGAAACGCATGAGAGTCCTATATTCCGCCAATGGACGAAGTCTCATAGCTCACAAGTGAGCTATGAGAAATAACATAAAACTAAGTAAAATTGTTACTAACATATATGGATGTACCATTTACTCCGCAATAAACATATATTCATTCATTCAATACGTATGCATACATAACACATACATAACAGTCCTTCAGTTGAGTTTGGTTGAGTTGAGTGTTTTATCTCGACAGCATCGGCTATATGTACTGCAACTACTGCAAGTCATACGATTTAAAGCCTTATCGATACCAATCGCATCAAACTAAACACAGACAACGAAAGAGATTGCGAATTAGATTTGACTACGAAAATGGTTATCTTTGACAGTGCAAATCGGCAGTGTGCGTCATGAAACGTCAGATAGGTAAATAGTATTATCTAATGATTAGACCCCGCTATCGGAGGTGCACATTGGTAGCTGTCAAGTTCTTAGGGATGGGAAAAATATTTATGATATCGATATCGATACTCTTACTTATTCTGTACATTAAGTTTTATATATATACAATGTTTTAGACTACAATTTAACATGTTTTTTGGGATCCAAAATAATAATTGTCATCAGAAATATAAACCATTATCAGTACAACAAAGATACTATGGTTGCTATTTTACTTTTCTGATGTTTCGAGTTGCAGGGCAGTTCATGAACGCTCTTGAGTGTCTTGAGATAAACCTTTTCGATAGAGGGTGTATAGATATACTGGGTTTATTGTTGAATATATTCATCGTGGCTGCACTAGATTAATAGAAGACTAGTCCTTTTGGTGGAAATAAAAGAGAGTTTTATTAATTATTAAATTTTTGATTAATTAATGAATGGTTCGTACTATGAAAATAACGATAATTTGTTAGTAATGATGAAATATTGAAGATTTATATTTTATCAAAATGAAAAATATTTAACAAACAATTTTGTAATTATAAAGCCCTGTTTTATAAAATAAACACGTTTAATAAAAGTCGTAGACTCTCATTATGGTTCTGTTCTGTTCTGTTCTGTTCTGGTGACTCATCCAGCCAGCAGTTCTGCTGCAAGGACTCAGAAGTGCTGACTACAGGAGGGAGGAGGTGTTAGAGCAAAATAACGAAGAAGGCTCGCTTACCTCGTCTAGTGTAGCATATGCGGCAGAAAGTTAGTGGGGTATGAGAACCTTAACCGATCACCGACTTAACCGCAAATACTATAATGATCGGGGAAAGCGGGCTTGCCTGTCCATTTTGAACCAACTTCCGCCGCCCGGCCGCAGGCAACAGCTTCCTGCCCGAGAAACCGGAGAGCCAAGTAGATAGGACGGGAGTGTAGGTGTGCAGTCAGGATGGTTGGAGAGACGGGAGTTGGAGCCGACCCGAATACAGGCATCGTTAAGCCAGCATGGGGTAGATAGATACTATACTTGGTGAATAATATATATAATTAGTTTTTGACTGCTTTGTCCCTCCCCTTTGACCCTCAGGTTCTGACAATGAACCTCTTCGCGCTTATCGCAATTGTTAATTAAGACCCGGCGATTGTGTGTCTTCTCTGTCTCTTCGTTCTCCTCTTCTTTCTTGTCTCAGTAGTCAATCAATGATCAATGTCTACGTCTTGATTCGCTGGGTTGGTAACGTGTATCATGCGGCTGTACATTGGTCGAGTTTCAAGTGTATGTGACTGCGGCTGTAGACTTGTCTTTCCTCAGTACGTATAGTCGCGGCTCGGCCATGTGCGCGTCGTTGCGAAGTGCTTTCGTGAAAGTGCCTTCCAAGACTTGTTTTATTTAGACATAGAGTTGCCTTACTTCTTACTTCACTAGGCAAGGTAATAAAATTTGGTTCTTTCTTTTACCTTTATCACTGCTGCTAGCGGGGTTGTCATATAGGTACATATATGTGGTTTGAACGTTGACGATGCAAACCCGAGCCATTAAACACTCATTACCTACTAGTTTTCAACACTCGCTTCGACGTCAAAACTTCCCACTCAAATCACGTCACCGGTTCATCCAGCACCTGTACATGCTACCATCCTACTGCACACTTAAACACTGCACCCATAATAAAATGCACTGTTATTATCGTAGTTCATCAATCAATAGCAACACTTACTTCTGCAATAAAATCGCCTCGACAATGCAACCCCCAGACACTAAATATTTAGACACGCGTATCAACTGCACAATAGGTAGTCAAAATACACTCCCTACTCGTTTCCAAAGCCGACTTTCTCCGCTAAAACCTTCCTTTCAAATCACTTTACCGGTTCATTCAGCACACCTGCACAAGTCACCATCTTAACGCACACATAACAATTGCACACATCATAAAATACACTTTTATTATTATAGTAGTTCATCAATCAATTGCAACATTCACCTCTGCACCTAAATCAGATTACAGGTAAGTATGTAGTAGGTACACACTAATTACATAGTCGGTTATAGTGTTCCGACTTCATCCCTAGGCAGGGCATCCATAATTAGGTACCGCCCAATACGGCTTTCCTTATTTCCAGACCATCTAGCCGGTTATCGTCCATACGCCTAAGGCATGGCACCGTATATATTTTTTTTTGATTCATCTGCGAATGGCATTTAGTTCGTAAGCAATTTCAGCCTTTTGGAATCTGTACAATTAATTTATTTTGAACCTTGTCGGTCGGTCGCCACGATCTTGTTTTGTTCTATTGTCTTCATGAACCGCGATTACTGCACGTGGGTTTTCTCCAAGTTTCTTGGTAGGCGCAAATTTCAGTCGCCCCTTGTCCATTTTTTTTTTCTTTTTGTTTTTGCCCTTTCTATGTCAGGCTCGTGGCGGCGACGTTCTGTATTTAATTGTAGCTAACGCCAGATGTGTGATTGTAAAAGCATTGTAGACCTTCCATCCATTGTCCATAACTCAGTGGCTTAAAAGAGCATGAAGCTTCCGCTATGGGCTTGAAGGAAAAAACAATGATTGTATATTACCCGTTAGGCGAAAGCAATCACCCAAAATAGTTTTAGTAATTAGTAGCTGGACTCTAAAATAAAGGGGCAAATCGCGACACGGCGTTACATGCTAATATTAGTAATAAAATCAAATGGATAATACATATAGGTATATCATGCTAAACATAATAAATTAAATTGTTAATTTCCACCATTGGCCATTGCCATTACAAAACTTATGATCTAAGGTTTCAAGCCTTTTTGCACCGAAAGTCTTTGAATGTTACAGAACAGCGTGCAACCCTTGAGTATGTGCTTACTGTTAAATGTGAACGATTAAAAGGAAGTAAATGGTTATCTAAATAGATATTGTGTACACATATAGATATATAACTAGTGGAGGTTTATCGACATAACAGTGCGTTGACATATCATAACAAGAGGAGCTCTGTATTTTTACGAGCTGTGTATGTATTGCTGCCTTCCCGGGACGAATCAGGCAAGGTTGGTCCGCTATATCGGAGCCCGCCAATTACCGCCACCTCACGGTGATTTATGCGTACATTTGAATATTGGAGAGACCTCATCAAATGTATCGCTTCAACTTGGACAAGCGTCGTCGTAGCTGGCGAAGACGATAGAAGATAACCGCACATTAATCAGCTGCATTCACTGTTATATAATATATAGACGCACTGCACATTTTTTTGTACATGTATCGCGAAATGAGTACGAGTATCGAAGCGAGTTATCGGAACGGACAGCGTGGTTAGGCGCTTCAGATGTGTATTTCTAGTTTAACCATTGATTAATTATTCATGTGACATCTCCTCCCTGCATTAGTATATAGTTACTTCTAGTTTAACGATCGTTAAAATAAACTATATGACTGACATCTACTCCATGCAATATTAGGTAACTAAGTAAATAACTAATTAACAGCAGAGGTGCAATTTTATAGCTTCTCTGCTTCCCTAGGTGTGGGTCAAAGCAGATGTTCTTCGCCGTTGATCATTAGGAAGAAACAAGAAGTGATAAGTGCGCGGGATGGCAGGGTGTTGTACATTGTATTAAGTATTCTACACAATATTAAGTTGGAGGCCTTTGTGCTAGGTGCTAGGGGCGTAAACAGATGTGTTATGTTGCTCGTCTAACTGTTGAACATTCGATCTAGCTTGAAAGTGGGATACGTTAGGGCCAGGTAAAATAGCTTTTCCCGAGACCAAGGGGCCTCGTAGATTTAACCGTCATTTTCAAATCACTGAGCGATTTAGCCTTCAGAAAAAGGATCTGGAATTTGAAAACTACAACTTTAATGGAAGGACCTCACCGGTTTTTAACTGTGACGACGGCGTGCCCTGTTAGGTGGCGACAGGTACAGGGTTGCTATTGCTGCAATTCACGGAGCTTGGAGTTGCACGCACTTTTATTGCACTCACTGTTTATACCTCCAATATATAACAAACACACTGCTATTAACCCGGCACAACACAATTTGAAAAAATCGAAGGGATGACTCAATGTATAAGTCACGCGTGTTATTTGGACTTCCGAAAGGCGCGGGCGCAAGCAACATCTGCAACTGACCGACCTATTGTCTCATGGGCTTTTGTTAAATTTTATGGCGATAGGAAAGGACGAGAAAGGATCTCAGGCAGCGACCGCTCTGTTCGGCTGCCCATACGAGACTCCTCGTAGACTCTCATTATGGTAAAGGAAAATTATCGACATATAGCTAAAATTATCGACATATAGCTAATATTTCAAAATAATTTTGACCCATCCCTAGAACTTGACAGCTACCATTTTGCACCTCCGATAGCGGGGTCTACTAATGATCTACAAGTATGAATTTTGGGTTCCGGAAGCAGCACGGCTATCAAGGGATGGCCCGCGAGCTGTGTTGCGGCGACATATAGACTGTCCATCTCTTTCGAAGTTGCTGCTGTAGCTGTAGTTGTTTTATTGGAGTGTTCCCGTAGATAGAGGATAAAATAGACGTCGTCTTAGCGTATGCCCGAAAGGGACGATGGTAATAATATAGTTCATTATGATACAAGTGCGGAAAGTAGGTAATTCCCAACGATTGGCAATGACCAAAACACGACCGTCAGGGAGTGTTTTGATCGACACGAGTTGGGAGCTATCAATAACCTATCCGCACGTGTATCATACAACATTTTACAATGCACTATGCGAGGAAATAAAAAAATATGCATAAAAGGTGAAATTTTAATTGTCATGAAATCTCATTCTCGCACGTGTGCGGGAATATTGGCCTGAAATCCATTCCTGCACGGGCTGGCCCCACCGTGTTTCCGTGTTTATGTTGAGCCATATAAAGGCGCACTTTCAGAGCAAGTGCATTGTAAAGTAAATTAAAAAGTATCAGAAGACTACTTATACATTCTTGACGTCAAAATGTCGTATATAAAATTAGTCGTATTATATCGGTGACGTCATGGTCACGTGAGTTTCAGTACAATATTTTGACAGGTGGTGACAAACAAAAATTCCGTACTGTACCCTCGGGGTACTTTGGCCCTGGAGGGTTACTTTGGCTTTCGCGAATTACTTGGTCCTCCGCTTTTTTATGAGTTTAAGAGTGGTCTGATCACCTTATTTTTAGTTTCAGCTAACTGCTCACGTTGGTACTTTTATTATTTGACATTGCTATGTGTGGTTTTTATGCGGGCCAAAGTAACCCTCCATTGGGTTAATGTACCCCGAGGTTACGATACCTATACGCGCGATGAGGGACATGAAATATAACATTGACATTGTATTTCGTTCGCGTTGTCTATGCTTACATCCTTGTCACTCATGTGTGGGTTAGTCCCTCTATTGTATTCTAATTCCATGAGAGTTCCACATGATCTAAAAACAGTCACCAGCATTAGTATATGCCCTAACAAAGGCAGCAAAAGTATCTGACACGTCCTAAAGGCCCTAGAAATAAAGTCGTGTCAGATATTTCGCTTTGTTATTACCTTTAAAATTTTCGTAAAAATGAGTTGTTTAGTAACCACTTTATACATTATATGACGTAACAATTTAGTGTCGGAAAAAATATATCATAATCTGCAAGATATGAGAAGTAACACAGTTTTCGTAGAAATCCATTTTAACAAAAAAAAGTAGAGAAAAAAAAATCTAAAGTGAACCCTATTATTTCACTTGTAACCAGTTTACTGCTCCATTTTTATAAAAAAAAACAGAAAAAGATGAAATTGTGTAATCTTCTTCATAAAGTAATGGACAATAAGAATAACTTTATATTCATACTTACTTAAATTTCTTCTTGTTTTCTGAAATATTCCGAGAAACATGTTATCCGCGCTTTCGAACACGCACTTCCATCTCGCTCACGCGTATGCTCAGTGAGAGGGAGAGAAGACCATGAACGTGCGGAACCTTAAGCCCCTGCTAGACGGTTGCCAACACGCCCCTCCGACTGAGCGACCTTGGTCCGCACCAACCGTGTAGACAGTTGTTTGGAGCTAAATTTCATACTACAGCGGTCGGTGCCAACCAAGGTTGCTCGGTTGGAGGCGCGTGTTGGCAACCATCTAGCAGGGGCTTTAATGTTGGTGACCGTCTACTATACACGTGTGGTGTGGAGTTCATTGCGACCTCTTGGAACGAAAGAGAGGTAAGGCACATCGGAATGTCATCTCGCTTGTATGTGGAGCAGCCCAACTGGGGAAGTACCTCCACCTTACAGAAGACCGCAGCCATAATAGCACCACTGCTTTGTAGTGTTGCTATATTATTGCATGATGAAGTATGTGGTGTTGTGTTCCTGGTGGCGAATAAGGTCGCCAGAGCTCCCTAGGGTGCGCTGTGTTGGGAGTGAGGGACCTGCATGTCTCTATCTGCCAACACAGCGAATCCTCAAGTGAATAAAGGGTCGGCAACGCGCTTGTGATTCTTCTGGAGTCACAAGTGTCCATAGGCGACGGTACCAGCTTAACATCAGGCAGGCCGTAAGCTTGTTTACCACCGTCGTTTTATAAAAAAAATAAAAAACCGGTCAAGTACGAGTCTGACTCGCGCACCGAGGGTTCCGTACAAACTTTCATACACCATACCCGTCATGTCAGGACCCTATTCAATCTTGAACAATCTTAAACAGCTCATAGTAGAAGTTACCGTTGCAAAGCGCCTTCTGCATTTTGGTACTAATAACTTACAATACATTAGTATGTTTGTTTATCAGCGATAGCTTTTTATCACGCGTACCGATTTCGATTATTTATTTTTTATTTGAAAGAAGGGACTTTAACGATAATCTGATAGGAATTTGAAGGCATAACATTTCATACAAAAGTAAGTAAATTACAAATTTAATTAAGAAATTATTTTTGATAAATAAAAAAAATAAGCTAGATAGAGATATCGTTTTATTTTTCCTGTATTATTTATGTTACTCTTAATCATATGTAATTATTTCAGAATTTTCGCTTCGTAAACTTTAAGGGGGGGAATGGTATTTTTTTTACATTTTCCTTAATAAATCAAAATTTAACCACTGTAGAATAAAAATAAAAACGGTTTTAGAAAGTGCAACTCAAGCCCTTTCATATGATACCCCACTTGATCTATTTACTAGACTTTGATTTTTTAACCCCCCTCATAGTCGTCATTTAACCCTTTATTTGGCAAATTAAGACGAGGCACCCGAAAATAATTCTCACGCTAGCTCCGCCCATCTCACCCCGCCACCCCCTAGCGAAACTGTGAAGCCGTGCTCGTGCGCCGCTTGTATTTATCATACCTAGGCATGCAACGCTGCAGTGAGAACATAGAATGAATAGAATAGAGAAAATATTTTTTAATTTTATTCTGCAAACTGCTATATTTAAAAGATCGATCCATTAGATTACTTAGTGAATAGTGGTAAATAAAAATCTTGAGTTCAAGCCTCGTTTGCGCCTTGAAGAGCAAAAAAAATGTGCATTAAAAAATACAAAAATCACATCAAAAAATATGTACCTACCTATAGGTACTGTGTCTACATCATCAAAAAAAATTTTTTTTTAATTTTCCATACACGTTTCTTAACCCTTTTAACAGTTGTTCCAAATTTCAAATTGATAGCTTAAATAGTTCCTGAGATATTTAACGTTGTGACAGACGGACGGACGGACAGACGGACAGAGTCGCACCATAAGGGTTCCTTTGTTACCTTTTTGGTACGGAACCCTAAAAACGAGTACTAGTATAATAATTGAGATAATAGAACTGATAGGAATGGAGCGGGGTTAAACTAAACTGTTCCGATAACCTAAAGCCTAAACCGACGTGATACTGGTGTTTGTAGCGTTAGGTCTTATCTTATCTAGGTGAGGGCCCTTTCGGATGCACTTCGACCCAGTTCTCACGGGATCTTTTGTGCATTTGCCCTCTCCTTTATACCTGCTCCCAGGCTTGCTCCATCATTTCCACAAAGCGGATGATGCAGTTCGCCGGGAGCACCTTGAATTCCTTTGGTTCCGGGTAACCGTTACCAAAGTAGTTCATTCTTTGTCTGGCAAGGGCATGACATTCACACAATAAGTGTTCCATAGTCTAATCTTCCTCGCCACACATTCTACAGTCTAAACTATCAGATAGTCCCATCTTGGCCATGAGATCCTTGACCCCGAAGTGACCAGTGAACACCCCAGATATAATTCTGAGTTGCTTCCTACTGGAATTCCAGAGTTTTCTGGTCCAGCCCGAGTCCACTCCTTCTATGAAGAGCTTAGAGTGCCTTAAGCCAGCCTCATTCCTCCACTGTAGCGTTAGGTACAAAGGAATGTTATATTCTTACTTAAATTAATTACTTATTGTATTATTTGAGGGGAACGATTTTATAACGCTTAATGGCCGTAGGTATTCACGTTCAACATCATCATCATTACTTAAGAGCCCTGCTCTTGTCGGTGGAGTAACCGCCACTTTTTTCTGTCCATTGCCAGCCTGAGCCTCTTGACTTCCTCATACGACTCGACATCAGCTTTATCCTTTACTTCGCTAAAATATGTTAGCCTAGGCCTTTATCTGCCTCGCTTGCCTTGCCGTATTAGATGGCATCTTGCCTCTCCTATTTCTAATAGGTACATCCTAGCAAACATATTTTCTCTCCTACTATCCTTAAGAGGCTGACAAGACCTAATTTGTTGAAATTTATATTATTTAAGCAGTTTGTTAGCACATCAAAAAATATATAAGTTAATATTCATCATATTTCCAAGACCGTAGACAGACTCGAAACATAAATGGACGAAATTGGCTCGATAGAAAATAATTGCAAAGATTGGTCTTAAAATCATCTTAAACGGTTCTATGTCCTTACTTTTTTGACGTATGGGTCTGCAATTAAAGACATGTCCACATATTCATACCTAAATCTTTCAATATTTATTCATTATTTTCTTCTAAAACCTGGCCGCCCAAGTAACACTCGCTCTCGTTTACTCCGATACAAATAGACAGTGTGCGCGTTTTTGGTGTTGACAGCGCCTTAAAACCTCTTCGTTCGTCTTTCTCTCCGTCCAGCAAATCCTTTCTATCCTTCGCCAGCACTACATTTCGAAGGTGTCGAAGGTCTCTAGTCGTTCTCTGTCTCTCTGGGTCAGCGTCCACGACTCGCTCTTATATTTATAAAGCAATGCTCCAAATGTAAACTTTAAAAAGCTACGGTAGCCTAGTGGTTCAGGCATGCGGCTGTCAAGCGGCGGTCGTGGGTTCGAATCCCGGCTCGTACCAATGAGTTTTTCGGAACTTATGTAGGGAATATTTACCGTTAGCTTTTCGGTGAAGGAAAAACATCGTGAGGAAACCGGTCTAATCCCAATAAGGTCTAGTTTTCCCTCTGGGTTGGAAGGTCAGATGGCAGTCGCTTTCGTAAAATTAGTGCCTATGCTAAATCTTGGGATTAGGTGTCAAAGCGGACCCCGGGCTCCTTTAGGGGCACAACCGGGAATAATAACGCTAGGAGGATGAGGATGATGATGCTCCAAATGTAAACTTTAACCACGCGTTTTTTAGCTGTGTTTAATATGCGTTTAATAGCTGTGTTTAGTATGCGTATTTATACGTTTAACAAATCTAATTTGGCTAAAATGCCGTTAAAATTAGTTTGTCTTTATTTGTCACTGACATTATTGTTTGTCAGAAAGGGACAAGACACATTTTACTTATCAGATGCTGGGGTGACTCACACCGTGATTTCGTCGCGCCGCTACAAGTCCATGCTGGCTAGTGGATGTTAGCGCTGCTACGGCACGCACGCGTTCTGTCGCAGCACGTTGCATGCGATAGAAAGGGATGGCCACATTTAGGCTCGTTCAGCATATACTATTTAAACATGGGATTTGTTAACAGAGAACCTTCTGTACGTAGTACTATTGTTTATTCTGTGTTAGAAGCATTTTAAGTTTTATAAGTAAGGGGTATGGCTCTTAAATGAAGCTGGTGAATAAATCAGAAAAATACATGCTATTGTGTTCTATTCTTATATTGACATGTAGGTACTCCAGGCAAAAAACGGTTTTGAAAAACATTAATTTATAATAGCGTTTTTTTTCTTTATATCATTTTAAAACATTGATCTAAGATGCTTTATTCAAGAATCCAACAAACTTTCCATCCGGAAGTATTTAATATAGATTTAAAAAAAGAATGAATTGTTTTTTTTTAATTATTTATGTTGAATATTATAGAGCAAATGTAAATGAACCAAAATAAAGATAAAACCATTTATTAATATTTTTTCTGACTTTTCAGAAGCTAGTTAAGTTATAATTTTTTTGATGTCTGAAGTTTTGTTGGATTTTGTCACTTAGTAACTATTTAATTGATAATATATCCATTACATAAAAAAAATCTGCTATTATAAATTATTTCCAAATTTGACATATTTTCCATACAAGCTGTCAGTTCATTGCCTGGACTAATGACATGTATTATATTATAGGTACATATTAGCATGTATTATATGGAAATATAACCTTGCACTGTTGTTGTGTGACGCAAATAAATGACCGATATGTGTGGTTAAATGTAAACAAAACTATTTGTGTACCTACCTACGTAAATTGTATAAGTACCATGGTACTTACATGAGAATTTCAATTTACACAATTTTTATAAATAAATAAATAAATAAATATTACGGGACAATCTTACACAAATCAACCTAGGCCCACGGTAAGCTCAGTAAGGCTTGTGTTGTGGGTACTAGGCGATGATATATATAATAGATACATACATATAGATACTTATATACATATATAACATCCATAACTCAGGAACAAATATTCGTGATAAATACACAAATAAATGCCCTGACCGGGATTCGAACCCGGGACCTCCAGCTTCGTAGGCAGAGTCACTACCCACTGGGCTACGGAAGCCGTTAAATATAGGTATACTAGCTGTTGCCCGCGACTTCGTCCGCGTAGAACATGTTATCGTCTAAATGTTTGTTTAAGGAATTAATTTTTAAAATCATTGAAATTAGCTTTGTAGTCTTGTAGTAAACAGTCTAAAACTGAAGTTACAAATGCCTTACTTTAAAAATGTTTTGCTCTCCATACAAACTTTGAACACCCTTATAATACCTTTTAGGGGATGAATTTCAAAAAACGCTGAAATGAGTTTTGTAGTCTTTTAACAAACATACTAAGATCGAAGTTACAATTCTCATACTTAAAAATTTTCTTGCTCTGATAGTCTGCATACAAACTTTGCACTTTTAACGCTTTTCGGGGAAAAATTGAAAAGAAAACACTAAGTTTTTTTATTGTAATAAGTATTTTTTCTACAAAATATCAAGTCTCTAGCTCAAAAAATGGGTTTCCCATACGAACCTTGCACCTCTTTTTATTCTCATTAGGGGTCGAATTTTTCAAAACGCTAAAAGTACTTGATTTTTATTGTAATAAGTAATCTTTCAACAAAGTTTTAAGTCCCTCGCTAAAAAAATATTTTCTTCATTCAAACGTTCTTATAAACCCCTAAAGATCGAAGTTTCTAAAATGCTGAAAGTATTTAATTTTATTTTTAATTAGTATGCATTCTACAAAATTGTAAATCGGCTAAAAAAATGTTTCCTCCACACAAATGTTGCACTCACTTTTAACCCCCTTAGGAGTGGAATTTACTAAAACGCTGAATATCCTTTTTTTTGTATTTCAATAACTAATCGTCCTACAAACTGTTAAGCTCCTATCCCAAAAAGAGTTTCCCCATATAAACTTTGCAGCCCTTTTTAACCCTCTTAGGGGTGGAATTTTCCAAAACGCTGAAAGCACTTTGTTTGTACTCAAATAATTAATGTTTCTACAAAGTTTTAAGAACCCCCTCAGGAGATGATTTTCGGGATAAAAATTATGCATCTTCCCTGGGACTCTTACTATCTCTATACCAAATTTCATCTAAATGGGTTTTATCCAAATTTTCACCCCCTATTTCATTACCTTGGGAACTATTTTCGAGATAAAAACTATCCGCTTTCATTCTCCGAGACTTAAACTATCTCTATACCAAATTTCATCTAAACGGGTTCCATCAAAAGTTTCATCCTCCATTTCACTCCCTTAGGGGGTCATTTCCGGAATTGAAACTATCCTATGCCCTTTCCCAGGACTTAAACTATCTCTAAACTAAATTTCATCTAAATGAGTTCATCCAAATTTTCACCCCCATTTCACCCGCTTAGGGGATGATTTCCGAAATAAAAAATATTATATTTCCTTCCCTAGGACTCTAACTATCTCTATACCAAATTTCATCTAAATGGGTTCCATCAACATTTTCACGCCTAATGTCACCCCCTCAGGAGCTGATTTTCGGGATAAAAACTATGCATTGTGCTTCCCTGGGACTCCTACTATACCAAATTTCATCTCCATGGGATTTATCCAAATTTTCAAAACTATCTAATGTTATTCTCCGGGAATCAAACTATCTCTATACCAGATTTTATCTAAACGGGTTCCATCCAAAGTTCAACCCCCATTTCACCCCCTTAGGGGTGATTTCCGGAGTTAAAACAGTCCTATGTTTCATCCAAATCGGTGCAGCGGTTAAGTAGCACCATACAAATTTTCAACCCCAGTTTCATCCCCTTAGGGGTGGATTTCCGGGATAAAAATTATCCTATGTCCTTTCCCAGGACCTAAACTATCTCTAAACCAAATTTTATCAAAATTGCTTACTTCTAAATTTTCACCCTCTCATTTAACACCTTAGGGGATGATGTTCGGGATAAGAACTATCCTATGTCCTTTCCCAGGATTTAAACTATCTCTGATACAAATTTCGTCAAAATTGGTTACGTCCAAATTTTCACCTCCTCATTTCACCCTCTATTTTACCCCCTTAAGGGATGATTTCCGGGATCAAACCTATCCTTTGTCCTTCCCAGGGACTCAAACTAATTAAATACCAAATTTCATCCAAATCAGTGCAGCGGTTTAAGTAGCTCCATACAAATTTTCACCCCCAATTTCATCCCCTTAGGGGTGGATTTCCGGGATAAAAACTACTCTATGTCCTTTGCTAGGACTCAAACTATATCTAAACCAAATTGTATTCAAATGGGTTCCATCCGAATTTTCACCCCTTATTTCACCCCCTTAGGGGATGACTTCCGAAATTAATACTATCCTATGTCCTTTCCTAGGATTTAAACTATCTCCAAACCAAATTTCATCAAAATTGGTTACCTCCAAATTTTCACCCCCTCATTTCACCCCCTTAGGGGATGATTTACGGGATCAAACCTATCCTTTGTCCTTTCCCGGGACTACAACTATTTATATGCTAAATTTCATCCAAATCGGTGCAGCGGTTTAAGTAGCTCCATACAAATTTTCACCCCCAATTTCATCCCCTTAGGGGTAGATTTCCGGGATAAAAACTACCCTATGTCCTTTCCCGGGACTCAAACTATATCTATACCAAATTTCATCTAAATCGGTTCAGCGGTTTAGGCGTGAAGAGGTAACAGACAGACAGACAGACAGACAGACAGACAGACAGACAGACACACTTTCGCATTTATAATATTAAAGTATGGATTTTTATGGAAAATCGTTTTGTGGATCATGAACAGCGAGAAAGATGTATTTGCTAATCTGTAGCGAATATAAACGTACTTACTAGCTTCTGCTCGTGACCTGAGGGCCTACCGCGAAAGGCATTCGAAGTTTTCCCTCTCTGTCATACCTGTGCGTTCGTACCTAAGTGCGACAGAGAGGGAAAACTTCGAATGCTGTTCGCGGTAGGCCCTCTGTTTGACGACCGCTTTGGCCCAGTTGGTAGTGACCCTGCCTACGAAGCCGGAGGTCCTGGGTTCGAATCCCGGTAAGGGCATTTATTTGTGTGATGAGCACGAATATTTGTTCCTGAGTCATGGATGGGGTGGCTGCATGACCAAAGTCACAGTATAAGTAAGGTACGCTTTGGTTCTATTCTATTTTCATATACAAGAGCTATGAATAATACTGAATGTTTATACCTACATAATTATAAAGACATTGAATACAAACAATTGGCAAGGCACATGCTTATTAGTAGGTACCAAGTTAAGATTTGACTATTATTTTTATGAAATAAACAATTTATAAACAGTTGTTTTAAATCACTGAAAAAATTCAAAGTTTTCACCGAATCCTTATCCCAATGAACATAAAGCTCAAACTCGTCAAACCTGCTTTTTAAACGGCGTAATCCATTCCGATTTCCTTGCCATCTTCCATGCGTTATTCACTTCACAACACTTCTCTTAAATATCACCTTCAGTTACTACATTATATCTCAAAAGTTATCAATATCGGAAGATAAAGACATCAAGTGGAGATTTCTATTCGTGAGTGGACGGAATCATGGCGCGAACATGACTGGACTAATGCCAATACCATCAATGCCACGCTTAGTTTGTGTGAGTACGTGGATTTACATAATATATACAAGCCAATTCAGACCTATTCGAGATAGACATTGAACGCAATTTCAAATTGTAATCTGACGAGCATGTGCCATTGAAATTATATTTTAAATTGCGTAAAAATGTTTTGTTTGCTGCTTTAGTTTTTGTCCTTGGTGTAGCCAGTGAGCATTGCGAGATCCTGGAGGACAATGCTTTTATATAGCTTAGAGAAGCTACGGTAGGTAGCCAAGAGGTTCTAGTGGAGGAAGTTATGCATCGCTCCCATACATAACCCAATTTTTTTTTTCAGTTTTATAGTAATTTTACAAGAAAAACGTAAAAAGGTGGAAATGTTGGTAGTATGTTGTAGGTTGGTAAGGTCTAGTTTTCCCTCTGGGTAGGAAGTTTAGACGACAGTCGCTTTCGTAAGTCCTTGTGAGGGGTCTACCCACGCCGCGCCTTCCGGTACGTGGTCGCCACCCGAGAACCTTTCCGCCCCAACGGCCATCGGTTCTATGACCAAAATACCTTATGATAAATACATAATTTGAAAATGTTGTCTCTTATTAAGGATTTCAAGACTCATGGTTTTATAAAACGACGTTTATTTTAGGGGTAGCACCGCACACATAAAGGTTCATGTAGTAGGAGATCAAGGCCCTTCTCTTTAAGGGCGTGATTTTATTGCGTGTTTTAAGCTCCAAATATCGGCCATAAACTCATGCAGCTCCTCAAGCGCACACACACACATAGGCGACTTAGGTACAAAGTACCCGTACCTAGTTTCTGATGCTTTGGGTTGTTGCAAAGATGTTACTGTCACTTTGAAATTAAAACCTGATTCTAAACCAATATTCTATAAAGCCCGCCCAATACCTTCTGCACTCCGTGAGTTAGTAGAAAGCAAAATAGACCAACTGGTAGGCCTGGGTATATTGGTACCAGTGACTTACTCGGATTATGCCAGCCCCATTGTCCCCGTACTCAAACGTGATGGTAAAATCCGAATTTGTGCTGACTACTCAGTCTCCCTTAACAAGCAGTTAGAAATTGAGAAATATCCTCTCCTTAGGATAGAAGAACTGTTCGCCAAACTCCACGGCCGTCAACAGTTTTCCAAATTGGACCTATCGCGCGCGTACAATCAGCTGGTGCTGAATGATGAGTCACAGATGCTAACATGCATAAACACCCATAAAGGATTGTATAAGTATACGAGGTTAGTATTTGGCTTATCCAGTTCGGCAGCCGTCTTTCAGCGAACCATTGAAAGCCTACTATCCGGGATCCCGGGGGTGCTTTTATTCCAGGATGACATTCTAGTCACAGGGGAAAATCGCGACCAACATTTGCTCAGGCTGCAGGAAGTATGTGAACGTTTACAAGATGCAGGTCTAGGTCTTCAGAAAAGTAAATGCACACTTTTTCAAGACTCCGTCACGTATTTAGGATTTAAAATCGATCGCAACGGACTCCATAAATCGCCCGAAAAGATAAGATCAATTTTAGAGGCGAAGACTCCATCAAACGTGACAGATTTGAAGTCTTTTCTAGGACTCGTAAATTATTATAGGTCTTTTGTTAAGAATGCGTCATATATTTTACAACCCTTGCATTCATTGTTACAAAAAAAAGCCGTTTGGGTCTGGGAGGCTAAACACGAAGCCGCTGTGGACAATTTTAAAGAAGTATTAGCTTCTGATGAAGTATTAGCACACTTAAACCCTGACGCAGACCTGATTCTGACAGTTGACGCGTCGCCGACGGGTTTAGCAGCCATTTTATCTCAAGTTAAAAATGGTTCGTCGGAAAGACCAATTTCATATGCGTCTCGCTCGCTCACATCGGCTGAGAAATCATATAGTCAGATACAAAACATTTACATTTACATCATGAAAGCAGTTTCCCGGACCCATACATGCCTACTGAAGTTGCCAATCTACACGGAAATTTTGAGCAAGCGTATATTCAAAGCACCTCTGCCGCCACTTAGTTCAGCGTTAGGCAGGAAAAGTCCTGCATTTTCTCATCCCCACATCTACAATAACATTTGCAATCATCTTAACATTAAAACGTCACCACCCCCCATAAAATGGCGTCATTTAAAGCTTTGCCGCTCGTGCGATACGCAGCGTCGTGGACTAAACGCATTTTTCCTTTTTTCTTGTGGAAAACTGGAAAATGCGGTAGGTAAAATACGCGCGGTGATTCCGGATTTGTATCGATTTTTTCAGCGAAACCTTGATCAAGAAAGTCATTCATTTGTTTGTTATATTCGGTCTTAAGTGCCTGATCGTTATCTAATCTTTTTTTTAGTGAATGCAACCGTTTTAACGCCTGTGACCTATTTTCCGGTAAGGTTGTGATGTGCTGGTTTAGGGCACACACAAATCCCTCGAACGCTAGGGTCTTGCGAGGGTTTCCTGACTAGCTCAGAGGTGCGATTAGGGATTGAGGAGGAGCAGAAGGCAAACACGGATTAAATTAACAATAGAAATGGGTCTTACGCCCGTTTATTATCACTTCAAAACCTTATGTCTAACAGCCTAATTACGGTAGTGAATTAAAACCGATACTTCGGTGTTAGCGCGGAGCTACTTATTTCTACGGGCGGCGTTTGTTAGTGGAATGATTCGGCGGAAGGTTAGACGGAAGTCTGGGCGAGAGCGAGGACTAGCCTGCGCTGCCTCGAGACTACGGGAACCTGGAGTCCTGGGCGAGCGAGGACTGGCCTGCGCTGCCTCGGGAGGATCGAGGGTGATTTACGTCCTAAGTCCGTGGCACGCGAGGACATGCCTCACGGCCTCGTGAATACATCTCCACAAATAATATGTTATGGAATTGTTCATATGTTTTCATGTAGAACGTAATCTTCGAAACTATCTATCCGACTTGTAAAAATCATTTACTAATATTAGGAATGGAACATTTAGGATGGACTTAGGCTATTTTTTTCCGGGAAGATGAAAGATAAATAGTATTAAATAAAAAATAAATAAAAAAATAACCGTATTCAAAAATGCAGTCGGAGGCATATCGCGACAAGTTAAACATAACGTTAATTATATGCCTCCGACTGCATTTTTAATACGGTTATTTCTTTTTTTTTTTTTTACTACTATTTACCTTTCATCTTCCCGGAAAAAAATAGCCTAAGTCCATCCTAAATGTTCGGAAACCCAAGTGTATTTGAGCGGCAAGCCACGCGAGGCCGAAGGGCGAGCCCACGCGGACACACACCCTCCGCACTCTCTTACAAGCAAGTGGTTCGCAATCGGGTTCTTGCTGAGATTTAATGCAACTCCACTCACTATTTCCACGTCCATAGCTATGTCATCGGCGGAGGACCGAAGGCTCGTTGCCTTCATTTCCAGTGTAAAAGCCCCTCCCCCCCCCCCCCCGTAATTTTGGGCGAGGCCGAAGGCCGAGCTGCAAGAGGTCGAAACTACCCAAAATCCTATATACTTAATGACTAATTTAAGTGAGCCCGAAGGGCGAGTACCACTCTTCACTAATTTTGCGAGGCCGAGAGTTTAGGGTAGTGCAACTATTCCTTGCCCCGAGTGTCTTACAAGCGAATCTGAGGGCCGAAGGCCCGAAAGTGAGCTTCAATGACCGCGAAAGCCGAAGGCCGAGCTCCGCGTAGAGCCAAAGGCCCGATGCGTCCCTTCAGTGCGCGCTCTCTACGCGAGCCCGAGGGCCGAAGGCCCGAAGAGCGAGCCTACGGAAACACCCACTACCCCCGAGTGTCTTATAGGCGAACCTGAGGGCCGAAGGCCTGAAGGTGAGCTTCAATGACCGCGAAGACTGAAGGCTGAGCTCCGCGTAGGGCCGAAGGCCCGAAGTGTCCCTTCAGAGCGCGCGCTCTACGCTAGCCCGAGGGCCCGAAGGTGAGCTTCAATGACCGCGAAGGCCGAAGGCCGAGCTCCACGTAGGGCCGAAGGCCCGAAGCATCCCTTCAGAGCACATTCTCGGAAACCCTACTCTCCAAGCGTCTATAAGCGAACCTGAGGGCCGAAGGCCCGAAGGTGAGCGGCAAGCCATGCGAGGCCGAAGCCCGAGCTCCGCGTAGGGCCGAATGCCCGAAGTGCGAGCCTACGCGAACACCCACTACCCCCGAGTGTCTTAAAGGCGAACCTGAGGGCCGCGATGGCCGAAGGCCGAGCTCCGCGTAGGGCCAAAGGCCCGAAGCGTCCCTTCAGAGCGCGCTTTCTACTCTAGCCCGAGGGTCGAAGGCCCAAAGGGCGAGCTCACGCGGACACTCACTACCGCCGAGTGTGTTACAAGCGAACCTGAGGGCCGAAGGCCCGAAAGTGAGCTTCAATGACCGCGAAGGCCGAAGGCCGAGCTCCACGTAGGGCCGAAGGCCCGAAGCGTCCCTTCAGGACGCGCTCTCGGAAACCCTTCTCCCCAAGTATCTTTGAGCGGCAAGCCACGCGAGGCCGAATGCCGAGCTCCGCGTAGGGCCGAAAGTCCCTTCAGAGCTCGCTCTCTACGTGAGCCCGAGGGCCGAAGGCCCGAAGGGCGAGCCCACGCGGACACACACCCTCCGCACTCTCTCACAAGCAAGTGGTTCGCAATCGGATTCTTGCTGAGTTTTAATGTAACTTCACTATTCCCACGTCCATAGCTATGTCATCAACAATTTTCTTTAGCCACAAAACTTATCGAGCAGCTTCGCTTTCATCACTAGCAGCCACTAATACGTCATCCACATATACTGTACTAGTATGTAAAAATTCAAAATTCAAATATTTATTCTGTAAGTAGGCCTCAAGGGCTCTTTCACATGTCAGAGCTTAAAAGTGACATGGCTTAATTTCGAAAAACGAAAAATCGATCGTACAGCGCAGCGTCGAGCACTCGGACGCTTACCTTATTTCGCATTGGTAATTGGGAATGTTACGAGGATTCTAAATTTTATTTTCAATTATTTATCTTTATTTTAAATATGACATAAAATGAATTAACTGAAAACATTGTTTCAGAAGAATATCCTTCCTTGTATGCTCCGGTTGTGGAATGAGCTACAGTCATGATCAAAAGTAGCTACGCAAACGAAGACGTCAAAAGTTTTTATTAATAAGAACTTTTGACGTCTTCAATTGCGTATAGCTACTTTTGATGCTGACTTTACCACGCCGAGATTTTCTTGAAGGAATACAGTAGGTATGAGGTTTTTAGAAACGAGTAGGTATACAATTATAAAGCGTCGACAAACCGTATAGGAATCACACCTCTGGAGTGGCAAGCATCCATAGGCTACGATGACTGCTTCAGGCAGGTCGTATGCTTCGGTGTGTGAGCTGAGTAGCCATATCGTGATCTTCAGTCTTCTGAAAGCGGAAGAATCTCATGCAAAGTTCATAACTTCGATCCTCCTTAGCTCCATCGTAAAGACGATGCAACTATTTCCACATTTCACTTGACGTATTGCACCGCATGACCTTGTGCACTGTGCAGGGTTTCTTCGGTCATGTTTGTGGTAAGAATAAGCAAGGCATGACTTGCATGACTGTCAAGGCTTTTGTAGTTATCCAATTTCGTCTTATATTCCAATTCCGTCTTGTTTTCTGGTAACACCGGTGCCGCTGGTGGCTCTGGCTTAGTTACTTTGCCCTGGATTATGTCTAGCGTACCTGGGGTGCTCCGCAAGAGCAGGGAAATCTTGTATTTCCACGTCTGCCAGTTTGTACTACCTTCTAAGCGCCCAATCTCAATTCTCACATCAACTTCTTGATATGCGCACTTATTAAATAGGTCACAAAATCCAGTTTCAGCACCTTAAGATATCGCTTTTACGCTCTGCTACAATGTTAAAATAAAAATATACACAACCATGTGTTTTGTATTCAAATATATTGACGGTAAAGGACAGTAAAGGATTGAGTGACAGTTCGATACTAGATGCAAATAAGTATTAGAACCTCTTCTTAACACTTTGATTATTAATTGTCCCGCACATTTTTTTTGACGTCCGTTTTTCACGCGTATTTTTTTATCTCGTGGAAATTTTGGATTTTTTATAGTCTATGTCACTTTTGCAACTGAGACGAATTAAATGATACCTCATATGTCGAAATCCGTCAAACGGTTTAGGCTGCAGGGCGTGTCAAAGAATAAGACATACACACATACATACATACATACGCTCGAAAAACATAACCCTCCTCTCCTTCTGCAGTCGGGTAAAAATGGCTAATTGAGCAGGCGTTCTATGACCATAAGGAATTGTTTTGTCCTAGTGTTGTTCATTAAAAAAATAATGTAAATGTACCCTATACATACATTACAATTAATTAAAATATTGACTGACATGTAACATTGAGAAACAATCATCGTAGTGTAATTTTGTATATTAATATAAATGAACCTTTGACATGTAATTTATATTACCAATAAATTGATTATGATTATTATGATTATGATTGATTATATTGGCGTATTACCTTTGTACTTATAATAGCTGTTCTGTTTTTATGTAACATGAGAGCACATAGGTACTCGTAATGCTGTTTCTCGCCGAACAAGTCGCTTATAATATAGCTTAGTCTTTGCTATTATCAATGTCCAGCGGCTTGAATATGTCATGCTCACTTAAAAGGCTTTGCTTACGGTGTCGTCGTTGATCAGGTCGCCACCTTCCCTAACATATGGTTGAGGGAGGCGATGGCTGAGATACGCGTCATACTCGTGATCGGGTGCTGTTTGTGGAGTCCGGTCTGTTCATGCTTGCATGAGCATAGTAACTACTTAAATACTAGTGTTATTATTATTTTGTAATGACGAGAGATATCATCCTGTTCTTGACTGGTTTTATTGTTATTGACCCTATAGATCTCTAATAAATAATATTAGTAATGTACTTACCTATTTTTGTGTTTTGACGCTTAGAGACTGTATACATCTCTAAGATCATTAGAATAATAATTATTTATTGTATCTGGACGCTCAGAGACCTTATACATTCTCTGGGATATAAAATGATATCACAATAGTAGTTTATGTGACTGTACATAATGAAGGGCATTAAACATTTTTACAGGGTTTATGAAACGAGCGGCAGCGAGTCACGAGCTCACGAGACACGAGTATTTTAACGCCTAATTATGTACAGTTACATACACTACTTTATCTACCCACATCTTATAAATCCTCAATGATGTGTTCGGGGACCATTAGAATAACCGCCATTGCACCGCCATGGCCGACTAGATTTCAAATCATGACCAACTAGATTTCCTAATAACATCGATTATCGATGTTATTATGATTTTTCATACAATTATAATAACACTGGCACAGATCAAACGCTGATGTTATGTTACGTTACTGGTTACAATAATGGTGGTCATTATATATGATTTCCGAACACATTCTAGAAGATTTATGATATGGGTGTAGATAAACTTTTTGTTAATTTTGATAGAGACTTTGTATCTAACGTAATGGGCTAATGGATATTGTCCAACTATCACCTCTGTTCGTTTACGAGGTTACGTTTATGAGGCCACTAGATGTCGCTGTTCCGTATGTCACCAATCCTGAATGGCACTGTTAAGATTTTTCGTAGAATATAGACCCCAGTGTGATAAATATGTAAATTTGTACATTAGCTCAATAATTTATATTTTTGACACTCAGTGTATCATTTTGGGCCAAGTTTTCCATTGGTCCTTCGAGCCGGATAGTTCGGCTTAGAGGATTCGGCGAACACTTCGGGTTGACGAGCGGGCACGGTAGTGGATTGCTATCTAAAGTGCCGCTGCTGGTTCCGGAGCAACGTGTGACGTCACTGGCATATCGTGACGTCGGCAGAGGAGAGCAGCAGCGTGTGACGTCACAGGCACATCGTGACGTCGGCAGAGGAGAGCAGCAGCGTGTGACGTAAGCAGATATGTGTGACGTAGTGAAGTGACAACTGTGAGTACATTTAATTATTACGTAGTGCAACTGTCAAAAACAAAATAATATGAAAAATTTGGACTTAGAAAATTTCATGAAATTTGGAATTAGAATAATTTTGATAAAAAATTTAGCGACTTAGAATAATTCTGATATTAGTGGAACGACGGGGAACGCCCGATTTAGCCCACAATTGGTCATTTCTAAACACTTCGAAAATTTACGACTGATTTCGACTAGAATTGGCTAAGTCCTAAATACACTTGGAAATTTCATCATCATGGAGGCTCGGATAATGGTTCAAGACGACTTGTATTCGCGAATTGAGAAGGCTTTTATTAACTTTAGAAAGTCGCCTAAAGACCGACTTACTTCAGACTATGTTAGCACCAGTTTGGAAACTTTGGAAGCCTTGTGGATTCAGTTTACTTCTACTCATACTCATATTATACACGAGTCTGACACGGCAACTTTAAATGCTAGTTTGTTTGTAACTGAAGACGTATACACCAACGCTGAAGAGTTGTTTATGCGGTACAAGTCAGAATTGAGGGCCGCTTTGAGAAAACTGAACGTTGCGAGTCCTTCAGCGAACAAAGAGTCTACCACAGTCGAGAATAAGTCAGAGCTGATTCGTTTGCCGAAGATTTCGATTCCCACATTTTCCGGAAATTATTCTGAATGGACTAGCTTTCGAGATCTATTCACGTCGCTGATACATAAAAACAAAGACCTTGACGACGTTCAAAAATTGCACTACCTGAAAGGTTATCTAGTCGGTGAAGCTGAACAGCTTCTGCGTCACGTCCAGATCACGCATGATAATTATAACGCATGTTGGGAAAAAATAGAAAAACGCTATAATAATAATAAGTTTCTATCAAGCTGCATTCTCAAACGTTTTATGAGTCAAAAGAATATGACGATGGAGTCAACGAACGCACTCAAAGAATTGCATGTTTGAACAAATGCACGTACCTACCTATTTAATTGGGTATTTTTCACAGTATTATAAATTTCACTATTCATGAGCTACATGTTTACTGTTTCATAAACTGGGAGAAATGAGTGCGAAAAATATAAAAATATCACCATTTTTAAAACAAGTAAGTGTGAATATTTTATACAGGGTATCCAGCAGGCTAATATCCACATCCAGCGGGATTACAGATGCTTATACATTTTATTGAAACGTTATACGCATTATTAGCTTTTTAATCGTGAGAGTAATTGAACTATTTACCTACTTGACTCTTTTATTCAAGCTTTAGACCCGGCGTATACGTGTACATGTTTTAATTATTTATTTTTCATTTCTGTACATGGAGTTCCCCAATAAAACTTTCTTTCATATAAATGATAAAGTTTCTCAGTAAAAAGCCAATGACATACAGGGAAACAAAAACAATTAAATTCTTAGGTTTACATATTGACTCTTATTTAAATTGGAAGGTACAGATTAACTCGTTATGTTCTAGATTAGACCGGATCATATTTGCGTTGAAAAAACGTAGACAGTGCGTGTCGTATTACTCGGCGCTTACAGCTTACCATGGCCATGTGTCATCCATTCTTGGTTATGGCCTCATCCTATGGGGTAATTCAGTAGAAGTTGAAAGGGTTTTCAAACTACAAAAGAAATGTGTTCGTGCAACAACAAATGCTAGAATAGGCAGTAGTTGTAAACCCCTATTCAAACAACTTAACATATTACCCTTAGCATGCATGTACATATAGAAAATAACGCAAATAACGCAATAAAATACTTGAAACTTGAAACTTGAAAATTTGCTGTTTTTCCAAGACTTTCCAAAAATATTTCATAAAGCGTTCCGATATGTTTTATAATAATCCAAGGACACATTATAAAGATCTGTTGTTCCAACCATGCTGTACGACTAATATGTATAAAATAAATGCCTATAACATGAGCATCATGGTTTACAATAAGTTGCCGGTCGAAATAAAGGAACTTCATCATCATTTCCTTGCCCTTATCCCATTTACTTGGGGTCGGCGCAGCATGTCTTTTTCTTCCATACTTCTCTGTCAGCCGTCATATCATCATTCACTTCTTTTCTCTTCATATCGTCTCTCACACAGTCCATCCACCTTTTCCTTGGCCTACCTCGTCTTTTACATCCATCCACATTCATACCTAATACTCTTTTGGTCACATGACTTTCATCCCTCCGCATTACGTGCCCATACCACGCAAGGCGATTAAAATCGAAATAAAGGAACTTGAGGGCAATAAATTTAAACAAACTCTTAGCACTTGGCTTCTAAATCAGTGCTTTTATAACATCAGCGAATATCTGAACCACTAAATGTAATATGATGTTTATAGGTAGTTTTTTAGTCTGTACAAATTTTATTTTATGTTTGTCATGATAACAATGAATAATATAAGTAAGTATTGTTACAATGTGGGCATAATAAAATAACTGTTAAATATTTAAATATTATAATTAGTTGTTACAAATGTTATTGAATTAATTAAGGGCCACCATAGTTACAAAAATGTTATGATATAGATGTACATATTTGCATGCTGTTTGTAACAGCTGGAAAAGGTGAAACAATAATTTATTTACTCTAAGACATGTAAACTACCCTTTTTCTGCAAATAAATTATTTGATTGATTAATTGACAGACGGAAATTTAATAGCGAAATTATAAAATCTCAACAGAACCGACTTTTCTAATATTTTTCTTCTTTCTTATTTTATTTTCTTTTTGGCCAGGGAAACTTAAACAGTTCTGTCCCTATTCCGTGGTCAACAAGGAACCCTAAATATAGTTTCGCCATGTCCGTCTGTCCGTCTGTCTCTCCGCGACTTAGCTCAGTGACTCTCACGGCTAGAAAGCTGTCATTTGGCATGGGTAATACAAATCATGAAATCAATCACGCCGTCGCCAACAAAGAGGAAAAAATATTGAAAAATATAGTTTTTATGTTAGGTATGTAGGTACCTAATTATTTTTTTCTTCGATCCTATGTTCTGTCTTTTGATAGCTCTCTCGTTACGGATCCGTACGCGTGATATTAGGCTTTAGGCCTTTTTTTGGAGTCAAGTGTCCCTTACCTCCTGCCAGAAAAATGGTTACTACTGGGTATGTAAAAAAAATTATGGCAGTAGTGTAAATTAATGTATGAATTTAAACAGAAAACTATAACAGTTAAGTATGGAAAAGAAGTAAACGAGTTACAGTAGACCAACTTTAAAAAAAAACTTGGAAAAGAAAAATTTTGTACAAGTTCTGTTGAAAATCACTTAGATTAAGTTGTTAGTGGTTGAGACCACTATTAACTTAATCTAAGTAATTTGCTAACAGGTAGCGAATGTAGGTAAGTTTATAAACCATGTCATATGGTGGAAAATTAGAGTTATAACATCTTATCATCATCATATCAGCCGAAAAACGTCCACTGGTGGACATAGGCCTCTCCCAAAGAATGCCACATCCAGCGGACTCCCCCGATCTTTACCAGGTCATCCATCAGTCCACCTTTGTCTCCAACGACGCCGCGTGTGCCGTTATGTAGTCCCCACGCGAGAGCCTTGACCATTAGACATCTTTAACCCTAAAATTGACATTGTATCTAATAATGCACACATTTTTTGGTCATCTTTTTCCATTTTTTTCTAGAACAATTTTTTGCGCTCTATACAGCGCAAACGAGACTTGAACGTACGTTTTTGTTTTATTTTGCCAAGTTTAGGGTTAATAATGATTATTTCTTAATTTATAAAATCAATGTTTAAGTTCACGGGCGACGCAACCGCAACGTTTAGTGGAAGTTTGTTGGCAAGTCGACAGAGACACACGGGCAATTACGGAACCCTACACGGCGCGTGGCTTGACTGGTTTTTTATTTAGCCTCTGTCACCAGTGTTTCGTGACGACAGCGGTGTGCTGCAGCACTATC
Organism: Epinotia brunnichana; assembly: GCA_963854355.1. Classification (NCBI taxonomy): domain Eukaryota; kingdom Metazoa; phylum Arthropoda; class Insecta; order Lepidoptera; family Tortricidae; genus Epinotia; species Epinotia brunnichana. The sequence goes on along the minus strand of OY977959.1, from coordinate 1,417,660 downwards.
AGCTCCTGCGGCTGTATGATGGGCTTCCCCGGGGTCTTGCTGCCACAGCTGCAGCAGCCAGGGTCCACCATCCACGTCTCCGACGAACAAGTGTCCTGGATAGGTAAGTGACTATATGACTCAATTCAATCGTTTTCATAAAATGTAAACTGTACAAGTCAGAAACTTAATTTACTATAGTAGGGCCGAGTGCTACAACAAATTGTCGTAAATGTGGAAACGCTGGACAAAAGCACCAAAATTTTTTCAGGTACTTGTTAGGTCCTTATCTTTAAGTTTTTGATAGGAACCAACTCCTCAGACGGCTATCTTTAATTTTATGGCGGCCATTTTTAATTTCTAGCTACCCGCGCGGCTCCGCCGCGTATACAAAGAATCTAGGCGGAGCGAAGATATAAAATATAGCACATACTTAATCTTGTAGGGCCATTCTACACATCCCTTATATTCCCCCCGAGATCCCTTATAGGGATGAGTTCGCCTTTGTACCTACTTTAATCTTACATATTTATGTTTTAATCTGTTTTGTGTACAATAAAGTGCTTACATACCTACATACATACATATAACCTATGGGAGTCCCCGGCCATCCGAAAAGAAAATTTTGTAATCGAGTTTCGTTTTCTACATCTTTATACTGGAAATTAGGCGAAACCTATCGGCGCCTATACGGCATTGTACTAAGTAAGGTTATAGAAGGCTTTGTTAACCTTACTTAGTACAATGCCGTATAGGCGCCGATAGGTTTCGCCTAATTTCCAGTATAAAGATGTAGAAAACGAAACTCGATTACAAAATTTTCTTTTCGGATGGCCGGGGACTCCCATAGGTTATATGTATGTATGTAGGTATGTAAGCACTTTATTGTACACAAAACAGATTAAAACATAAATATAATCCATTCATTGTCGTGGACCTCATAGAAGGCTTTGTTGAGGTCCACGACAATGAATGGATTTAATTAAACCTCATTCTTCTCCCAACATCTCGAGTATGGGAAAATAAGTTTGTATATAAACTTTTCTGAAGTAAAAAAGAACATGGCAAGTAATACTGACGTCTCTGTCAATAAAAAAAAACCACATTTGACACAATACGTCTGTCAGTTTATGTAAATAAACAATATTTACAAAAGGCCGTTTACTTTCTATTTTTCTTACTTTTCTTAGTGTTGTATCCATATGTGGCCGACTTAACATTTATAATTTTTCATGCTGAAGAACTTAGTACAGGTTTGAGTTTAAATCTTGTTTATAATTTTACATTGTCATCTCGAGTCAAAACAGACGTTACGCCACGGGACGTCACGCAGCCAAAGTCACGTGGTCAACGCACAGTAGTTTCTTTAAATTTATATTTTAGTAACTTACCGATAAAAAAATTAAAAAACGAAGACCTTATTGCAAATCTGCAGCATGAGACGAATCCAGTGACATACCATTTATCAAAATCGGACCATAACTGTAGATCTAATGGCATGTACAAAAATCGGGCTCGCGTAATAATAATATAGATAGATAGATAGGTAAGTATATCTATACATATAATAAAGCTGAAGAGGGTCGAAAGTCTGTACATGGAATGGATTCGAAAAAAAATTGGCTAGTGTAACTAAACGCAGTAAACTGGTCTAGTTTCCTTATATTTAAAAGAATATTTACCAAATAAAAAAATATATTAAATAATCTAAGTCACTGCAGCATTCTACATTTAGGCCACGCCTTTTACCATATTTTATTATTTTATGTTACTGCAGCATTCTACGTCAAAATCCGTTCTTCTTTTGATGCTCATTCCTCTGTCGTGTTTCGAAAATCGAACGAAGTTAAGTCGAGTTAAGAGTGAGTTAGTGCTTCGTTTTGTTTCAATTAAAGAATTCAAAATGTTCTAAAATCTGTGACGTCATCGGATGTTTTGGGGTATAAAAGGGCCGGTCAGCAACAACATGGGATTCACTTTAGCTTCAACTCCCGGACTGACAAGGTCTCTGGATTATAATTGGGATACTTTTGGTGGGTGATTTTACTGTCTTCATATTAACTTAACGTTCCGTTCAAAGAATTTTATTGATATTTTTAATCAAGTAAAATCCAGAAACAGTGTCCAGGATTACAGTATTCCTGAGGGACCCTACCTGCCTAACGGTGCCAATGGGAATGGTCCAGAGTCTTTTGCTACAGACTTGAGAATGTCTGGCGTCCACCTCTTTTATTTGCACAGGAGACGTTATCCTATATCCCTAGGGTCTCACGATTCTCAAAGCCTAGCTGACGACGTAAACGAGGCGTAGTCATTCATGTGATCCGCACAGAGGGATATCCTCACTCGTTGAAATCGTGCAGTAATTGAGATTCGGACTTTGTAAATATGTTTAAATATAACTTTCATATACATAATAGGGCTCCTTACTCCTCGTACTCCAACTAGACTTCGGTCGCGAGGGGGGGGAGGCAATCACACAGGCCTTAGCGTTGCAGATCTCAGATTGGCCGACTGAACTCTAACAGCTTAGTTAGGGCATACAGCTTCGGTATTGTTCATTGCTAAAATCAAGATAGATTTTGGTTTCGAACAATCAAATGAGTTTTGTGGGATTAGTATAGGGATAAATTCATACACATATTTTGGGTGGAATAGGACTTTGAGGGAGGGTTAGGGGTGTTAGGTTTTTGTAATTATTTTCATAATTCCGGGTATTGGGATTTGGATTTATAGTATTGAAGTACTGGGTTTCAGTGGACGAGTGTGATATTCGATGCTACTGGTTAGGGAAACAGAGGCGTTCTAGAATGAAACAATTCTGTTATAGGGACCAGCGGGAGGCGAAGCAGGCCGCTGATGACTGTAGTTACGGGCGGAATAATACCCTTATAAATACTAGCTACTTGCATTTACCTTCGAAGATCACATTTGACTTCGGCTGATTCAGTACTTCTAATGATTGCGTGTGTAGGGTACTTATACACATTCTAGATTTTACACTTATACATTTCTATAATCGCATGTTAAAACTTATTTCTTTCCAATTCTTAACTTATACATATTTACATACTCGTACATATATACACACTTATATAGATATACATATATAAATTATATATTACGCTTAATATGCTTATTACACTTATAGAAATATATATGTATGCCAACCAGTTTGTCGATATCGATATAGTAGTATATCGACATACTAGATCGACCTCACCGTCGCCCTAGCGGGCAACTGGTTATGGCCGAGCGCGGCGTCCGCGCATCAGCAGAGGTCGATAGTCAGTCATCGCCTAGTACCGACGCGGAGCGCATGAATCTTTTGACCGCTAAACAATAGCCGCGATCTATGTACTTGCTTTCTCGCTCGCTTATTATTATCAATTTCTATCTTCCAAACTGTATTCTCGCTTTAAGACTTTCTTCTATTAATAGTGCCTGTGCTTTCTACCCTTCTGTGCCTTCTGTTTATGCTTGTGTATGGATTTTGTGTGTACGCGGACAATATACATTGAACTGTAAGTTTGTGCATTTTATTACTCGCAACTCCTGCCGCATAGTACACACCCTTAATCACCTACACCACAATGGTGACCCCGAATACGAACCTAGAAAGGGTATTGATTGATCTCGCACCAGGCACGCCAGCACAGAATAGTGTGGGGACAGAGTCGATAGAAACGAGCAATATTTTTAAGGTCGGCGTAAGAGTGCCACCGTTCTGGGCAGAAGAACCGGAGATTTGGTTCGCCCAGGTCGAGGGTCAATTTAATATTTCTGGCATCACCAGCGATTCTACGAAATTTAATTATGTCATCGCCCACCTCGACAACCAGTATTCTCGCGAGGTGAAGGATATAATTATAAATCCGCCCGCGACCCAGAAATATGAGAAACTCAAATCTGAGCTCATCAAGAGGCTAGGCATATCCAACGAGAGGAAGACCAAGCAGCTGCTGATGCATGAGGAGCTCGGGGACCGCAAACCGTCCCATTTCTTCAGGCATCTCAAGGATTTAGCAGGGCCTGCAGTGCCAGATGACTTCATCAAATCTATCTGGACAAGCCGTCTCCCTCATGGAGTGCAGATGGTGCTCACAGGTCAACCAGCTTCGACTTCAGTTGAAGATCTCTGCGACCTAGCTGACCGCGTCAACGACTTGGCCTGCTCTTCGCCTCAAGTGGCGGGCGTGAGTGGCAGAGCTCCAGGTTCAGTTACAGGTGACCTTGTCAGAGAAATCGCAGAACTCCGGAAGCAGTTCCAGCAGTTCCAGGCTCACGCATCGGGCAGGAACAGCAGATCTAGAGCACGTGCACCTTCTGGTAAGCGAAACGCTTCGAGACAACGATCCCAGTCGAATTACCGCAAATATCCTCTCTGCTGGTACCACGGGAAGTTCGGCGACGACGCCAGCAAGTGCGTTCAACCATGCGACTTCAAGCCAGCGTAAAACTCGAGGGGCAGTCGATAATGGCGGCTGACGATTGCCCATCGACATCCACTGGTCGCCTGTTCGTCACCGACCGTACTACAAAGACGCAGTTTTTAGTCGATACTGGAAGCGACCTCTGCGTCTATCCACGGTCGGCATTGTGTGACCGTCGTTCTCGGACTGGATATAAATTGTGTGCTGCGAATGGTTCTGACATTGCTACTTATGGCTATGTAAATTTAAACTTAGATTTTGGCTTACGTAGGTCTTTTGTATGGCGTTTTGTAGCGGCCGATGTAACCAAGCCAATCATTGGAGTAGATTTTTTAAATTATTATAGCCTAATCGTAGACTGTCGTAATAGACGTTTAATAGACAATTTAACTTCTATAGCTTCCATTGCTACTATAGCCAATTGTAAAAACGTGTCCTCCGTTAAAGTCGTAACTGGCGAGTCTCGGTATCATAAAATTCTTGAGGAATTCCCCGAAATTACTCGACCAGCTGGTAGGCATAACACCATCACACCACACAACACTGTCCACCACATTCGTACGACACCAGGTCCCCCAGTATCTTTGCCACCCCGTTCGTTTAGCTCCTGACAAGCTGAAAATCGCCCAGGAAGAGTTCCGGACCATGCTGGCTAGTGGTACAGCCAGGCCGTCCGAAAGTCCCTGGTCATCTCCTCTTCACCTGGCTCCGAAGAAGGGTAACGGATGGCGCCCCTGCGGAGATTACCGCAGCCTGAATGCTCGCACGGTGCCTGACAGGTATCCGATTAGGCATATTCAGGACTTCGCGTACGACATCGCTGGTAGTAAGGTATTTAGTACACTAGACTTAGAAAAAGCTTACAATTAGATACCTGTCAATCCCGACGATATCCCTAAGACCGCCATTACCACTCCCTTCGGCCTATACGAATTCCCTTTTATGTCGTTTGGCCTACGAAACGCAGGTCAAACGTTTCAGCGGTTCGTGGACGAGCTCACCAGAGGACTCGATTTCGTCTACGCTTACTTGGACGACTTTTTAATTTATTCAAGGGACGAAGCCGAGCACGAGGAGCACCTGCGAATCGTTTTCAGTAAGCTAAAGGAGTATGGCATGCTGGTAAATACCTCTAAGTGTGTCTTAGGAGTTCATGAGGTGACATTCCTAGGGTACTTGATCACATCCAGTGGATGCAGACCCCTGGAGTCGAAGGTGCAGGCAGTTATGGACTTCCCACCTCCAGCCAACGTCAAACAGCTACGAGGCTTCTTAGGGATGCTTAATTTTTATAGACGTTTTCTTCCACGAGCAGCCCAGATACAAGCCCCACTACACGCGCTGTTGACAGGTTCTGTCAAGGGATCCCATCCAGTCAACCTCACAGGAGACGCGTTAGAAGCTTTTCAGGCCTGCAAGGAGAGCTTATCAGACGCAGCCATGCTAGCACATCCTACCTGCTCAGCAAAACTAGCAGTAGTCACGGATGCGTCTGAAAAAGCCATGGGTGCAGTGCTCCAGCAACTTAAGGACGGCGCTTGGGAGCCATTGGCCTTCTTTTCCAGAAAGCTGAGCCCATCACAGGTCAAATACTCACCTTACGATAGGGAGTTACTGGCCATATACGAGGCTATAAAATATTTTAGGCACATGCTCGAGGCTCGTGATTTCATCGTCTATACTGACCACAAGCCGATCAGTTTCGCATTCCATGAAAGGAAGAACAACTGTTCGCCAAGGCAGTATAGACACCTGGACTTCATATCACAATTCACGACAGACATCCGCCACATAAGTGGCAAAGATAACGTTGTGGCTGATGCCTTGTCGCGAATTGAGGAATTAGAAGCACCTGTCAGCCTCGAGACAATAGCTCAACATCAAGCCTCCGACCCCGAATTCCAACAGCTTTTGGACAAGGGTTCTTCGTTGCAGCTGCAGAAACTCCATGTTCCTGGAAGCCAAGTCCCTTTGTACTGCGATGTCAGCACACTGGCTACCAGGCCTTACGTACCGAGGTTTCTGCGTAAGCAAATTTTTGATAGCCTGCATTCTCTTAGTCACCCTGGCAGTAACGCTTCGGCGAAACTAGTTTCCGAGCGTTTTGTCTGGCCAGGAGTAAGAAAAGACTGCAGGGAATGGGCGCGTTCTTGCTTGCCGTGCCAGCGAGCTAAGGTCAACCGTCACGTGACTTCCTCTCTGGGCACATTCAATTTACCGCGCGCCCGTTTCAAACAGATTCATATAGACCTGGTCGGACCCCTACCACTTTCTCAGGGCTATCGATATTGCCTCACAGCAGTAGATCGCTTTACTCGCTGGCCAGAGGCAGTACTGATAGAAGACATCACGGCAGAAACCGTTGCAAAAGCACTGCTGTCTACCTGGATTGCTCGATTCGGCTGTCCTGTAAGCATTACAACTGACCGAGGCCGTCAGTTCGAGTCGGCCCTCTTTCAATGCTTATCTAGGATAGCCGGGTTCGAGCATAAAAGGACGACAGCATACCATCCAGCTTCTAACGGTTTGGTTGAGCGTTTTCGCCGCCAACTAAAGGCGGTTATAGTCTGTCATGCAAATGACAGATGGACTGAGTCGTTGCCGTGGGTCCTTCTAGGAATACGTACATCTTTTAAAGAAGACTTACAAGCGTCTTCAGCCGAGCTTGTTTACGGAGAGCCGTTGAGACTACCCGGCGAGTTCTGGGAGCCGAGTACTGGCTTTACTTCAGACTTGTCATATTTTTCCGCTAGACTCAGAAGCTTTGTAGACAAATTACGGCCCATTCCTGCTTCACGCCATTGTAATCCTAGAGTGTTCGTACACAAGGAATTGGAAACCTGTAGTCATGTCTTCCTTCGCGATGACACTATCAGAGGTTCCCTCACCCCAGCTTACTCCGGGCCACACAAGGTACTCGCCAGAGGAGACAAGGTTTTTAAAATTCTTCTCAAGGGCAAAGAGGTGTCTGTTTCCATTGACAGGCTCAAACCGGCTTTTACGCTGGACAGCGTTAAGCCCACTCCCGCACCAGAAAAACCTCAGAACAAAACAACTCGCTCAGGACGCGTAGTTAAATTTCCAGACTATTATCGTCCCTGAGGGACTCTGGTGGGGGGTGGTGTAGGGTACTTATACACATTCTAGATTTTACACTTATACATTTCTATAATCGCATGTTAAAACTTATTTCTTTCCAATTCTTAACTTATACATATTTACATACTCGTACATATATACACACTTATATAGATATACATATATAAATTATATATTACGCATAATATGCTTATTACACTTATAGAAATATATATGTATGCCAACCAGTTTGTCGATATCGATATAGTAGTATATCGACATACTAGATCGACCTCACCGTCGCCCTAGCGGGCAACTGGTTATGGCCGAGCGCGGCGTCCGCGCATCAGCAGAGGTCGATAGTCAGTCATCGCCTAGTACCGACGCGGAGCGCATGAATCTTTATCAACTGTAAGTTTGTGCATTTTATTACTCGCAACTCCTGCCGCATAGTACACACCCTTAATCACCTACACCACACGTGTTTATCATATGCAGTTAATAGATTATGAATAAAGACTATAAGAAGTCTTAGCAATATTAAACTAAAAGATGACTGATGAGTTTGTTTCGGCGTTTCTTCTCAAACAGTCCTATAGGTCAGAAACGCTGGTAATCTCATTCTCCGAGTCTTTAACTCTAGGAAAGCTATGTAGGTAAAGTGCAGTAGGACGCTCATTCCCCATCCTGGCAATGACGTAGCAAGTGGCGTTCAAAGGGGTACCTTTTCGCTACTACCTGTCGATAGTATTTTGCTATAAAACAAGTACCTAGGGAAACATTCTAGCTTATTATAGGGAAAACTAAATAATCTTGATGATGTGAAATATAAAAGCTACGTCTTTGCTCAACGAGCGTGTAATAGGTCGTTGGGGTTTTTTACCAATAAAAATTATAATATTTTTTGTACTCGACGATTAAAATATGTGTATTAAGATTTCATAGAGAATACTGCAACATCACTCTTTTCATAGTTGTAGTCCATGTTACTGTCGAAACAATCGAAATAACTACTTTTCGATACGCTCCAGACAACTAAAATAAATTCGACCAATCACGTGGCTGCTTTACTGAACTGTAATGAATTGGACCAATAGAATCGCTTTGATGTCGTACGCTCGTTGATGTCTTTTAAGATATCAACAAGCGTACGAGCGATGAGCTGCACTTCGTTTCAACAGTATCGAGTTTGTTTAATTAGTTCAGTTGACTCGTAGTAAATAAATTTTAATGAACTCGTACAAAAAGTATTGTTCACAATAGTGTTATAATCAAGCTTTTTAATCTCGTACCTTACTTAGGCCACTCAGCAAGCTTCGTGGTCTAAACACGGTACTCGACTAAAAAGCTCTATATTATAACACGATTGTGAAAAATACTATTATTAGTTTCTTCGTAATCATCATAATTTAAGTAGGATAGGATATTGAGTAGACGAAGAGTTCATTTGCCTGACAAGCATTCACATTAAAGATTTTGGGTTTTACGGTTCACAACATTACGGGGTTCTTCCTAGATGACTAATTTTGGCCATTTCTTAGTTTTAGTGTTTTATTTAAGTTCTTTTGCGATATTTTATTTGACAGCTAGGGTCGATTGTTATAGGTTATAGGTTGTACGCGGGCTGGGTTTCCGCAACTCGACGTCATAAATGCGCCTATTTTGCGTAGGGGTTTTGGCACTACTGTTATTCGTGCCAACCCAGTTCCACCAGGAAGCCTAGCAGACCCTTTATGTTGCCGACGGCCTCCGGTAGTGATCCCGGTGTTCCGGGGTGTTTTGCCCTGTATTCCGCCACTCCAGGACATGTCAGGATGACGTGGGCGGCTGTCTCGTCCTCTTCCATGCAAGCTCTGCAGAGAGGACTGTCTGTAACACCTAAAGTAAAAAGGTGTTTGTTTAGTAGTGCATGACCAGTTATAGCTCCTGTCAGAAGACGGAGTGCCGGCCTCTTTAGCTGCTTTAGCTTCCTTGACAATCCGGGGTTGATTATCGGGAGGGCCTCCCTGGTTTGCCTGCAGGTTCCTAGGGTGTTCCAATGTTTTTGGTGTTCTATCTTGGTGTTTAGTCGTATTGTGCTCCGCAGCCATGCAGAGGGTAGAGGAATTGTGGGTTCCGGTCCTACAGCTCTTGACTCTGAACCCTCTCTAGCCAGTGCATCCGCTGCATCGTTACCGCGTGAATTGCTGTGCCCTTTGATACATTGCAGGATTATGTGCTGTTATTACATACCTCTGATAGGATTTTGTGGCACTCGTGTATCAACCCAGAAGTTGTTGCGTGACCTTGCAGGGTCGATTGTTACACTAGGGATACTTAGAATCGACAACAGAACACGTCACAACAGTTTTTAGAATTTTCGTCTGTTTGTCTGTTTATCTGTTTGTCTGTTTATGTGACCGCGCATCACGTGAAAACGGCTAAACCGATTTAGATGAAATTTGGTAAAGAGATAGTTTGAGTCCTAGGAAAGGACATAGGATAGTTTTTATCCCAGAAATCATCCTCTATGGGGATGAAATTGGGGGTGGAAATATGTATGGATCTACTTAAACCGCTGCTCCGATTTGTATGAAATTTGGTATATAAATAGTTTGAGTCCCGAGAAAGGACATTAGGATAGGCTTGATTCCGGAAATTATCCCCTAAGGGGAGGATATGGGGGGGGGGGGGGGGGGGTGTGAAAGTTTGGATGTAACTCATTTAGATGAAAATTGGTCAAGAGATAGTTTAAGTCCTGGGAAAGGACATAGGATAGTTTTTATCCCGTTAATCATCCCCTAAGGGGGTGAAATTAGGGGTGAAATTTTGGATGGAATCCATTTCAATACAATTTGGTATGGAGATAGTTTGAGTCTTGGGAAAGGACATAGGATGGTTTTAATTCTCCTATCTCTCTTAATGTAGAATGGGACCTCGCCTTTTCACTTCATTTGACTCCAAGTCTTCCCTATCTTCTTCGCCTCTTCTATTACCATAAGACCCCAGGCTTGCTTGGGACGGCCACGTTAACTCTTTCCTTGGGGACTCCAATCCGTTGTCTGCATCGTCAGAACCCCTGAGCAGCGATCGGGGTTTCGTGCAACGTTTTCGGATTTTCTCATTCGATATTGTCTCCGTCCAGTAAATACCCAGAATCTGGCGAAGATATCGGTTAAAAAAACTTGGAGCTGATTGGAAATGGTCTTTGCAACCTTTTCCTTTCCTTTCATGTTTGCCACCCTAATTCAGTGTATTTTTTTCCCCAGCGTCAGTGGAGATGTTGCCGATGTTCGTTGGCACCTGCCTGGTGCCGGTGGTGATGGCTCGCGTGGGGCGTCGGACGGCACACGTCGTCGTCTCCGTGCTGACACTGTTTAGCTGGGCCACTGTCATACTAGCCTCCAGCTACGAGGTAGGTAATTTACAATATTATTACTAGTAACTCAGAATCCGATCTAAACTCTCGAAAAAGGTCTTGTTACTAGTGTGAGGTCACTTTACCCCAACGCCAAATCTGGGGATTAGGTGTCAAAGTAATGATGGAATGATGGCTTTCACGCCATTTTGCGTAAACGTGCGGCATCCCTGATGCAACGCGTGTGCATCAGATCCAAACGCCTCCTACGCGTTGTGACCGGCAGGCTTGATTGCCCGTTCCAGCACCACTGGATGCAACTGCTTGCCTTTTCTCTTTTGCTTGGTTAGCCTCGGTGAGTGAGTCTCTAAAAACTCACTTACCGAGGCAGCGCAAAATTCAGCAACGTGGTCATTTATATACGCGGCCGATGTTGCTATTTCTACTGAGAGCCGTATTGCGTTACAGGAAGCTCTTTTGTCATGGAATCACCAGTTACAGGCCGGTGGCCTAGTGTTGAGTGTTGTAAAGACCCAATTTAGGTCCCTGAACGAGCCTGATCTCGGTGACGATAGTCCGATTCCCATCGATGGGCAATTAGTCACAATAGTCACCATGTGCGATCAATGCAAATATCTGGGTAGTATGATGCACAATTCAGAGAACATAGAATGCATCATTCAGCAACGATTAGCCGCTGCATGGCTAAAAAGTTGAGAAGTGAATGGTTACATGTGGCAAAATAATGCCGGTTAAACTTATAGGTTTGGTCTACAAGAGCATCATCAGGCCGGTTCTCATGTATGGCAGTGAGACGTGGGCATTAACTCAAAAGCATGTGCATACCATCCAAGTTGCCGAATTGAAGATGTTACGGCGTTACCAGGCTCGATAAATTCCGCAACGAGTACGTGTACGTACGAGGAAGCCTGGGCGTCCGTGACATCGCCGATAAGATCCAAATAAGCGGCTGCGATTGTATGGTCATGTGAAGAAGAGGCCACTTAACTATGTTGGTAACTTGGCACTACAACAATCCGTCTCTGGTCGAAGATCCAGGGGCAGACCCAGAACAAGATGGAAGGTGTTGAAACAGCGCGACGTCCGGGTTTCCCAATTTGTAATTAAGGCGGAATAAACCAGCCTATAGAATTTACAGCTTACGAATTTACATTTGGGCGGAAATTACATACAGGGTGTAAGGGACATCGCAAGTATCGCAACGAAAAACGAGGCGGGCGACACACAGTGGATAATAAAATAGAAATTAAAATAATTCCTAGTACAAAAAACAAAAAACCACGACTGCAGTAGATACCTAATTGAAACTAGCCGTTATGTTTCTTAATGTTGTGTGCCCCCCCCCCCCCCCCCCCACACCCGTCTTAATTTTACAAGTATGAGTTATATTAAACGACCCGATTGTGAGTGGAATCGAGCTAAGGTGTCCATTAATGTATTGTTCCAGGCGATGATCGTCGGCAGGATACTACAAGGCGCTTCATCGGGCATGATGATGCCCCTCCGATCCGTCCTGATCAGCGAGAGCACCAGCCCTGACTACCGCGGTGCTTTCCTCACAACCATCTCCCTCGCACAAATCATCGGCGTGCTCCTCGTCCATCTCATTGGTTCGTTCATCAGCTACCGGATGACAGCTCTTGTCTCTATGTCATTTTCTGGCGTCAGTTTCCTCATGACGGTATTTACCCCCGAAACTCCAAGCTGGCTTGCGATGAAAGGGCAATTCGAGAAGTGCAGAGAGAGTTTCATGTGGCTCAGAAGACGAGAAGAAATGCCCGAGCTGGAGAAAATGATAAACGCTAGTAAAATAAATAAATCACCTAAAAAACAGAATAAGCTTATGGAGATATGTCTATTCGCGAAGAGAAAGGAATTTTACAAACCTATAGTACTCATGTTATCAGTGTTAAACATGGTGAATTTCACAATTGCCACACTGTTAGTAGTGTATCCTATACCTATTTTAACTGCTTTGATGGGACCCGAAGCTAACGCCTCAATTTGGATGGTGGTGTTTGACGTTCAAAATCTTCTCTTCTGTTTTGCCGCTGTTTTTGTAATTCACAAAATCAAAAGAAGAACATTGCTGTTCAGCGCCGGAGTAATCTGTGCTGGTGGTCAAATAGCGTTGGCTGCATATGAATTTGCTAAAACTAAAGGCATTCTATCTGTCTCGATGTGGATACCTGGCGCTCTGATCAGTTTGCAGATGGTGTGTGAAAACATAGCGTTAATGCCGTTAGGTGTTGTTCTAGCCGGTGAGGTATTTCCTTTGAAAAGCAGAAGCTATTCTGAGAGTTTTAGCTTGCTGTTGATGCTGTTGACTGTGTTTGTTCTGTTAAAGACATTTCCTGATCTGAAATTTCTGGTGGGTCTTCACGGAATGTTGGCATTGTACGCTGGGATGATGGTGGTGTGCCTGGTGGTGGCGTGGTTCCTGCTGCCGGAGACGAGCGGCCGCACGCTGCAGCAGATAGAGGATCACTTCCGGGGGGTGCCGCTCCCCGATCCTGAAGCTGACCAGGCGGAAACTGAGACGCTTAATGAAGTTCAAGAAAATAAGTCAAGTCATGAACTTAAATTACCAGACTGAGTGCACACTTAAGTGAAGGTTCTCTTACAAGCTGCAAGGTTTTCTCTGGAGAATCAAACATCTGGAATAAATTTAATTATAAGGGTAAACGCGTGTTTCTCCATATTGTTACCTATTCATTTTGATTTTGTGCTGTTATTAGGTACGTGATTCAATTCAATTCATTTATATCAATATTCAATAGCTGGCTGGAGCTCTGCTTAAGACAGTATCATCTCAGCATGAACAAAATCCTCAGTGACAGATAGTTTGGGTATAAAGTAGGGGTAAGCACAGGGGACGCCATAAACACTCTAATCAATGATGTTGTTATTGCATTAAATAATAAAATGAAAGTTGCCGCATTATTCTTAGACTTAAGTTCAGCTTTTGACACGGTAGACCATCAAATACTCTTAAGGAAACTAGAACACTATGGACTCAGAGGTAAAACACTACATCTACTCCATAGCTATTTAAAAAATAGACAACAATATGTAGTTTTAAAAAGTACAGTGGAAGGGAAAATAATGGAAACCAAATCAAAAATGAATGTGGTCAAAAGAGGTGTTCCCAATTTTAGGGCCAATCCTTTTTGTTATATTCACTAACGATCTGATAGCTAGTGTCTCTAAGCTTATTTCTTGTTCAATAAAAATAGTGGCCTTTGCAGACGACACAAATGCCATAATTCCTGCACAAACTTGCTCTGAACTAGAAAAAAATGTGAATGAAGCACTTTTAACGTTCCAAAAGTGGTACACCATAAATAACTTTAAGTTGAATACCGATAAGACCAATGCCATAATTTTTAAGACAACTTCTAGAAATAAGGACTCTATCAAGTTTCAAGTATTTTATTGCATTCATGTTGTTATAATATAGTACATAGTTGACACATGTTACAGTAAGTCTCAAACTAGTCTATAGATGTAAGGCTTGACGGCAAATATATTACAATTGTAGATAATGTTAAATTTTTAAGTGTTCATGTAGACGCTTATCTAAACTGGAAATCAGAAACAGAATCAATTGTCAACACAGTTAGTTCAGCATGTTACGCTCTCAAAAGTCTTAGAGAAATTATTAGCATTGACCATCTCAAAGCCGTTTATTTTGCTCTTGTGGAGTCTAGGTTAAGATACAGCATACTGTTCTGGGGCAACTCCTATCAATACAACATGAGAAGGGTGTTTACTGTACAAAAGAGGGCAATACCTACGGACAATGGTCCGAATTCCACAAACACAATCGTGTAAGGAACACTTCAAAAGATTGTGCATACTTACTGCACCGAGCCTCTACATACTCGTGTTACTTACTGATTTTAATGAAACATTTATCTAGATACGAAACTGAAGACCAAACTGACACACGACTTGCGACTAGAACTAAAAATATGAAACTGCCTTTCACACCCAATCTTCAGGTAGTTGAACTTAGCTCACATATACAAAGTGTAAAAATTTTCAATAGATTACCCATGAATCTTAAATGTATCACAAACTGTAGACATTTCAATTTACGTCTCCGTGACTTTCTCCTTAAGGGGTGTTATTATAACATAGAAGAAATATGACTAAATTAGTTAAGTAGAATAAAAATAAAATAAAATAAAAACTATGTACTAAATGTACCTAATTATTATTGTAATTAATTCAATGTAATTGATTAATTATTTATTTTTGTGACAAATTCAAACACAATTAATGTATTGTTATTGAATAAATGAACTATGAACTATCGCAATTTAAGTACCTGGGGCATTGGGTCATCGCGTCACTAAAGGAATACCTGGACTTGGAGAGGGAGCGCAGGGCGCTGTCAGTGAGAAGCAACATGTTGATCCGCAGGTTTGTAAAATGCACAGCAAGTGGTCAATTAACCTTGTTTAGAGCCTACTGCCAGTCTTTTTACACATGCAGCCTGTGGATCGACTACACGAAGACTACTTACAGCGCCCTGTGCGTCCTCTATAACAGCGCATTCAGGATGCTGATAAGGTTGCCGCGCTACTGTAGTGCATCGGGGATGTTCGTGGAGGCGCGTACGGATAGCTTCCACGCTATTATGCGTAAGCGAGTCGCGTCCCTGATGCGACGTGTTCGCGGCAGCTCCAACGGACTCCTGAGCGCAATTGCGGAAACGCAGGACAGTCCTATATTCTGCCAATGGACGAAGTCTTTTAGCTCACAAGTGAACTATGAGAAATGAGTCACGTTTCTAACATAGCCCTAAGTAAAAATTGTTACTTAAATATATGGATGTACCCTTTACTCCGAAATAAACATATATTCATTCATTTGTTAAATCAGATATCAAGATCCATCATTTGTTAGTATCCTTATCCTTAGAAAGACCATGTTAGTAATCATACTATCCAGCAATACAATATAAAAATAAAGAAATACTGAAAAAACTTTATACAGTTCTCTTCACTGAGTAGGGGCAGTCCAATCTGTCCCCTATCATCCTTATGGTGTTAATGGGGCGTGCGGCCTGGCGCGCACCCGTCGTACCCGACGTACCAGGGATACAGCCCTCTTGCGCACGGTGGCATAAAACAATCCACTCTAGCTTCTGCAAACATCCCTAATGCGCTACAGAAGCGCGGCAGCCCCATCATCACCCGGAACGCGTTGTTGTACTGGACGTGTAGGCCTGTTTTACATACTAGTAACCACGCCATAAGCTGCACGAGTAGGTACAAGGAGGTACGGTAAGCTTGAAATAACGCAAGTTCCACCTCCCTGGTACAGCGTGCAAACTTACGAGCTATTATATAGGCCCGGACCGGCAGGGCCCTCCGCTCCCGCTCTAGGTAATAATTGACGTTGTGTCCTAAGTAATTAAACGACTCAACCCTTGCAAGGACAGCTCAATTATGTTTAATATTGGCTTTTTGGTTATTATAATTAAAACCATGGGCTACGGCATATACCTCGCACACCTTCAATAATTTCCGTAAACCGCCCACGGATGCACTAAGAAGGACCATTTATTTAATCGTATGGCATATTTTATTTGGCCTTTGAGATTGTCACTCTTTACCCAGGGGACACGTGCAGGGTTGTGGAAGAACCATATCGTCTGTATAACTAATTATATTTGGGTAAATTATCGTCAATGACAACCGACACACATAATAAATATATATGTCACAGTTAGATTGTGAACACCGTCAGTTTATAATCTTACTCGCGATATTATAAAGTGACGAATAATTGTGAACTGTCAAAACCGTTCACAATTTAACGTAATATTTTTCGTTAGTTTATAAACTTTCAATGTGGAATCGTAAAATTGTGAACTGAGATCAAATCGGCTTGCTACGGAACGTACTCAAAGACTAGGTAGGTTAGGTTGGTTAGTTATCTTCAGTTACCGGAAGGCCAAAACGCCCAGAAATAGGACGGCGGGGCTCCGTCGACACTGCTGGATGCCGTTTTATCCCCCTTTTAAACCTCCGGGTTGATTTTTTCTAATCGCTGAAAGAACTTTTTTCGTATTGTAGTAAGTAATCTTACTACTTTTAAGTCTCTAGCTCAAAAAAAGTGTTGCCCATACAAAGCTTGCCCCCTTCTTAACCCCCTTAGGGGTGGAGTTTTCTATAACTCTGAAAGTACTTTTTTTATTTTAATAAGTAATCTTTCTAATAGTCTTAAATCTAGTTCAAAAAAAAGTGTTTCCCACACAACACTGGCTCCCCTTCTTAACCCCCTTAGGGGTGGAGTTTTCTAAAACGCTGAAAGTCCTTTTTAGGGTTCCGTAGCCAAATGGCAAAAAACGGAACCCTTATAGATTCGTCATGTCCGTCCGTCTGTCCGTCTGTCTGTCCGTCCGTATGTCACAGCCACTTTTTTCCTAAACTATAAGAGCTATACTGTTGAAACTTGGTAAGTAGATGTATTATGTGAACCGCATTAAGATTTTCACACAAAAATCGAAAAAAAACATTAAATTTTAGGGGTCCCTATACTCAGAACTGAAACTCAAAAAAATTTTTTTCATCAAACCCATACGTGTGGGGTAGGTCTTCAAAAATGATATTGAGGTTTTTAACGTAATTTTTTTCTAAACTGAATAGTTTGCGCGAGAGACACTTCCAAAGTGGTAAAATGTGTCCCCCCCCCCCCCTGTTACTTCTAAAATAAGAGAATGATAAAACTAAAAAAAATATATGATGTACATTATCATGTAAACTTCCACCGAAAATTGGTTTGAACGAGATCTAATAAGTAGTTTTTTTTTAATACGTCATAAATCGTAAACCGCAATTTATTTCACGGAACCCTTCATGTGCGACTCCGACTCGCACTTAACCGCTTTTTTAGTATTCTAATAAGTAATCTTTTTGCAAAGTTTTAAGTCTCTAACTCAAAAAAAGTGTTGCCCATGCAAAGCTTGCTTCTCTTTTTAACCCCCTTAGGGGTGGAATTCTCTAAAACGCTTTATGTCCTTTTTGTATTTTAATAAGTAATCTTTCTACAAAGTTTCAAGTCTCTAACTCAAAAACATAAACTTTCCCTCATAAAAACTTTGCACCCCTTTTTATCCCCCTAAGGGATGGTTTTTTCCAAAATGCTGAAAGCACTTTTTTGTATTTTTATAAGTAATCTTTCTACAAAGTTTTAAGTCTCTGTGAACGATGCCCCGTCTGCAGATACGTCGCCCGACGTACCGCCCCTTCGCTGCGCTGAGACGGGCGAATCGCCAGCCTCCTAACAATGGGTGTTTGAACCGCTCGCTGCTTCACGACCAACAACACTTTTGGGAGTGTCAATCCCCGTAGCTTCGCTGCGCTGATGGTGGGTAGGGTGATGTATAAAGGCAAAAAGAACTTGATTTTAATAAAGATATATTTTTCACTGGTACACGAATTTACAATTTATTACTAGGAGCTCTACTTCTTGGAGCTTGCGGGACACGATTTGTACTGAGCCCTGGAGCTACTTTTATACCCCTATCTCGATTCATATCGAGGGATCTTCGGCACGCAACATTTTGCCAGCTTGGGCCAATTAATTAATTCTAAATTTAATGCATAAATTAAGGCCTCGCCTACTTTCATTACCAAAAGTTATACGTATTCCAACAAGAAAGTCTTGTTGGAATAATTCTGTCTTCAGGGAGGAGCTAAGGCCGTAGCCTTATATAATATTGCTGCTTTCAGCCTCCTGAAGCTTTATCCTGATTTACAGGGATTATTTTTACATTTATTTGAAGTAGACTTTCTTTACTCATAATAGGCTCTCTTGGCTCTAATTGCTAAATTTACATATGAATCATTATAGTACTTAATCATAAGTACGGCGCGACACATGCGCTTTAATTTGACATATCAGTATTTAATGTAGCTTAAACGGTTACATAATTACGCCTGTTCAAGCCGAGCACAATAGGCGCATTTCACCATGACGGCCCGTCAATTGTAATTCTTCCATACAATATTATTGACCAATCAGGGAATCTGACTCGAACTTGACCATTTCGTTAAAGGCTCACGTAATGCCTGCCTGATATACTCGGTTTTATTGAATTACAACACACTTTTCCTTATCCGCCAAGATTGGCATCTACAAAGGCTATATCAGGTCACGGCTCACTTATGCAGCCCCGCGTGGTATGCGCTGGTGGGAGAGTGCAAACGACGGCGACTCCGCGCACAACAGTCGCTGTCGCTCCGCGCCGCCACCGGAGCACATTACTACGTGAGCAACCTGGTGCTGCACCGTGACCTGAAGATTGAACACCTGGACGACTTCATCACCCGACTGACCAGAGCTATGTTCGAGCGGGCTGATGGCTCACGCCTGATGCACCTGCAGAACATAGCTCCCTACCATTCCCGACCGCCCGACAAGAGGGCTCTGCCGCGGGACCTGATCCGCCTGGATCCACCCGCGGACACCTAACCCGACGACACATGGAAGTTCCTGCAGTGCCGTCGGTCCGCTGGTCGCTCGCTGGGCTTCTCCCTCGGGAGTTCCACCTGGCAGGGCTTGACCGCACCGACGGATGAAGTAGACGATCCCACCGGACCAGCCGGGCGTTACGCCCACCCCAGCCACCCGTCCGTAGTCGCGGACGGCGCCCGATCCCGCCATATGCGGCTCACGCCGCGAAAGGCCTACACTAAACCCACACAGGGTTTGTGAGAAAGTCACGTACTATGATCATTTGCCCGCGTCTCTCCCTTGGAGACGGGCGGCTCTCCTCAGAGTGATATTTATTAAACAATTATAATAGGTACTTCGTACCTTTAGCCTTCCTATGGGCTATTCATTATGAGTGTACTTTCAGTACATAATATTTAGACAAATTACTCGCTTTCTTAATTAGCGGTATGCTTTATGAGCTGAACTATCTTTGAATTGAATAGGGTATTTAAAAACATTATCAGGTGTAATACCTATTTATTATGACAATAATAAAAATGGGATGCTCTGTCCCTCTTACTCTTTACATCTCCCTCTCACGTCCGCCACTCGCAGGTGTCATGGAAGGTGTGTTCTGTCGCGCACAGTCTCTATTTCAAAAAAAGTAGTTTTTCCCATACAAACTTTGCACCCTATTTTACCCCCTTAGGGGTGAAGTTTTTCAAAACGCTGAAAGTACTTTCTTTGTATTCTAATAACTAATCTTTCTACAAAGGTTTAGGTCTCTAGCTCAAAAAAAAAGTTTGAAGTCTCTTTTAAAAAAAAATATTGTGTCCCCCCTACAAACTTTGCACCCCTATTTTACCCCCTTAGGAGTAGAATTTTCTATAACGCTGAAAGTACTTTATTTGTATTCTAATGACTAATCTTTCTACAAAGTTTGAAGACTCTATTTAAAAAAAAAATTGTTTCTCCCATACAAACAATGTAGCCCTATTGCACCCCCTTAGGGGTGAAATTTTTCAAAACGCTGAAAGTACTTTATTTGTATTCTAATAACCAATTTTCTACAAAGTTTTAAGTCTCTAGCTCAAAAAAAAAAGTCCTCCCATACAAACTTTGCACCCCTATTTTACCCCCTTATGGGTGGAATTTTCAAAAATTCCTTCTTATCCCTTGCAAGCAACCTACTGTGCAAAAATCAACTCTCTAAGATTAGTAGTTTCGGCTGTGCGTTGATGAGTGAGTGAGTGAGTGAATAAGTCAGTCAGGACATAGGCATTTATATGTATAGATTAGTATACTTTTTGCTGCCAATTCGTACAGTTCTTTTTCCTGTAGGTATCTATTTCTTCACATGACTCATCTTTAATATAGATTACTCTTTCCGCTTGTCTTCCAAATAGGGGAGTAGACTCAAAATTTATTATTACTTCAAAAGAAAGAAGAAACGAAAAATCCATTAAAAAATCTCAAAAAATTACGAAGCTACAACCGTTTTAATATCGCTTGTTAGATTGAGAAAACGATCGCGGACCGTGACGTCACGATCCTCGAGCGTCATAGTAATGGTCGAACCACACTATTATATATATTTATTTTATATTTCTCCATTTGACTTCATTTTAAGTCCTTTTACGAGAAAATACAATATTATGATTATTTTATTTAGTGTCTACACCCAATGATGTAATATAAAAAATAGGTAGATATGTTGTCTATACAAAATTCCGTGTTTAAAAATGGCCACCAAATTCTGACAGCATTCGTTTCCATTGACGACGCAAAACTATTGCAAGCTGTGCGACTTGACCGAGTTTTAGTGTACCACTTTTGGACCGCTTATAACATATCTACGTATATTTTATATTACATAATTGTCTACATCCCTATTTTCGATCTATCCGACATCCGTATTTTCTTTTAAACCACGTACCTACTTCAGAATTCGAAAATATTCGGGCATGGAATTATAACGCCTAGAAGGATAGTTTCATACGGCCTACGGCCGACGCGCCAAGCGTGAGGCATAAAATGGATTCATGTAGTTGTGATCAACTCGTATTTACATGCGCCAATACGCACACAAACGCACCAATAGTGTTGCCAGCGCATACACATTCCCTGAAAATATATATTATAATAAAACTACAATATGTAAGTTACGTACGCCCAAGATGAATTTTCTAATTTGATAGATAGATAGATAGATTAGATAGATTCATTTATTTCATTTTGAAAATTTACATGTCATTTTTATAAGTTAAAATAGCATGAATTCACAAAAAGATCGTCAGAGTGTATAAGAATAACAATAATATAAATAGTCAAATACAAATAAATCAAAATAAAGAGCAAAATTAAAACAAACAAAACAATCATAATATTAAAAAGGTACAATGTCAAGGAAGTAAATTGTTTAAATGTCAAATTATTAATAAAAGCTAGGGCATCCTAGATATAAATTGTCAAAAGTGGAAAAAATATATATCTATACAAAATTCATATTAAAATAATAATTTCATTTTAAAACTAAACATGGCATTAAATAAAGATACAATACAATTTACAATGTCTGTTCGTTGTATTCCTTTATGGAATACAACGATTTTGATAATAAAAGTTCCTTTAGTCGGCGTTCAAATATGTCGTTTGAGGTCTCATTTTTTATAGTGGCGGGTAGGCGCTCGTACATCGACGGGCCTGCCACGCGCGGGCTCCTGTCGAGCAGCGCGAGTCGCCGCGATACAGGTAATAATCGCCCCGTCTGACGGGTGATTCTGCCAGGCATATTCATTCGCTTAAATAAGTGAATGTTTCGACGCGTGAACATAATTACTTCAAATACGTATAGTGAATAATGTGTCATCATCTTGTACTGTTTAAATAGTTCTCTACACGAGTGCCTCGAATTTACCCCTGCCAATATACGTAGGGCTCGTTTTTGTAGTTTGAATACTCTATCAGAGTTTGTTGAGTTCCCGTACAAAATAATACCGTAGGACATTAGTGAATAGAAGTATGCATAGTAGATCTGAAGTAGTGCGTCACAGGAGACAATTGGCTTTAGTTTACTATTTGTTGACGATTAAAACCAAAACCTGGTTGATTGCCCCTGAGACGTCACTTTGACGTTGACAGTTATTTGTTTACATTTTTTATCTTTAATTTCATTATCCACTTTATGTATGTCTGGAGACCCCTTAACGGAGTGCTTCTGCTTTTATGAAATTTTACTAAGGCTTCAGGCTTTTGCTTTCAATGGAAGATGGAGTTACACACTTTCACTACTAATACATCACATTAAAACTTAATGTCCAATATCCTCCAATTAGGATGAATGATCAGCTTATGTCCTGGAGTTTATGAAAACATGCTGTATATTAAATATCTTACAAGTGCGTAATATTGTTGTTATCCGTGTTCTCTGCCTACCCGTCCAGGAAACGGACATGATAATATGTGCGTATGTATGTGTATAAGTTGAATATTGCCAAAGAATTTCCTGATACAAATCCTTAAGAATCGATTTCCTGATATCTTGTGAGCATCATTCATCATGTATCAGCACTTTATTGTACACAAAACAGGTTAAAGCATTAACATGATATGTAAGATTAAAGTAGGTACAAAGGCAAACTTATCCCTATAAGGAATCTCTTCCAGCTAACCTTAAGACAGTCAGTTGTTAATATTATGTGTCGCAAGATTACATCCAATGGCATGCTCACTTTGGTGTTGGTGAGTCTGCAAAATTTGTTGCTGAACATACTTATCAATTTTGTTAATTGAGATGTACGAGTATACCATACCACACATCCCTTTACCTACGGTCGTGCCATGAAAAAGCTGACAACGCTGTTTCATAATCACAATCAAAAGACAGAGCCTATCTGTGAGATTAGAGGTTATTTAGTAGGCACATACATTTCCTTGGAAAGTTATTCTTGTTATCTTTTTAATAAGGCACAAAATCCATTGTTTCTATAGACCATATTACTATGGGTTGTTTTGAAAATATCCTTTGAAAGGTCTGTATTTTATAACTATAATTGATGAATGAATTGAATATAAAAGGGTTAAGTTAAATCATTCATTATGAAACCACTTGTTCTGTTAACAGTTGGAATTTTTCTGTCATGTGAAAAGCATGCATTATTGCTTGAAAAGACAGCTGCAATACAATTTACATAAACTAAAGGATAATAAGTCTGGTAAATAATCTGCCATATTTTACCCCGCTAGGTTTTAAGTCTGTTATGCAAAAGGTTGTTAACCTTTTCAATGCTCAGTCAATTGGATAAGTTGTCAAACAAACTTCATGTCAACATGACAATTAGTGTGGGGTTAAACCTTATATCAATGCATGAAGGTTGCTATCACACTGTACTTCTTGACTTATTAATCCGTCTTTGCGTTGAAATAGTTAAATGATATCTCTTTATTTTGTAGAAATCATAAATCATAATCATAAATTTATTTCATAAGTAAAAGTACAAATTGCTACTTACATTTTATACATTTTTTTGTATGGTGAAAACCAAAAGTAAGTGTCAACTGACCCCCGTACTAGTTTGCACTGTGTCACGGTGGGTCAGGATTCACCGTCCTTATAAGTGTCACTTAGTTAAATAAGTAATTATGCTATCCTATTACATTCGTTCAGTAAGTATCGTTTTATAACTAAACTAAGTGGGTAGAACATAAACGAATAAAATACAAGCATTAAGCCAAACAAAAGAATACTCAGGCGCTTGGCCGGCTTAGGCGTAAACAAGTAGTATATGCAAAAACTTAACATAAGATAACATTTTTACCACGGGATAAAAATCTAATATTTCCCTTCAAGTTTCTACATCTATATGTATCATTGAGTATGGTAAAGTGTATGCATGGATATATTTGATTGTTTATGTGTGTGTCTGTGTATCTACATACACAGACACACACATATGTGTTAGAAATATACCCTTAAATGTTCCCCAACCATACTTAACAATTATAATTGCTTAGCAATTTCAATATTAGCAATATCTAATTAAACATAGTATACCTACTTAGAATGTTTAGTCTTACTCCTTTTCCAGAATATGTTGTCTATTGACAAATTATTCCCTTTTTAACTGGACTTCTTGGATTTCCAGCAGATTTACATTGGTTGAATAGTTTGAATTGTTTTACCAAACCGTGAGTGTCCCCACATTTCAGTGATCATATATATCTATATCGTTAATGTCATCTGAAAATTGCCAATTGAAATTTTAATTATTATTATTCTATTTAAGACAAGCAGCTGACGCTGACACGTCTAAATCATTTTTATTGTTGATTGTTAGTTAGTAATTTGTGAGTTTTTCCTTCACATGATTTTTTTGGAATAAGATCCGAACAAATGTTGCTCCCCTTCGCTAGATAATATTAGCCTTTTTTCCTGAAACATGAACATTATCAAGATTAACTTCACCCATGAAAGATTGGTACCTAGTACTTGGTTTGCAATTTATAAATGTCAACGATAATTTAATTGAATAACCATTGGTACATAATATAAGTTTTGTTTTATTACTGAACAAACTGGTTTTTAATAATTATTGCTATACCCTACCAGGGTCCATGAGATAGACTATTATTTTTTGCGTCTTGTAAAACATGGTCTGCAATAAAGTTATTACTATTACTAAGTATATGACTATTTTATGTCACTGGAACACAGCTCTATGAATTTGACATTTGTTGACATCAATAGAAACTGTTTATCCAACGTTTATAAATTGATACCAATGTTAGTTAGGTCACAATATCTGTAATATAGTTGGTAGCCATTGAAACTGGTTTGGTTTGGTCAGTTCGACCAATATTGCACTTACATATACCATACATATATTATACTTGCTTATACATATACCACACACCTTGTGTATGCAACCATTTGGTTTTTATTGGTCAATTAGACCAGTATGCCACCGAGTGATGCACATTGTGCATGAACCTCTTGGTTCTTCTTTGCATTAATATTAGTAACGCACATTGTGCGCGGACCGTTTGGTCTTCATTTGGTCAATCAACATCAACATCAACATCAAACATCAATCATCAAAAACAAATCTTTCAACCATATTTTTATATCCTTGTGACGATGCTGAAGTTATTAAGATTGTAAATACGCTAAGATCAACAAAAGCTGTTGGCTACGATGGAATATCGACAATGGTCCTTAAAAAAAGTATTTATCATATTTCATCGATCCTTTGTTTCCTAATAAATTTATCATTTACGACTGGTATTTTTCCAAACAATTTGAAAAAAACAATAATTAAACCATTACATTAAAAAAATTGTAAAGAAGATCTAAATAATTATCGGCCAATAGTATTATTATCCATCTTTTCCAAAATTTTTGAAAGAGCAATGCATGCTAGGATTTGCAGTTTTTGCGATAGGTATGATGTTATAAATAAAAATCAGAATGGATTTCAGAAAGGTAAATGTACAACATTAGCTACATTTAATTTAATTAAATCATTAACAGATCAAATTGACAAAAGAAACCCCGTTATTACTATATTATTCGATATGAGCAAGGCCTTTGATTTTGTCTCCCATGACCGTCTTCTGAAAAAATGTGAAACGTATGGCATTCGTGGCCCGGCATTAAATTGGTTAACAAGATATTTGTCTAAACGCACACAATCAGTCGAAATAGAGTTCCTTAATGAAAAGAATGAGTCGTGTCTGTCAAAATCACATTATAAACAAGTGAGGACTGGGGTACCACAGGGTAGTGTGTTGGGACCCCTCTTATTTTTACTATATATCAATGACTTGCCTATGGTTACCAGACACCAATGTATTTTATTTGCAGATGACATATCAATAATTATACCCTGTAGTGACATGAAATTATATAATTTAGAAATTAATAATACGATTAGTGACATAATAATGTGGTTGCAATTCAATAATTTAAAGCCAAATTTAGATAAAACTAAATGTATACAATTCTATAATCGAACACATAGCGTTAACATTGATGTAAAATATAAAGGTGAACAAATTAATGAAATTGAGAGCATTACATTTCTGGGTATGGTGTTGGATAAAAACTGCAACTGGAAACCACAAATAGACAAAGTATGTACATAGATAAATCGTTTTGTTTATGTTCTTAGGAGACTCTCAACACTAGTAACTAGAACTACAGCTCTCACCGCATATCACGGTTATGTAGCTTCAGTTCTCCGGTATGGTCTGATACTATGGGGAAACTCAGTTGAGATAAAAAGAGTGTTTATCAGCCAAAATAAATGTGTACGAGCTATTTGCGGCGTCTCACCTCGCACATCATGTAAAGCGTTATTCCAGGATCTCAAAATACTAACTGTACCATCACTTTATATATTTGAAACTTGCAAATTTACCAAGATACATCCAGAACTGTTTATAAAGTTAAGCGATGTTTGCCATTTTAACACTAGATATCCAAACCGACTGGTATTACCGGCCAAATATAATACCACGCTTTGTAGTCAAAACTGTTATCCAATGGCAATAAAAATTTATAATCATTTACCAAGTGACATAAGGCAACTTTCTCTCAAACCTTTCACTGCACAATTATACAATTGGTTACTAGAAAAATGTTTTTATTCAGTGCAGGATTATTTTAGAACCTAATTATTATTTAATATTGATGTCATTTAATTATATTTATTCTTTAAGTATGCTAATTGTAATTTTGTATGGGGAATGACAAATAATATTTAAATATTAAGTATCAAAAAAAATTTGCATGACCAAAAATTTTGGCGAGATGTGCTGATCATGACTAAAACACTGTTCCATCTATTGTTGTACCATGTCTCTAGCAAATAAATTTATTTCTTTCTTTCTTTCTTTCAATTATTTATTCTGCAAATAGGCCACAAGGGCACTTTTACATGTCAAATGGTATTCTACAATATAATATTAATAATCTTACACAAAAATCATTTTAAAATTGCAGATTTTAACCGATTAGTACCTAAATGGTTAACAAACTAAATGTCACTAAATGAAAACTAAAAAAATCCAAAATTTTAAAATATTATCAAATACATTCGATATAAGGTCTGTATCAGAATTAGACCGGAGTGCCACCACTAGATGCACATTTTGCATGAACCGATTGTTCTTCTTAGCACAAGTACTAGTACGCGGACCGGTTGGTCCTCATTTGGTCAATTAGACCGGAGTGCCACCTAGTGGTGCACATTTCGCATGACCCCTTTGGTCCTACTTTGCATTTGAATAATAAACATTGTGTACGAAACTACAATTTACTGGTCCAACATTTGCCACCGAGTTGTACCCAAGCTTACATGGGTATAAAATGCAAAATTCCCCGATTTACTTTGTTTACTTGATTACACATTCATTAATTTGTAATAACCTCATTTCTTAGGCAACTTTTACCTATTGCAGGACCCATATCGTTAGATTCCACATGATATTATACTTTTACGGACAAATTCTACGTTTGGTTTGTCTATCAAAGGAAAACGCACTACATAGTTTTACTAAGTATCTCGATTATTATGTGCTTTCCAAACATTACAATGTAAACGATTTTGGTTTCAAAATGGTTTTACTTGAAATCACATGACGATTTAACGCAGGATTTGTCTGTATATGTGGAATATGATATAATTTCTCTTTTGTTTTGTTTTGCAAAAAAAATGGCGGCTCGTATTGGACCCTCGCCGACAACATCTGCGCGATCTTTCCACTGGCCTTTTACTCACAGTTTATCCACGTCGCCATTTGTAACGTATAGTAATAAACCACAGGTTCCTGTATGTAATTTATGCTTTGTATTAATACTATTAATGGAAACACAATATTAATATATTCCGCCAATATACGCTGCCCACACAGCATGCCTGTCACTTCGACAGTGTCGTCTGTGTTGCCAGAGTACCTAGCGCATTTATTAAAACGCTACAGATGTCATTACCATGGTAACCATAACGCCGCTCTCGCAACATAAAAATATTTGGTCTCCATACAAAGTTTCATCCCCTTTTTTGATGAAATTTGACATAAATTATAGCCTATGTCCTATTCTGCTACATAAGGTACATTACTGGAAAGTTTCATAAAAAATCGTCCAGTAGTTTTTGAGATTGATTGGAACATACAGCCATCCATCCAAACTTTCGCATTTATAATATTAGTAGGATAATTTAGGAGTTCCTATGGCCACCTTCCGTCCGCATCATCAGGCCCGCTCGGAAGTACCATGATATTGCATTGTCACCTGATTTAAAACACGTGTACAAAATTTAAACTCGATTGAACGCTGGGCTCGATTGAATTGACTTGCAAGATTTGACCTAGATATACTCAAACATGGGTGGAACCCGGATAGAGATCGCGTCTTCTATGAGGTACCTGGGCCTCACATTAGACTGCCGATGGACCTTCAACGCTCACTTCAAGCGCCTGATGCCAAAGCTGCTGGGAGCTGCCGGTGCTCTAGGGCGTATACTCCCGAACACGGGGGGGCCTAAGGCGTCGTGCAGGCAGCTGTACATGGGGGTCGTCCGATCCATGGCCCTTTATGGTGCCCCTGTATGGGCGGACATCCTGCATGGCCGGGAAATCGCCCTGCTGCGAAGGCCACAGAGGGTGATGGCAAACAGGATGATACGGGGGTATCGGACGATCTCCAACGAAGCAGCATGCGTGCTGTCTGGGTCACTCCCCTGGGACCTGGACGCGAAGGCCCTTGCAGCGGTTTATAGCTGGCGCAAAGAGGTGGAGGGTCGGGGCGACTCACCAGCACCAAGGGAGGTGGAGGCACGGCGCAACGGGGCGCGCATGGAAATGGTGGCCATATGGAAGGAGAGGCTGGCGCAACCTAGTGCAGGCCTCAGAACGATCCTGGCAGTTCGTCCTGTCTTTGAACAGTGGTTGGACCGTCACCATGGCACACTGACATTCCGGCTGACGCAGATCCTCTCGGATCACGGGTGTTTCGGGAAGTATCTGCACCGCATAGGACGAGAACCGACCGCAGCGTGCCACCACTGTGACAACTGCCCAGAGGAGACGGCCCAGCACACGCTGGAGGTGTGCTCAGCCTGGAGAGATGAGCGCCAAACTCTCTGCGCAACGATAGGCCATGACCTCTCGCTGTCTACCATAGTTCACACAATGGTGGACAGCGACAGGGCATGGAAAGCGGTCCTTGCCTTCTGCGAGGCCGTAATGGAGGCCAAAGAAGCCGCTGAACGCGAAAGGGAAGCCACATCTGTGGATCCCCGTCGCCAGCGGCGAATTGGGCGAAGGCGGCGAGCCTACGCTCGCCACATTCCCCCCTAACTGTGGCCAGGGCCGGCAGGCTTGGGGAAGTCTGTCAGCCGCGTCACTAACTGGCCCGAGATGGCGTCGCGCGTGTTCCCGCGCGCCACTCGTTGAGTTGGTCCAGGTTAACACCTGATACAGAGTTTGGGGCCCCTAACAAGGCCAGTCACCGTCGGGTCGCGGAAGAGTGCTTCGGCGTGCCCGTAACCCGGCACCTTGGTGACGAGATGGAACACCGTGGGGTTTTAGTCGGTAGTTCGGGCAGTTCCCGGGAGTCCGACATACCTGCCCTGGCTCCCCTGGCCGGGCGAGATGCGCAAAGGCATTTCCCCACGTAAAAAAAAAAAAAAAAAAAAAAGATATACTCAAACATACACGGGGAGTCAAGTAAAAGCTTGGTACAAATCAAGTTATTTATCTTCTTCGTATTTTCAACCCTGCCGATATTTGTATTTTATGTAAGTATATTATCAGAACAGAATTATGGGTAAATATATCCGTTACATTGGCAACACTACGCTGTCATGCCGCTTATAGAAAATATGCAATTTTGATTACTGTTTTACGTAAAAATACGAGTTAGAGAATAATACTTACGTGTGAAATGTTATCTTAGAATGTTTATCCTTCTTATCCGATGCATTGTGACACCCTTTCACTGCACTTTCACACACAAATTGTCATATTAATGAAAAATGTGGGAGCTATTTACACTTGACACGCGTCCTTGCAACTGACAAGCCGATCGGCGTACTGGGCCATTTATGTCCTACTTTTGGTGGCCTCACCGTTGCGCGTGAACTGCGTTTCTATGCGTTATAATTGTATGTATTCGGGTATCTCTATCTCTATCGTACTAACATAACTCGAGTGAGAGGAATGCAGATATACGAACTTCGAGTTTCGG
Organism: Epinotia brunnichana; assembly: GCA_963854355.1. NCBI lineage: Eukaryota > Metazoa > Arthropoda > Insecta > Lepidoptera > Tortricidae > Epinotia > Epinotia brunnichana. Next base: position 1,387,107 of record OY977959.1, on the reverse strand, counting down.
TTTTCATTGTTTGGCTGAATGCGCAAAGAGCGCGCGCGCGTGCCATTCAAAAATAAATAAATTTGTGTTACTTATATTGTTCGAATTTGTTGATACATTTATTGAAATTTACGCTTTAATACAACATTTTCGCATATATAAGTTCTCATATCAGAATCGATTAATTTCTTATGCTTTATTTCTTGGTATTTGTTACGTGAAGGTATCTATATCGTTGACGGGATTTAAATTATTAATAGGTGAAATTAAGGAAAATCAATTCCGCCATTTTGACGTTCATAAGCTGATGAAGGTCAAATGTTCCGAAAAATGTATTAACTGTCGCAGTCGGATAAAAACTATCCCAAGTCGCCGTCAGGATAATAATCTACCTATAAAAAATGTTTCATGTTCTTCCGTTCATGGGAAGCTGAGATCATTCGTAACAAAAAAAGTTTGAAATGTTACTGGCTGATTCTTTTTTTAATTTAGAGATAGAGTGTAGATGTAGATTACAGATAGTGTCAGGTGGACTGGACTCGGCTGGGCAGCATTCGGGAAGCTACGGCACATCTTTTCGTCCAATATTCCGCAGTGTCTCAAGACGAGAGTCTTTGACCAGTGTGTGTTGCCAGTGATGACATATTTTATTTTTTTATTATTTTTATTTCATTTATTTCAGGATAAAAATTACAATATAAATTTGCATAAATGTCAAAATTACAAGAATTTCTACCATGATCGTCAATATAATTGAAATGTAAAAATAAAGTATAATTCTATCTCCCAAAAAGGATCGTCATTTGTTATACAGTAGGTATAATAATAAAATTTAAAAAATATTCATGTCAACATAATAAAAACGAATTATATAAAAAATATCAAAACATAATTCTCTCAATAAATACTATCACTAAAACTTAAAACAGAATATTATAATACTTAAAAACACTTAATAACATTTGATACAATTAAAAGCAATCATCAGGCGGCAATGTCAATTTATTAGGTACATCATTTAAAAAGTAAGTTCCATGTACTCGTTCACGGAGTACAGAGGGTTGATCAACAAAAGATTTCTCAGCTTGCGCCGAAATGTTTCGTCAGATTGTTCATTTCTGATATCGGCGGGTAATCGTTCATAGTATGTGGGGCCGATGACGCGGGGGTTCTTTGTTGAAAGCGCCATATGAAACGGAAACGTAGTCGCTTACTATGGGCCTCCTAAGAAGGCTCAAAGTCACTCAAAGGGCGATGGAGAGGGCTATGCTGGGAGTTTCTGTGCGCGATCGCATCAGCAATGAGGCTATCCGCAGCAGAACCAAGGTAACCGATATAGCCCTCCGAATCGCTAAACTTAAGTAGCAGTGGGCGGGGCACATTGCACGTAGAACCGATGGCCATTGGGGCGGAAAGGTTCTCGAGTGGCGACCACGTACCAGAAGGCGTGGCGTGGGTAGGCCCCCCACAAGGTGGACTGATGACCTAGTAAAGGTCCAGGGAGTCCATTGGATGCGGGTGGCGCAGGACCGGCCATTGTGGCACTCTTTGGGGGAGGCCTATGTCCAGCAGTGGACGTCTTATATTATATTTTGCATAAAATGTGGTTCATAAAAGTTGTTTACAGAATAAGTATCAGGTTTCACACAATTTACCAGCATCTGGCATGCAAAATATAAACCTAGAGTAAAGTGTCATCAAAAGTAACTACGCAATCGAAGACGTCAAAAGTTCTTATTCCCTTTTAATAAAGAGTTTTGTCGTCTTCGTTTGCGTAGCTACTTTTGATGCTGACTTACCTCTACCACTTACCGCTGCGTTTCGTTGGCTCTTATCCTTATGAATTATTAATGTTGTACTAAGCATAAGTAGCATCTTCTAACGAAGCTCATAATCACGCTTAAGAAAACAATATAAAAAAGCGGCCAAGTGCGAGTCGGACTCGCTCATGAAGGGTTCCGTAAAATAAATTGCGGTTTACGATTTATGACGTATTAAAAAAAACTATTTACTAGATCTCGTTCAAACAAATTTTCGGTGGAAGTTTGCATGGTAATGTACATCATATATTTTTTTTAGTTTTATCATTTTCTTATTTTAGAAGGGACACACATTTTACCATTTTGGAAGTGTCTCTCGCGCAAACTATTCAGTTTAGAAAACAATGATATTAGAAACCTCAATATAAATTTTGAAGACCTATCCATAAATACCCCACACGTATGGGTTTGATGAAAAAAATTTTTTTGAGTTTCAGTTCTGAGTATGGGGACCCCCAAAATTTACTGATTTTTTTTCAATTTTTGTGTGAAAATCTTAATGCGGTTCACAGAATACATCTACTTACCAAGTTTCAACAGTATAGCTCTCATAGTTTCGGAAAAAAGTGGCTGTGACATACGAACGGACAGACAGACAGACATGACAAATCTATAAGGGTTCCGTTTTTTGCCATTTGGCTACGGAACCCTAAAAAGTAGTGGCTTTGTGAGCAGTAGAAATCGCGAGCAAGTTTAATGTTTTTTTTTTATATCGAAAAAGTGATTTGACAAAAAACTATATAATTAAAGCACCTGCTCACAAAATTTCACGAGTATTGGTTGAAAAATGCGACATGTAGAGGAGAACATGGAGTAGATGGAGGGTCTATTTTGAGCTACACCGACAAGAGCCTAGCTCTTAAGTAAGAGAAGAAGAAGAATAAGAGAAGAACAGCGGGACAGACGCCGGACGAACAGAGAAATGATTTTCGGCCCAATCTGAAGCATAGAACTTCGTTCGCTTCGTACGCTCGTTCGAAAATATTGCACCAAGCTGGATTTGACCATACACGGCCAGTCGCTCTCAGCCAACAAATCTATCGGAACCGTTGCTTAGGGACGTAGTTATGCAAACAGGAACCAATCCACACCTTCCCAGAAATTGAGATAAGTATACAGAAAACTACCTATATTAAAATGCACCTTCTATCTATCAATCCTGTAAAGTTCAGACTGACAGACTTGAAGAGCCTTCTGTGTTGGTCATGGTCCACCATGATTTCTATGTTAAGTTGATTTCTGATGAAAATATTGAGGATGATTTAGAAGGCTTTTAAGGTGAAGCTGCCTTCGAAATGGAAGAAGAAATCAGCAAGGACTAAGGCTTTATTACAACTGTTGTCTGAGAACGATGGGCGGCTGCCGCCCAACGGACAACACTTGTAATAAAGCCTTAGTCCTAACTGGTAGTGATAATTTTGGAGATGCTCTTTGATCCAATAGGTACATCGTTTCTGGGGTACTTTATGAATTTCAGAAATGTACATAATTTTTAAAATATGTTTAAAAATCGACCTTCATTACATTTCGATATAGGTAATAAAATAATTAGTTACGTCAATTAATAAATTAAAACTGAAGGTTACTGTCCTGGTAACGTTTCCACATTGCTTGAGTATTGTTATCTCCACTTATAATAAATCTCTAAATTAAAAAAAGAATCAGCCAGTTTGAAACTAAGCTTTGCGCGGTTCGAATGTTCTCAGCATCCCATGAACGGAAAAATATGAAACATATTATATAGGTACATTATTATTCTAGCTGCAACTTAGGATAGTTTTTATCCGACTGCGACAGTTAATTAATTTTCCGAAATATACGACTTCATTTAATTTTTCATTTATTTTTATTGAAATCAAACGCTGCTCCAACTGTCAGCTATAAGAACCGTCAAATTTTCGTCAAAATGGCGGAATTGCTTTGCCTTTCACTTATTAATAATTTAAATCCCGTCTACGATAGACCTTTACGAGACAAATGCTAAAATATAAACCATAAAAAAATATTCGATTCTGATATGAGAACTTATATGCGCAAATGTCGTTTTATGTCGTAATTTCAATAAATGAAATCAACAAATTTGAACAATATAATTAACACGAATTTGTTTTTTTTGAATGACAATGGCACGCGCTCGGCGCATTCAGCCAAAGTACCTGCGGCGCTGCCACGAAAACCGATACTCAATGTTCATATATTTGCATCCCTGTCACTCGAGTATGGTTAGTGCGATAGAGATAGAGATACCCGAATATTTTCGAATTCCGAAGTTCGTGGTTATAGCTCAGGAATCGAAAATATGGTAAATAAACGTAATGTATTTTCTCGAAAAAGAATTTAAAATAAATATAGTCAAATGGAGAAAAAAACAAAGCAAGAGGTTATATAGGTAATGATTAAGTTATAAGAGTCCAAAGTTTTAAGAGGGGGTATGTTCTGTCCCTTTTCCGCAAAACGCACCTTCATATGAAACGATTGTTTTTTACTATGACGCTCGAGTATATTGACGTCACAGTCCCTCATCGTTTTCTCACTCTAACAAGCGACATTAAAACGGATGTAGCTTCATAATTTTTTGAGATATTTGAATGGGAGTTTCATTATCTTCTATCTATTTATACATAATAAATGCCTATGTCCTGACTGACTTATTCACTCAATCACTCACTCACTCACTCATCAACGCACAGCCGAAACTACCTACTAATCTTAGAGAGTTGATTTTTGCACAGTATGTTGCTTTTATAACGTGGGCTAGGGAAAAAAAGGGATTTTTGAAAATTCTACCCCTAAGGGGGTAAAATGGGGGTGCAAAGTTTGTATGGGAGAACCTTTTTTTTTGAGCTATAGACTTAAACTTTGTAGAAAAATTAGTTATTAGAATACAAATGAAACACTTTCAGCGTTTTGGAAAATTCCACCCCTACGGGGGTAAAATAGGGGTGCAAGGTTTGTATGGGGTAAACATATTTTTTTTAAATAGAGACTTAAAACTTTGTAGAAAGATCAGTCATTAGAATACAAATAAAGCACTTTCAGGGTTTTAGAAAATTCTACCCCTAAAGGGGTAAAATAGAGTGCAAAGTTTGTATGGGAAAAACTACTTTTTTTTAAATATAGACTTAAAACTTTATAGAGAAATTATTCATTAGAATACAAATAAAGTACCTAGATTCAGTGTTTTAAAAAAATCTACCCCTAAGGGGGTAAAATAGGGGTGCAAATTTTGTATGGGGGAAACAATATTTTTTTTAAATAGAGACTTAAAACTTTGTAGAAAGATTAGTCATCAGAATACAAATTAAGTACTTTCAGCGTTTTAGAAAATTCTACCCCTAAAAATAGGGGGCTAAAATAGGGGTGCAAAGTTTGTATGTGGGAAACTATTTTTTTTAGCTAGAGTCCTAAAACTTTGTAGAAAGATTATTTAAATACAAAGAAAGTACTTTCAGTGTTTTGGAAAATTTCACCCCTAAAGGGGTAAAATAGGGTGCAAAGTTTGTATGGGAAAAACATATTTTTTTTAAATAGAGACTTAAAATTTTGACGAAAAATTACTTATTAGAACATGAAAAATACTACATTCGGCGTTTTACAAAAATCATTCCCTAAGGGGGTTAAAAAAGGGTGCAAGGTTTGTATGGGGAACACTTTTTCTGAGCTAGACACTTAAAACTTTGTAGAAAGATTACTTATAAAAATACAAAAAAAAAGACTTTCCGCGTTTTGAAAAAATCTATCCCTAAGGGGGATAAAAAGGGGTGCAAAGTTTTTATCAGGGAAAGTTTATGTTTTTGAGTTAGAGACTTGAAACTTTGTAGAAAGATTACTTATTAAAATACAAAAAAAGAGCACAAATCGTTTTAGAAAATTCCACCCCTAATAGGGTTAAAAAGGAGAGCAAGCTTTGCATGGGCAACACTTTTTTTTGAGTTAGACTTAAAACTTTGCAAAAAGATTACTTATTAGAATACTAAAAAAGAACTTTCAGCGTTTTAGAAAACTCCATCCCTAAGGGGATCCTTAAGATCCTTAAGAAGGGTAGCCAGTGTTGTGTGGGAAAAACTTAATTTTTTTGCTAGACTTAAAACTACTCAAAATGTTACTTATTAAAATTAATAATAAAGTACTTTCAGAGTTTTAGAAAATTCCACCCCTAAGGGGGTTAAGAAAGCTTTGTATGGGCAACATTTTTTTGAGCTAGAGACTTAAAAGTTTACGAAAAAAGTTCTTTCAACGATTAGAAAAATTCAACCTCTAAGGGGGTTTAAAAGGGGGTTCAAATTTTAAATGGCGAGCAATAAAATTTTAAAGTGTGAGTAAGAGATTTTTAACTTCGGTCTTATTCTGTACGTTAAAAGACTACAAAACTGATTTCAGAGTTTTTCCAAATTCATCCCCTAAGAGTGTTAAAATTGGTTCAAAGTTTGAGTATTTCAAGGCATTTTTAAAGTAGGTATGAGATTTTTAACTTTGGTTTTAGACTGTTTGTTCACAAACTAGAAAATGAACATCAACTTTTTTTTTAATTATCCCCTAAAAGAGGGTTCAAATTTTGTATTGAGAGAAATCATTTTCTAAGACGATAAAAAGTTCTACGCGGACGAAGTCGCGGGCAACAGCTAGTTATATATATTTCACTACTTCTTTTACTGACTGTTAATCACTGAACAGGTATTTTATTTCTCAGTTTTTCTTTGACTTCATTTAACGGTTCAGTTTCCTTGCGGTCGGCTGCAGGGTTTTCAGGATCGAGGATTGGCGCCCCCCTGAAGTGTTCCTCGATCTGCTGCAGCGTGCGGCTGCTAGTCTCTGGCAGCAGGAACCACACCACCAACAGACCTGCTGCTATCACCCCAGAGTACCAAGCGTACGCCCCGTGTAAACCCACAAAGGATACGAGACTAGGAAAAGTTTTAAGTACAAGGAATACAGACCCACACTGAGCTATTAAACCTATACTTCCTGCAAAAGCTCTGTATTGTAAAGGATATACTTCGCCAGCTATTACGGCTGGTAGTGGCTGCATTCCCATGGAGATAGACAGCATCTGCAGATTAATGAGTACAGCAGGTATCCAGAGAGAATCGAATTGCAGAAAACCCTTGGTTCTAGCTAACACGTAAACTGCCATACATAGCTGACTACCAGCACATAGGGCGCCCAAACTGAACACCATTGTCCTTCTTTTAACTTTGTGTATCACGTATATAGCGACTCCACTGGAAACCAATCTCACCATGTCTAAAGCCACCATCCAGAGATGAGCATTAACTTTGGGACCCATCAGCAAACTCAAAACCGTTACTGAATACGCCCCCATTACTGGTCCCCCTGCTTGAGTCAGCATAACATACAATACAGACATGAGGAGAACGGGTTTGTAGAATTCTTTTTTCGTTGCAATCGTCGTCATTTCTCTAAGTTTGCTTTGGTTATTATTTTTCTGTGCCTCTAAATGCTTTGCGGCCTGTATCATCTTGTCCAGCTCCGGTATTTCCTCATCTCCTCTCAACCATATGAAGTTCTTTCTGCATTTATCGTATTGTCCTTGAGTCACCAGCCAGCTTGGGGACTCTGGGGAGTATATCGTCAGGATGAGGCTAATGAAAGCGAATGAGACCGAGCCGAGAGCAGTTAACTGGTAGCTGATGAGTGATCCGGTTAGATGGACGAGTAAGACACCGAAACTCTGGGCTAGCGCGGAGCTTGAGAGGAAGCCACCGCGGTAGCGGGGGCTGGTGCACTCGCCGATGAAGATGGACCGAAGCGGCATGAACATGCCGAACGACATGCCTTGGAGCATCCTGCCGAACAGCAATACCTGGAAATATTCACAGCATAAACCACATTAGTAATGACTAATTCTTGCATGTTGAACAGTGTGCAGTGAGCAATCATCAGCGGCACAGACGTAGAGATCAAATCTTACTAGCATAAGGGGAGCCCAACTGGGGAAGTACCTCCACCTTACAGAAGACCGCAGCTATAATAGCACCACTGATTTGTAATGTTGCTATATTATTGCATGCTATGAAGCATGTGGTGTTGTGTTCCTGGTGGTGATTAAGGTCGCCAGAGCTCCCTAGGGTACGTTATGTTGGGAGTGAGGGACCTGCATTTCTCTATCTGCCAACACAGCGAATCCTCAAGTAAATAAAGGGTCGGCAACGCGCTTGTGATTCTTCTGGAGTCACAAGTGTCGATAGGCGACGGTACCAGTTTAACATCAGGCAGGCCGTAAGCTAGTTTGCCACCGTCATAGTATAAAAAAAGGGGATGCAGCTATCTGAAAAGTACAACTTCAATAAGTGGCTCAAAATTGATTAAAATCCCAATTTGGTCAAAAGAATCACGAATGTGCTGAATCACTGATGTAAAAAAATGTTTAAAGTAGGTACTTTATTCTCATAATCACTTACACTTGAAAAATGAGCTATAAGCATACCTCATAGCAAGTGGCCAGGATGACTGTAAACCAGCCCAGCATCAGCACCAGGATCACGGAGTACATAGCCACCTTCCGTCCCGCGCGCGCCATCACTGCGGGGATCAGGAAGCTACCGAAGATCATCGGGATTGACCCCACTGAGGCTGAAAAGGTATACAAACAAAATTTTACCGAAGGACCAGTGAGCATTTTTGAATATGGTGAGCTGTGGGTGTCTCAATCGTCTCAAAGTCACAGAGGATAGCTCCTTGGAGATGTTATAGGTACGCTTTGTCACGTGTGTCTAAATCTACCCAATGCTAAGTAGGAACTTCTTCTCTTCTTTATTAGAGCACACCCCTCGGTCCTATGAAAATCTTATCCACTGCTTACTCGCATAAGGGGCCCAAGTGAAGTAACTAGTTAGTGACAATTACCTAGCCATGATGTGCGTCTTATAACCACTTATGGGAAAAGTCAAGCTGTTCTGCCGATGATACTTACTCACCTAGCCATGATTCCTGGTCCTTGGAGACACTGATGGATGACCCCGGAGCGTGCAGCTGTGGCAGCATAATCCCGGGGAACCCGAATGAGCAGCCGTAGCCAACCATGCTGGTGCTCACGGCTGCCGTGACTAAGCACTGTCAATAGAAAGTTGATATTGTCATTTATTTATTCGTATGGCAAGTCAAAAGTCAGATACAAAATCATAGATTAATTTCCAGAGCATTAATCCACTTAAGGGCTTCGTCATTCAAATTGATCAGGTCTTCTGGGGGTCCTCCGGTATACCGAGTTAACGGGCACTCTTGGATAATGTGTTGAATGCTCTGCTCTACGGCACCAAACTCACAGTAAGGGGAGTCCTGCCAGTCACAACGAAAACGGTATAGGCTGCAGCGACCATGACCGGTGCGCAGCCTGTTGAGATTGCACCAGGTCCGTCTCGGTAGTTGGAACCCTTCTAACTTTGAACCTGGGACAATACTCGAGCCAAACTTTCCAGCCGTCATAGTAGACCAAGACTGCTTCCACTCCTGGTTGAGGTTAAAGCTAGTTTGAGACAGTGTTTGGGCAATACTGTAAGGTGGATGTCTGGACTTCAAGCGGCATCTTATAGGGTCCATAAATTCACCGTGCATAGGGAGGCTGGGCTTATCCCTGATCTTACGAAATTCCCTCATAAGTGCCTCCTGTCTCCTGAGTAGATATTGTCATTGCCTTCTGGTTTCTGATCCACCATTGTCAAATTTGATTGTGTGTGTTTGAGCTACACACTCTTTGTTGGCATGCGTCAATATTGGCGTTCTAACTTTCAGACTACCTAGGTACCTAGTTTGCTAGAAGCTATGTGCGCCTAGTGATTCAATCGGGTGGGTGTCAGACGGTGGTCCTGGGTTCGAATCCCGGTTAATACCGATTAGTATTTCGGAATTTATCTACCGAGTATAAATAAATAAATATTTGCGGACAATCTTACACAAATCAACCTAGTCCCAAACTAAGCAAAGCTTGTACTATGGGTACTAGACGACGATATAGATATTAGAAATAGAAATAGAAATAGAAATAGAAATATTTTTATTCGCAATAAATGTGGTACAAAATGGTGTTACAATTGTTGTGAGGCCATACATTTAGGCTTTAAGAAGCCATGCAAAATACAAAGTACCTACAAAAAAAAACACATGCTGATAAAAAATGAAAACAAGCGAAAATAAATTAATGCAATATAAAAGTATTTATAATTAAGGATGCAGCGCGAAATATTCTTTTAAAGAGTAGTGGCATTGATTAGCTAGTACAGAATACAATTTAGTTTTAAATTTATTGAAGGGTAGATCTGTAATATCCTCGGGTAGCTTATTGTATATTTTAACGCACATGGCGTAGCTGCAACGGCTTTTCATTGCAGTGTGCATTATAGGCAGCACTAGTTTGTTTGGATACCTCGTATTGAAGTGCGCCGTTTCGGATTTCTTTTTAAATAAATCAGGATGCAACTTTACGAATACACAGGCTTCGTAAATATATAAGGATGGTACCGTTAACAACTTCAATTTTATAAAAGTGTCTTTACAAGATGTTCTTCGCGAAATATTGGCTATAGCCCGGATACACTGTTTTTGTGCTACAAAAGTGCGATTTATGTGTGAGGAATTTCCCCATAGCAAAATTCCGTAACGTAGGTTGGATGCCACAAATCCATGATAAGCATTAAGGGCAGTTTTCCTATCAGTTATTTTTGTTAATCGCCATAAAACATACGCAAACCTATTCATTTTTGAGCAGACTTTATCCACATGCAATTTCCATGTGCATCTATCATCAACCACAAAACCCAGGAACGTAGTACTTTCACATTCCATTAAGGTCTGGTCATTATAAGCAATATTGAGTTCTTGTTTTTTACCTCGTTGATTAATAAACTGTATATATTTTGTTTTCATTACATTCACTTGTAGATTGTTGTCATTTAACCATGTCATTACGTCAGCAATGGTATCGTTAATTACATTATTCAATTTTTGTGTGAATGTATCAGGAATTACAATAGATATGGACGTAGTTACGCGAAAACGTTCCAACCCACAGCGACCCCATTTTGAGATAAACGCAATTTTGTGTTTTAGCGGTACACTTTTTCCCTGTAATTATTTCAGGCAAATACTATTGGTTTTACTGTGGAATGCCAAACTGGTTATTGAATGATTTGCATATTTTTTGTAAATACATAACACAAGGGGCATATAAATAGGTAAAACGAGTTTGAAACGTTTTTGCTAAATTTAATTTTGTATGAACCTTGTCAAATAGCAATTATGCATTAATGTTCCAAAACGAATTTATTATATATATTTATTTAAGATATATTTATAAAAATAAATAATACACTATTTAATTTTATAAATATATCTTAAATAAATATGTAAAATAATAAATAACAATGAGGAACATACAAAAACAACAAAAAAAATTGTAAATGTATTACAAAAAAAATAGGACGTGATCTTTTGAGCTTAGAACCTATGCCAAAAATTAGCTGATATGGTTCCAAAAGTCATCAAAAACTTATATTAACAACATCAGTCCATCGTCAGTTCAGAATTTTGAAGCGTTCTATAATATTGAAGGCAATCCTCAGGTATGTAGTGGTACATGGATTGTAAGTCCACTAATTTCGCAGGTTTACCATTAGGCCACAATAAACAAAAATCAGATTATTTTATGTATTGCAGTTCGCGCTTTATTCTTTTATCAATTTTCAACTCATTGAAATCGTCTTCCATCGTAGACCGCATAAAAATAGAAAACATTTTATCTTTATCCAACTTAATTTCTTTTGTATGTAGCCAACTAACTTTAGATGAGTCAGAGGACTCAGAGGGCCTACCGCGAACGGCATTCGAAGTTTCCCCTCTCTGTCATACTTACGAGTTCGTACGTAAGTGCGACAGAGAAAGAAAACTTCGAATGCCGTTCGCGGTAGGCCCTCTGCAAAGTTCTTCCTATTGATAATCTTCTTTTCCAGTTTAGTTATACTAAAAAAATCAGTCATTGTCATTTTGTAAACTTGAAGAGGTTTAACTTTTTTACAGGTTTTAATAATATTGATGTATTCTTCAGGTGTATTCTTCGTTGGTGCTGTCCTTTGATTGTTTTGACTAAATACATAAACTTAAATATACCATAGTTATTTATTTTGGTAAAAAATATTTTTTTCTCTCGAACATATTTAATAGCAAAAATGGATCAAGTATATGTGGATCGTTTATAGCAAAAAATTAGACAATAGTATATTATAATAAAACGTTCCAATTTATTTAGAACAGTCTTCGCAGCTTAAAAAAACAGTATGGAATAATCTAAGTAAAAGGTTTCAAATTACATGGAACATTTTTGCAGAAATAAAAAATGTATAAAGATTTTGCAAAAACGTTCCAACCCACATGGATCATTTAAGAAACAATTGAATGTGCAATTTATGAATATAGTATAATGTTCCAAGACAAGTGGAACATTATAAAGATATGTTATTCTATTAAGAGTTTTTAACAATATGTTTCAGTATGCATGTAATGTTTTTACTTTATTTTGAGTACACGTCCTTGGCATAATGGTGGGTTGGAACATTTGGGTCAAACTTTATTGATGAAACTAACCTAAAAAATACTAGCATATTTGTGTGCACATGATGTAATATGTCAAAAATAGTACCCTGGTTATGGTAACTCATTTTCGAGTGACTTGTGGGTTGGAACGTTTTCGCGTAACTACGTCCTATGTCGTCGGCAAATAAGGTACATTCATGTTGTGTAATACTATTAGGCAAGTCATTAATGTATATTAGGAAGAGCAATGGGCCTAGGATAGTTCCTTGTGGTACTCCTACCCTATTGAATTTCGTGCCTGATCTATGTCTATTTTCAATTTCTCCATTGTCTATTCCTACTATTTCTACTGTTTGTCGACGATCACTAAGATAGCTTTGAAGCCATTTGCAGACCAGTCCCCTCATGCCATATTTTTCACACTTTTGAAGTAGCAGATTATGAGAGACATGGTCGAATTCGAATGCCTTACTCATATCGAAAAATATAGCTACTGTTTTATTTCTTCTATCTACGTTATCGATAATTTTGTTAACTAATTTGAATGCAGCTAAAGTTGTGGACTTTCCTTTTTGGAAGCCATGCTGTTGGTCACATATTATATCATACTTATTAGCAAAACTGATTATTCTGGAGCACATGGCTTTCTCTAAGATTTTAGCAAATATAGGTATGAGTGTGATTGGTCTGTAGTTGCTAGGAAGTTTCTTATCTCCTGCTTTAAATATGGGTTTTACAATAGATACCTTCAAAATATCCGGAAAAATACCTTGCTCAAAGGTTAGATTAATCAAATATGATATTACAGGCGCAATACAATCAGAAGTGAACTTGATGACGTTTGTAGGGATGTCATCATAACCCACCGATTGAGTCTTACTGAGGTTCTTTATGATTGTGGACACCTCATTTGGGTCTGTGGGGGAAATAAACATATTTTCATTATTACATTTTAACGTGTGAATATACTTTTTTTTAATATTTGTACTAGAATTAAGGTTTTTATGCGTAATACTGATAAAATAATCATTAAAGGCATTTGCTATATCTATTGGTTTGTCAAAAACTTGCTTTTGATATGTAATTTGATCAATTTTGTTTTTCTTATTGCTGTTATTATGTCCAGATTTTTTCTTTATTATCGTCCAACTGGCTTTAGAAATACTCCTGGCATTCTTTAGATAGCTAAGGTTTCCTATTTTTTTTGATGCGAGCATACATTTCTTTAATAACCTGACATACCGATTATAGTTTAATCTGTTTTCCGATGTTTTATTCTTATAGTACATAAACCTTAGGTTTCGTTTAGTTTTTAAGGCATTTCTTATACCTTTCGTGATCCACTTAGTATTTCTACTTAATTGTTTTACTTTCACTGTACATATTGGGAAGCACAGGTTAAAAAATAACGAATACATGTTATGAAAATTATTGAACGCAGAATTTGCGTCAGTGTCCGAATATACTTCATTCCATGACAAGCTCATTAAGCAACGATAAAAAATGTCAATGTGGTCTTGGCTAAAGTCTCTTTTTTGGAGATATAGAAATGAGGGGGGGATACGTTTTCCTGGATTTGGTATTCGTAGTAGTTGACCAGTATTGTGATCTGAAAGACCTACGGGAAGTACTTCACCATTGGCATTTGGAACGTTAGATAAAATTTGATCTATACAGGTGTTTAAACGTGTCGGTTCTGTAATGTGTGCTATAAAATTGTAATTTTGAGTGATTCTCTCCAGATCATGTAGGCTTTGAGTTTTATTAAGATAATTTATATTAAAATCACCTGTGATTATTACATTCTTCTTTGATTTCTTTACTAGAATGCTTCATAGGCTATCAAGGTTATGTAAAAATATTTTGTAATTACTGTTAGGAATTCTGTATATACAAATTATAATACAATTAAGTGTTTTTATTTCTATTCCACATACTTCAAAGTTATGTTCCATTTTTAGTTCGTTTAGAAATGTTAAGGGCTTTGTATCTAAGTATTCTCTACATAAGATGCAAGTGCCTCCTCTTTTCTTTTCTCTAGAGAACCATGCTGCTAATTTAAAACCGTTCATAATAATATTTGATTCATGTCCCCTTTGAACAAATGTTTCAGACAGACATATAATGTCTATGTATTTGCCCTGATTCATATAAAGATCCCTTAATGTCGCTTCGAGTAATTCCCTTTTATTTAACAACCCTGCAATGTTTTGATGAAGTATATGTAGAAAAGTAAGTTTATCTTTGGCCGACTTGGTTACATTCCTTGAATCTCTAGCCGAGAAAAAAATTATTCTCGGTTTGCGTTTCTTTGTCTACTAGAGACTCAATGTTGAGTGGTGACTTTATGCTGGGGCAATTGTTCACAAGAGTTTCGTCCGGTTTATGAGAAGTGAACCTGTTGTGGTTAAAATGGTCTATTTTTGTAATACATTCTTTTAGGTCCTCGAATATTATTTTCGTAGCAATATTGTTTATGGAACCTGACTTTTCGTTAAACATTTTACTCGTATAATCTAAGTTTTTGTTACTATCCATCACGTAAGCATATTCATATTTGCACACATCGTAATACAGGAGCCTATTGAATGCTTCTATACGTCTGTTTAATAACATTTCAATTGTATGTAGTTTAAAATTCGGTAGGCACAGGATTACGTTAGTATGGTTGATTTTTTGTAATTTATATCTTATAAAACTAACAATTTTATGATAGTCCTTTGTATTTTCAAAGTCACTCGCACCGATGAATATGACCGATGATATTTAAATAGAGAAATACATACTTAAATACATAGAAAACATCCATGGGCTCAGGAACAAATATTCGTGCTCATCACACAAATAAATGCCCTAACCGGGATTCGAACCCAGGACCTCTTGCTTCGTGGGCAGGGTCACTACCAACTAGGCCAAAAATATTATTTGATATTTACTATTATCGGTGAAGGAAAACATTATGAGGAAACCTGCATACAGCTGACTATAAATGATATATCGTTATTTACTAATTTTCCAGTAGTATGGCGTTATACGTATTAAAAATAACATGTAAGCTGTAGTTTATACGCGTACGAAGTCGCGGGCAGAAGCTAGTCTGCCAATAAATTCAAAGGTTTATGTGAATGCCGTAGTGTGGGTAGACAAGGCGGACTACCGTGACCTTTACCAGGTCATCAGACCTGGTAAAGGTCACGGTAGTCCGCTGGATGCGGGTGGCACAGGACCGGTCATTGTAGCACTCTTTGGGGGAGGTACAGCAGTGGACGTTTTTCGGCTGATATGATGATGATGATAATGATGTGAAGTCGCTACCCATTCCCTGTTATCCACGAGAGGAGGCCTGCGAGACCAGCAGTGGGACGTTTATAGGTTGATGATGAATGCTCAGACTACGTTAGCTGATATGATAATGGTGGGTTGAGAATATAGGGGAATTTTGAAATTGTTGTCTCTGTATGTTTATATATTTTGCTATCAGGGATTCCATGAAAACTTAGGCCCTTGGTTTTTTTACCAAGACATTCAACAGTGTAGTTTATTCGCAAAAGTAAATTCCTATTGTTCATGAGAATATTCCCGGGAAGAATGAGATTATTCCCGAAAACAATAGGAATATTCCCATAGTTACTGGAAATATACCACTAGCCGAAAAAAACATAACAAAAGTACTACTATAAGTAACAAACATTTGATCACAAGTTTATTAAAAAAATCACAAAAACAGTATTTACGAATACTTACAAAAAGTCGAAATATTTTCATATTAAATTAATGATAATAAAGATGAAAAGTCAGGATTAGTACCAAAATGCAGTTTTTGGAAAAAGGCATTTTATTAGTCGGAGCAATATTCATTTGAACCAACTTTTATTACAATTTTTATTTGCTCAATTTGTGTTTCAATATTCCCCTGTTTGGGGAATATTCACAGGAACAAGGGAATATTCCCGGTCCCGGGAATATTCCCCGGCACATCACTAGGTGTTGCACCAAAATGTCTGTAATCGTAAGCGGTGTTCGTTAAAATCTGAATGTATGGAAAGTTTGACAAGTTTATATAGAATGACAGTTGCCGGCGCCATATTTAACGTTGATCGGTCGGTAATCGTTAAGTTGGTGCAACTGGCCCTAAACAACAACATTCGTGAATGCAATTGGTCAGCAGCTTTCTTCATTTTTTTTTATTTTTTATTTGGAATCAAAAAAATACAATTTTGGTAACTTAACCTAAAGATTCGCCAAACTACGTCGAAGCCAAAGATATGCCTGCATTACTATGCCGGACGGAAATAAGACGGACAATGCATACACCTCTTCGACGTCGATGAAAATTGACCTTAATCTATTGCATACTTGATTTTATTTCCAATTGAAGTGTTTATCAATTAATAATCCCAAATATCTAAAGTTTTCAACCACTTCCAGTTTGTTTTATTTTTATGCAGGCATTCGTACGTGTGGCCTACGATGTTAAGATTGATGGGTGCTATATTTTTTACTTTTTTATTATATGGTGAAAAGAGTAACATGCATTTTGTTTTACTTATGTTCAAAATTATCCCATTGTCATGCGCTCACTTGGTAACATTGTCAAAATCCTCCTGCACACTGTTTACCATCCCTGCAAGATCCCTGCCGGCGAACAACAGGCACATGCCATCCGCGTACATGTACACGTTACATTTCTGAACAACATTTGACACACTGTTCACATGCATGGTGTAGCCAACGGGGCCATAAACTGATCCAGTTGGCACACCTAGACTGGCACAAGCTTCGGCTCCAGCAGTCCCGTTGATTAAAGTATGTAAGGTTCTATTTGTTAGATATTCCCTAAACCACACTGGTGGGCCCGCTCATGAACATATTGATCAGTCAAAAAGGTCAAGTTTTTTTGCAGAATATATTGTTTTGCACTGCCATTAACTATTAAGAGACTGTTTAACCGATTGAGCTGAAATTATGCGTGCAGTATTTTCAGTCGTTAAAGCTTGTGTCAAAAGAGCTACGCATAGTGTTTCAGGCATACGGCTGCCAAGCGGCGGCCGTGCGTTCGAATCCCGGCTCGTACCAATGAGTTTTTCGGAACTTATGTACGGAATATTTACCGTTAGCTTCTCGGTGAAGGAAAAAACATCGTGAGGAAACCGGTCTAATCCCAATACGGTCTAGTTTTCCCTCTGGGTTGGAAGGTCAGATGGCAGTCGCTTTCGTAAAACTAGTGCCTATGCCAAATCTTGGGATAAGGTGTCAAAGCGGACCCCGGGCTCCTTTAGGGGCACAACCGGGAATAACGCTAGGAGGATAATGAAAGCTTGCGTCAAAAAAAAATTATTGCTAGAAATTAACTAGGTAAGGTAAACGTCCGAGTGTTCGACGCTGTACTAGTATATGGCATGGGCACTTTATGTCAAAGCAATATGGGTTAAATTAGAACTAACAGGATTTTTCTTCATTCGAATTTAAGCCATGTCACTTTGATATAGAGTGCCCATGGTCCATGCCATCTACGTACAGTCGCCATCACATACAAAGGTACACTATAGCTGTTCAAAAATATCGGCACATGCACCCTAATGCCTTGAAAATAGAGGTGTGTTCCGATGTTTGTGAGCTGCTTGTTTGCTCCGATGTATGTGATGGCGACCGTACAGCGTCGAGCATTCGGACGTTTACCTTATCTGTGATTATCAAATATATTTTATACCATAAAATATATATTTGATTCTAAGCTTTAGTTTGACTGAAATTAAGAGAAATGGAATAGATAGACTTAGACTAGTAGCCTCGGTGATAAGATAACAATGTACAAAGTATGAATGTAGAAAGGCATCGTAGTAATAGTTAAAGCCTAAAGTTAGAATAAGCATTCAAAAGTTAGAATAATTAATTGTGAATGAATTCAATAGATAAGTAAATGGGTATTTCACTAAGCAATATACTCAACAAACTTATTTTATTTTTGGGTTTTTTTAGGGTTCCGTACTCAAAAGGAAAAAAAACGGAATCCTTATAAGGGTGTCCCAGAAATCGACGTAAAGCCGTAAACGGATGATAGACCAATGCATAACAATTATCAGAAAAATACAAAAAAAAATCCAACTTGTGTTCTTTTAAAATTATGGTCACGATATTATGGACACAAATTTAAAATTTACGACGATTGGCCAATTAATGAATAAATTAAAAAAAAACCGACACGAGTTTTTTTTTTTTTGTATTTTTATGATAACTGTTATGACTTGGTCTATCATCCGTTTACGGCTTGACGTCGATTTCTGGGACACCCTGCATAATAAAATAAATTAATAAATAGGATCAGTTTGGTGTCCGTCTGTCTGTCTGTCAAGACCCTTTATCTCCGCCAAGCCTGAAGGTATCGAGTTGAAATTAAATGCATATAGGTAACTCAAGTCTACAGTCCCTTGAAGGTGTAAAAAAACACAAACTTCAAAGTTTTTATACACAACAAGTAAATAAATAAATAAATAAATAAATATTTGCGGACAATCTTACACAAATCAACCTAGTCCCAAACTAAGCAAAGCTTGTACTATGGGTACTAGATGACGATATAGATATTTAAATAGAGAAATAAATACTTAAATATATAGAAAACATCCATGACTCAGGAACAAATATTCGTGCTCAATCAATAGATTAAAAAAAAACAACTGCTTTTCAAATATTAGCCTACTTATTTATTTATTTATTTGTCTCTATTAGGTTTATATTTGGAGCATTGCTTTATATGGGAGCGAGTCGTGGACGCTAACCCAGAGAGACAGAGAATGACTGGAGGCCTTCGAAATGTGGTGCTGGCGAAGGATGGAAAGGATTAGCTGGACAGAGAAAAAGACAAACGAAGAAGTTTTAAGGATGGTAGATGAGAAAAGATGTTTGCTAGGATGTATAAGAAATAGGAGAGGCAAGATGGTGGGTCACCTGATACGGCACGACAGTTTCTTCCTAAACATCCTGGAGGGTAAAATTGAAGATAAGAGAGGCAGAGGAAGGCCTAGGCTAACATATTCTAGCCAAATAAAACATAAAGCTGATGTAGAGTCATATGAGGAAGTCAAGAGGCTGGCAATGGACAGAGAAAAGTGGCGGTTACTCCACCGACTAGAGCAAGGCTCTTAAGTAATGATGATGATGATTAGGTTTATAGTGGATTTAAACCAGGATTGATACTATTAAATATATTAAGACAGTAAAGAAGAAACATTGTTTACATATTTCTCTAATGACAAGCTATCAACTAATAGAAAAACAATCCTAGCGACGCGCCTCTTGTAGGGGGCCAGCTAAAAAATACGAATAGGTAATCTTGAGGCTTTTCTGAAGCGAGATCGATTCGAAACATGATTAAGCAATTATCGCTCCATTGAAAAAAAATCACGAACATAAGTCTAAAATACACTTACAACATTCGTAACAAATTATGCACAAAAGCTAAACATATTAAAATTGACGACGACGAGCGGCGCATGTTCTAGGTGTCAAATAACCGGCCTCGAAATTGCCGGAAAAGTACACCCTTCGCCATTCGGCCAGAACTCCTCCACGAATTCACTATATCACTCCCACGATTATGAGGAAACAACACCTCAAAACAAGTGAAATCAAAACATTTTTCGAAAAACCCAACTGCTTTTTTGACAATATTATAGCCTATGTCATGACGAGGATGGACCGAATAAGAAATGTGTATGTAAGGGGAAGCCTAAAAGTAGCACCTATCGCGGATAATTTGAGGGCCAATCGCCTTGCGTGGTATGGGCACGTAATGCGGAGGGGTGAAAGTCATGTGACCAAAAGAGTATTAGGTATGAATGTGGATGGATGTAAACGACGAGGTAGGCCAAGGAAAAGGTGGATGGACTGTGTGAGAGACGATATGAAGAGAAAAGAAGTGAGTGATGAGATGACGGCTGACAGAGAAGTATGGAAGAAAAAGACATGCTGCGCCGACCCCAAGTAAATGGGATAAGGGCAAGGAAATGATGATGATTTTAGCCTATGTCACGATTGAGAGGAATCCAACGACACCTCACATCATAGTATAAAAAGGGCAAAGTATGTTATCTTCATACAAACGCACCGCGCGCGTCTTGTGTCTCGACCCGTTTCGCACTGAGAAACGGGTAGAGATTGTGTGTGAGTGTGCGTGAGGCGACGTACCTATAGATAGTATAGCGCACACATACAAGACGCGCGCGGTGCGTTTGTATGAAGATAAAATACTTTGCCCTTTTTAAACTATGCCTCACATGTCGAAATCCATGCAGAGGCTGCAGGGCATGTCAAAGAATAAGACATACCCACATACATACTCACATACATACATACTTACTTGCATACATTCATACATACTTACATACATACATACGCTCGAAAAACATAACCCTCTCTCCTTCGGCAGTCGGGTACCTAATTAAGTCAAAGTCCATCAAGTTACAGTTGTAAGTTTTGGGTACAAACTTATAACCTTACAAAGCAACGATCTCACAGACTTTTCCTCTTTAAAATATTACTATAGATAGGACCTATAGGTACCTACTTACCTTAACTAGTCAATGAATATTTTAATCAGTTATATGCGATTTAATAACGGCCGATTGTTTGGTCGCGCACGACCATCGGCACGCATTCCTTTGATGCCTTTGCCAATCGAAGAAGAGTTGTTTCATTGATGGCAAACGGACACCATAGCTTATGAACGGTGTGACTCATTTACAGTTGCAAGCTCTAAAGGAGACATAAGCACGTAGCCTACTTCGTTAAATTGAAGATTCGCGATTGACAACTGGAGACAAAATACAGGTACCACTCTCAAACTAATATTAGATATATAATAAACTATTTAAGTCGTAACTGTTTCTTACAAATACACCTAATTGAGGCTTCAGTAAGAACTAAAGAGTATATAAATGTAGTAGAATAAGTTGATATTTTTGAATAAATAAAAGTAAAAAGAAAAAAAAACACAGCGCATGATAAGAAGCTTCGGGCTGCAAGGACTCACCACAAGGAACACGCCACCTCATCATCATCATCATCATATCAGCCGAAAGACGTCCACTGCTGGACAAGGACATAGGCCAAATAGGCCCCCAAAGAATGCCAAAGTGACCTGACCGCTCCTGCGCCATCATCATATCATCATCATATCAGCCGAAAGACGTCCACTGCTAGAAATAGGCATCCCCCGAAGAGTTCCAAAGTGACCGGTCCTGCGTCACCCGCATCCAGCGGACTCCCGCGACCTTTACCAGGTCATCAGTCCACCTTGTGGGAGGCCTACCAATGCCGCGCTTTCCGGTACGTGGTCGCCACTCGAGAACCTTTCCGCCCCAACGGCCATCAGTTCTACGTGCAATGTGCCCCGCCCATTGTGCCCTGTGCACGCTGGTCGACCGGTGGGACTCACCGTGGCTGAGGCACTGGGTGCAGCTGCATGTCCCCCTATGTATTTACACCTAGACCTATATTAATATTAATACTAACCCTAGAATTAAATAATATGTCACTTACAATTTATGGACTTTGTCCGAAATAAAATTGATTGAATTGAATTGAATAACACCTGCATACATTCAATTCAATCATTTATTCATGAACAATATACATTGACTTCGAACACTACCGTCTCTTAGATCTGGACGCCAAACGCCAGCTCCGTAAGACTCGGCCCAAGCCCTCCTACCACTACACCTATGCCTCAAGTGGACAGCTTCACTGTGTCTCTTGCGGTCGTACGTTCAAAACCAAATTTGGTTTTGCAAGTCACACTCGAGCCCATGCACGTAAAGTTTCCCAATCTTAGATGATAATTTTGTCAGGATGTCTGCGTCGACGGATACGTCTGGGAGGACATCATCACATTGAAAACATACTAAACAAACATTAAACTAACAAACAACTACAACATTAAACTTACTTGTCTCATAAATGGAGAGCATCGCCTTTTGTCCGCCATTTCTTCATTAATTCTGTCTTGGATAACTCTTGAAACGTAGATAACTTTAACACGATTTTATCAATAGCTTCTAAGCAAAAGAAGTTTGACTTCAGATTCAGTTTCACATCAAATGATAAACTTCAGATTTTTAGGGAATACCATACTGGATATCAAAATTGGTGAATCAAAATATTATTTAATGACAATACTGACTTTGAGATTTAAAACAAGATACTAAAATATTAAAACAAGTATAAGATATTAAAACAAGTATATTATATACTTAAAAAGAGGCACCAGCACAGATACTTGTATACGTATTTATAAGTTACTGAAATAAATTATTTTGATTTTTTATTTTGATTTGATTTTGATACAAATTCTTATATTTAGTATACCGGTTTAATGTTTTTATATTGTACACTTATACGGCATGTTTAGGCGTTATTAAAAATAAAGTAGGTAGGTAATAATTTAATTTTCGAGTTGCTTCCATAGTTGCAAAATCTCTACTAAACTATGAATAATATTATCTTACTATCGCCGTGAAATAGTTTTGATAATGTAATACTCGTAACTGCGGGCCTATTTGACTAGTCGCATTGGTTTGATAATAAATTTACCTTTGTCGTTCGCGCTCGCTTTTACAGCCACGGCCGCGCTTAGGCACTAGCGGCGGCGGAGATGGGAAACGTCATAGCTGGCTACAGATGGGTAGT
This sequence comes from Epinotia brunnichana, assembly GCA_963854355.1. Taxonomy (NCBI): domain Eukaryota; kingdom Metazoa; phylum Arthropoda; class Insecta; order Lepidoptera; family Tortricidae; genus Epinotia; species Epinotia brunnichana. The sequence continues at coordinate 1,364,077 of OY977959.1, read as the reverse complement.
TGGTAAAAACCCACGGGTAAATACCGAGTATTTACCCGGTATTTACCCAATCTACCCGTATTTACCCGTTTCTTCCCAAAAAGGTGCATAAACTCTCTGTGAAGTGTTTTTTGCAAAATATAATAGTTAAAATGTTTAAGTTACATATTTATATAATATACCTAGGAATGCGTAAACGTTGCTCTCCTTGAAATTATGGATGTTGTACTTAAATAAAATAAATAAGTGTATCAAAATCAATGTCTTACTGAGTTTTTAATTAACTTCGGGATGGAAAAATAATACTTAGTTCTAGGTAGTACTTATCACACATTTTGCATGCCTACTCTAATAAGGTATGAATATTACTGATTCAAAAAATTGTCTTCCACCTTCAAAATAGTACGTAATGTTCAGCAAATAAATGAATTTCAATTTCAAAATTACATTACATATGATAAATAAACAAACCATATGTTATATTTATAAATATCTACTATTCAGATTCATATTCATATTCATTTTATTGGTAATATAAATTACAGGTCAGGTTTACTTAAATTAATTCACAATAGCAGGACAACTTTTACAATAATAATGTATATACAATTAAATTAAATAATCAATATGTCTAATCCTCTATTAATAATTCAAAAAACTCCTTGTGGTTGTAGAAGGCCTGCTCGACTAACCAACTTTTCAGTCTTCTTTTGAATATGGAGTTATTTTGGGCTGTCACAATTACACTCGGGAGATGGTTGTACACTTTTGGACCTAAGATGTGTATGTGCTTGCTTGACTTTGTCAGCTTATGAGGCACGATGGGAAGCCTGTTACAAGTACGGGTCGACCGCATCGGGTACCGGCGGGGGGCCGCGACGAGAGGTTTGTTTTCAGCCTGCTCATGCGCGTAAACTGCTGCTTGGAGAATCAGCTGTGATGGTAGGGTTAATATGCCCAGAGCTCTGAAATGCGGCCTCGCTGACTCAGTCTGTGTGATGCGGACAATTGCACGCACGGCGCGTTTCTGGAGTCTAAAGACTCGCTCCCATTCTGCGGCTCCGGCCCAAAGTTCTGTTCCATATTGTATATGAGCATGCAGCACTGACGCAAAATAGCACGTTCTCAACATTTCGCGGGGTAGTATTCTAGATAGTCGTTTTAGTGCGAAGCAGGCTGCCGAGAGCTTGTTGCATACGTGGTCAATATGTGTCGCCCAGGTCAGCCCTCTGTCTAACTCGAATCCCAGGAAATTTGAACTTGTGACCTGTTCAATGTTCAGTCCATTTGTGCACACTTGCAGGGATTTCACTTGCCTTCCCGAGAGGTCAAAGTGTACAAAATGTGTTTTTTTGATGTTCAGGATGAGGCCATTCTTATTGAACCAGTCTGATAAGAGTGCTGCAGTGACATTTAACTGATGATTTAGTGCATCACAATTAGGAGCGGAAACGACCACTGCCACATCATCCGCATACATAAATGTTTCACCACTGTGTATGGCCTCTGGTAGATCGTTCAGCAGGAGCGAGAACAGTATGTTGGACACGGAAGACCCCTGCGGTACTCCTATATGAGTTCGTACTGCATCCGAGCGCACGCGTCCTCCATCCGCCACGATCACCTGAGATCTGTCACGCAACATGTCAATCATTAGTTCTAGAGCTCGATTTTCAAAGCCGTAGTGTCGCAGCTTGTCTTCTAAGACACCATGATCCGCTACGTCGAAGGCCTTGGACAGGTCACAGCACAGCACTGCAACCTGCTTTTTAGACTCTCGAGCCTCTAATATTCGGCGTATGACTTCCCGTGTCAGTGCTGTCGTCGACCGCCCCTTGCGATACGCATATTGTTGATCAGAGAGTGCCTCGGTCAATTCTAGGAAGTCCGTTATTCTTGCGCTGAGACCATATTCAAAGGTTTTTGCAAGGATAGGTATAATGGCTACCGGTCGGTACGCGTCAATATCGTCTCTCTTGCCTTTGCCTTTGAATAGTGGAGCGATTCGACTTTCCTTTAGGGCCTCCGGAAACACTCCTTCACGCATGCATTTGTTGTATACAGTTGCCAGGATCGGTGACAGGTGTGCGGCCACAGTTTTAATCATGACTACCGAGGTGTCGAAGATGTCTTTCGTGGTTTTTGTTGCTAGACCGGATGTGACTATTTGAAAAATGTCGCGGGGCGAGAACGGCTTCAGCCTGATACACCGGTCAGCGGCGGGACGCGCGGCGCACAGCGCGGCCAGTGCGGCGGGGCGCGCCGCGGGCCGCACGCCACACGCAGTCGCGGCGCTTGCGAATCTTCGATTCATCGTATCAGCGGCTTCTTTTTTGCACGGAAAACGACCGCCACCCGAATCCTTAATTATGTCAGTGAAATCTAACGGCTCACGCGGTAGTTTACCCTTTTCTTGATTAATTACGTTCCACATCGACTTGATCGTATTCTTGCTGTTATTTATTTTATTTGTGTAGTGGGTTGATTTTCTAAGATTTAGTAGTCTTGTGTATTTATTGTTCATGTCTGATATTAAATTTGAAATCATTACGTCATCTAGATGACGCCAGCTGGCTTTAATTTTGCAATGTCAATAATATCAAATAATATTTTTTTATATTGGTAAATATCCTCAGTCACCCACGAGTCTTTTTTCCGATTATTAATTGTGGTTATAGGGAAACATATTTCAACCTTATTTCTAATCACGTTATTGACTGACATAATCAAATCTTCGGCCGACATCTCGTTCCGCAGCAAAATAGCTTGCCAATCTACGCTCTGTACGGCAGAGTCAAAATTGGCGTAGTTGCGCTGTGAGTAGATGCGACCTTTTCTAGTGCGCGGTGGCGGCGGGGGCGGGGCGGGGCGCGCGAGCGCGGCGCGCACGGCTAGGTGGTCACTGAGGTGCGTACTCACCGATTAATATTGCAATAGCTCATTATTATTATTATTTATTAATTGCCACCATCTGTATGAGAATTTTACTCGAGTATTTTATTTATTTGGTTTCTGTAAAACTAAGCACCCTACGCATTTACTCAAAATGACACAGTGTGTACGGCCACGGACTTTAATCGTTGAGCCATTTAGAGCTCACTTTATCATCATCATCATCATATCAGCCGAAAGAAGTCCACTGCTGGACATAGGCCTCCCCCAAAGAGTGACACAATGGCCTGTCCTGCGCCACCCGCATCCAGCGGACTCCCGCGACCGAAAGAAAGAAATGTCTACGATCAGTATGCAGGTTACCAAGAACAGAATCGTGTAAAACACATTTCATTAGGCACAACATACTGACATTACCATGTCTATACATATATGAAATAGAAGTATACGTTAAGGCCAATAGGGACCAATTTTCTGTGTTTAAAAGTGCTCGCAGATGTCATAAACTGTATGTGTAATCATAAAACACAGCTCTTCTTGCTAAAAGTATTTTCGGGATGGCACCTACATTGTACAATAAATTGCCAAGAAATATAACTAAGTTAGAAGGATTGGTTGAGTTCAAAAAAAGCTTGTTTGCACTTCTAGTTAAAAAAGCCTACTCTACTAGACTCAGTAAAAAAACTACTATCGTAAAAATAAGCTATGATATAGTATAAAGAGTTATTTATTTATTTATTATTATCCACACTTACAACTATTTTTACGTCATACCTGGCCATAAAGTAGGAATTACCGCACGCTACGCGTGCGTAAAACCCCACTTCCTGGCCAGATAGAGACGTAAAATGTTGTACTCACCACGGGCGGTAATAAAGAAAGCCTCAGAGCGCATATTTATCGCCCTTGCCTTCGGCTCGGGCGTCAAATACCTGCGATCTGAGACATTCTTTGTTTAACCGCCCTAGGTAAGTAATGTACTATTACAGGCATCGTACCTAAGACAACAGTGTAACTATTTTATAATACCTATAACATTTTTTTTTACGTAGTACTCTTATAACATATTACGAGCAATGCTGCCTTTGTGAATCATGTGCCGTAAGTGCCGTAATAATCAGATTCTATAATATTTAAAACTTGCTTGCCTGTAGGAGGACAAAAAACACAACTGAAAACGTTCCTTGGGGATTAACAGGTAGGTTCTACAGAAACTAACTACAAGCCCACTTAGTAGTCTAAAACAATATTTCACTAAAAAGATGTTTCTACGGGTTTCCATAGATGTGTATATAACCAACCATACCTAGATCGAAAGGGGTAGTAATAGTAACAATACATTTTATTTTACCTAAGAGCGTTCGTACAAACGGTTTTATAACTTTTTCTAGGATTGGAGCTCATGGGGGTTCCAAATTGCGGCATTGGTTTAGCGATTCGGAGGGCTATATCTGTTACCTTAGTTCTGCTGCGGATAGCCTCGTTTCTAATGCGATCACGCATAGCCATATTCATTGCCCTTTGGGTGACTTCTAGCCTTCTATTGAGGCCCTTAGTGAACGACTACATTTCAGGTGCCATATATTATGTCATCACTGGCAACACACACTGGTCAAACCGAGCTGACAGGACTGGAACTGGACAGCCTGCCATAGGTATATATAATCGTCTACAACTCTGAGCGTAAAGCGTCCGATTGTAATGGAAGTTGGCACTACATGGGCATTTGACATGATCTTCGTCTTATCCAAGTTCATCTTTAGACCGAATCGCTCGGAGGCTTGACTGAGGTCATCGAGCATCGTACTAAAGTCCTCCATTGTCTCAGCCAAGACTACTAAATCGTCAGAAATCCGAAGGTGAGTGATATACTCGTCGTTGATGACTGCCTTCTCCAGTCCAGAGTCTTGAAAAAATCTTCCAGTGCAGCGGTGAACAGTTTTGGGGAAATAACATCTCCTTGACTGACTCCCCGCTGCTGCAGAATAGGTTTTGCGTTTAAATCCTGGAGTCGGACTGACACAGTGGCGTTTTAGTACAAACACTTCAATACTTCGATATAGCGGTAGTCAACTTGGCACCGCTGGAGAGACTAGTACAGCCCAGGTTTCATCAAATCGAAGGCTTTCTCGTGGTCCGCGAACGCTAAGCAGAGTGGCAGGTTATACTCCTCAGTCTTCTGTATAACCCGAGGGAGCGTATGGATGTGGTCTACGGTGCTAAAGCCTTTCCGGGAACCGGCTTGTCCGGGAGGCTTGAAGGCATCTAGCCTGCGTACGAGACGATTTGTAATGACTCTCGAAAACAGTTTATAGACATGGCTCAGAAGTCAGATGGGTTGGTAGTTCTTCAGATTAACGTCAATAGCGACGCGAAACTTGACAACGTCGCAATCAAAAGAGCTTAATGCACTTTAGTGATCACATTAAATAGTTTATATAAAAATGATAATATCTTCAAAACTAAGCCGGACTTGACTGGGGTTCATATAACAATTTTTGCTCCTAATGACCGGAAGGAATGCGTGCTTGTATATAAATGTCATACCAAGATAATAAATATCAATCTGTAGAGTTAAATAGACCTCCAAATACTGAGATATGGACTGACCCTGAAGATAAAGTCTAACCATTTCGACACTGCGACGATTTACCTCGAAGCATGAGCCCCGTTTACACTGGTCAAAGATTATCTTTGCACTGGTTTAGTGAATATACGTGTCTATTGGAATATTTTCTTCCATATTGTGACTGGCAACTTGGACCTCTTGAGGCTGTGTTGATGCGAGTAAAAATGAACTCAAGTGTCGATTTATCATCAGGCGTAGATATATTTTGATGACGAAAATGCACTTAGCGTGGGATTTTACAACTTCTTTAGTTGCTAATTAAGAAAGGTCAAGATAACAAAGAGAGTCATAAAGCAACCGAAGTGTGACAGGTGTACTAGAGTAGCTACTGTAAGTTCTATTGTATAGGGTCATTTCGCCGGTTAGCGACCACCTAATTTCATGTGCCGGTTAGCAACCACTTAGCTGAGTTGGTGAACTGAAAGCATATATTCTCGTTTGTTTAGTAAATTCCTATTCCATAACTACAAACAATAATGCATACGGCTAACTTTTCAATAGGATCTGTAGATTTGATGTTATCTTCAATTGAAAAATCCATGAAATAGGTGGTCGCTAACCGAAGGTGGTCGCGTAACCGGCGAAACGACCCTATGTGTAATTGTTACTTGAAGATAACCATTTAACAAAAGACGTCAGTAATGGTTGGAGTACTTTTCGTCATTTTAAATAAAATAAACTATACTTACTGACGTACCGGGAGTCCCTATTTACCGACAAAATGTTTTCATCATCGTAGCGTCTTTCCCGGTTTTATTCTAAAACAGCCCGGGATCAGCTTTGGCACCAAATCCCATGATTTGGCGTAGGCACTAATTTCACGAAAGTAACTGCGATCTGACCTACCAACCCAAAGAGAAAACTAGACCATGTCGGCTATCCTATTTCGTACTTAAGGCGACGTAGGCTCTCTCCCTCTCACTGAGCATAAGCGTGAGCGAGATGGAAGTGCGTGTTCGGAAGCGCGAATATCATGTTTTTTATTTTTTGTACGTTTAAATAAATAAAAAAAGTCATAGCGGAGTTCCCTCAAACATGATTTTTAGGACCAATTTTAATTTGTGCATAATTTGTTACAATTTTTTTAAGTGTATTTTAGACCTATGTTTGTGATTTTTTTCTATCGAGCAAAAGTCAAAAACTCAGGATTCGAATAGCCTCAACAAAGGCCTCAAGATTGCTAATTCAATTAAAGGCAGCCGTATTATGATCGAAACAAGCGCTACGACTTTAAAAAAAAATCCATTTTCTGAGCCTAAATACGTCGCCTTAAGTTTGTTTGAAATACCATGTGGTCCGAGACGGGGTTTGAACCCGCGACCTCCAGAAACACAGTCGCACTTACCACTCAGCTGAAGTGGCTCTTACTGATAAACTTTTAATCGGTTATTATTTCATAGAAAGCGATTCATAATGTGTTTAGTTCCTATATGTTACCCGTGTAAATGAGGTTCTAGTTTCACGCTCTCGTATCTTATCAAGTTACCATTAACAGTATTATCACACGTGAAAATAACGGCCAAGTGCAAGACGGGCTGATGGCCTGTGAATAAACATTTAACAAAAATATTTTAGCTAAAAAAGTAGTTCGCACATAAAGCATCACGGCTATCACAGATTACGCTACTATCCGTCTCTTTCTGATTAGAACGCTTAGAAAGAGACGGATGTCTATGTCGCCGCGATACAGCTAGCGGACCGCTTTGTGATAGCCGTACTATTTTTTTAGGTGCATTTTACGCCAAAGCAGCCGCCCCTATATCCTTCTGTTCTGTCGTGGTGGTGTGGTCACATAGTTCAGGGAACCCTATTCAGAGTTCCATAATACCTGGTTTGTGTTTATCTGGTAGATAATGTTGTCTAACATGGAGAGTAACTGATAAGTTATCTTATCATAAATGATTAGACAATTTCTCCATACGATTGTTACACTTGCTACGTTGTTCATTTAAAAGTATGTCATTGCCAAAAAGATAGTAACTAATGGGTGGAGTACAGGTTCGCCAAATAGTTAATTTTGGTATAAAAAAACGTTACCTGGGCGAATATTAAGCGTTTTTAAGGCGTTTTTTTTTCGTCATTATCATCGCCAGCAAATACTATTAAAAGAAACTAATTTCAGACTGCACTTTTGATGAAGATGTAAGCCAATACCGGTGCTGAGTCTTTTTTAATTAGGGTTCCGTAGCCAAATGGCAAAAAACGGAACCCTTATAGATTCGTCATGTCCGTCCGTCTGTCTGTCTGTCCGTCCGTATGTCACAGCCACTTTTTTCCGAAACTATAAGAGCTATACTGTTGAAACTTGGTAAGTAGATGTATTCTGTGAACCGCATTAAGATTTTCACACAAAAATCGAAAAAAACATTAAGTTTTAGGGGTCCCCATACTCAGAACTGAAACTCAAAAAAATTTTTTTCATCAAACCCATACGTGTGGGGTATCTATGGATAGGTCTTCAAAAATGATATGGAGGTTTCTAACATCATTTTTTTCTAAACTGAACAGTTTGCGCGAGAGACACTTCCAAAGTGGTAAAATGTGTGTCCCCCCTGTAACTTCTAAAATAAGAGAATGATAAAACTGAAAAAAATATATGATGTACATTACCATGCAAACTACCAACGAAAATTGTTTTGAACGATATCTATGAAGGAGTTTTTTTTTAATACGTCATATATCGTAAAAAGCAATTTATGTAACGGAACCCTTCATGTGCGAGTCCGACTCGCACTTGGCCGCTTTTTTAAGTTTCCGCGGTATGTTTTACCTCTGCTGAAATAATCTTGAGCCGACAATGACGTTAGAACCGAGCGGTTCAAGAGATTTGGCCACCTGTTTATTTACCTGTTTAAATACTAGTACTAGTACTAGGTATATTATTTCAGTTTTAAGTTCTAGATTGTAAGACTTGGAATACCCTCACAGGGTCCCATGTTGTACTGTAAATTTTGTAAGACCACCTGTATGCCAACATGAAAGCAATAAAGTTATTCTTATTATTATTCTTATTCTTACCTACTTCGGCAACTGATCATCTGAACAAATATCTAATGAAAAAGTATGTGCATAATTTATAACGGGTGGTAAAAAAATAGTTATAATAAGGTACTTGCACCAAGGATGGCCCGGTTCCTAAGATCTTTAAAAACTAGCAGTTATGGTTTTCCAAACAACTTAAAATTTCGTGAGCACATGCGTATAAGATCAACAACAAACGTGCATTTCAGTTTTTACCCAATCGCGCTGCCATTTTGTAAAAAAATTACAGTTTGCTGTGGCGTGTTAAAATTGTGCATTTTTTATTATTTTCCAACCTATACATACCTATCATCCAAAATTTAAAAAAATAACGTAAATTTAGTCAGTGTTTTTAGCGAAATTAGGTGTTTTATCTGTTTAATAATGGTAGAATAAAGAACCGATTAATACATACGAGTATCATGATACAGATCACTGATACAGATTGATAAAAATAATATCACAAATGTGTTTTTTTTTTAATTTAAAAAGTTGTTGTCGTTTTATAGCAATTTTTCATTTTCATACTCCTAAGATATGGCCCACAGCCAAAATATAATAATATAATAAAAAATATTTTACGACTAGTTCTAGACGATAGTAATGTTTAAAAATTAATTAAACGATTGTTTTAAATAATTTATAACGGGCCTTATTAGGCAACCGGGTGCCTAAGATGGCCCACTAGCAAATTTTTTTAGATTGGTTTTTTTCTGTTCTAACGCAAATAACATTAAAGTTTTTTTTTAATATTTCGCTTGTTAAATAAATCATTAGCAGTCGTTTGAATCGCTTTTCTTTATTAATGGGCCTTATTAGGCGACGCCGACGGTACGTTACGGAGAAGGTGTTTCAACGAAGAAAGTAAAAATATATAAAAAAAAGCTGATATTAACGGTATTTGGTATAATCGGAAGTAAATAAATAGATAGTAAATCAATAAAAAAAAATTATTTATTTAAATTAAATCTTTATAACATTTATATTAGAATCGTCATCAATCACTCTTTTTATTTTTTGCCATATTATTTCACAAGATTTTATCCGTAATACATACGGAATCTGTAGCTTACTCATCAATTCATGATTGCAAAGCATGACCATAATTTTGTGAGGATGAGATGAGCAATTATGTATTCATAGAGGAGAAATAATTTGTAGTTCCTTGGAAACCCAGCAATATGGCGATACTTGCATGACTTCTAGTCAGGCTCTAACTCTCCCATTGGTCTCATATAAAGCTCCTGTTTTCGACTTTTACCTCCCATGATCACTCCTAGATTTTTATTTCCTCCTTTATTAATATTTCAATCCTTATTCCCTGAGGAATTCCTACGCGCTTAGCAATTATTTAAACAAGCATCTTCTTCTTTTCAGATCCAATCGTTTCTAATTCGTTATCATATTCAGGAACTAGGGGTTCACCTTTGAAGTATTCTTCGATCTGCTGCAGCGTCTTGCCTCTCGTCTCCGGCAGCAGGAACCAAGCAACCACCAGACCCGCTGTGATAATCCCAGAGTACAGAGCATAAGTCCCCTGCAAGCCCATAGCAGATATTAGACCAGGGAACGTCTTGAGAACTACAAATATCGTCCCTGAAACAGCTATAAGACTAATGCTTCCAGCTTGGCTTCTGTATTGTAAAGGAAATACTTCGCCAGCTATTACGCTAGGTAGTGGCACCATTCCCACAGCTACAGAAAGAACTTGAAGATTGACTAGAACCCCTGGGATCCATAGAGAGTCGAATGGAAGAAAGTTATAAGTTCTGGCGAAGACGTAAGCCGCCATAGCTAAATGACTGCCAGCGCAGAGAGCTCCAGTCGCGAACAACATCGTTCTCCTACCAGTCTTATTAATCACGTACACAGCGACAATATTGAAGAACAGCCTCTGGGTATCCAACGCCACCATCCAGAAGTGAGCGTCAATGTCAGGTCCCATGAGCAAATGCAAAATCATCGTTGAATAAGCGGCCATCAGCGTCCCTCCTGCGAAATTCAACATGATATACACCGCAAACATGAGAATAACAGGTTTGTAAAACTCTTTCTTCTTCGCAACTACTACCATCTCTTTAAACCTGTTCTGTTTTACAGTCTTCTGTTTATCTAACTGCTTGCTAGCTTCTATCATCTTCTCGAGTTCAGGTATTTCTTCCTCCCCTCTCAACCATATGAAGACTCGCCTGCACTTATCGTACTGGTGCCTTGTTGCGAGCCAGCTAGGGGACTCAGGGGAGTAGATCGTCATAATTAGAGAGATGAAAGAGAAGAAGAGTGATATGAGAGCTGCCATTTGAAAGCTGGTGATGGAGCCGACGAGGTGAACGAAGAGGATTCCGAAGCACTGCGCGAGAGCGATGGTGGTGAGGAAGCCTCCTCGGTTGCGGGGGCTGGTGTATTCGCCGATCAGGACGGAGCGGAGTGGCATCATCATGCCGAATGAGATGCCATGGAGCACCCTTCCTACTAGTAGTTCCTGGATATAAGGAAAACAATGTTATTGTCAGGCAAAAGGTAACAGGTTGGTTAATAAGATGCTACTGGCATCGAGCTACTACTGCTAAATACTCCTGGACGGGAGCGTCATTCATCCACTTGTGCTAGTATTTGGTTTTGGTGTAGGCTTTTAAGGCTGATGTTATTGTTCCCTGCGACAGGCTCACAAATGGTTCTGAGTTTGCAGATTTTTGCAAGCTTGTCTGCTTTTCCGTTGCCAATGAAGCCCTCATGTCCAGGATCCAGGTATCCATACAAGTTGCACCTTATATTGTCTCCCGAGTTTGTTCAAAGAAAACTTCTAATTAAGTAGCCAACCCCGATTGGAGAAGCGGCAATAGAATGTATGATATTAATGACTTGGTTTAGAAGTACCTCCGCAGTTGTAGCCAAGATGATGACGATCCAGCCGACCATGACAGGCAGGGTGACAGCATAATGTGCCGCTTTGCGGCCCAGTCGCTCCATCACCGGCGGTGTAAGGAAGTTGCCGAAGAACATCGATATCGCTATCACTGATGCTGTAATCAAAATAAAAGGCATGAGGGACCAACCACACCGCCACTCAAAATACGCTGACGCACCTTTAGCGTCAACGCGTATCTGCAGCGTTAAGCACCGCCGATGCGATTGCTCCCTGAAGGTGTGAACACTTTATGGTCACAATGTGTTGCATGGTTGGCCAAATCACGTTCTGCAAACGGCAAATCATGTTTTGGATTACCTATTGTAGGGATTGACATATTCAGTGCCAAGGATTCCGTAGCCTTACGTTCGTAGCCGATTCCGTGGTTATTCCCTTTAAGTAGAGGAAATACCCACCTAGCGGGTTCCTGGCACTTAAAATCACTAGGGAGGAATCACGTTTGTCAAGAATTCCAAATAGGAGGAAATGCTTTGGTGTAAAAACGGAGACTGGAGGATAATATGTTGACACCTGTTTTGAAAAAATCCTTTTTGCATCCGTTTGCAAAAATTATTTTCTTTGCCCTTCGACACTTTACATTTACTCTCAGAGTTACACTGTTTCACACATTTGATTATATTCAATAAGTGCCATTACTACTTGACTAGCACGTGAATCAATCCACGTGTGTACTTATTATAGGTACCCCGTGATGCAGAAAAAAACGTAATAGAACGAGTAGTATTGATAGGAAAGGAGATTCCTAAAATACAAGTCTTCATAAGCAAAGCCGATACAGCTGTGGCTGTGGCATTTGATTCTAACCTATCCACGACTCCATTTCCTCGCTAAGTGTGATGGGCGAGTCAGGTTGATGCAGCTGTGGCAGCAGAACGCCTGGGAACCCCAGGAGGCAGCCATGGCCGATTATATTGCAGCATACAGCTCCGGTCACGTAACACTAGAAATTACAAAGTTTTTAGTACTGTGACAGTGATAAACAAGAGGCCTGATGGAAAACAACGTAGCTACTCTAGCTAGAAGAATCAGTGTGTGGCCGACCCTTTATTGATATGAGGATTTGTTGTGTAGACAGCTAGATACTAATGCAAGTCCCTCACTCTCAGTACCTAATTTGTACACATGTAAACTCGCTGACTCGAAAAATGTATGAAGACCAGAGTGGCCAACTTCCTGAAAATTTGTTTATCTAATACGGATTCTAAAATGTTATAACTTTACATCTTAGTTTTGTATACCTAAAGCAGTTACGCTGCTAACATTAGGAAAAATTGAAAAATTCGGTCGGTTTCGAATCCGGTTCGGAGTTTACAATTTTTACTTTAATTTGAAATGTATATATTTACATCTTTACAAATAAAGATGTTGCTATTAATGTTCGCTTTTGAACACCTTGTTTTGGTAAAATTCGCTCTTCGAAAAGTTCGATTATCTCAAAAACCACGGATCTTTTACTAAACCTACCTATATGTCCATTTTCTGGGCCAGCCTAAGGCGCCCTGTCGGTGAATAAAAGCACGTTCACTATTTACCGGACACCCTGTATGTTATATATACACGAGAAAAGATCTATAAGTGTATTTCAGAAACCAGGACATCTAAAGAGCCGAAATTTTATTGAAAACTACAAAGCTGAAGAATGAAAAATTGGGTGTTTATTTTTTAAACTAGTCGGAATGGCTATACCTATACATAGAATATGCACACATTTCACCAGTTTGATTTTGCTATGGAATTGTCGGAAAGAGTTGTGAAGGTATTACTTTCCAGTTATAAAATTAAGACGAGGGCAAAATTACCGCAGTTTACATCGGGACATCCTTTCATGGAATGTAGGTACTTACTTGCTTCACAAACGGCGAAAGTCTACTCGGCTTTCCGGACATTTTCAATAAATTCTTACTTCAGCAAATACTCATACGAGTATTGTTATATTTTCAATACATCGCGCAACTGAGTATAAGGCCGCCTGCCTGCAACAATTATCGATATAAATACTGTGTTATTTTTCTTCATACGCCATCTTGACGATATCTAATCAGTACGTATGTTTTATCAGGAAGATGATGTAAGATTAAATTAAAGTAATTTACTGTTTGCAAATTGATCGTAGTACGTATCGTACGTGTGGTTGAAAGAAATACAGGTATGTTCAGTTAATCTCAAGTACGACCCGGAGCGGGGCGGGGGTCACAGCACCTCTCGTGTAAGTAAGCGCCGACCTAACTCTTTAAAAAATCGGCAGGCCTCCGAGCCCCATGGTCCCGCGGTTTCTATAGCTACCTGTACAAAGTCGTATACGCAGGGTCCAAAATTCAAAATTCAGATATTTATTCTGTAAGTAGGCCTCACTGAAAGGCTCTTTCACATGTAAAAGCTTACAAATACAATTAATTACATTAAATTACTTGAAAGGCTACGGTAGCCTAGTGGTTCAGGCATTCGGCTGTCAAGCGGCGGTCGTGGGTTCGAATCCCGGCTCGTACCAATGAGTTTTTCGGAACTTATGTACGGAATATTTACCGTTAGCTTTTCGGTGAAGGAAAACATCGTGAGGAAACCGGTCTAATCCCAGTAAGGTCTAGTTTTCCCTCCGGGTTGGAAGGTCAGATGGCAGTCGCTTTCGTAAAACTAGTGCCTATGCCAAATCTTGGGATTAGGTGTCAAAGCGGACCCCGGGCTCCTTTAGGGGCACAACCGGGAATAACGCTAGGAGGATGAGGAAGAAATTACTTGAAAGGCGGAGTAAGTATTTAGTGTGCTTCTACTTAGCAGCAGCCTCTGCTGCCGAGCCGGCACAACGTGAAGTCTGCCTCAAATGCGATGCTGCAAAAGTGCTTACGCAAGTAGCCCATAAAAGGCAGCGCCCTTCCGCCATGGAACCAGCGTAAGACCGTCCGGTCTTTTGTCGTCCGTACGGCTGAGGTCCACTGCGATATCCCGAAAAAAAAGTAGGTATCCTCAAATTTTAAATTGTCTATTTCTATGGAGAGATGATTCTCAGTTCACCGTCAGCCCCGGGATAACTAAGTAAGCGAAGTTCGGGAACACGAGAGTTGAAAAAAGCGGCCAAGTGCGAGTCGGACTCGCACATGAAGGGTTCCGTGAAATAAATTGCGGTTTACGATTTATGACGTATTAAAAAAAAACTACTTACTAGATTTCGTTCAAACCAATTTTTGGTGGAAGTTTGCATGGTAATGTACATCATATATTTTTTTTAGTTTTATTATTCTCTTATTTTAGAAGTTACAGGGGGAGGGACACACATTTTACCACTTTGGAAGTGTCTCTCGCGCAAACTATTCAGTTTAGAAAAAAAATATATTAGAAACCTCAATATCATTTTTGAAGACCTATCCATAGATACCCCACACGTATGGGTTTGATGAAAAAAATGTTTTTGAGTTTCAGTTCCAAGTATGGGGACCCCTAAAACTTAATGTTTTTTTTCGATTTTTGTGTGAAAATCTTAATTCGGTTCACAGAATACATCTACTTACCAAGTTTCAACAGTATAGCTCTTATAGTTTCGGAAAAAAGTGGCTGTGACATACGGACGGACAGACAGACAGACAGACGGACGGACATGACGAATCTATAAGGGTTCCGTTTTTTGCCATTTGGCTACGGAACCCTAAAAAAACATATTTCCTGGAAATAGAACTTACATACATTGATTTTTGGCTCTTCTTGTATAATCGATCGAAATCGTTTGAGCCATTTTCGAGAACGCATACACTAACATACAAATAATACTCGTTTAATAGTAGATTACCATAATCCTGCGCTCAAATATTTGTATTGCTATTATGCAAAATGTCATGCCCATTTGTTCAATCGGATCAGTCTTATAAATGTCCCTCGGAGGATAATACATACTTAAGTAATTGGATTACTTATCTTGATATACAAAGGTCATGCAATAGGTACGATATGAGTATGTGATGCAAATATCTTAAAGAAACAACGTACTTACTTGCAAATAAGTAAAAATAATACTCCAATATACACAAAAAGATAAGTAAGCATGCATATATATATAAATCAACATTATATAGACACGGTGTAACATGAGGAAACCGAATAATTTTAACAGCGTATTCCGTGGGTCGATCACGTAACTTTCCGTACGCGCGTTAGGTAGATTTAAACGTCATTTTTGAAGCTTAAATCTATCCCCTTATGTCATATTTTTGACATCCGACCCTAGACGATGAGTGATCTGTACTGAATGAACGACTGAATGGAAATCCCATACTAAAACGAAGAATTGAAGAAATTATTTGCAACACGTAACTTTTTGACGGATAAATTGTACGGAATATTGAGTGACAAAGTCATCATATCTGTCATGTCAAAGCAAGAATTTGAACAAATATAAACATTTGTAATCTAATCATGATACAATTTACTAAATATAAGCATCTTGGAAACAAAACGGAAAGTGAGCAGCAATTAATGACATGCCATGTGGTATATTATTTATTCGCATTCGTAATTGATGAGTTATTTCAGTCGTATTGCGGGATTTGTTTCAGGATGTAAACCAGAGTAATAACTGAGATCGTAACGCGATACTTTTGAAGCGAAGGTGAAGAGAGTGCCTACAGTATGGAGCTAAGGAATGTCAGAAACGTTTGCCGCGTGTACCGAGCTAAAGAGATGTTCACGGTGGCAGGTATTGGGTATTGATGAAATGACCTTTCTCTAGAAATCTCTCTCACTCGCCTTACCCCACAACTTGTGCCTAGCCCACACACACAGCTACTGTTAATTTACCTACTTCACAGCGTGCTATTCTCAATGATTGACTAGTGTATCCGAGTACAGTGGGATGCCTATATTAATTTGCAGTAAGGCTGTTTATAAGCTGCAATTAAATGATTCTTCTTGAGGCCTGGGCACACCAGATGAGATATTTGTGCAAGCACGAATACGTGTGCCGCACGTGTACCACTGCGTCTTATCTCAGAGTCAGTGTACCTATCTCAGAGTCCCAAAACGTCTGGTACAGTCAGCATCACAATATTTTGGTACACGTCTTTATTACTGTAAGAGTAAGGATGTGGTACGATCTTACGATATATTTGGCTTCTTTGGCTGCTACTAACTATATGATGCTGACTTTACTTAATATTGTGGTAATCTACATTTTAAACTAAATAGCAATGTTTAATGTTTTAGCTGATCCAGAGATCTTCAAATAAGTGGATGATGGTTAGACTTTAAAGTGCGCGTCAGGCTCGTTGGAAGAATAGTCGACCTAGCCTACATCAATCTAAGGAAGGCACCAAATTACCTTGGAAATTCATCCCTATCCCGTATTATTTTCTCCACCCAACCGAACAATCTGTAAGCTAAGATACATCCTCCTGAAGAGCGGTATCCCTTATTACAAGTATCCTGTATACTTAAAAAGAAATGCCAACCTTTATTTGAGATAAGCTTTTTATTTTGTTAACTAATAAGTAACAAACCATGGTCAAAGTATAATTAAATTTAAAATAGGCGCACACTTGAAATACATATTTATTCCGTTCCGACATAATGATAATAGTATGATTATAGCTTATTATATGTAAGGGTCTAACTGAAAACCAGCGTTGCGGTGTAGGTACCTCACTGCAACATTATGCTGAGTCTAGCCCCTTTTTAGCATCACACATTGTAATGCCTCATATCGTACGGTACATACTGTATAGGTTTTAAGTCTAATCTTAAGTCTAATTTGTACACTGTATGCTTAGTATGTGATGTTAAATAAAGTTTTTCTATGTCCATGTCTATGAATATATCATATTTTTTAAATTTCTTTTTATTATAAAGGACGATGACCAACTTAGTATGGACGCGTGCCCACACAAAAATTGCAATGTCCAAAGTTAACGTATGTTTTATTTTAAAGGACGTAGATTTCGTATTTTTTTCTTATTTTTAATTTAAAGCTGGGGGAGTCTTATATTTTCTGATTGAAAAAATACGCCTTGTAATGACTGAGCAAGCTTAGCAAGTTATCGTAAGCTAAAACGACTTTGCCGCAATTTCTTTTGAAGGCGTTTCAAGTGACAGTAAACAATTGTTTTCATTTAGTTTTATAGTATAGAAGTATTTTCGATAAAATGAAGCTGATTGGATCATCATCAACATCATCTGAGGCTTTATAGTTATTGGTGGGCCCTGGCCTAGTCGAGTATATT
Source organism: Epinotia brunnichana (assembly GCA_963854355.1). Lineage (NCBI taxonomy): Eukaryota > Metazoa > Arthropoda > Insecta > Lepidoptera > Tortricidae > Epinotia > Epinotia brunnichana. The sequence continues at coordinate 1,346,427 of OY977959.1, read as the reverse complement.
CCTCCACGATTCAGACTTAATGTGATGCATATACGAGTAAGCAGTTATGTTTATTTTACAACACAAATGATGTGTTAACTAGGTACCTGAAAGGTGTCTATTTTGAATAAACTTACAAAAAGGTATTTTTTTGCACTAAGTACATTACTAAACCAGAAATATACATGGAGCCGAAATATAATTCCTAAAAAACGAATACTAGGTACACACCGATATTAAAATGAATTCAGCACAATAATTTTCCATCGCAGGTAAAAGATAATGTTTACACTATATATGTGCAAAATACACCTGAATAAATGTTTGCGTTAGTTTTTAATATTATACAAGTTATTTTATACTGTTCTCCTGCTATTCAACAATAGAGGGCGATAGGTTAACAATTTCAGTTGATAAGTTGAGGTCAATCACTGACGTGTCTGTGTCATGACATGAACAATCAGTTTCTACTCTGCGACAGGTGGCGCTTGTGAGATAATCTTATAACGCTTGAAAACAATGGTCTTTCCCTGGCATTAATTCGCATCGCTAACCATTGTCTATGGACTGACTGGAAAACTGTCAATTTAAAAAATTATGACAAGACAAGTTGTCAAATAAAAAATAATGTTTTTTCCAGGAAACCAAAAATGTTACTTAATGTGTACTTGCGACAAAAAGAATTCAATCTTAATTTTAACATAATAAAGCGACGCCCGTGTCGCCTCGCACCCATAATAAGGAAACAGGCAAACCCACTGGATAAAATGTATAAATTATTTTCATCCAGTGGTCCGCAGTCCACACAGGTGAAAAAAATTGTCGGGTAAGTGGCTACGGAGATAACCCTAACATAACCTGTAACTTTTTTTGTATATAATATTACTAGCCGCTTGCGCAGCCAGAGAATGCAGGCAAACTCGCGGGATTCAATGTAATGTCCATGCAGAAAATCCATTCGAAACACAGCAGAAAGAATTATTGAAATTGTCTTATTGGTTTCGGAGATTATCCCCACATGCAAACTTACAAAGCTACAATATAGAAATATAGATAAGCTAGTATAGAAAAACTGCCGACACGGCTCCCACATATTCAAAAAAACAGGCAAATCCGCGTAGTACAATAAATCCTACATCCAACTGGAAACTCCACCTACACCACTACAAACACCTGAAAGAATTTTTGAAATCTGATAAGTAGTTCCAGATAAGTATTACCCCACATGCTTACTAACTTGACTGCCTATTACATACAAAGATAGATAGAGTGTCACTTTTCGAGTGTACTTTATACCTAGGATTTAGTCTATTTTTATTTAGCACACATCCTTTTTAGGATTCCGTACTCAAAGAGTAAAACGGGACCCTATTACTAAGACTCTGCTGTCCGTCGGTCTGTGTGTCTGTCTGTCTGTCTGTCTGTCTGTCTGTCGGTGTGTCACCAGGCTGTATCTCACTGATACCGTGATAGTTACAGTTGAAATTTTCACAGATGATGTATTTCTGTTGCCGCTATAACATCAATGACTAAAACACAGAATAAAATAAATATTTTTATTGATAATGGTACGGAACCCTTCGTGCGCGAGTTCAACTCACATTTGGCCGCTTTTAAGATTATGTATGCCAATATAATTATTATTGATTATGGAATATGTAAGCATAGTTCTGCCTGATGGCAAGTATAAACCGGTGCCTATGGACGCGTGTGACTCCAGAAGAAACACAAGCGCGTTGCTGAGCCTTTATTGATTTGAGAGTCAACTGTATTGACAGGCAAACGGTATGTCTTATGGTAAGCATACACCGTTGCCTATGGACGCGTGTGTTTCCAGAACAACACAAGCGCGTTACTGAGCCTTTATTGATTTGAGAGTCAACTGTATTGACAAGCAAACGATATGTCTAATGGTAAGCATACACCGTTGCCGTTGGACGCGTGTGACTCCAGAACAACACAAGTGCGTTGCTGAGCTTTTATTGATTTGAGAGTCAATTGTATTGACAGGCAAACGGTATGTCTTATGGTAAGCATACACCGTTGCCTATGGACGCGTGTGACTCCAGAACAACATAAGCGCGTTGCTGAGGCTTTATTGATTTGAGAGTTAACTGTATTGACAGGCAAACGGTATGTCTTATGGTAAGCATACACCGTTGCCTATGGACGCGTGTGTTTCCAGAACAACACAAGTGCGTTGCTGAGCCTTTATTGATTTGAGAGTCAACTGTATTGACAAGCAAACGATATGTCTAATGGTAAGCATACACCGTTGCCTATGGACGCGTGTGACTCCAGAACAACATGAGCGCGTTGCTGAGCCTTTATTGATTTGAGAGTCAACTGTATTGACAGGCAAACGGTATGTCTTATGGTAAGCATACACCGTTGCCTATGAACGCGTGTGTTTCCAGAACAACACAAGTGCGTTGCTGAGCCTTTATTGATTTGAGAGTCAACTGTATTGACAAGCAAATGATATGTCTAATGGTAAGCATACACCGTTGCCTATGGACGCGTGTGACTCCAGAACAACACAAGCGTGTTGCTGACCCTTTATTGATTTGAGGATTCATTGTGTAGACAGCTAGATTTGTAGTATTATGCAGGTGTCTCTCACGCTCAACAAAAATGCGTCGTCGGGAGTTCTGGCGATGTTACCTACGACTACGAACACAACACCACATTTCGAAGAAGTCTATACGAAATAAGCCGCTGCTTACACCGCTGTGTTACTTTACCTATGGCTATGTGGTCTTTTGTAAGTTAAAGGTACTTTACTAGTTGGGCTGCCCCAAATATGAGCGACATGAGGTTCTGCTGTGACTTAAACACCGTGGCCGTGTAGGTGTAGGTACCTAGTTTACCAATATGCCATTAAGTAAACAAGATTACTACTGAGTTATTGACTCGTCTTACGGAGGGCTAACGAAAATAATATTTCGTGAGTTTAAAAGCCTCGCTAGTATAAGGAGTTACGTGCGGATTTCACGAAATATCTTACTGGGTGATAGTTTCTCGGTAAAAATGATTAAGGAAATTTTTCGTTTCTCTACGTTTAAAAACCAGGAATGTGGTGATTTCTGGTGATGGTTGTTGTTTGCATTGAATAATATGTACCTAATATGTACCTGTATATTCATGCATATCAAATCTGACATATGGAATGCCTAAAACCATTCTGTCTCAATCAGCACCATCTGCATCGACCTACATACTTCCCACAGTCCCACTGCTGGGCATCGGCCTTCTCTCATGAATTAGAGGGAACAGGCAGCACTACTGCGCGCTGGCCCTTCACATACACCTTTGAATTTCTTTTAAGGTGTGTTAGTGATTGATTCTCAATAGCGAAACACAATTACTACATACTACATACTTACCTACATAATTTGAAGTAAAAATAATGTTTACCTATATAGTGGGGACGTTAAAATCACCAGATTTTTTGCTACCTATCCTAAGAGTCGAGTATCATTTGGACTTCTACAAATACCTAATTGAACGAACAGCTGCAGATTCAACATAGTATTACTATACTATACCTTGAAACTAAACCATAAGTAAAGCATGTATGTATGTAAGTAAGTATGTAATATGTATATATGTTGTCTCAAATATTTAAGAGAGTGTCATACCTACCTACTTACGATACCTTTTAGATAAAAGTAAAAATAAAACAGCTGGGTTTTAACATCTTCAAGGTTGAAGACTTTTCATAAACTTTTTAAATTCCTTCGCAGATGTAGTTCATAATCTAAATACATATAATAAAGCTGAAGAGGATCGAAAGTCTGTACATGGAAGATATTTGAAAAAAAATTGGCTAGGGATACTTAGAATCGATAACAGAACACGTTCCAACAGTTTTTAGAATTTTTGTCTGTTTGTCTGTTTATCTGTTTATCTGTTTATCTGTTTATCTGTTTGTCTGTTTATCTGTTTGTCTGTTTATGTGACCGCGCATCACGTGAAAACGGCTGAACCGATTAAAATGAAATTTGGTATAGAGATAGTTTGAGTCTTGGGGAAGGACTTAGGGTAGTTTTTATTTTGGAAATCAACCCCTAAGGGGATGAAATGGGGGGTGGGAATTTGTATGGAGCTACTTAAACCGCTGCACCGATTTGGATGAAATTTGGTATATGATTAGTTTGAGTCCCGGAGGAGGTTAAAGGATAGGTTTCATCCCGAAAATCTTCCCTTTAAGGGGTAAAATGGGGGGGGTGAAAAATTGGATGTAACCCATTTTGATGAAATTTGGTTTAGAGGTAGTTTAAGTTCTGGGGAAGGACATTGGATAGTTTTTATTTCGGAAATCTTTCCCTGAGGGGGTGAAATCGGGGGTGAAATTTTGGATGGACTCCGTTTAGATCAAATTTGGTATAGATATAGTTTGAGTCCCGGAGAATGACAATGGATAGTTTGAATCCCGAAAATCATCCCCCAAGGGAATGAATTAGGGATGTAAATGTGGATAAATCCCATTTAGTTAAAATTTGGTATAGAGATAAAAGGAGTCCCAGGGAAGGACAATGCATAGTTTTTATCCTAAATCATCTCCTGAGGGGGTGAAATGAGGGGTGAGAATTTGGATAGAACCGATTTAAATGAAATTTGGTATGGAGATAGTTCAGAGTCCTGGGGAAGGATTTAATATAATTTTTAGTCCAGAAATCATCTCTTAAGGGGGTGAAATGGGGTATGAAAATTTGGATGGAACCCATTTACGGTATAGCGAGTTGGAGTCTTAGAGAAGGACATAGGATAGTTTACTCCTGAAAATAATCCCATAAGGGGGTGTAATTGGGGGTGAAAAATTGGTTGTGACCCATTTTGATAAAATTTAGTTGAAAGATAGTTTGAGTCCCGGAGTATGACAACGGATTATTTTAATCCCGAAAGTCATCCCATCAGGGATAAAATAGGGGATGAAAATTTGGATAAAACCCATTTAGATGAAATTTGGTAAATAGATAGAAGGAGTCCTAGGGAAGGACAATGCATAGTTTTTATCCCGAAAAATCATTTCCTGAGGTGGTGAAATGAGGGTTGAAGATTTGAGTAGAACCCATTTAGATGAAATTTGGTATAGAGAGAGGTAGGGTCCTAGGAAAGAACATAGAATATTGTTTATTCCGGAACACATAAAAGGAGGAAATCATCCCCTAAGGGGGTGAGAAATGGTGGATGAAGATTTGGATTGAACCCACTTACGGTATAACGATAGTTAAGGAAGGACATAGGATAGTTTTTATCCCGAAAATCATCCCCTAAGGGGGTGTAATTGGGGGTGGAAATTTGCTTGTGACACACTTTGATAAAATTTGGTTGAAAGATAGTTTGAGTCCTGGAAAAGGACATATAATAGTTTCTATTCCAGAAATCATCCCCTAAGGGGCAGAAATGGGGGTGAAAATTTGGATGTAGCCCATTTAGATGAAATTCGGTATAGAGATAGTTTGAGTCCTGGAGAATGACAACGGATAGTTTTTATCCCGAAAATCATCCTCTAAGGAGGTGAAATAGGGGGTGAAAATTTGGATTGAACCCATTTACGGTATAGCGGTAATGGGGAGTCCTGGGGAATATGAACATTACATAAGTAAATATATGTATGTGACGTTCCAAGGGTAAAGGTACCTTATGGCGGCCTTAGTTTTGAAGATGTTTTCTAAAACGGGGTAAAAAGACGTTTTGTTATGGCTATTTTGAAAACTATTAGATGTAACATTTTGTTGAAGTATTTTTATTTTTAATATAAAATGTTTAAATTACAAGTCAGTTAATTTAATCCTACGGTTTAGTAGAAAAGGTCCTTAACTCTGTCTGTCTGTTATCTTTTCATGCTTAAACCGCTGAACCGATTGAGATTAAATTTGGTATAGAAATACTTTGAATTCCGGGGCCTTCCCAAAGAGTCCTTACTAAAGATAGTTTTTATCTGGAAATTCATCACCTAAGGGGGTGAAAAGGGGAGAGAAAGCTACGATATAAACGAGTTCCGCGCGGACGAAGTCGCGGGCAAAAGCTAGTACCTAATATACATGTCATTGAATTATATTACGTACCTACACAGGTTCTGACAAAGGCACTCTATACTCCGAACTTCTTGTAAGAGTTGACAACAGTTTTTACCCGACTGCCCCGGAAGGAGAGTTATGTTTTTAGAGCGTATGTAACTAGGTACATAAATGTGTATAATGTGGACATGACAACTCTATTTCACGGGCTACACAGTCCAGACGGCGTCATAGATTTTGTCATAATATGAGGTGTCGTTGGATTCCTCATAATTGAACAGAGGGAGAGTGAGGGCTATAATATTTGAAAAAAAAATTGGGCTTTTTGAAAAAAATGTTTTGATTTCCCTTGTATGAAAAATATTTTGATTTGACTTGTTTGATAATGATAATGCCTACATGTGTAGGTACTGTGTGTGTACCTACATTGTGTATGGGACCATATTAGTCTTAAATTACAATTTTATTATGACAACCATTTATAGTTCCTACAGTTCTTCAAGCTTGATTCTCTCTCATCTTTTCTGATTTATTTACAGCTTGTGGTACCTTCTTGCTCCACGAGTCCAGTAAAACAATCGGCCCACCAGGTGCTTGCCCCCGTACAACACTACTTACATCCATTGTGAAAGAGAGAAGAAAATCCGCTGTATCATAACCAGCTAAAACGGTCAGTAGGTACACCTTCCTACAGCCATCAAAACTAGCTGGATACAAAAAGTCTGCTTTGAAAAGAATAAAACGTTGTAACATTGTCGAATTTACAGTTTTCTGAAGCATGACAAATATAGGTATTTAGAGAAAGGAGGTTGTAACAAATATGTACCTTTTGTACCTATCTCTTAACAGTTGATTAGTTAAGTAATTAAGTCAAGTCAAACTGCCGTATTCAATCTGATTCACAGTATTACACAGGGATCCTATTACTAAGATTCCGCTGTCCGTCCGTCTGTCTGTCTGTCCGTCTGTCACCAGGCTGTATCTCATGAACGGTGATAGTTAGACAGTTGCGATTTTCACAGATGATACTGTTGCCGCTATAACAACAAATCCTAAAAAGAGAAAAAAAAATATTTAAGGGGGCTCCCATACAACAAACCTGATTTTATTGCCGTTTTTTAGGGTTTCGTACTCAAAGCGTAAAACGGGACCTTATTACTAAGACTCCGCTGTCCGTCTGTCTGTCTGTATGTCTGTCCGTCTGTCACCAGGCTGTATCTCATGCATGAATTATGATACTTAGACATTTGAAATTTTCACAGATGATACTACCTACGTATTTCTGTTCCCGCTATAACAACAAATACCTACTAAAAAACAGAATAAATAAATACATATTTTTTTAATTTTTACAATCTTACACAAATCGACCTACTTAGTCCCAAACTAAGCAAAGCATGTACTGCTGGACACTAGACGACGATTAACATACTTATAAATAAATACTTAAATACATAGAAAACATCCATGACTCAGGAACAAATATTTTGTGCTCATCACACAAATAAATGCCTTTACCGGGATTCGAACCCGAGACTTCCGGCTTCGTAGGCAGGGTCACTACCAACTATGCTACAGGAGGCTACCATACAATAAACCGAATAAACGTGATTTTTTTGCCGTTTTTGTAGATAACCGGAAATACGGAACCCTTCGTGCGCGAGTCCGACTCGCACTTGGCCGGTTTTTTTAGATTATGATACGGAACGGAACCCTTCATGCGCGCGTCCGACTCGCACTTTGCCGGTTTTTTTTAACTATGACTGTGGAAAACAGTCAAACGTTCCGCCTGACGGTAAACAGACACCGTTCCCTATGGACGCTTGTGACTCCAGAAGAAACACAAGCGCGTTGCTGACCCTTCATTGACATGATAATTAATCGTATTGACAGCTCTGCGCATAAATGAAGGTCCCTGATACTCAACACAGCGTAGTCTCGGGAGCTCTGGCGACCTGGCCCTCGACCACGAACACGACACCACATTCCTACTGAGTCTACGGAGTAAGCAGCGGTGTTTTTAGTTATAGTACCTTATTTTTTTTTGTAAGGTAGAGTAGTAGGTATAGGTTCCTATTTAGGCTGCCCCAAATATGAGAAGAACATTTCAACATCCAAGCAGGTATGCCGTCTATCGGCAACTTTTACGTTATAACAGCTAAACATAAAAGCAGGTTGCTCGCAACTTTTAACTCTGTGATTACTTCCCTACACTAGTATATCTTGTTCTATGCTAATATGGTGAAGAGCCGCAAGCAACTGCCGAAGGACGGTGTCACTTTTCGAGTGTATGTCTGTATGTATGTACCTTATAGCTAGGACTGTGTCTATTTTTATGGATGCCGATATATGTAATCATTATTGAGTATGGATTATGTAGGCAAGGCATTAATTTAATTTGTAATGTCACATTCTTTTGACGATTGACGGTGGCAAACAGGCAAACGGTCTGCCTAATGGTAAGCAGACACCGTTGCCTATAGACGCGTGTGACTCCAGAACAACACAAGCGCGTTGCTGAGCCTTTATTGATTTAAGGATTCATTGTGTAGACAGATAGATACAAATGCAGGTGTCTCTTACGCTCAACAAAATGCGGCGTCGGGAGTTCTGGCGATGTTACCTACGACCACGAACACAACACTACATTTCGACGGACTCTACGGAGTAGGTAAGCCGCTGCTGCATACACCGCTGTGTTATATTACCTATGGCTATGTGGTCTTTTGTAAGTTAGGGGTACTTTACTAGTTGGGCTGCCCCAAATATGAGCGACATGAGGTTCTGCTGTGACTTAAAAACCGTGGCCGTGTAGGTGTAGGTACGTAGTTCACCAATATGCCATTAACCAAACAAGATTACAATTGAGTTATTTACTCGTCTTACGGAGGGCTAACGAAAATAAAATTTGGTGAGTTTAAAAGCCTCGCTAGTATAAGGAGTTACACGAGGATTTCACGAAATATCATATTAGGTGATAGTTACTCGGTACAAATTATTAAGCAAATTCTCCGCTTCTCTACGTTTGAAAACTAGGAATGTGGTGATTTCTGGTGATGGTTGTTGTTTGCATTGAATATTATGTACCTAATATGTACCTGTATATTCATGCATGAACATACATTTACAAGAATAAAGTTAGGTACTTTATTCTTGTAAATGTATGTTCATATCAGTTCATAGTTAGATGCATGCATATCACATCTGACATATGGAATGCCTAAAACCATTATTTCTCAATCAGCACCATCATCATCGGCTTACATACGTCCCACAGCTGGGCATATGCCTCCTCTCATGAATTAGAGGGAACGGGCAGTACTACTGCGCGCTGGGCCAGTGTGGATTGGGGACTTCACATACACCTTTGAATTTCTTCTGAGGTGTGTTAGTGATTGTTTCTTAATAGCGAAACACAATTGCCCATTTAAACTACTAGGTACATACTTACCTAAATAATTTGTAGTAAAAATAATGTTTACCTATGGAGTGGGGACGTTAAAATCACCAGATTTTTTGCTACCTATCCTAAGAGTCGAGTATCATTGGTCTTCTACAAATACCTAATGGAACGAACAGCTGCAGAATCAACATATTATTACTATATCTATACCTTGAAACTAAACCATAAGTAAAGCATGTATGTGTGTAAGTAAGTAAGTATGTATGTTGTCTCCAATATTTATGAGAGTGACATACCTACCTACTAACCATACCTATTAGATAAAAAAAAAATAAGACAGCTGGGTTTTGACATCTTCAAGGTTGAAGACTTTACATAAACTTTTTGAATTCCTTCGCAGATGTATGTAGTTCATAATAATATACACGTCATTGAATGATATTTCGTACACAGGTTCTGACAAAGGTACTCTATCTATACTCCGTATTGAAAATATTGAAACATCCCAGGGTCCAATAGTCACACACTTCTTGTAAGAGTTGACAACAGTTTTTACCCGAACTATCTCTTTACCAAATTTCATCTTAATCGGTTCAGCCGTTTTCACGTGATGCGCGGTCACATAAACAGACAAACAGATAAACAGATAAACAGACAAACAGATAAACAGATAAACAGACAAACAGACAAACAGACAAAAATTCTAAAAACTGTTGGAACGTGTTCTGTTATCGATTTTAAGTATCCCTAGCCATTTTTTTTTCGAATATCTTCCATGTACAGACTTTCGACCCTCTTCAGCTTTATTATATGTATAGATAGATATATATATATATGTTAATAAATTAAATACCAGTATAATAGAGAGGCGAGGAGAGGAGGATTTTGGCTCTCTTTGGGGAAGGCCTATGTCCAGCAGTGGACGTCTTTCGGCTGATATGATGATGATGATGATGATGATAATAAAGAGGAAAAGTTAGTTAGTTTGTATTGTGGAGGGGAATCTCCGGAACCGCTCATCCGATATCATTATATCTTTCACACGTGTGTAGGTAGTATAGACGTTCTGGTTGTACATAGGTAATATTTGGGATTTGGCTGCGTTCTTTGCAATAGGCAGGCCGGTGGGGCCGCGCAGGTCGCTAGTTATAAATAAAGAGGCTCTTTTACAGTATCACAATGCTATATCGAATATTAAATTAACAGAACCCCTGGTAAGAGGACTGTGACTTAAAAAAATGCAAAGTGTCCCCATGATGTTCCCTGTTTCGTATATAATATCTGTAAATACATTTTGAAAGACTATCAATTAACTCATCATCGCTTCTTTCTTAAAACATCCCATACGTAATGTCTCATTCGCATCTGAAAGCTGAGAAAAATTATTAAGCACATTGGATATTTTAATTAAGACATTCAAAGGATGATGACTATTTCTTATTATTGGTATCTATGACTTTTTTGACTCATATTCTATTTTTCACCATTTTAGTGACGTTACCTGTTGGGATATCTATTAGCTACACCACGCGCTATTTATACAAGAACGACAAGGACCAAGAAACACTGAACTGACGTGTAGAAGAATGCAGTATGAAATAGACACAAAGCGACGGAACAAAACAGACCTCATTTAGGTGGCAATGGCAACACATTACGTAGCTACAAGAAAATATATAGGCATATTTTTGCTTTGAGTACTTAGCAATAATAATGTTATAACTTCAATTATATGATCTTAATTTTATACAAGAATTTTTAAACTTATTTAGGTACAAGTATAAGTTATCAATACTTAAATAGTCCAAGTTAACTGTTTACTATTTTCTTAATATTTACGTGTTACTTATTATTACGTACTTTAAGGTATTTTTCGACCGCCGTCAGTCAACTAGCGGGTGCTCTTCCACGGGCTCACGGTTGGGTTAAGTTAGGTCCTAGATTCGATATTATAAATATAACCTAATATACTCATCAGCCTCGCTTGCATTATCGTGTTATTGTCAGACGTATGGAATTCGTCCCTCACGTACTTACGTTACGTTATTGTTAGTAAGGGACAAGTGCTGTTATCCAATATAAATAAATATACCTAGATTGAGAGACTGCTTAAGGTGGTTCGATTGCCATACAAAGCGTTATTTGACATTCGCAGGCTAACGGCGTGATATTTTAAGAAACTTATGTAAATAACTTTCATCAATTGGCTTCCCATTTGCGCCAAATTCCCCCTTTCCTAGAATAAACTTGTATAAACTAGATTAATTTGAGAAAAATAGTTTTCCCAAAATATCACGTGACAAACCAATTTCTCAAATTAATCTAGTTTATGTAAGTTTATTCTAGGAAAGGGGGAATTTGGCGCAAATGGGAAGCCAATTTATGAAAGTTTGTTACATAAGTTTCGTAAAATATCACGCCGTTAGCCTACGAATGTCAAATAACGTTTTGTATGGCAATCGAACCCCCTTAATAGCTTACCGTTGCTGTAAAATTAAATAAATAGTTATTTTTGACCGATGTTATCCATTTGTTATTATTTTTACAAACGAGCATGCTTCCTACTCCGGAAGAATCACAAACATGTCGCCGGCCCTATATTGATTTGAGAATTCGTAGTGTTGGCAGCTAGAGGCAAATGTAGGTCTCTCACTCTCGTCTAATCACACCGCGTCGTTTGGAGCTCCACAGCCTCTACGTGCCACCAGGAACACAACACCACACACCTACAGACCAGGTAAGTAGGTGTTCAAACTTCAAATATTTACTCTGCATGTACCTAAGACCGTTTTAATATGGTGAGAGTTTTACAAATTCATTTAATTTGTATACCTAGAAATATCAGAGAGTAGGAATACCATTATAACCATACATTGTTATTATAGCTTCTGTCATCTATTATGAACTTCCCCAGTTGTACTGTTTTAACTCTTTACCAGGCGAAGGGATATATTCCTCCCACATCTTATATCAGTTACCGTAGTCAGGTTTTAACTCCAAACCTCCTAAAACATATTTTGTCAATCCCTGAAAATAGTATTATATGATCTTCATTCACAACACGCTTCTAAATCGCGTAATATATCCCCTTTATTGCTGTAGTACCATTGTATAGTACCATCAATGGAACTAGTGACACACTTGTATATCGCTAGTTCCATCGATGGTACTAGAGACACAGTTTTTAGTACCATTGACCGATAATAATAACAGTAGGTGCTAGTGACATACTGTTGTTTTCAAATACCATTAGGAAAAAAAACTTCCTGGACATTTAAAAAGTTTTATAATTCCGACACCTCGTAAGTAAGTAGCCTACCTATTTTACCTTAAGGCAGGTCAGTGTAGGTACGACGACGAGCGAAGCGAGGAGGAGTGTTAGGAAGAACTGCGACACTACAGCGCGCGAGCCGAGCGAGCGAAGCGAGCGTGCCGCGGCAGCAGCCAGCGAAGCGCCAAAACCGACTTTATACGAACAAAATTGCTAATTAGTCCAGTTGCTACTTAGTCCAACTTGACTTTTAGCAACTGGACTAAGTAGCAACTGGAGTAATTAGCAAAAAAGTCGGTTCTCGCTCGGCTCGCGCGCTGTAGGGTCGCAGTTCTTCCTAACACTCCTCCTCGCTTCGCTCGTCGTCGTAACTACACTGACCTGCCTTAGGATAGACGACTGGCTACTTAGGCGAGTTGCTACTTAGACCAGACGCTACTTAGGCGAGTTGCTACTCAAAAATAAAGTTTAAAAAAATACACTATAAAAAGACATTTTGGGACATTTACCACATAATGCACATAATAGTAGCACACATTATCAGTAATCGGTAGTGTACAGTGAGCCTATGAAAATGTTGAGCACATTAGTGCCTTGCAAATTAAGTAACAAAGTAGACGTTTTGAGAAGTGTACATAATGGAGAATGAGATATTTTGGTAAGTAGACGTTTTGAGAAGTGTACATAATGGGAAAAAGCCGTGGTGGGAGTTCACATTTTGGGAAGAGGCCTAAATAGCCACCAGACGTGGTGGGAGCCAGACGTCAAACCCCTAAAGGCGATATACAAGCGTGTCACTAGTTCCATTGATGGTACTATCCATAATGGTACTACAGCAATAAAGGGAATATATCTTTGGCAGCCGTTTAAATTTACTTAAACTCTAATTTCAGTAACCTACGGAGAAATTCGAACACTTTCCTTAATATCTATGAAACAGAAGTACATAGGTCGAACAATTTTTTGATATTTTGTAGATTTTGAGTGTTGACAGGTAATGTAATCGTAAACATTGTTAAATATTCATGCATAATTGTGTATGACCAGAATTAGGATGTGAATTGACATTTTCCCATGGCCTTATTAGAGTTTAACTGTGCGGGAGCTATTCTTCCCATGGCTCGGTAAATTGTCTTGTCATGTCGTAAAAACTCACGTAAGTAATAAAACAGTTTTTGTGTTCAACCTACAGCGAATTCATATGTACCTAGCTATAAAATCTCCTTTTAAAGACTTTCCCTGAAGAATTTGGAGTTAAACCTTGACTATGATAACCGATATAAGATGTGGGAGGAATAATATCCCTTCGCCTGATCAAGAATACAAAATCTACCTTTATTCCCAGTAGTGCCGTGGAAGAAGTTCCGTGGCGGAACTAGTGAGACTTTTTTTCCCAATAGTTCCGCGGAACAAAAGCATCAATTAAATATTTATTTTATAATCCCATTATTTCCGTGCGTTCTCGTAGATGATAATTGATAATATCACAAAAAGGGCATGTGGCCCCACTGGCCGAGTTAGTGCACTACTCGTCATTTTTCCTGATTCGCCATTTTCGTTAATTCGTCAGTTTCCCTAATTCGTCAATGCGATCAAAATCTTTATTTCGTCAATTTCCTTAATTGGTCATTTTTTTCGACTCATCATGTGTCATTGTTGGTATAATCATGAACATACTCGTATTTTTAATAATTATGATTGTTTTTTTTGGAATGAAGACATATGGGTATAATTACCAAACCAATTTCAAAACCATTTTATGTACTCGTCGATACTGTAGAGACCGGTACAGACGGACTGCAACCAACTGCAATTACTCAAAATGTATATGGGAACTGCACGACGACTGCAGTTGCGTTGCAGTCCGTCTGTACCGGTCCTAAGCCGTAAACCCGGTACCTTGTGAGCGAAGATAGAATGTAAAAAAATATTTCATTCATTGATATTGGCCCCAAAAGACTCGATAATATCATAATATTATTCGCTTACAAATATCAGGTTCAAAAATTACATAAATATCTACTGCGACTGTATATGACTGTACATGACCAGTTAGTGAAAGTGACTTAATGAATAAAATGGCGAATTAGAAATTGACGAATTAAATATTTTGATGGCGTTGACGAATTAGGGAAACTGACGAATTAACGAAAATGGCGAATCAGGGAAAATGACGAGTAGTGCACTAACTCCACTGGCCATATTTGACTTCTTCTTCAAAAAGGTAGGTTAGGTTCGTTAGGTATCTTCAGTTTCCCGAAGGAACTTTTTCCATTTTCATAACCAGAACCATCTATTATTTTATTTTTATTTTTTTTCTCACTCAACAAAAATTACGATAAACTTAGTCTAAATCTTAGCCAAACTGCATAACAGTTTGTTGGCGAATATACACTCTTTATAATTATGTTTTGGTATCTATATTATGTGTAAAATCTACATTTTTTTTTTATGCTATACTTTTTTTACGTATGGTCTCCTGGGTATCAAGACAGTTTTAACGGAGCCTATTTCTGGTCTGTTTGCCCTTCGGGCAACTGAAGATACCTGACGAATCTAACCTACCTATATTTTACAACAGAAAGGGAGATATGGTCTGTTTAGTAATACGATAGCTTGTACGAATAATCTTTGTATGACTGTTTGTTTCATAATAAATAAATAAATATAAATATTTGCAAATCCTAATAGCCCCACCAAATTTCCAATAAGTAGGTACCGTTGACTTAACTATTGGGAAAAAAAAGTCACATTCTAGGAAGTCTATTCCTTACATCTGACTAATAATAAAGGCAGGATATAAGCAAGCCGATATCAGTACGAGAACTACTGTAATGTATTTAATAATAATAACTCTTTGTCAGATATTATGATTTTCCAAGATTTGCAAAAATAAAAATAAAATTATACTTTGTCCTGTTTTATTATTGTATTTATTATAATCGTTAGACAACCAGAAGCTACTTCTGGATGTACAGTTTAATAACGGAACAATAAATTAACACTTTGACTGTCCGTGCATTGTATGTAATGCACTGAAGACCTACCTCGGAACGTCCGTGCATGATATATAATGCACCAGTGTATATATCGTGTGTTAATATTGGAAATTTGGTGTTGGGGTAGTAAATATCCTTGGGACAGACAAAGTGTTAAGTTCTAAGGCTGGGCGCAAACGTTCGGGTTCCACGTACGGTTTCCGGATTAGGTTTTCGACTTGCAGCCCTTGTAAACGCCTGCGAGCGCGAGAATTCGAAAACCGAATCCGGAAACCGTACGCGGAAACCGAACGTTTGCGCCCAGCCTAAATTCTAACTAATATTATAAACAAATTATAAATTGCGAAAGCTGGCAATATGTCTGTCTGTGAGTTACGTTTTTACGCTTAAATCGCTGAACCGGTTGAATCCTTTTGAAGGCCATAAGTAGGTTGTTTTTATAGGGGAGAAAAGGGGGCGAATGTTAGTATGGAACTACGTTATAAACGAGATTCACGCGGACGAAGTTACATAATTAAATAATATCATGGATCAGTTCAAACTTGACTGGTGATTTGAAATAAAATGTAAATATATATATTTTAAATAGGGACCTAATAGAACAATCAGACGTTATGTTTTCTCTTCATAAGATGCTTCATACAAAAATATCCTACAATGTACAATAGCCCTTAAAATTCTGGTACAATAGCCCTTAAAATTCTGTCAGTGTATCGTTGTAAAAAACCTTTACATGTGCTAAACAATTTTTTTATGAGTTCAACGTCACATAATGTAAACCGACTAAGTGCAAGGTTAGGATGGACTCCCATATTTCACATATTCATATAATGACAGCTAACAACCTTCGTATTTTTGATGTATATGTCCGAGCCGTCCGTGCCGCAAATTGTAATTCTTCGCGTATCAGCTCGTCAGTGTAGAGCTAACATTATATTCTAATGTCACAAAACTTCTACTACATACCAGATGTCGCGATGGGATACATTGCATTACCTAATTGTCAGAAAGTTCTCCTACTGCATACTAGATGGCATTTAATTCTTTGGATGAAATATATATTTAATTTATACAAAATTACTGATAAAAAAATATGTATATTTTTAAAATACTATACGAACAAAAAAATATATATGAACGTTTTACGCAATAATGTGCAATTATATTTTGATCGTGTTTTACTACTTAGTCATTATGCGTTTTGTGTTTTTAGGTTGCGTGGTTGATATATTTTCTTTAAGCATAATAATGGGAGTTTATTAAGATTATTTATCAAAAATACACTGTTCCAAAAAAAAATATTGCTTTTCTCATAGAATTGGCGCAATACATAGTAAAGATAAACCATTCGTTCACTTGATTTTCTTTGCAATAACGAAACGGTGAGGCTCATTCACCTAGTGATCTGTACGGTCCCTGAACCGTTTTCGAACGTACGTACGGAGTTACGTGGTGCAAATTTTTGACAAGCGTCGGGTCGGCTCGAAAATGACATTTAAATCTACCTAACGTTCGTAAGAAAAGTTACGTGATCGACCCACTGACCATATTTGAAGTTTAAAATGTCGTATAATGTTTGCTGGATTGATGGTTTTTGAGATATTTGCGTTTTTGTTTAAAAAAGTTGGACTGATATCTCCAGTATTTACATATTATGTATGAAAGCATTAAAAAAATAAAAATCATATTTCGAACTGGGTTCATATAACACTTTTTGTTTCTTTAATAATTTTAACGGCGTTTTCCTGAGGTCGTCCTCAGGAATACGCTGTAAAAATTATTCGGTTTCCTCATGTTACACCGTGTATCCATCCCAGCTGCCAGCTGCTGCATGGGCTTGTCAGTGTTCGCGGGAAATTGGTGCACAGTACCTTGAGCTGCTGAAACACCGCGATCCTCGGGAATAAATGAAGTAGATGTCCCACTGGCAGTGCTGGCACACGGGAACAGTCCAGGAGTACACTTTTGTCCAGATCCAGGTCACTTGACAATTGTCACCTGACAACGACAACTCTCCGTCTCCGTACATTGCTGGTTCCACAAGTAACCTAGCGACAACCTTAACTTCTAGAACAAATAATGTATGGCGAATTGTCAGTGTCAGGTGACAATTGTTGGTGAAATAGGGGCCTGGACTCACTAGGTGTGGGGTAAATATTGTTCGTTCTCAATTATATAATGACGTATGTCACGGGCATGTGCATCGCACCACTCGTAGGTCAGTATCAGTACTGTGAGGAATCATCATCATCATCATCATATCAGCCGAAAGACGTCCACTGCTGGACATAGGCCTCCCCCAAAGAGTGCCAAAATTACCGGTCCTGCGCCACCCGCATTCAGCGGACTCCCGCGACCTTTACCAGGTCATCAGTCCACCTGTGAGGATTATGTGAGAGTAATTAGGCGGCCGATAGGAAAGCGGTGGGGATGGTATAAAATGCATGAACATATACATATATATATATATATATATATATATACTAATATAATAAATAGTTATTATGACACAGAAAACTAGCCAAACTTAATACATACACCACCCGTACCTTATCTTTTACACGACTGCCCATGAAGAAGAGTATAATTTTTTTTTATACTGTCGTTATTTACTCTATGTGTACAGTCACCAGCAGTCATCTGCCAAAACAAGACGGGCAAAATAATCTGACACGTCTAGTGGTGTGCCAGGAAAAATTCCCAGGAACGGGAATAATCCCGGGAATATTCCCGGGAATATTCCCGGGAATATTCCATTGTTGTTGGGAATATTCCCCAAACAGGGGAATATTGAAATAAAAATCAGGAAAATTAAAATTGTAAAAAAAGTAACTAAAATGAATGTTGCCCTGACAAATAAAATGCCATTCGCCAAAAACTGCATTTTTATAATTATTCAGACTTTTTATCTTTATTAACATTTAATATGTGGATATTTTCATATTTTGTATTCGTATGTATTTAAGGGGGCTCCCATAGAACAAACGTAATTTTTTTGCCGTTTTTATAGATCAGAACCCTTCGTGCGGGAGTCCGACTCGCACTTAGCCAGTTTTTTATTATTCTGTGATGTTTTGTATTGTTTTTGTTACTGATAGGAGTAGGTACTTTTCTAAAATTTGCTTTTTTCGGCTAGGGGAATATTCTCAGTAACTATGGGAATATTCCCATTGCTCCCGGGAATATTCCCAGGCACATTGACAATTTACTTTTGCCGATAAATTACACTGTTTAGTGTCGTGGTAAGTAAATCTAGGGCCCAAGTTACCGTGGATCCCTGATAGCAAAATATATAAACATACACAATTTTAATATTCCCGTACAGGAATATTTCCGCGAACAGCACATCGTTACACGTTCTAATATCCCCGTACAGGAATATTTCCGGGAACAGCACATCGTTACACGTTCTAATATCCCCGTACAGGAATATTTCCGCGAACAGCACATCGTTACACGTTCTAATATCCCCGTACAGGAATATTTCCGCGAACAGCACATCGTTACACGTTCTAATATCCCCGTACAGGAATATTTCCGGGAACAGCACATCGTTACACGTTCTAATATCCCTAGAAATAGAGTTGTTGCAGATTGATGCTGGTGACTATACAGACATCGTAAACTTTATTGTAACTGTTTCAAGCTTAGTGTTAATAGAATGGGCTTGTGACCTTAAATTTGTTTACGATGCCATTCGAACCAGTTTTTGTAGATGAACAAATGTTTGTATGGAAGCAACAACATTTAAAGGACATTGATACCCAAAAAATCGAGTTAAAGACGGACCTCGCTGACAGCAGCCGAAACGCTCCATACTGATTGGCTTTAAAGTATGACGTCACACCGTGCAATTTGTACTAACCGTTGCATGGAAAATGAAGTAAATGGCTGTTTCGGTTGCGAAATACTGCGTTTAGGTCCATAGTTGTCATACAAATTTGTTTCTATAAAAGCGTAAGGATTCTATTGGTACCTTTAAATTTACTTTTGGACAATAAATAAAAAAACTTTATTTTCTAAACTTACAAGGTTCATATCTTTTTATGATTTGAATTATATTTTGTAATTTATACTTTATTACAATCATTTGATGGTTTACTATCCATTTAGCAACACGACGTTATCAATTTTAACACCACGCAACAAGCCTATTAGCTATATTAACTTTAACTACCTAATCAATATGATTGAAATTGCCTGTCATAGCCAGTTCCATTTCAGAGCATTCCTAAAATGATTGTTTTACCAATAAAGTAGTTACTTATGTCATTCCCGGCTCGCTACTTTGTTACCGTTTGTCCTTAGTAGGTATTTTCTAATAGGTACAATGTTTTGAGATTCTTTAGAATTAAGAAAGTAGACAACAGAACCTTGACACAACTTGGTGGCAAAATAGGAAAATTAAAAGTGATGTCTTCAATGAGGTTCTCAATTGGTACGAACTATTCTAGAAATGTTTTTCAATAAAAATGCTACAAGGTTTATGATATCTGAGGCCCTAGCACACTAAGTTTTATGTCGCGTTTTACGTGACGTTTCATTTAATAAAACCTAGTGTGCTGGGGCCTCAGATATCATAAACTTTGTAGCATTTTTATTGGAAAACATTCCTAGAATAGTTCGTACCAATCGAGAACCTCATTGAAGACATCCTTTTAATTTTCCTATTTTTTTTCCTACAGACTATAATTAGCTACACAATCATGCATTTTTTTTGGTAATCCATACTAACTAACACGCTTCAACCGCTACCGATTGAGATGATATTTGGTATGGAGATACTTTGAATCCTGTAGAACGACAGAGGATAGTTTTTATCCCAGAAATCATCACCTGAGGGGTTGAAATGGGGGATCAACGTTTGTATGGAGCTATGATGTAAACGAGTTACACGCGGACGGAGTCGCGGGCTGAAGCTAGTATATGTATGTATGTATGTATGTATGTGGCACCTGACGTCGGTATCATTTGCGGCAGATGGTTAGCGACAGAGGTTCGGCCTTCTCAGGGAGCGACGGCAACAAGTCACGGCTTATTGCTTCCAAACGGCCCAAGTTTAGGAGTAAGGACGTGTCCATACCATAGCTTAGCTGAGTATTTACTAGAATATGCAGTGCGTACCTGGTATTATAAGTTATATTTATCCTCAGCCCAAGAAAACAAGACTTTGCATACCTAAAACTATGTAAGTGTGATTGCAAAGTCTAAAAATTTTATTTAGCAGGCAAATAAAGGTAATAAGGATGCCTGACTTGGCTCTACGAAATATCTCACCACTTTGTACAGTCGCCATCACATACATAGGTACACTATAGGTGTTCAAAAATATCGGCACTTGCACCCTAATTACTTGAAAATAGAGGTGTGTTCCGATGTTTGTGACGTGCTTGTTTGCTCCGATGTATGTGATGGCGACTGTACTGTGGAAGAGTTTCGAGACTTGGCCTATTTTTTACATGGTATGTTTTTTATGGGATATCATTTCTTTTTGTAGGTTAACACTAACCGCATGCAAATACATCGTATGGTGCAGGAAGGAACTGTAAAAATAACTTTGGTATCGCATGTATTTGTATAGGATTACACACGCGGATTATGCGGTTTGTATATCTCTGCAATGTGACTGAAAGTGCAACACTTTTAGCCTAATACCTAATTATGTTTAAAATTTGAAGCTTGTGGGTCTGCTAAAAGTACCTTAGAATTATATTGAACATTATATAAATATATGAGTGAGTGAGTAGGTATATGTCAATGACAAAACTAAGGAACTTTGACGGACAATAGTTCTTAAACCAATAGTTCAAATTTAATGCTATTGAGAATATAAATAAGCCATATATGCCCTACATTATGTAGGGCATATATGGCTTTGTTATATGAATTTTCAGTAATATGTAGGCTACATATTACTGAAAATTCAGGGTTCTAGCTTTAGCCAGCACAAAATTACAAGAAAAATTTATACTAAGCAGAAACATTCGCTAACGAAATTCCATGTTTCGATCAAAGTGGAAAAAATTTAAAAACTATTCGCCACGAGCGGGATTTGAACCCGCGACCTCTGGAATCCGTCCATTGCTCTTATTCATATTCATATTCATTTATTCGTTGCAACCATGGTATTCACAGGTGTTCTTAAAATCTAATTAGTACAGACATGTACCCTACAAGGGTGTAGCAACATATTTATGTACTAAGCTAACCTAAACTAAACAACATATATTTATAGAATCAACATTTTATATATATATATATATATCTACACGTTAGATAACAAAAGATATTTATAACACTTCCTTCTTACTTATAAATATAAGTAAGAAGGAAGTGTTATAAATATCTAATGCAAATGCTCTACTTATTAAATTATTAAAATTTAATGGCCTATGAACTCCTGCAGAGTGTATGGGCATTCAGTAATGAGGTACGTTTTTAGTTTATTGACAAAGGTGTTGAATATTACTTCATTTCTTATATGCTGCGGAATTTTGTTGTAGATTCTGATGGACATCGTAGGGGCCTTTACTGAACATTGTTAGCATGGCGGGAACTGCTTGAACTATTTTGTTGCGACTTGCTTATCCATGTTGTCTGTATACGTTTTTACAATAAAATACCTACCGAAATTGTTAATTTGCCGTTAAGTAAATTTAAGTCTCATATAAAAAAATATTTGCTAAGCAAGGCGTATTATAATGTCAACGATTTCATAAACGACAAAAATGCCTTTAAGCCAGTAGCAGTCAAATTGTATTAGAATTAATATACCTTCGAGTATGATTGTCTTGGCGTATTACCTTTGTAATTATTATAAGTACCGGAAATAGCTGTTCCGTTTTATGTAACATGAGAGCACGTAATGCTTTTTCTCGCCGAACAAGTAGCTTTAATCTTTGCTATTATCAATGTCCAGTGTGGCTTGAATATGTCATGCTCGCTTAAAGGGCTTTGCTTACGGTGGCGTCGTTGATCGGGTCGCCACCTTCCCTAACATATGGTTGAGGGAGGCGATGGCTGAGATATGCGTCATACTCGTGATCGGGTGCTGTTTGTGGAGTCCGGTCTGTTCATGCTTGCAAGGGCATAGTAACTACCTAAATACTAGTGTTATTATCATTATTTTGACGAGAGACATCATTCTGTTCTTGACACGTTTTATTGTTATTGACCCTGTACATCTCTGACAATATTACATTAATGATCCTTTTTTTTCTGTTTTAACGCTTAGGGACAGTATACATCTCTACAAGAACATTAGAATAATTATTAATTGTATTTGGATGCTCAGAGACATTATACATCTCTGGGGTACTAAATTATATCATAAACTTATTGTTAATTCTGATACAGACCTTATATCAAATGTATTTGATAATATTTTACAATTTTGGATTGTTCTAGTTTTCATTCAGTGACATTTAGTTTGTAACCATTTAGGTACTAATTAGTTAAAATCTGCAATTTTAAAATGATTATTGTGTAAGATTATTAATATTATATTGTAGAACACCATTTGACATGTAAAAGTGCCCTTGTGGCCTATTTGCAGAATAAATAATTGATTTTGATTTTGATTTTTGATTTTGTCGTTACCCATAAAAAAATATGGGTCATAAAACGACAAATGAAATGGCGTTACCGGTGAAAATACAGCGACACGGAGCCTTGAAAATACTGAAAGGACACTCACCTTTGCCAGGAACTATACTGCGGCGCTCCTTCTTCAAGGATCCTGAGAACTGGCTCGTACCACGTAATGTACAAACTCACCAGATTCCAAGGTTACGTTGCACCTGACACGGCTGATGGGAGATCCTTCTTGGAGGCAATTAAATATTAAACATTCGAAAGAATATAAATTAAATAGCTCAAATTTATAGCTGCCAGGAAATAGCGCGACGATTCGCGCGGAGCTCGGTTTTCGAACAGTACTGAACCGACGTTGACCAAAGTGAATTGATTCGAGTTATTTTAGAACTGTCAAACGCGGGTATAGATGTTGCTGTACTAAAAATACTAAATGGAAACTTAACAGTACAGATGAATAAATGTTGATGAAATGACAAATAAATGCTTTAAAACTTTCCTCCTCTGGTACTAAAATTTTTGGTATGTACCTATTTTCTACTACAATGTTTGTCACGGGATCGATATTCGTGGTGGATCCAGGATTTAGGTTTTCAAACGTCGTCGGATAGTCCTCAAAGGATTTACCTAGCTTCTTAGTCTTTCCCAGAATCCGTTATTTAGTACATTCATTGTGGGATTCAGGAGCCCTCACCATGAAAGCGTTGGTGGTGTCGATGGAAAAGAGCTGTTCAATAAATTTATGAAGGTGACGGAAAGAAATATATAATTAAGTTACTTATAAGACCATTTGTGAGCCCTAACAGGGTGTCATGGAAGCCTTTCTGTATAATCTTAAGATCTCATGTACATGACTTTACAAATAAACATCACATAAGTAGGTACCTAGTAGACTCAACACTAGGCACTTGGACTATGGGAACATGCAAGTAGCGATATCCCTAAGTCTAAGGCCTGAGTGGACGCTCGGAGCGGAGCGTTCGGCGGGGCGTGCAGCGGGGCGGGAGAGCGTGCATTCAATTTGTGCAGCGTCTACTCAGGACACCAGTATGAGCCTCATTTGTTTAACATGCACGCCGCACGCCCCGCTCCGCCGCACGCCCGACTCGAGCGTCCACTCAGGCCTTACACTATGGCATTGACATTTTGAATCCCGAATCGGTTATAGAAAATCTATCATCCTATATCCTAATTTGCACAATGCGAGTGACACAGGAGGTACTGAGTCGCGCACGACGCGACTTGTCACCAATAGTGGTGTAGACACCAAATAAAATAACCAATAATGATAAAATGATTAAAACTATTGTCAAATGGAGAAAAAAGTAAAGCAGGGGATTAAATAATCAAAAATTTATAAGTGTCCAAAGCTTTAACAGGGGGTATATATATTGTGTCCTATTCCGCAAAACGCACCTTCATGTGTAACGATTGTGATTTACTATATGTTTACTATGATGCTCGTGGATCGTGACGTCACGATCCCCTAGTGATTTCTCTCTCTAACAAGCAATATTAAAACGGTTGTAGCTTCGTAATGTTTTGAGACATCTGAATGGGATTTTCGTCACTAAGCATATTTTTTTGCCTTCTTTCTTTTGGAGTAAAAATATTTTTTGAGTCTAGGTACACTCATATTGGGCTATACGTACCTACGGTTAATTAGAACAATGTGTGACGTTAGCTGTGTCTACTGTACAAATCAGACGTGTTCTATATAATGACGTACCTAGATTTTCTTATGTGTAAACGCTCGACCAGTTATTATCATACTGCGATTAGAATGGGATAAGAGACGACCATTTTGCCATATAAATACGTCAAAGTCTATATGAATATGAACTAGCAGCTATTCGATTCCCAAACGCATCGCAGTGAAATAATACGAGTATTTCGATATTTTTAACACCTTTAAATAACAATACAATAAAATATGAATATGTGGCGACCCCGCCGCAAAAATGTCATACTTTACTTTATAAATTTGCAATTTATGTGTACATTATGGTCTTGAGTTGACTAAATCTGTCAAGTCCCTAATTATCGTCGTTTTCGGCACTTGGCCAATAAAACTTTTATTAGGAGTCACCCTGACAGCTTCAGGATTATCTATGGGCTTTCGTAGGTATCCATATTCATTATAATTGAATCTTAATGATGATTAATTTGCTACATTAATTTCCAGTAACCAATATTATAGCTATAAAATTTAATAACTAAGTAAATTAACATGCAGTAATTAGTTCATATTTGAATAGAAATAATACTTAAAAAATAATAATTGGTCGATAAACGATGAAATATCTAGAAAAATTCATAAAACAATACCTATACATATAGGTATTGTTTTATTATCTAGATATTTAATAATCATTTACTTGATATCATCGTATAGCAATCATGAGATAGCAAGTGGAAAAGCAAAACTAAACAGAATAATCAATTCACTAAAATCCAATAAATTTCAACGGCAAGCCATTTCCTGTGATATTCATGTCAATTATCTCCAACCTTCAGAAGCAACAACAGTGTGAACAAGACCTTAGTTTGAACTACAATTTTTATATGTACTACTGTTGATTAAAAGGCCGTCTCAAAGTTCCTGCAATAAAAACCAAAAAACTTTAGAGTAGTGTTGTTAAACATTTTTTCATCATTTCCTACTGAAACTCGTAATATTAGTTTACAACCATCCTTAATCTGTCAGCAGTTCTTTCTTTTTTCATTGCCAAGAGATTCAGAATTTTGTTATTTTCGTCAGAGTACCAGTGGAGCTCGAGGCGGGGTGTGGGACGGTGTAGGGGTTTTCGAAACTAGATTTTTATAACGCGATTATACCAAAACCTTCATAATTTCAAGACGAATATGCAGTGCTGGTCGATACATGAAAGATAGGCCTAGGTCTTAGATAGTTCAAGAGATTTAACAGTGATTTAACTTTGACGTGATGTAGCTGTATTACTGACTACACATTATTTAACTGGTGAAATATTCAGTTCGTGGGAAGGTTAAATTACTGTAAAACTTGGTTTGAAAGTGTCCTTGTCCCAGTATCCTAGACCCGTGATCCATCATGTATTGACCACGGTAGTTAGTTCATTCTGAACACACTCGTGTTTAGTTTTCATAACAAATTTTTGTCTGTGATCGCGTTTTGTAAATTCGAAGAACAAGTTGTGCCGTACATAGTGCAATAGAATTAGCTTTTGTAGTCCAAACTATGAAGATTATTGCTTTTAATTGAGTTATAGTCGTCGTCAAAAACATGTATTCATTTGACGATAAATGTGCGTGAATTTGAACATGTCTTTGACGACTAATCAAAAACAGCAAAGGTTGTACAATCTTTGGTTGTCTACGACTCAGTAAAAAGTGGTATTTTGAGTTTCTTGGTTTGGGCTATCTGGTTTTGGTTCTTAGTGAAGGGTCCTAAGCAGTGAGGGACCAAGTTAGGAGGAACGAAGATGTCGGTCACCGTAATAATACCAAGACGGGACAGTGAAGAGGTGGCCCGGCGGCAAAGTGCCGCAGAATTTGGTGAGGTTAGTGAAAACAGTGTTAATAGTGCTTTGTGGTGAAATTCTAATTGGACTTGAGGTAAGTAGATATTGTTACGTAAATATCTAGAGAACGCAAAATATTCTGTACTAGCTTTTGCCCGCGACTTCGTCCGCGCGGAACTCATTTATATTGTAACTTTCTCCCCCCTTTTCACCCCCTTAGGTGATGAATTTCCAGATAAAAACTATCTTTAGTAAGGATTCTTTGGGAAGGCCTCGGAATTCAAAGTATCGCTACACCAAATTTCATCTCAATGGGTTCAGCGGTTTAAGCATGAAAAGGTAACAGACATACAGAGTTACTTTCGCATTTGTAATATCAGTATGATTTTATAGATTAGCTTACTCCGAACTCCTTTTTTTACAAAATAGACTTTGCCGCAAACTTGGTTTCTATGACCCGCCTCACCATAATAGTGCATGTAGGCTTTTTTCAGTATTATTTTGCATATTTTCATATCACACGGCCGTAAGGACCTTTTCTACTTAACCGTAGGACTAAATTAACTGACTTATAATTTAAATATTTTATATTAAAAATAAATAAACGTCAACAAAATGTTACTTCTAATAGTTTTCAAATAGCCATTATAAAACGTCTTTTTTACCCCGTTTTAGAAAACATCTTCGAAACTACCGCCATAAGGTACCTTTACCCTTAGAACGTCACATACATATATTTACCTATAATTCCTATTCCCCAGGACTCCCAACTACCGCTATACCGTAAATGGGTTCCATCCAATTTTTCACCCCCTATTTCACCTCCTTGGAGAATACTCCAGGACTCAAACTATCTCTATACCAAATTTCATCTAAATAGGCTACATCCAAATTTTCACCCCCATTTCACCCCCTTAGGGGATGATTTACGGAATAGAAACTATCATATGTCCTTTTCCAGGACTCAAATTATCTTTCAACCAAATTTTATCAAAATATGTCACAAACAAATTTCCACCCCCAATTACACCCCCTTAGGGGATGATTTTCGGGATAAAACTATGTCCTTCCTTAACTATCGCTATACCGTAAATGGGTTCAATCCAAATTTTCATCCACCATTTCTCACCCCCGCCCCTTATGTGTTCCCCTTATTTCCTCCTTTCATGTGTTCCGGAATAAAAATTATTCTATGTTCTTTTGAAATTCCATGACCCTCATTTATTTAAAAAAGCATTGTTTAAATTTCTAGCTGCCAAAGCATACTATTCCATACAAGAATATTTAAATGACCCTAGCATAACGTAAGCAAATGATAGCATAATTAACGACTTATATCTAGTGTGTAAGTGCATGCTGCATGCTATTTTGTGGCTATTTGTATGCCTTAACAGGCAAGACATAGTGAGACAAACCATAACTGTAACACCGATGTACATACCTATGTTTAACAAATAAAATATTTTGTATTTGTATTTCCTTGGACTCTCTCTATACCAAATTTCATCTAAATGGGTTCTATCGAAATCTTCAACCCTCATTTCACCAACTCAGGAAATGATTTTTCGGGATTAAAACTATGCATTGTCCTTTCCTAGGACTCCTTCTATCTCTTTACCAAATTTCATCTAAACGGGTTTTATCCAAATTTTCACCCCCTATTTCATCCCTGAGGGGATGATTTTCGGGATTAAAACTATCCGTTGTCATACTCCGGGACTCAAACTACCGTACAACCAAATTTCATTAAAATGGGTCACAAACAAATTTTCACCCCTAATTACACCCCCTTAGGGAATTATTTTCGAGAGTAAACTATCCTATGTCCTTCCCCAAGACTTCAACTCGCTATACCGTAAATTTCCACCATTTCACCCCCTTAGGAGATGATTTTTGGACTAAAAATTATATTAAGTCCTTCCCCAGGACTCATCATCTCACAAATTTCATCTAAATCGGTTCTATCCAAATTTTTACCCCTCATTTCACCCCTCAGGAGATGATTTTTCAGGATGAAAACTATGCATTGTCCTTCCTTGGGTTTCCTTCTATCTCTATACCAAATTTTTACTAAATGGGATTTATCCACATTTTTATCCCCATTTCACCCCCTTAGGAGATGATTTCTGGACTAAAAATTATGTTAAGTCCTTCCCCAGGACTCTTAACTATACCAAATTTCAT
Source organism: Epinotia brunnichana (assembly GCA_963854355.1). Lineage (NCBI taxonomy): Eukaryota > Metazoa > Arthropoda > Insecta > Lepidoptera > Tortricidae > Epinotia > Epinotia brunnichana. Next base: position 1,317,469 of record OY977959.1, on the reverse strand, counting down.
CTAAATCGGTTCTATCCAAAATTTCACCCCCCATTTCACCCCCTTAGGAGAAGATTTCCAGAATAAAAACTATCCAATGTCCTTTTCCAGAACTTAAACTACCTCTGAACCAAATTTTATCAAAATGGATTACATCCAAATTTTCACCCCTCCATTTTACCCCCTAAAGGGAAGATTTTCGAGATAAAAACTATCCTTTGACCTTCCCCGGGACTCAAACTAATTATATACCAAATTTCATCCAAATCGGTGCAGCGGTTTAAGTAGCCCCATACAAATTTCCACCCCCCATTTCGTCCCCTTAGGGGTTGATTTTCAAGATAAAAACTACCCTAAGTCCTTTCCTAGGACTCAAACTATCTCTATACCAAATTTCATCTTAATCGGTTCAGCCGTTTTCACGTGATGCGCGGTCACATAAACAGACAAACAGATAAACAGACAAACAGATAAACAGACAAAAATTCTAAAAACTGTTGGAACGTGTTCTGTTATCGATTTTAAGTATCCCTAGCCAATTTTTTTTCGAATATCTTCCATGTACAGACTTTCGACCCTCTTCAGCTTTATTATATGTATAGATAGATGCTCAGTGCTGAAGGATTATGGCCTATTTTAGCTAAAATGCCGTTAATATTCGTTTGTCTTTATCTGTCACTTTGACATTTGTGTTCGTAAGAAAGGGACAAAACACATTTTATTTGACAGAGGTATTTTAAATTAATTTTGTATAGAGCAGTTACGCTGCTAACGATTCAAATTAAAGGAAAAATTGAAAAATTTAGGCTCCGAGCCGGACTCGAACCGGCGACCACAGGCATACATGGCCCGTCGCTACTAACCAACTGAGCTATCGGAACAATCTGTCTCAGCCCTAGATTGAAAGATTTAGGGGCTGAGACAGATTGTTCCGATCCGAAAACTTCAATTTGTTCTGACCTTGTTTCAGTTATTCGCTTAGGTATATCTCATAAATTAGCTCATTTTGTGTACCACATTGTATGACAAAGTAGGAGAGCATTATTCATATTATATTCATATTCATTTATTCATAATTGTCAATATTACATGTCAGGAATTTATAAAAAAAAATTGTAATAATAATATTAGCTTTACACAAAAAGTGTACCTACTTACAAATAATATATACTAGTTATGATTGCAATTATATTACATTTACATATAAAGATACAGCAGATTTGTTTCGCTGACCGAGAACCTTTTGTAAATTTATTTCCACATTTTCGTGCCTGCATGAGCAGGACACCCTACTCTGAGTTCCTATAGTAATAAAATATCACGTGGCATATGGCAGTCACTTTTAGAAAAATGTATGCTCGTCAACTTTGTCGTACTCAAATTGTAAATAAGAATGTAAATAAGAGAAATAAGTGAAAAAACTGAAAAAGAGTCAGACCAATTTGAGGTTCTTGCGCCGCCTTTTGTTTACTTTAAGTTTTATGTTCTGTATTGTGTTATTTTTGAGGTGTTTTTCAAAGTGTCTTCCATTTTAAGACAGTTTATTCACAAAATCCGATGGTTGCCACTTTTTGAACGCCATTTATGACCTGAAATCTGTTTTGACCCATGGACACCTAGTGATGTATACTGCAATGGTGACATACTATTTCTATGTCAACTTTATTGAAATCCCTCCAATATTTTTAGAGCTACAATAAAAGTTTTAATTTCCTAGTTGACCCTATCTCACATCCACGATATCGGATCCTTGTACTTCCGATAAGCATAAACACATAGTCTGGATTACGATGAATCTAACGACACCTTGTACTCGTACGACTCCGTCAAAGATCAGGTGGCAACTAAAACTCAATGATCGGTTAAATCCTTTAGCCTTATTTTTGGGTTAGCTGCAGCTGGGTAAAATTTCAATATTGATGTCAAGTAACTCCTGTCCTCTTGTATATATAAAAGTAGATTTCAAAATCCGCCAAGTTCCACATTCAGAGAATCTCCCCTGTAAGGACATGGAGTGAAAATCAATCAAAAAAAGTGGATGAGTTTTTCTCCATGAAGGCATATTTTGCTGTCAAAGTTATGTTCACCAGTTACTAGTTCACAGGCTTGTGAAGAATTTATTAAGCTTTAATGTTGCCTTAGAATCCCTAGATGATATTTTCATCAAGTACGTAGTTTTCGCACAAAACACGAATGGAGTCCATTTTCCTAGATGGCGGCTGGCGAGCATTCATGCAGTCAGTATGTAATTTTCCCCGTAACTCTACGTACTGACTTCATGAATGCTCGCTGTGCAATATGTTCATTACACCTCGTAACGTTGGTCAGTACCCAGCTTAATAAATAAAATCAATGCCTAAATTGGATTAAAACGTATGTTTTGTTGACTTCTCTTACACAAATCGAGCTAGCACAGTAAGCTCAATAAGGCTTGTGTTGTAGGTACTACTTAATCAACGATATAAGAATTTAATAGACATACATACTTAAGGTGGTTCGATTGCCATACAAAACGTTATTTGACATTCGTAGGCTAACGGCGTGATATTTTAAGAAACTTATGTAACAAACTTTCATAAATTGGCTTCCCATTTGCGCCAAATTCCCCCTTTCCTAGAATAAACTTGTATAAACTAGATTAATTTGAGAAATTGGTTTGTCACGTGATATTTTGGGAAAACTATTTTTCTCAAATTAATCTAGTTTATACAAGTTTATTCTAGGAAAGGGGGAATTTGGCGCAAATGGGAAGCCAACTGATGAAAGTTTGTTACATAAGTTTCTTAAAATATCACGCCGTTAGCCTGCGAATGTCAAATAACGCTTTGTATGGCAATCGAACCCCCTTAAGTAACAAAAATATACTTGATTAGCCCAACTGCTTCAGTTTGCAAAAAAAAGGTTTTAAATCTGGTATTTTAGTACGACAAAATTCCAAAAACTTTACCACGTCCTCTCCACATCTTCCGACTATAACCAAGGAGCGCCCGCCACGGCTGACTTGCTCAGTCCTCAACCAAAACCCGGCGGCGTGCACCGTGCCCCGCAGTCGCAAGACCATGTCCCTAGCTGAAGGCGTTTCTGACACCGACCACAGGAGCGAGGAGCGACAGGAACGACAGGAAAGACAGGAACGGCAGGAAGACAAGGGCACGAAGAAGAAGGAGGTTAGAAGAGGACAGGTAATTTTTTTGAAATTGGAACAGGGAATTTATGGGTCTGGAGGGGGTAAGGCGATTTTGATAACTTGATAAGTGCTTCGGTGTGAAGTTACTGTTTTTGGAAGATAGCCTGTGTTTTTTTCGGATCGTCGTACAAAGTTGGGGTAGGAATGGTTAAAATGCGAGAAGAGATCTTGAGGGACATGGCTGCGTTGTTTTATAAGATGGTAAATTTGTTTTTTTTATCGATTGCAAACGCGTTTTACATGTTTTTTTAATTATATTTATCCGATATGTTAATGAGTGAAATCTTTCAAAAATTCTAGATATCCGTACATTTGTAAATACCCATAATTACTTAGGTATTTTTTTATATTTGTAGAATACGAATAGCGGCGTGTTTGTGATACGTGGAGTGTTACTCCATTATTCATAAAAATTAACAAACCTCCGTTATCAAAATTTGTTCCAATATGCGCTTCTCAGAAACAAAGTAACAAATAAAGATGTAAACGAAATTGAACGCCAATTTAACTAAAACAGATTAATTTATTGTTTCTGATGAAGGGCCGAAGCAAGAAAGAGTATTTCTACTACTATTAATAGGTACTTATTTTCCAAGAGAGTGACGGACAACGCACAAAAAGGGTTCCGTAACAAAATATCATAGGTATCTTCATAGGATACTTACGTCCTTTTGCTTAGGAAAGGTGGTTTTCAGCCATAACTGAAAAACCTTCGGGCCTGTTATGTCTTGATCAATGAAAATCAATATTCGTTGAAAGTATTAATAATGATTCCACGGTTGGAATATAAATATTAGAGGCGCTCAAGTTTCGTGACTTTCGGAGCTGTTATCTCCAAATATACATTATTCACTATATTTAACCCTCCTCTCCTTCGGCAGTCGGGTAAAAAAAGCCAAGTAACTAGTTTCGAGTCGAGCCAAGTTTGCAAATTTGACTCACTAAAGGAATCCCTACATGTCATGTTTATAAAAGTAACGAGTAAAATTATATTTAGGTACCTAATACTTACGAGTTTTGTCACTGTAATAGGTAATTGATTAATGATTAGTCAACGTTGTTAAACCTCGAAATATATATTGCGGTTTCTCATTGAAAGCATAGGTTTTCAACCAATTTTTAAACGACTTAAAAAAAGGAGGATGTTATATGTTCCACTGTATGAGTTTTTTTTTTAATGTATGTTCGCCGATTTCTCCGTCAAATGTGAACCGATTTCCAAAATTCTTTTTTTATTCGAAAGAGTATACTCCCGAGGTGGTCCCATTGTCACCAATTCAGGACTTGATGATGGGATCCCAGGGAAATTGAGGGCAACCCTCAAATTTTATAGGCACGCGTGTAGTGATTTCGGTATTTTCTATCATAACTCGTAACCTCGGAACTCGCAATTTTGGTGAAGTGGAACTGATGATGAAGACCACAGATGACTTATGGAACTCTTGAAAGCTGTAAAGGACGTCAAAGATTCTGATATGATTCCATTGAAGTATCATCTAATGAAGTGTTAATTCCGAGATCCTTGAGGAATCGACGGAACTCCTCAAATATTATCAGCCCACACATAGCGACTTGGGTTTTTTCTGTAAGTAATAATCAACGCATTTGCCCTCGGAGAGCAGTTCATGTGCTAAATCACATAGGTGGCTTGGCGAAGTACTGAATTGAAGTCGGTTTAAACTTTGTTTTTAAAGTAAATTATACCTAATACGGTTGGTTAATCGGCGATCAGTCACGAGACTTATAAGCTGATTTGTTGACAAAGAGTGCTTTGGTGAATAGAAAATGAAATGAAATTATTTAGGTAATTAGGCATGTGGCAATTGGGTTACAATTTGTAACTTACAATGTGCTGTTTTGTTTTGTTTTAACGGTTTCTTAACTGATTCTCATAATCCTTATTTGATTTAATAGTTCTAATCACTTGACGGTTGTGCCAAAGGTAGGTACTAAATAAGTTATAGGTATAACTAATTAGATTTGTATTTATGTTAAGATTATGGGTCCATTTATTTTACTACATTTCTATACTTGTTTTCTTTTTTCTTTCATAAAACTTACTTGCATTTTGAAAACAAACGTTTTGTCTACCCTAATTATTCAATTCACAAAATATATTGCATTAATTATTTGACACCCACACAATCAATTGGCAACCATAATAAAACCAAAAAAGCGCTCCTAATAAACTTTTAACCAAAAACTAAAATGTCCTTGTTGTACCCGATTATCCAATTTAGACAATTTATAGACAACCATTTATGGTATAACTGTACCGAAAGGTCATATAGGCGTTCTGGCGTTGGCGCTTATACGGCTAATGATGGCAATTGATGGAAATAGCGATGGCGATTATATTGTCCGCCTACATGGCAATTATGGTGGATGGTAGAGTATGGTGGGATTAAGTCTTCTAGTTGTTATAGTTCGATTGTTTTATACGGGCAATTAATGTTTTGGTAGTCTTGGTGAGTGGTTAATTCGGTACAGTGGAATAGAAAAATATACCTAGGTATTAAATAAAATATAGGTATACATATATTCGTAAAGAATAAAAAAAATAAAAATTAGAAAATAATATGTCCATAATAAAATCAATGTCAAAATTCCAATAATGTAAATAACCATGTCAAACAATTGTCACACCTAGGTATTTAATTTAATGTAGTGTAGGTATTTACTGGAAACGATTTTTTTCTCAGCTGTGGCAGTAAATACGATAGCTACCTATTACTTGGTTTTGTGCTGCCTCTTTATTAGCCAGGAAACAATATGACAGAGTTTATTATAGAAAATAATACAATATGTAAGAACTTCTAACATGCTTAGGGCGAAGGCCCTTAAAAAATGGGGATTAAAACGTGAATAAAAACCCATAAAATCACAGTTTTAAAAAGTGACCCAGGAGACGTAATTAACGCATCCGCAATGCAACGTGTCAGAAAAAGTTGAGAAGTACACCGATAGTACTTATGTTATGTAGGTGGTAGAGTTTTATTAAGAAGAAGATGTTATATATGACACATATATGTATCATATCTACTTTGACATCTAAGAACCGGAAGCAACCAGCTACTCAGATGTGCGTGGATAACAATATTAACAATACTGTTTACAACAATACAAACATATCATGTAACAGTACATTGACTTCAATTAAACGCCCAAATCAGGGCACTTTTTCCACGTACGAGTAGGTACAGATTACAAGTTACAATAGAATTTTCACCTCACTAGCTCGGTCGCTTTTTATCCACATGTGAAGAAATTAGACGTAGAACGTTAAAAGTACTATGACGTAAAAAGTTAAATGTTTATTTTAGATTTTTGTATATTTTATGACATTTTTTCAACATTTTTTTTGTTTTTTTTTTTACATTCTGTACACATTTTTAACTCAAAAAAATAGGTTTTTTTAACTTTTTTTTTACTTTTTGTAATTTATTTTTTACCCTTTTTCTTATTTTCCTCGCTGTAGTGAGGTGAAAAGATTTGTGTTATACACGGGTGAAAAGTTATTTTACGTCTCGTGTGTTGAAAAACTCACTACGCTCAGGATTCTATTTTTGAACCACTCGCTTCGCTCGTGGTCAATCATAGTATCCTTTCGCTGGCTCGTGTTTCAAATGAACACTCCCAGGTAAAATACAACTTTCCCCCTTGTATAACAAATAACTATTAAACGTACCTATATTTCACGACACAGGCTCGGCCTAGCGTAAGGACCACTGATTGCTCGAATGAAATGTACTAAGTAAAGTTCATGACATGTTTTTTCTTCATTGTTTCATTGCAGTCTGGTAAATAAATATATTTTCTATCGTATTTTGTATTGTATTTGGATTCCGCTGAAGCTTAATGGTTAAGTCGTAGTGTTGTCATGCCAACAAAAAAAAACTAAAGCCTTAGGCTTGATGGTAAAAGTGTGTGAAACTGGAAAATAGTGTGAATATTTTTTTTTATATTTTGGAATTGGTTAGACGGTTGTTGCAAAGCCATTATCTAATCAAAAACAGTCAAATTACTATAAAAAGAGTTCTTGTAAATTGTCCTTATTATTTCTCCACGCCAGGACAAAAAATAAAAGTACCTATACCTTTATCCACTCACTTGCTTATGGCAACCACAATTGCCAATTTCGTGCACCCCTAAATTGCTTCTGGCAACTGTGGTTGCCAAGAGAAGTATGGGCTGCCTTGATGATAAAAAAATGAAAGCAATTTAGGATACCTTTTTAGGGTTCCGTACTCAAAGAGTAAAACAGGGCCCTATTACTAAGACTCCGCTGTCCGTCCATCCGTCCGTCTGTCTGTCACCAAGCTGTATCTCACTGATACCGTGATAGGTCCAGCTGAAATTTTTACAGATGATGTATTTCTGTGGCCGCTATAAGAACAATTTTTTTTTAATCCGAAAGCAAGTGAGTGGTTATACTGGAACCACATGTTACTTTGTTATCCAATATATTACGCCATCGGATTACAATACCTCTCCAAAAGGGGAGCAATCGTAAACGCATGCTCCGTGAGCTCTTAGGATGGTGTGTGTTGGACGTTTTTATGCCATAATCAACGATTACACCCGGACCCGAATAAGAGCTCACGCACCGTACGACGTTGGGATGGTTGAAATGAAAGTCGTGACAGTGATGCATGAATCCTGGCACAGCATACGTATTCTACAGTCCCTTTGCGTGAAGAATGCAGTAAATCATCAATGCAACTGCAGGGTAAAGGTGTATTACCCGTGGTATTAAAATTCCAAAAAAAATATTTTTATAGATTAAACTTAATCTATATTCTTTTAATTTTAACAAAAAACATGTATTTTATAGATTAAACTTAATCTATAAAAATATATATATATTTTTTATTTTAACACCACGGTAATACACCTTTACCCTGCAGTTGCACTGATGATTTACTGCATTCTTAACGCGAATGGACAGTAGTGTAGTGAATGAAGTCAACATACTGCCCAAGTGCCCAGAATACTTACACTGCGTTATGCGTAAGCGCAGGCAGTGGCGCGCGTCGCTGCGCCCGCCATTGTATTCCACTTTCAGATCATTGATCATTGATTTGTTTATAGATCCTTTGAATGAACCCTCGAGATTTACGTCGTGGGTTATATTGATTGATTTTTAATGCTGATTTTTTTAGAGGTCAGGTTTATTTTAGAGATGTCCTAGATTAAATTATGTTGTTACCATTTGTAAGTGTAACACGTTTCACATAATGTCGTGTGTAAATTATTCTATTATTGGTGTCACAGTGGTCTCACTCTACGTGAGTCAGTGCCTCAGTGGACGAATTAGGAGTAAAATATATAATTAAAGTTTAATTTGATTGATGACCCCAATATCCTCTAAATTTAGAATTAAGATTTAATTTGTCTTTATGCCCTACTTGTCCCTTCTACTTGCTTCCACCGATCTATCCATATTCTCGACGTTGTGATTGTTTGATTTTGACATTCTTAGAAATCTTTAATTTTTACATGCACAATTACGTTTGAAACACTAAGAGATTTAACAGTGATACAACCTTGTCATATCGTGTCAGACACAACATTGGTTAATTAATAAATGAATATATTCGAGCAATGTGACAACCAGGTCATGATAAGGTTACCTTTATATACACACCGGGAATAAGTTGTGATTGTTGTGAATCTATGCCTAGTTTAAAGTTCTTCATAAAACTTAACTTACTTATATAAAATTGTAATATGTGTTTTTTTATTTTTTATTTTTATTCATTTTACTAGATTTTACTTTTTGTTTAGTTACATAGAATTAACATCAAGGCGCCACTGAAAATCAGCGCTGCGAAATAGGTATCACCATTTCGTGGCACAAAGCTGAGTGGCAGCTATTTTAGCATTTAATCATTATGTCTGTAATTTTTTGTCTTTTATCCTACAAAGTGCTAAATAAACCTTTCTTTCTTCTTTCTTTCTTCAACTTTGCATACCTACCTACTTGTCAAAACGTATCCCCGCTGTGTACAAATTTTATCATTGTGAGGTAAATCTCGCAGAATATCCTAGACTTTCGACCCATCATAAATTATTCTAGTATATGTTAGGGTTAGTTATAGACACAATTGGGCATTTTTAAAAATTCGGGTACCCAATTAGCGTGAGTTTTTAAATAAAAATTAACTCAGTGTCAGTTTTGTAACGAAAGTTGGGCATACAAATGATGTCAAACTGAACTTTTTTCGCATTTAAATAAGGTCTATATGCATATGATTTATATATTGAAAAGAAAAAGTAATATTTTATACAAACTAAATACTTAATTGTCGTTACAAAACTGACACTGAGTTAATTTTTGTTTAACAAATTATGCTAAATAATTGGGTGCACGAATTATTGAAAATGCCCAATTTCATCAGCACCATAAACATCCACGTATGTCCCGGATAGATCTTTACGATTTTAAATATAAAGCCTACGTTAATTGTAAGTTCGAAGCTCGATTTGAATTTTTTCTTGTACAGTCAGCATCATAAATATGTGTACTGGCTGATGGTAGGCTTTAGACCTTATTTATAAATTTCAAATTAAAGGAAAAAATGAAAAATTTAGGCTCCGAGCTGGATTACCCGGCTCCGGATTTATCCTTTAATTTGAAATTTATAAATATCGTTAGCAGCGTAACTGCTTTATACAAAATTAATTTAAGACCTTATTGCTCAGAGATAAGCTCGAAAAGAGTATACATGTTTATGATGACTGTGCATACGCGGGGACTTTCGTGCTTATTCTCTAATTTAAACACCCTTTTACTGCCCGCAGATGTCAGACTCGTTCATGTGGAAAGAGCAGATCCACACCTTAATGAAGGGCGGAGAGAGCGAGTCCGACATATCGGACTCCGAGAACTTCCTCACCAAGGGGGCCTTCCTCCTCACCCCCTCCCACGGCCTCAGCATGGAGAAGGCTTCGACGATCTGCGAGAAGATGGAATTCAAAGGCTGCTTCTCACTAACGAAGACCGCGACGGGGATACTGTTCAAGTTCTCGCATGTGGATGATTACCAGATGGTGTTTAAGAAGGGATTCCATAAGGTCACGGGCTCCAGGTTTTATAGGAAGGTAATTGGCTATCAAGGGCAACTCTAGGCATGATTACTAGTACTTTTAACAAAAAAAAGGTTTTATTAAGAGACTGGAAATACGAGAAATTGTGCCTCGAGGTATTGCCTAAACGCATTGTTATACAAAATTATAATATTTAATTGAATCTCTTCGCCCTTCAGTAAATAATGCTTTAACTTCATTTACAATGCACTTGCTCTGAATGTGCCCGTTTACATGGTTCAACATAAACACGGGAAGTGGTCGATGCCAGGCCAGCACGGCGTCGGGGAAGGGAAGCAGCCCGTGCGGGAATGATTTTCAGGCCAATATTCCCGCATACTGTGCGATAATGAGATTTCGTGACAGTTAAAATTTCACCTTTTATGCATATTTTTTTATTACCTCGCATGATGCATTGTAAAATGTTGTATGATACACGTGCGGATACGTAATTCCCAACTCGTGTCGATCAAAAACACTCCCTGACGGTCGTGTTATTGGTCATCGCCACTCGTTGGGAAGTACCTACTTTCCGCACTTGTATCATAAATAACTAATATATTATAGTACAGTTGATATCAAATATATATTGTATACGATTTTGCAAGCCTTAAGTATTACAATAAAATAAAGTGTAAGTGTAATATATATCTTTGACCCCGAATGTACCATTTGTCTCTATATTGTAAGTATGTATTTTTCTATCATATGTACTTAGCTAGCTGTCGTAACGTAGACAACGTAGATATCTACATATAGCATAGTTGAAAATAATGAGGAATGTGTATGTAACATCTGAATAATCAGGCGTTCAAAGCTAAGTGTCGAATCCAGAATTTGGCCACCGGTCACGGCCGGTCCGAAACACCAATTGACTTAACTATAGGTACCTACCATTTGTAAAGAGAAAGTTGCTATCGAGTCGTACAAAGACGTCAAGAGGCTGGCAGAGGACAAAAATCAATGGCGGTTACTCCACCAACAAAAGCCTAGCTCTTAAATAGTGATATTGATGACTATTTTTAAACTGATAGATTAGATTTTATTAGTAAATACCGATAAATCATCCTTTTTAAGCCATCTCTCAGAGACGCAGAGTAATCTGAGTGTGTACCTCGTTTTCCAGATAGCGATCCCCTGCCGCCCGCAGAAGACCTTCACGATCTACGTGTACGACATCCCCGACGACGTCCCGGAGGAAGACGTCCGCCACGCCCTCTACAAGTTCACGTCGGTCGTCGAAGTGCTGCGCTTGCACTTCTCCGGGTCTCCACGGGAAGGTAGGCTTTAGTTCTTTTTTGGTTTCCGTACCTCAAAAGGTGGATGGCAAACGACCAAGAGAGAGGAGTCCAACTAGATGGGACGACCAAATACGCTCGACACTAGGTACCAACTTGCATGAAGCACTCCACGCTGCTAAGAACCGGAACAGATGGAGAGACATAGTGCGGTCTAGTACGTTAGTACATATACCTCAATGCTCTCAACACACCATGTCCTCAAGAGGTCTGGTGACCTTACTCACCACTAGCACACAACACCACATGCCTACAGACTCTACAGATCAAGCAGTGTGGTTATTCTGGCTGCGATCTTCTGCATTCATCTGCTACATTTGTGTCATAGTCAACGTCCAGAGAAAGCAAAGACAGCTGAAAGAGATCGCGGCTCTGAAACAAAGATTAAAAAAATTACACGCTAAGTATAAAGTAAATAATTTGCGATTTTGACCTAACTCGATTGACCGAATTTGATCGTCGTTGATCGTTATAGTAGAACGTTGATCGATACACAAATCTATCACAATATGGGAAACATGTTTTAAGTAGGTCACATGACACATTCAATAATACACCTTCCACGAATTTACGACCTACATTCTCACGTGATAAAACTCCGCTGGAAACATTGGCATTATTGTTTACAAAGAATTTGGATGATTCCGGAAACTGCCACTACCGTCATCCTAACATCAAATCGTCATCTGAATGACATTGTTGATAGATTGACGAGGAATGCCTGGCCTGCCGCCAATGGTAGAAAAATTGCTGGACGCTTGAATGGTTTACTAATGTTTGGCGTAACATTTTTTCGAAATGTTTAATTTCCCCTAATCCCATATCTACTTATTTTATTTTTGAAACCTACCCTTTATACCTAATAGACTTTAATACGACATTTTTAAGTCCAGTAGGTCGATCACGTAACGCATTGTACGAACGTCGGGTAGGTCTAAATGTCACTTTTTATATGGAAAATTGACAGTTAAATTGTACCGACGTAATTAACTTTTGTCGCTTCGGGTGAACTCGACTCATGCACCTCCAAGGTGCAATTCACCCGAAAAGTTGACAGCAGGGACCGGAACCTTCTCTATGATTCCGTCTTAACTCTAAACTGAAGTTGGCTTTGTGACTGTTTGCAGGCACGTCGACTCCCAAGCCGCACGACAAGCCGTCGCGCGCGCTCACCACCATCGACGGTGAACTGGTCAGCAGCATGGTTCCCAAGGTACGATAATGTGTGGAGTTCTTTGTGTGAAGGTTTCTAAAGCTCTGATACCATATAGTAAGGATCTTCAAAACTCAAGTTATCAAAGCTCTCCGATTTCGGCGTTAGGCTTCTAAGAGACTGTTCATGAAAACTAAGCAGTAATATCTTGCCACGAGGTTAGTAACAACTAACCTCGTGACAAAATATTACTGTTCCAGGAAATAAAAGCCATAGATCCCCAGATAAATGTTGGAAGAGATGAAATATTCCATCAAGTATTTACGCCAAGCTACGATTCACAATAAAGGCATAGATCATTTTGAATTGTGTTTCTTCCAGGAGGCGACAAGCGTCCTCCGCGTGACCTTGGCCAACATCGAGGAGGCGAACATCCTCCTGCAGAACGGCCTAGACTTCTATGGCGCGACGTACTTCCCGACTGAGCTGGCGACGCCGGCGCAGGCCGCCAAACTCATCAAACCTAGCAGGTATAGTCCTCCATCATCTTAGCTTTATTCTGGTTGCACAAGTGCAAGATTTTTTGTGAATGCGACTTACAATCCAGAAACTCGCCTTAAGGATGACTTACGCTAATCTCGAAACTGGAATTCAAGACCAAAAAAACTACGACAGATACGTCACTGTCAAATCTGTCAAAGTCACTTATGTCATTGTCAAATAAAGTTTTCAGGTTTCACCAACCTTTTTGTTATTTATCCTTCTTTGTATTGGCTGGCACAATTAATTTATTAGGATTTTCTTTGTTTGAAACGTTATCGTTTAAACAAGTTTAATTACCAATGAACACACACGACAGTGTGCCATATTATTAAGACAGTATGGAAAAGTTAAATAAAACCATTTTTTAATGATTTGTTTTTATTTATCTTCATCTTCACCATCACTAATGTCAGAATCACTAACTTCGGAATCTGAGTCGGTCACTTGTATAGTAAAGTTTTCCACCACTCCAGTAATTAATCCGTCCAGTTTGCACATCTCGTCCTCTACTTTCATGACATGACTTACACATGACTGCCACTTCTACGGTGTCACCTCCCGGAGGCCTTCATGAAATAGGTCTTTGACCTCTGCCATTTTAAATGTTTTATTATTCTTGGCTACATGCCCTTTTACCTATTATTCTACACACTTTTATTCTGAAATTAGCTAAATGTTTGCAAAAATAGGTTATTCAGGTGGTTCGATTGCCATACAAAGCGTTATTTGACATTCGCAGGCTAACGGCGAGATATTTTAAGAAACTTATGTAACAAACTTTCTTCAAATGGCTTCCCATTTACGCCAAATTCCCCCTTTCCTAGAATAAACTTGTATAAACTAGATTTATTTGAGAAAAATAGTGGTAAATACTTACATGTAGTTAAAATGTTGTACCAAATGTTATTAACACCTGAAGTGATACAAGCGCAATACCAGCTGGGGCGTACAGAATTGAATTTATGTAGATAGCACGCCCTCCAAGGGTTTTTTAATTTGCGGTGCGCTTTCTAGTTTCCCTTTTCAGAGATTAGCGCGTTAGTGGACTGTATGTAGGTATCCAACCGTGTGGTCTATTGTCGTAGCTACTTGATGCGAAATTGTGCAGGAAAGTTAGCTGCCTTTGGAATTCGGAACAGGTGGATGAATCAGCTAACAGAAGGTTGGAAATAGGAGTCATGCGCACTTACTTGTGACTTGGGTGAACTCCTCCTTCACGCTAGCGTCTCGTGGCACACCATGTGCTCGTGTGGGGCGCGCAGCGCAATCCCAAATTGTCCAAAAACACCTTCACTTCACGAACACGTTTAATGCAAAGCTGATAGAATAGCACATATAGTTTCCAAACGATGTACAGAGATTGCGACGGATTTAAATAAGATTTAATGTCTTTTATCAGCGGAGGATGTTACACGCACGCGGGGTGAGAATTCAACAACTCTTAACTCTCGCCAGGTGGGGCGAGCGTTGCGCACACGTCGTGTATGTGACAAAGACGGCGCGATATATCAGTGCGCATGTTGGAAAGGGATGATGTAGGTATAGGAATCGCGAGTATAGACACGACAACAGATTAAAGTCGGAAAGACCAACATACGAAATCCAACATCTCCCCCGGCTTGAAGGGTTCCCTTCAAAGAGAAAAATAATAATTATGTACATATGGATGTACATGGAAAAAGATAATATCGCACCATATAACTAAAGATAAGCGAAGTGTACAATTTACCTATAATTAGGTAATTATACTAAAATAATAACTATTTATGATAACTTAAAAAATATATATACATAGATATGTATGTGGTGGCAACCCTACTGCGTAGGCAGCGGGCACAGCCGAACGATCGGTCGCTCGAGCGTACCGTTGCGGGTCCGCACTTCAGCAACGCGGACAACACCGTCTCGCCCAGGGAATACACGAGTTATTATTCCGAGCGGCCACTGCAAGGGTGGCGCGTTAGCAACGTTTATTAAAACTATTGTTCCCACCGCTATCGGCTTGTCTGGAGTATTCCATTTCTCTCTGCTTTGTAAGTTGTGAAGATACTCAATTCGGAACCGTTTCCAGAATGATTGGACAAGCGAGTCTAGCATTGAAAAACGAGTTAATAGATTCGGTCGCTCCTGGCTTAAGTCGGCGGCGGGCAAACGCGGCAACGGCGAGGTTGACATGAAATGAGCTGGCGTTAGTGCGGTGGGTTCTGACGGGTCAGAACTTAGTATATAAAGCGGGCGGCTATTAAGAATCACTTCGATCTGAGTAAGCACGGTAAGTAATTCTTCGTATGTCAGGATTTGATTGCCTATAACACGATGAAGATGAGTTTTAAAGCATTTAGTGTTACCTTCCCAAATGCCTCCAAAATGAGGCGCGTTTGGGGGGCTCATATGCCAGGTAATTCGATTTTTTGCAAGTTCGTCCTTGAAATGCGTATAATACGGATCAGACTGAAGAAACGTGTGAAGCTCATTTAGGTAAGATTTAGAAGTTGCAAAATTATTTTGATATTGAGCAATATTTGCTATAAAAGTTGTGAATCTGTGAGGTGAAGAGTGCACCCAACATAAGACAACTTCAGAGTCAGAAAATGCAAATGTATCCACAATTGGATGACGCTGAGACAAAACATCGTCAAACTCGACACCGAATTGACGCGGAAATTTAAGAGCTGAAATCAGTGGAAGCTCACTGACGAACTGCTCCCATAAATGCGATATGTGCGGCGGTGGCCTCAAATCATCCCAATCTGTCCTTAAGAGCCATAGTTCCTTTATAAGAAGCTTGGAATAAAGTATGACAGGGCCGACGAGTGCTAGCACGTCATACAAACGAGCAGTAGCTGAAAGAATAGAACGTTTCGTGCCACTGAGTTGCGGAGGAGAAACGTCAAAGACAAATTCATCCAAAGCGGGAAGCCGTCTAAGACCAAGAATCTTCAAAGTGTCGCCGTCACCGAAGGAGACGTCTTCCGACTGGCGGTGAGATATGGGAATGTGCTCTAGCAACTGCGGAGAGTTGTTAGTCCATTTGACCAGATCAAACCCGCCAGCCTCGAAGAGACTGATTAGTTGATTCGCTATCGCAACTGCTTCCTCGGATGAAGAAGCAGAGGAAGCTAGATCATCCATGTAAACGTCCCCTCCGAGAACGGCGGCAGCGTGCGGGAATCTTTCGCGTTCGTCACTAGCGAGCTGGCGGAGCGTGCGAAGCGCGAGGAATGGCGAAGACCGGAGTCCAATGCAGACCCGGTTGAAATGATAGATCTGCAAAGGTACTTCAGGCGAAAAGCGATACAAAAATCGTTGAAAAGAGCGGTGGTGCGGATGTACTTCTATGCATAAGTACATTTGGCGGACGTCAGCGAAAAAGGCAACGCGGAATATGCGAACATTCAAAAGAATGTGAAAAATGTCTGCTTGCAAATTACAGCCAGTATGTAGGATGTCGTTTAATGACAGTCCACTGTCTGATTTGCAGCTACCGTCCAGAACTTGGCGGATTTTTGTCGCGGATTTGTCGTTCCGGATGACCGGGTGGTGAGGTATACAAAACCCTGGCGTAGAGGACTCTTCGGGCGGAACCAAAGAAATAATCCCCTTATCCAGGTAATTCCGAATGACGTCATCATATTTGTCGCGGAGTTGCGGGTATTTTAAGAAATGATTTTCGAGCATCGAAAATCTTCTTTTAGCGGTTACAAAAGAATTGCCCAGATTATCTGGCGTTTGCTTGAAGGGAAGATCGACTGCGTAAGAACCATTATCGTTACGCGTCGTCGTTGCGGTAAATATTTGTTCACATCCCTTGTCATCGGGACGGAGAAATTTCTTTGAGGGTACTTCCTCCAAGTTCCAAAACTTTTCTAAAGTTTGGTTAAGCGGTTCGTGCGTAAACGCACAGAGAGCACGAGTCGCGCGCGGAGGTGACGTCACAGTGACGTCCCCCATTATGACGTAACCCAGGGTGGTTTCCAAAGCCGAAGGCAAGCCGGCACTTCGGACTTTGTCAGAAAGTAAGATGTCACAGAATAAATTTGCTCCTATAAGCATATCAATGGGCCCGGGCTCATTAAAACAATCATCGGCCAAAGGTATATTCTTAAAACAATCAAACAAAGATATGTCGATAGGCGAGTCAGGCAAGTGTGACGTAATGGATTCCACCACCAGAGGCTGAATAGTGTAAGAGTTATCGCCATTACTGTCGAATCGGGAACTAAATTGCACTATTGACATCCCAAGTATTTTTTGGGACGAACCCCCAATACCTTGAACCCTGGCAAAACGATTCTGGTTCGAAATCGGCAGCGCTAATCGATTACAACACTCGAGCGTTATATAATCAGATTGGCTTCCAGGATCGACCAGAATCCTTGCATAATGAACCTTACCGCTTGCGTCATAAAGTCGAATTTTTGCGGTCCCTAATAAGGTTGTTTTATGCATAAGCGTTCTCAAGTTATCATCATCATTTGCACTCCGAGCCGACAAATGATTCAACGTTGAGTCATGCCTCAAACCATTATCGACCCTATCGGCCGGGTGATAAGACTGCAAATTGCTTGCCACCCCGTTTCTACTGCTGTATGGCGGTGTGGTATTCGCCTTGTCAACAAAAGTGTTGGTACTGGTTTGATGCGAGTTAGGTAAATAAGTTTGTTTATGCGGCGGATTAAAATGTAATAACGTGTGGTGCTGTGCATTACATATACTACACGTTCTGTGTGACATACAAGCGGAAAATTTGTGTTTATAACTAAGGCAATTGTTACACACGGAATTAGTTTTTACAAAATTAAATCTTTCGTACGGAGACATTTTTGTAAAAGCGGCACACTGATATAAGTGTTCGTGTTTATTAGTTTTACACAACAAACAAGAATCAATCGCGGGCGTTTGCGTATTAACGAATGTTTTCGTCGAATTGTTTTTTGGTAGCGGTATATTTTTATTGTTATTAGATCTCGGTTGTGATTGTGAAAATGTTTGTTTTGTTGTCGAATGCGATGCAACCCTGGATTGTTCTTTGACGAAATCAATAAGATTTTTGTACGAAGGACACGTTTCCTTGCGATAAAACATCTCAAATAATTTTATCGATTCGGGATCTAGTTTTTGTAATGCGATATGCAAGAACAAAAAATCCGCTAAATCTTGTAATTTAAGCGCTTTAAACGCCTTAACGGAGGCGTCGAAATTACATAGAAAATACTCCAAATTAGAAGCGGACCCATTCGCTATGGGTTTAAAGTCTAACAGCTGATTGATATAGCCGGCTGCCATGGCGCGTTTGTCTTCATATTTATCAACCAGCGCTTGCCAAATTATGGGATAGTTTTCCCCTGTGGCTGGCAGCCCCGCGCATACCGACCTAGCCTTATCAGTCAGTTTACCTACTAGGAACTGAATGCGTTCGCTATCTGTTAAGCGTGAGTTGTTATGAATCACACTTTTAAATTGTTCATAGAATAATGGCCAATTACGAAGGTCGCCATTAAATTCCATTAGCTGCATAGGCGGGAGATTATGCTTTAGAGCGGATTGCAAAGGCCGCTGAGACTCTGGCGAACTTTCGATTTCAGACTGAATGCGTTTGATTTGACAATATATATCCTCAAACGCGATCCAGGACTGATAATCAGCGGTTGCATCAGGCGTTAATCGTAAAACGCATTCATTGTACGAGTCTAAAACACGCTCAAAATCTGATCGCAATTGGTCTAGATTTGATACGCTATTTAAGAACGTTTTACGTTGAATTTCGTCTTCGTACGCCTTAACCGACAATTTGTATATGGTTTGTAAGCGGGCGAAGAAGGCACTGCGCTTAGCTTCTAAAATAACTAGTTCATTCTGGACGGGGTCCCTAGCCGCCTCGTCTTTAGGGTCTTTTTTCGGTGGCATGGTGTTGCGCGTTGAGTGTGACTATAAAACTTAGCCCACACAAATAAAATATAAGTAAACACGATTTGCGGGAATTAAAATGCGGTTCAAATAAATGTCCGTAAACACGATTTACGGGAATTAAAAATGCGGTTCAAATAAATGTCCGTAAACACGATTTACGGGAATAACGGTGCGGTTAAATAACTGTGAGTACCTACTCGTAAACACAAGTCGCGGGAAAAAGCGGTTATAATAAATGTTTGACAAAAGTCGTGGAAATAAAAGTGCGGTTAAATAAATGTGAGTACCTACTCGTAAACACAAGTCGCGGGAAAAAGCGGTTATAATACCTAAATGTTTGACAAAAGTCGCGGAAATAAAAGTGCAGTTAAAATAGATGTAGGTATGTAACACAAATCGCGGGAAATAAAAGTATACAAAGGAAATGTGTTACAAAAAAGAAACAGTTTGTGAGAATAAGGCGGTTTAACTCTCCGTCTACAAAGTAGGTTAAGCGATGACCGTATAGGTACCTATTGACGGCACAGATCGGAGCGCGCGGCACGCGGTAGTTCGAGAAAAGATTAGAACGAAATAAAAGCGGGTAGATATGAACGAAACCGGTCAGCGCTCCCGAGCCAGTGAGAACAATAGCATGTATTTGTGACGTGTACATCAATTGAAAACTAAGAATCGTTAATGCGTTGCTGAAATGTTAGTATCTATAGAATAATGATACGATGATATGATGCGAAGTACATAGATTTTACGTATCTATGGGTAAATTATATAATATAATGTCAAGGAGCTACTTTAAATATATATAAATCCTAGGTTGGGAATGAAATATAATTATCCGGATCGTTAGTGACCAAAACTTGGTGCGTACAGAATTGAATTTATGTAGATAGCACGCCCTCCAAGGGTTTTTTAATTTGCGGTGCGCTTTCTAGTTTCCCTTTTCAGAGATTAGCGCGTTAGTGGACTGTATGTAGGTATCCAACCGTGTGGTCTATTGTCGTAGCTACTTGATGCGAAATTGTGCAGGAAAGTTAGCTGCCTTTGGAATTCGGAACAGGTGGATGAATCAGCTAACAGAAGGTTGGAAATAGGAGTCATGCGCACTTACTTGTGACTTGGGTGAACTCCTCCTTCACGCTAGCGTCTCGTGGCACACCATGTGCTCGTGTGGGGCGCGCAGCGCAATCCCAAATTGTCCAAAAACACCTTCACTTCACGAACACGTTTAATGCAAAGCTGATAGAATAGCACATATAGTTTCCAAACGATGTACAGAGATTGCGACGGATTTAAATAAGATTTAATGTCTTTTATCAGCGGAGGATGTTACACGCACGCGGGGTGAGAATTCAACAACTCTTAACTCTCGCCAGGTGGGGCGAGCGTTGCGCACACGTCGTGTATGTGACAAAGACGGCGCGATATATCAGTGCGCATGTTGGAAAGGGATGATGTAGGTATAGGAATCGCGAGTATAGACACGACAACAGATTAAAGTCGGAAAGACCAACATACGAAATCCAACACCAGCTTTGCAACAAAAAATTACGGATGATTAAGTTTTTATTAAAGCGTCTTGTATTTATATAAAAATAAGTAAATAAAATTACTTCTGTAAATTAAAGAATTAAAATTACCAATAAATAAATTATGTCAGCGTGTGTTTTTTTAGAAAAACGGGACATACTATTGTACGATCATTTTATTGCAGTGGCAACATTGTCGTAGTTTTTTTGGTCTCGAATTCCATTTTTAGGTATAGAACGGGCCGTGTCCGGCCCGGGCCGTTTTCTAAGAAAAACGATGGCGTTTTTGCGCGGCCGAGCCATAACCAAGCCCGGCCGAGCTACGGCCGGGTCGTGCCGACTCCGACCCGGCTTCCGAGGCTCGGCCGGGCTTGGGTATGTCTCGGCCGCGCAAAAACGCCGTCGTTTTTCTTAGAAAACGGCCCGGACCGGACACGGCCCGTTCTGGCGTGAGTCATCCTTTATTGTCTGGCGAACTGAGTGTGCGTTTTGACTAGAAGTTCTAAAACTGATCGAAGACCCCTCACCCGGCTTCACGACTGATTTATTGAGAACAACCACAATCAACAGCTTAACTTGCCTTTCAAAGCACGAAACGCTCAGTTAGAAACCAGTCTAAATAAAGACTTTAGTCTCTGGGCAAATAAGGAGACTGCCTGCGGACTTATCCGGCGGTTCACGGGGAATGTCGCCAATACTGTACCTAATAATTTGACGAAATGTTTTACACAATATTATCTTAAGGCCACTTCCGCGTTTGGCGGTGCGAAGTCGATTAAGTATCAGTAAACAGCTGTCTGTGTCAAGTCAGTGCAGATTTTATACTGCGTGCTCTTACACGAATGTAAGTCGGGGTTTGTTTTCTTGTTTTAATATGTAAAGTTATTTCACGTTTTTCAGGGTAACGGGAGGCACAGTGTCCGCACGCGTCCGGGATCTCCTCCCCGTTTTCGACCAGGCCGGCTTCACCAAGTTCAATCCACCCGCCTCGCGCCTCGTCAAACCAAGGTCCAAGTAAACACCATCCAGGGGCAGGGGCAGGGCAAGACAAATCACTTTCCTAACAACTTTAGAACACCTACCAGAGGCAGGCCGAGAGGAAAAACCTCGCTATCCTGACAACTCTGGATTAGTCTGGAGAAAACTGGATAAAGGAGGCTGTTGGTGGTGTCTTGCCCCGCTTCTGTTTAAGAGGACGTATTTCATCAGGACATTCACCATCTGGACATCTTTCATGAAGACATTTTTCATCGGCACATCTTTCATCTGGACATTTGTAATCGACTCATCAGAGCCGTTTTGTAGGATACGTTGCTCAGGATTGAGATATTCTTCCCAACGGATCTGAGTTTAATTCATCTGCTTTTAAGATCGAATATGCCACTCGATCTGACTAGGCTTGAATACCTTAGTGAAACGCTTAAAAGACAATCACTATCATCAGGAATCATCAGAAATTAATCATCAGAAGTTATACTAAAAGGAGATATGTTTACAGCTTATGAAGAACTGGGACTCCACGAACGAAATTAACGACTAAAACTTAACGTCACTAATTGTAAATACAATACGAATACACAAAATTTCAATATAACCGAACTCTTCAATACAATGCAGATACTTTTTATTGGAAACGCAAAAATAAAAAACACGATCAAGCAACTACAAAGAACTTTGCTATTTCGCTATTAAAGATTTTGCAGGCGTGTTTATTGAACTCTGTGCAATTTTAGATAACATTACACAGTATTCCAATTTAAAATACTGGAGATGCTTCCAATGCAACAATTAATGTAGTAACTTTTGACTAAATTGTCCTTTTAGCTAATAGCTGTGGACAGGTCATACCGGACTGCATTTATGATTTATGTATTTACTTATAGTTATAATACTCACTAATGTGCCATTCACGTTATACTTAATACCTATTATTTTGTTAATAAATTTTATAACAAACTAGTGTTTTTATTTTTTCGTCGGGCACGCGAGACGCCATGTTTAGTGCACAAAAACCTATTCGAGGTCAAACAACGCTACGTGGAGCAGTATTTTTCCGCTTTATAGCCAAATTTGCTTGTAGAGGCATGCATATGCAAGTCATTGAACTTGAATGGGTTAAATGTTTGAACCGATATTGCAATGTTCCTTCACAAATTATACTTACCACATACTTACTCAGATTGGTGAAAATGAAGTGTTCAAATCATCATCAATATCATCACCAGCCTCGTTGCTAGACAGACCTTTTATGGATGAGAAGGAATTTAAGTAACTTTGTATGGCTAATGTTTAATTAACAAGGAGGAAATTGGCTTTAGAAAATATCCACAGTAAAATTGTATATCTTCATCTACTACTTCGGGTAAACTAATAAAAAAGACACAGTTAAAAATATAATTTTAATATTGACTACTTAAGTATCACAGATAAACAGTGGCGCTTTTAGCGTAAAAGTATTATCAAGGGTCTTACAGTAAAAATGCCACTAAATCATACTTTATGTACGCTCTTCTTGCCATGCTTGAACTCTTCTTCGATCTCTTGCAAACTCTTCCCCTTAGTTTCTGGCAGTATGAAGTAGAGAACTCCCGTCCCAACGAACGCTACAGAGCCGTAGATGAGGAAGGTCACCTCGTCACCTAGATACTCCATCATTCCTGGGGCGGTTTTGACAACACCGAAGAACGCCATGAATGTGGTAGCGGAGCTAATACCGGATCCTAAACCTCGAACTTTCGTAGGGAATACCTCCCCACACATGATCCAAGGCAGTGGCACTAACCCTATAGAGATCGCGCAGATATATACCATCAAACAGGACAAAGGTAACCAAGACATATTAGTCTGTTTACCCTCACTCCAGTACAAGAACATAGAGAGCCCGATCATTGATAAAGCGGTGAATGCACCACTGATGAAACATAGAGGTCGCCTGCCGAACCGACGGCAAGCTACACAAGCAAATACAGACATGATTACTCTAACTACATCTATCACTAGCATAGCTACGTAATGGTTCATGCCCGAACCTACTGCCCTCTCTATTATATCTATAGAGTAAAACGCGACAGCGTTCACTCCTGACAATTGACAGACGATGAAGAAGAATACCATTATGAACAACGGCTTCAATAGCTCTGGACTTTTCAATGCCCTTAGCTTCTCTTTCCAATTCATAGCTGGCTCTGAATCAGCTGCTTTTTGCTTCTCTAAGATCCCTCTCAATTCAGCATTGGCTTCATCGCTGTAACCTCTCAACCAGCCATATGCTTTCACTCCCTCCTCGATTCTCCCCTTTGAAATAAGCCACGTAGGGCTCTCAGGGATCAAGGTTAACAGTAGCACAGCCAGAATAGGGAAGATGCAACAAATATTAGCGGTCCATTGCCAAGTCAGGAATGTCCCTAATGCATGTGCCGCGAGGAGTCCTAATGCTATAGCTAGGGAGACCCCAGCTAGGAAGAAGCCTCTGTATCTAGGTTCGGTGGTTTCGCCGATGTAGACAGGGCTGAGGGGTCCGCAGAGTCCGACGCAGATGCCGGTGAGGAATCTTCCGGCTAGTAATAGGGGGAGGTTGGTGGCTGCTGCGATGAGAATCCAGCCCAGAAGAAGGGGGGCGCAGATGATGTACTGCGAGGTGCGGCGGCCGTATCTCTCCATCAGCCAGCCGGAGATTAGGCAGCCGGGCGCCATTGGTAACGCAGCCATTGCAGCTGAAAAAGGAAAACATCGTCATCAGCCTATTGTTATGTATACGTCCCACTGTTGGGCACACACGTCCCCTTATTGGTGAGAGGAATTCAAGGAAAAGCAGAAAAACATACAATTCGCAAGTGGAAAATGAAAATAAACTAGGAGCATATTTTGGTAAACTTATTGATTTGCAATCGGTTTTTAATTTGTATGCACGCCTTGTGTACGGCTTGGCACGCGTTGGAGCGAGCAGGTTAAGAATGGCGAATAGGATGCATACTTTCGTCGGGTATTTGCCCGACGAAACTATGCATCCTGTTGTGTAGAGAAATACGTTTGCAAGCTTTGTTTATACCTTCTTAATTTGTATTCAATAAAAAAAAATTGTTCATAGATTAGCTGGAAGAGATCCCTCATAGGGATAAGTTCGCCTTTGTACTTTGATCTATTGTGTGACATGTATATTTTTAAACCTTTTATCTATCCAAATATTATAAACCCTCCATGATGCGTTCAAGAACCGCACATTATGACCACCATAAAAATATACTGTTTTGTTAGAACAAATTTCTTCTCTGTGAAAATGTTATTATTGCTTAGTAATAACATCGATTTTGATAATATTATTTCATTAAAATTTCGAACATCTCTGAAAAACAATAGTAGATTGTTAACCAAGGGTTGAAAGTGACCCATTTAAGCCGAGATATTTCTGGCGCTCGAACGAAGTGAGAGCGCCAATTGTTCGAGGGTTAAATGGGTAATTTTACCCGAGTTAAACACTCTACTTTTCATTTCGACTGTGAGGAAAAATAATTTAATATCAACCTATAATCGTAATTAACAACTCGTTAATGCAGGTACCTATAGCTGAGTGTCGATTTGTGAAAAGTTTTTATTTTAATGATTTGACGTAACTCTATTATCTTCGACTCCGTGGCTGACCGTAACAATAAAAAAAAAATACTTTCCACCCTAGGGGAGAAAAAGCTATTTTCCACCCGGCTATATGCCCATGAAAAATCAACTTTCAGAGCAGGAGAGATGAAAAGAAATTTGATATAATATCAGTCGAGATGACGTTTAGTTCGAAATTAATTGTCAATTTGCACACAAATTTGACAAATTTCGCACGTAGGTAAGATATCCAACGATATGATAGTTGGGGCTGACTCTTGTTTGTCTCTAAATTTAAAAACCGGCCAAGTGCGAGTCGGACTCGCGCACGTAGGGTTCCGTACCATTATCTATAAAAAACTATTTTATTCTGTGTATTTGTTGTTATAGCGGCAACAGAAATACATCATCTGTGAAAATTTCAGCTGGAACTATCACGGTAGCAGTGAGATACAGCCTGGTGACAGACAGACGGACGGACAGACGGACGGACTGACGGACAGCGGAGTCTTAGTAATAGGGTCCCGTTTTACTCTTTGAGTACGGAACCCTAATAAAAAACTATGACAGCTGCCAGAAAACAACGCCGCGATGCCGGTCATAATATGCGGCTCCTGAATGCATCATGGAGGCTTATGATATGTGGATAGATTCAGTAGTGTATGTAACTGTACATAATTAGGCATTAAACACTCGTATGATCGTGTTTAATGCCCTTCATTATGTACAGTCACATAAACTACTATTGTTGTGTACCTACACTATAAAATGCTTATATACATACATAAAATACCAAGAATAAAAACTGAGAGTATAAAACTAATAAGACCTGCTACTGCAGAAGTTAGTTCCTTTTTGTTTTTAAAAGCTACGCTAAGAAGTGCTACAAGTATCTTGAGCAAAAAAACAAACTCAACTTGCAGCTAAGTGGCCTTTCTAGGGACATTTGCGTGGACCTTGACATTTTAATGCCAATGACGCCGAATGGCTACATAAATAGGTGTCGTCCTTTGTATCAAGAAACATGATATCAAGGATGAAGTCGCGACTTCGCCACTAAGACTCAAGGTAGCTTGGGTATATTTTTAAGCCTTTTCTACAAACATATACTAATTAAAGGATTTTTTTGATGCTTCAAGCCATTAAAACCACCAAGGGATTTCGTTAAAACATTTGTCTCTCAACCAATTGCTTCCAAAAGCTCCGTTGGTAGCAGCGATTGCCCGCATATGCGGCCGCAAGCTCTTAGCAACATGAGTCCGCTGTATGCGGGTGGCGCAGGACCGGTCAATGTGGCACTCTGGGAGAGGCCTATGTCCAGCAGTGGAAGTCTTTCGGCTGATATGATGAAAGTCCTATGTCGATAGGTACTGACCTATCCAAGACTGTGTGGTTTGATCCCATGGGATGGCTCCATTATCGGCCTCCAGCTGCGGTAGTAAGATGGCGGAGTACCCAGATGTCAGACCGGAGATGAACGTGATGAGGATCGACGCTGATGCTGCTGTCGTCTGGAACAGAGTTTCCCAGTGAATATGGAACTCTGGGTAATGTTTTTTCATCAAACTTGCTCGTAAAGGTCGAAACGCACAGACAGCGGTGGTGGCGCGGTGCGGTGCGGAGGCGGTACCGGTTGTAATGTTCGAGCTAATATGAAAAGGTCCGCACAGAATACTGCGCCGCGCCGCGCCGCGTCCCGCCGCGGTACTCTGTGCGGACCCTTTCGCATTAGTTCGAACATTACAACCGGTACCGACTCCGTACCGCGCCGCGCCGCACTGCCACCGCTATCAGTGCGTTTCGGCCTTTAAAGGATGACTCACGCTAGAACGGGCCGTGTCCGGCCCGGGCCGTTTACTAAGAAAAACGACGGCGTTTTTGCGCGGCCGAGCCATAACCAAGCCTGGCCGAGCCACGGCCGGGTCGTACCGAGACTGGGCCACTTCCGAGCCTCGGCCGTAGCTCGGCCGGGCTTGAGTATGTCTCCGCCGCGCAAAAACGCCGTCGTGTTTCTTAGAAAACGGCCCGGGCCGCACACGGCCCGTTCTAGCGCGAGTCATTCTTTATGGTGTTATTCCATGCCTGTATACAGAAGGACAATGGCCTTATTTTTTCCCGCGGGAGTAATGGTTTTTACAACTCCCGAGGGAGAAATGAGTTCAACCAAAAAGTTGGCTTTATAGCCCTTAACTTTGGCAATGTTCCCCGAAGAGACGCGGACCTAAATCTGACAATGACCCATTTACCTACCGTAACTTTTTCGAAATGAAGATACTCATTGAGCTGTCATAGATACGATACCCGCATATCAAATGGTTTATTAAATTAACTTTTTAAGGTGATTCGATTGCCATACAAAACGTTATTTGACATTCGCAGGCTAATGGCGTGATATTTTAAGAAACTTATGTAACAAACTTTCATAAATTGGTTTCCCATTGGCGCCAAATTCCCCCTTTCGTAGAATAAACTTGTATAAACTAGATTAATTTGAGAAAAATAGTTTTCCCAAAATATCACGTCCCAAACCAATTTCTCAAATTAATCTAGTTTATACTCGTACAAGTGTATTCTAGGAAAGGGGGAATTTGGCGCCAATGGGAAGCCAATTTATGAAAGTTGGTTACATACATTTCTTAAAATATCACGCCATTAGCCTGCGAATGTCAAATAACGTTTTGTATGGCAATCGACCTTAACATTGAAAATTGTTGTACAGTCGCCATCATATACATAGGTACAATTTAGGTGTTCAAAAATATCGGCACATGCACCCTAAGGCCTTGAAAATAGAGGTGTGTTCCGATGATTGTGACGTGCTTGTTTGCTCCGATGTATGTGATGGCGACTGTACCTACCGTCATGTTCATTAGGACGTGTAGATTCTAGTTTCATAATTCATTTCTTTTAAAATCGAACCTGCGTAACCAATTTAGTTTTTTTTTTATTGTTTTTTTTTGATAATTATTTTATTCTTAGATCAAAAGGCACTTTATTCATTAATACATTATCATCACTACATAGTATAAAACAAAGTCGCTTCCCGCTGTCTGTCTGTCCCTATGTATGCATCTTTAAAACTACGCAGCGGATTTTGATGCGGTTTTTTGTAATATATAGAGTTACTCAAGAGGAAGGTTTATATGTATAATACATGCATGTGATATACATATAAACCCGTGCGAAGCCGGGGCGGGTCACTAGTTAGATATACAATAAAATTAACAAAAACCAAACTTAAACCTATACACCTAAAACTAATTACTAATATATGTATACATATATGCTCCCCGAAGTCGCTGCCTGTGGGAAGGGTGGCCATAAGGCTGACCACATTTCCTCGTTGGATAGCTATAGCCCTAAAGTCTGGTTCTCCACCATTTAGTTTTAATAAAGACTATCTTTTGCCGACCAAATCGGAGAAATCCTGAAGAAAGTTCAGGTCAAGTGTACCCTAAACCGACGAACATGTATGAAGAATGTAAATAATGAATGGGAATGAAGAAAGAAAGGTTTGTCAAAATCGGAGCAAGTGGAAATCA
The DNA here is from genome assembly GCA_963854355.1 of Epinotia brunnichana. Classification (NCBI taxonomy): domain Eukaryota; kingdom Metazoa; phylum Arthropoda; class Insecta; order Lepidoptera; family Tortricidae; genus Epinotia; species Epinotia brunnichana. Next base: position 1,288,652 of record OY977959.1, on the reverse strand, counting down.
GTGATCACTACCTACCCTTCCGGGATTTAGGCGTGATTATAATTATGTACATACATACATATAATCACGCCTACAAAGCTATCATCAAATCGCAGCAAGAGTATATATTTGTGTACGGATCAGTACATCTTGCTCCTATATGAATGTTTTATGTATTTAAGCATTTAGGTACTATCTGAAAGTATACATCATCGTCTGGTAAAACTGCTATAAAGTCTGGCTACAAGTATTTTTTTTTCAAATTCTTTATTGGCAACCATTTTACCTATGGAATAAATCAGCCATTTATTACGTTGCTATGCATTTCGTGTTACCAGCATGAGTTTTTTTCAAATTTACCGCAATTTTTTGAAGTTGATACTTCTTTGCTCGCGTTCTTGTGTAGGGGTACAGTTCAAAATGTATCACGTGACTTCCGGAATAACTTTTTGTAGAGAAGCCTAATCTGATTTCAAATAATTGTTTGTTACATGTTTTAATCCTTCTTTATTTGCCATTAGCTGTTAATCACAAAATGTTATTTAGTTTATGTGGCGGACATTAAAATAATGCTGAAATGACCGCCATTTTCAATGTATTGCGAGTCAAATGAGTTACGTCTATCATCTGTACACTTATACAGATTTTAGTGAATTAATTCAGATGTTTTAGAGTTCCATAGCCAACAAAGAAGTATCCACTTAAACTTAATTAACGGTTGTATCTCCGACATAACCCGCTTCTTTTTGTAACACTACTCGCTCTACTTACAAGACGGAAATCTAGATTCCCTCTCTAGGTGGAAAGGTAAGACGGCAGATGCTTTCGTAGAAAAAATAACTACTTAGTGCCAAGGACTACCGGCCCCACAGCAGTAACTGAGGATGTAACCGAGAAAATGCTAAAAGTGATCAAGATCTTAAACAATTGGGTTATTATCAATTAGAACTAGTATTGGACAGGTTCATGAGTTTATGACTCCCTCACAAAAACGGGGGCAACGTCCTTTCACTGGGCTAAATACCAGCGTTGCAGTGACCTCGCTGTAACATTATGCTGAGGCAAGCTCCTTTTTAACATCACACACACACACACACATCATAACTGTAACATAAATTTTAAATGTATATTTTAATTCTAATCTTGTGTCTAATGTATCTTTAATTATAATTTCGTGTAATGTGATGTTGAATAAAGCTTTTCTACTTCTACTTGTAAATAAGTCAGTATAGTCAAGTATAGTCTAGCCTCATGAAGTCCTCGTAGAAATAAATAAATATTAGTAGACAATCTTACAAAAATCAACCTAGCCCCAAACTAAGCCAAGCTTGTAACTATTTTGTGATAGTAGACGACGATAAACATACTTATCATCATCAATATTTAAGAGCTTGGCTCTTGTCGGTGGAGTATGCGCCAGTTCTCTCGGTTCTCGGCTAATTTCTTTAGGTCCCGGTAAGACAAGACATTTGCTTTTGCTTTTAGTTGCTGTACAAAGCTTATCCTTGGTCGACCTCTACCCCTTGATCCTTCGATCTTACCTTCTATGATATTTCTAAAGAAAATGTCGTGTCTTATCAAGTGACCTATCATTTTGCCTCGTCTATTTTCAATTGTGTTCAGCAAGTTTCTTTTTTCTCCCACCATTCTCAACACTTCATCATTTGTCATTCTGTCCGTCCAGCTTATTTTCTCCATTCGCCTCCAGAGCCACATTTCAAAAGCTTCAATCCTTTTTCTATCTCTTTGAGTCATTGTCCACGTCTCACACCCGTATAATGCAAGACTCCAGATGTAGACTTTGATCAGTCGTTTTTTGGTCTTTCTGGAGACGCTTGCCCTGAACAGCTGTTTTTTGGTGTTGAACGCAGTTTTGGCCATTGCAATCCTAGATATAATATCGTCTGAACACCTGGAGTCATCAGTAACTAAGCTACCCAAATATCTAAATTTATTAAACATACTTATATAGATAAATAAATACTTAAATGCATAGACAACATCCATGACTCAGGAACAAATATTTGTGCTCATCACACAAATAAATACCCCATTCGAACCCATAACCTCTTGTTTCGTAGGCAGGGTTGCACTACCAATAGGTACAAACTAAGTATAAGTCACTTATAATAAGAAAGAGCCAAATTATGGTCAACGAAATGTAATGTAAGTCAAATGTTGCATTTGTTTTGTTTCGTGTGATTCTAGATCTTTCATCCGAATAGCTAGGTTAAATTCTTCTTTGTGGATACTTCTTTGCTCGCGTTCTTGTATAAGGGTACACTTCAAAATGTATCGCGTGAACGTGACTTCCGGAATTTTTTTTGTAGAGAAGCCTTATCTGATTTCAAATAATTGTTTGTCAATTTTTTTAATCCTTCTTTATTTGCCATTAGTTGTTAATCATAAAATGTTATTTAGTTTATGTGGCGGACATGAAAATAATGCCGAAATTACCGCCATTTTCAATGTATCGCGAGTCAAATTAGCTACGTCAGTAAAAGTTGCCACTTACTTATACTGATTTTAGTGTTTTAATTCAGATATATATTTAACGGGTATAGCCAACAAAGAAGTATCCACTTAAACTTAATTAACGGTTGTACCTCCGTCACAACCCGCTTCCTTTTTTTTTGTATGCCAGTTATCAGGAAGCTAGGCCAAATGTCGTTTTGCCAAAAGGTTTAAGCAAAGGTTGCCTATCAAGGTGGCCTATCATGTTGCTTCTCCTATTCTAAATCGTTTATTGTTAATAAGAAAATAAACTTTAAAGGGAAGGTCCCTTTAAAGTTTATTTTCTTAGCATAACTCTGGTTTTATTAATTACTTCGAATTTAAACTTTTAACTCCCGAAGAGCTTAACCGTGTAATTGTTAGTATTGTTTTATTACCTGTTTCCATACTGGTGAAAACCTGACGACCGTTGTAGAGTCAGATAGAAGTGTTTCTTCCTTATTAGTTACATTCTTATTATTGTCTAAAGCCAATCCAGCGGCAGAGTCGTTCTTCAGGTTCTGATAATATTTCGATAGCCGTCCAACCATATCTGTGTTGGTAACTTTATCATTAATGTCTGTTTTGTCTTTGCCATCTGATTCTGCTCTGCTTTGCGCGTTAGTGTTGTCCGTTGATTTTGCTTCTTTGTCTTCTATGTTAAGTTCTTTGTCTGTTGATTCTATTTCTTTGTCTTCCGTTTCAGCTTTATTATCCCCTGCTATATTTTTTTTGTCGTCTGCTGTAGCAGTTTCTTTGTCTGTTGGCTCGGCCTCGTCGTTCGCTGGTTCTTGGCTCTCGGCAACGTCCTGTTTCTTTGGTGTAGCCATAACTTTTTCTGTAAACAATAATTTACTTTAATAAATAAGTGTCTAAAAAAGTATCCACGTGTAACTATGCACACAGTATACTGGTTGAAATTGACCCATATAAATTTGATGATTGTTATTCAATGTTGTTCAGATAGAGAAATTTCTACTGAGATGGTAAGTTACACTAAAGGAATTATGTCAAGGCTTAACAATAACAGACATTCCTTCCCTAATTAAGTAAGTTTTGCGAAAAGGTGACAGAGCACCCCTTATCTTAAAAACTGCACTCTTTAAACTATGTCATTACTTATATATAAAAGTTGGAGTTATTTTTCGTCCTACTTTACAAGTTATCTTTTTAGACCATTAAAAATAAATTAATATTTTAATTACAGTCAACATGCCTATGCTCAGACACTTGTTAAAATTAAAGCACCCTCAATATTTTCTTATCTAGAGTCTAGACTAATTATTTACTTTAGTACTACTGAACGTTATTTTATCTAAAGCATACTTTATCACACAATTGCACGTGCTCGTTTGTTGTAAACAAATATCATACTATCTTGATTGCAAATATGAACAGTTGATAGATTTGCTTTGCTTCCGGGAATGGGAGAAAACAAGTCGATGCACTTCTGCGTTCCTACCTTCATAATAAAAAAACACCTACAGGTCATAAACAAAAAAGGCCTATACGCGCTGAGGGACAGGATATACGACATTTATTTTTATTTTTATTTAGAACACAAACAGTCGCATAAATATAAATATAAGGGATACACAGAATACCAACAGACATAAAGCTAAAGACGTGGAGGTTCATTAACATTTTATCCCAGTTGTGGTTTGTCCCAGTTGTGCTTACATCTTCAATGTGTATGTTTGTTAGAAGATATGAATGACATTTTGACAAAAGGGATGTTGACACTAAATGAAAAATCAATAGTTTCGAATGTTCTCGAAAAAGGTTAAAATATGAGTAAAGCGGAGAAAAAAAATAACCAACACAAGATAATGAATATTCGCATGGTTAGAAGTGTCCAACCAAAGTTATAACAGTTTTTTTTCTAGAACATGTAACGAATGTATGTACTATGACGCTAGAGTTTCGTCGGGCGCTTTCGTCTTTCTAGCTAGCAACATTGAAACGGTTGTGGCTTCGTAGATTTTTGTAATTATAAAATTGGATTTAATTATCAGAGTTTATAGTTTTTAATCATCTCGTTTGCTCATATACGTACCTATATCTTACGAGGCATGTATTAGGTACATACATCGATGCATCCCCTTACGTCTGTAAATCACGCTGAAAAAATATGCTACAGATAAATTTAACTGTAGACAAAAACGTAATCATTCTCCAATATTGACATGTTTTTCTTAAATAATTATTTTTAAACGATTCGCAATCATAGCGATTGCACGACGCGCGACGTATCTTATCTTCCTTCAGTGGGCATAATTACTTTATGTTCATTGTCTAACTAGGTCATTGTTCTACATGCCGATTGATGACTTGACTGATGTTTCTACTTGTGCATCATGATTACAATGTCGAATGATTTATATCTAAGACAAGGGATCGATTTTGACATATTAGACGTCACTTCGTCATGTGGTAAGTTCAGACATGTGGCCAAAGCCCGTCAGTATTTTGAAATTAGTTTTTTTAAATTGTATCTTTTTTTTATAGCTTCGTTGGCAAATAATTCGTTATCATCATCATCATCGTATCAGCTGAAATACGTCCACTGCTGGACATAGGCCTTCCCCAAACAGTGCCATAATGATCAGTCCTGCGTCCCCCGCACCAGAAGCTAAGCTTATATTAATTACTTTTAATTAGTTATACTTAATGTAGATATATATTTAGAAATGCTAACAAGTTCTCATTAGTAACAATGCACTTGCACTCATTAGAATAAAGGATGACTCACACTAGAACGGGCCGTGCCCGGCCCGGGCCATTTTCTAAGTAAAACGACGGCATTTTTGCGCAGTTGAGCCAAACCCAAGTCCGGCCGAGACACGGCCGAAGCTCGGAAGCGGCTCGGTGTCGGCACGGCCCGGCCGTGGCTCGGCCAGGCTTGGGTATGGCTCGGCTGCGCAAAAACACCGTCGTTTTTCTTAGAAAACGGCCCGTTCTAGCGTGAGTCATCCTTAACTGGTGATTACAAATTACAATACTACAGGGATCTTATCGCAAAATACCACGTTGCACGGTGTTTCATGAAAGTAAATTTTTTCCATATATTTTTTATTGTAAAAGGCGTTTCTTTGTGTCACTCTAAGCACTAGACTAAAACTCCGCCATCGATACGACATGTAGTTTTCAAGAAAAAATATTCTAAAGTTGGCCGGATAAAGGGTGCAGGTTTGATTATAATAATATAGACTTTTTCGTCAATTCTGTTTTAAGAAATAAATTAAAAAGACTCGTACCGTTAATTTAAAAAATCTGATGATTAAAGTGTGGTCCTCTGTGTAAGGACGTCTTGGGCAACGTAGTAGTAATGTTCTGGAAATTTCCATCCAGGCAATTTAATTGGCTTTAAACTAGATGCGAAAACACCAATTATATACACGCACCTATTGTCTCCCTGTTGCCTTAATGCACTTGGCCCTTATTCATTTGTTTCCTTCTACCGTCAAAGGTCAAAAGAGACTAATTCTATACACAACAATGTGCTGTTTTGTGCTCGCGGGCTTAATAATTAATGTAAGTTTATGTGCAAGTTTGTTGACATGTCTTGACGTTGACGTCAGTTTTTTATGCTATTAACAATGCGCATTTGTGGTAAATGTAGTAGTTAAACAAACCGATATAGGTTACATCACTTCTTTTTTAGGATTCCGTACTCAAAGAGTAAAACGGGATCCTATTACTAAGACTCCGCTTCCCGTCTGTCTGTCCGTCCGTCCGTCCGTCTGTCTGTCACCAGGCTGTATCTCACTGATACTGTGATAGTTCCAGTTGAAATTTTCACAGATGATGTATTTATGTTGCCGCTATAACAACAAATACCAAAAAACACAGAAAAAAAATGTTTTTTATAGATAATGGTACGGAACCCTTCGTGCGCGAGTCCGACTCGCACTTGGCCGGTTTTTTATACTACAGCGGTGACAAAGAAGCTTCCCTGTAAGCAGACACCATAACCTATAGACGCTCGTGACTTCAGAAGACGTTCGGAAAGTGGCAAATATAGCCTGACTTTCTCACAAGAAAAGCCTAATCTTAGACAGGGAAACAAATTTTTTGTTCAAGTCACGGGCCGTGATAAAGAAATCCTCATACCACATATTTTTTGCCCTTGACTTTTGCTCGGGCAAATTCACTCTTTGCTGTATCTCCCTAAAAGAGTGCTCATTGCAATGTAAGCTAAGTAGTAATAAGAGAGGTAGGGCACAGCGGAATGTCATCTCACTCGTATGTGGAGTAGCCCAACTGGGGAAGTACACCTTACAGAAGACCGCAGCCATAATAGCACCACTGCTTTGTAGTGTTGCTATATTATTGAATGCTATGAAGTACGAGTATGTGGTGTTGTGTTCCTGGTGGTGAGTAAGGTCGCCAGAGCACCCTAGGATGCGCTGTGTTGAGAGTGAGGGACCTGCATCCCTGCATGTCTCTATCTGCCAACACAGCGAATCCTCAAGTGAATAAAGGGTCGACTACGCACTTGTGATTCTTCTGGAGTCACAAGTGTCCATAGGCTACGGTACCAGCTTAACATCAGGCGGGCCGTAAGCTTGTTTGCCACCGTCGATGTATAAAGTTCTCCAAAATTCATCTAGGGACCTGTAATTGTCCCTTGAGCTGTCAGCTCAGCCAATCTAATAAACCAATTACCACCACCAACCAATAAATGTTTCAATTGAGTACTTTCCTGGGTAAAAAAAATATCCTACCTAGTTAGTCTGTCAGTTAGATTATCAAAAAATATTGGACATGTATTTTTTATTTTGTCAATCAAACAAAAATTGGTTAAGATATAGCCCGTTAAAGTTCTGCGTGACGTCACATTATGCTAAAAAATGTACTACCATTGACGTCACGCGGAGTTCTAACGGGTTATATCTTCACAATTTTTAGTTTGATTGACAAAATAAAAAATACGTGTCCTATATTTTTGATAATCTAACTTACGAACTAAATATACTTTTTTAGGAAAGTAGCCAATTGGGATTGCAGACCATTAGGGTGAATACTTGAATATAATATTTACTAGAGAAGTTCAAAGCTGTGTTTTTATATATTCGACACCTCGTATGCAGCTAGGTGTCAAGTATATGAAAACACAGCTTCGAACTTCTCTGGTGGATGTTCATCCTAAGGATAGAGCAATAATAGGGGTGTAGACACCAAATAAAATTACCAATAATGATGAATTTTCTCGAAAAAGGATTAAAAATATTGTCAAATGGAGCAAAAAGTAAAGCAGGGGATTAAATAATTACAAAGTTATAAGTGTCCAAAGTTTTAAGAGGGAGTATATTCTGTACCTTTTCCGCAAAACGCACCTTCGTATGAAACGATTGTCATTTACTATGACGCTCGTGGATCGTGACGTCACGATCCCCTAGCGTTTTCTCTCTCTAACAAGTAATATGAAAACGGTTGTAGCATCGTAATTTTTTGAGATATATGAATGGGATTTTCGTCACTATGCATATTTTTTGCGTTCTTTCTTTTGGAGTAATAATACATTTTGAGTCACACGCCTATTGTATTCTCCTCAGATCAAAATAAACTCGTAAATATGCACACTCAAGACAATCAAGTTCGATATGATTATATATCTTAGGCTTCTTATCGGTAAATAAGAAGCGAGATAACCTACAGATAAAGCTCAATGCATGATTAGATAGCCAGATTTTCAGAGGCATCTTTAACTGGACACAGTTTACAGAAAGACAGGATTACTCACGCTAGAACACGCCGTTTTCTAAGAAAAACAACGGCTTTTTTGAGCGACGGAGCCATACCCAAGCCTGGCTGGGCCACAACCGGGCCGTGCCGACACCGAACCGCTTCCGAGCCTCAGCCGTGGCTCGGCCGGCCTTGGGTATGGCTCGGCCGCGCAAAAACGACGTCATTTTTCTTAGAAAACGGCCCGGGCCGGACACGGCCCTTTCTAGCGTGAGTCTTCCTTAATGGACCGTCCACATATTAAGTTAAGTGACGCAAAATTCCGACTTTTTGGACCATCTACCTCCTCCATGTCATGTCATGATTTTTCAGATCTAGGAGTATTTAACACATACTGCCACGTTTGGCATTTTTTATTGACAAGATTTTTTGAAATCGCTTTAGTTTCAGTTACTGTAAACGTCTCAATATTTGGCACATTAATCCTAAATACTTATTACAAATGCGAAAGTGTGTCTCTCTGTTACCTCTTCACACTTAAACCGCTGAACCGATTTAGATGAAATTTGGTATAGAGGATGAGGAAGGGAGTTTTAAGTCGTTCAAAAAGGGATCCTCCTCTTTAATTGAATTTAATACCTAATAGGTACTTAAATAGGTACCACTCTAAATCGAGTTTCATTGTATTTTTTTCTTGTACGGTGTGCTAAGGATAATGACGCTAAGGTTACAGATATTACTATCTTAAAACACGCTTTAACTTACTGATATTGCATTATCGGGTCAGTTTCCCCCTTTTTAATTGAATCTAATACCTAAGCTACACTATACTTCTAGATCGAATTTCATTGTATTTTTTTCTTGTATGGTGGGCGGCTAAGAGGATAATGAATAATGATGCAAAGGTTACAGATATTACTATCTTAAACACGCTTTAACGTACTGATATTGCATGAAAACATATTCGTACATCATATTTGTACCAGTCTGCACAATATATATAATATCTATTTGAGGTAACCTGATTACAGAATGGACAGGTCATTTGCATATCAGTTGCTAGGTACTAATGAGATACCCGTTGAACTTTCGATACGTCAAGACCAAGTGTGTGCACTGCATCGTAGGTGAGAATTGGAAGTATGCACATCACCATGAGTCCATGAGATTCCGCTTGAGTTCTTTACAAAAAGTCGTCAATAGGGAACATTACTGCAATGTTCTGCCGCCAGAGTGCAGCACTAGCACAAACCGTAAACCAGAAGAAGAAGATAGGGACTCACACGTACATGCACAATTGATTGTCAAATGAGTGACAAGGATGCATGCATAGACAAGAACCATAGAAGAAGAAGAAGAAATACCGCAAGTGGGAACGAGATACAATGCCAACTCTGCTAGTGTCGCCCCCTACGCGGAGTTTTGCGTAATATTCCCTATTGGGGAATGGATGAAATTTTTAGAAGTGCCTGATAATTTTTTCGGTGATAGGAACAACCTTCCTTAGCACCAGAAAAAAGTTTCTGAATTTTCAGCTGCGTTTGAGGTTGAGTTTCCTCACTTACGTTTTGGGTTTAGGACGGCAAATGAGACACTTTCCTTGATCCGTTTCATGTTACAAAAAAATATTTTAAATATCTGACCCTGGCAATGACAAATATAGCTGCTGTAGCTGTCAAAATCATTGCCACTAAATTAGTGGCAATGATTTTGCCAGTGTCAGTTTACCACGGATTTTTAAGATATTTTTTTGTAATATGAGACTGATCAAGCAAAGTGTCTTATTTGCCGTCCTAAACCCAAAACGTAAGTGAGGAGACTGTTTATATTTTTCAAGAATAATAGACGCAGCTGAAAAGTCTGCAACTTTTTTTGGTGCTAAGAAAGGTTATTCCTATCACCAAAAAATGAACAGGCAATTCTAAAATTTTCATCCATTCCCCATTGCGGCGCTTTACCCATTGGACGCCAAGAACACACCTAAAGATGTTGCATGTTGACGTGCCCACGGCACCAAGGATGTGGTGCGGCCGTACACTGTCAAAGACACCATCATGATTTTAATTAAACCGGCAATTACACTGCGTCGTTCACAGTATGTGATTCTTCTGGAGTCACAAGTGTCCATAAGCGACGGTACCAGCTTAACATCAGGCAGGCCGTAAGCTTGTTTCCCACCGTCGTTGTATAAAAAATAAAAATAAAACCTAATGCGGTCGCCGAATTCATTTTAAACTACTTAGGCCAACAAACGTCGTCTTCACATTAGTCTGTCCGCCTGATGGAGCAAGCCTGGGAGCAGGTATAAAGGAGAGGGCAAATGCACAAAAGATCCCACTGGGTCGAAGTGCATCCGAAAGGGCCCTCACCTAGATAAGATTAGATTTTTATTTATTTCAGACATTTTTTTTTTGTACATCCATATATTGTTAGTATAATCTTAACCTAGGTATAGGTATTAGTATTAGCCTCCATAGTTACTTAGATCTAAATTTTGCGACCGATTTAATTTGACCGATCCAATGCGCCAACATAGGACAGTCGTACCTGTCGGCAATGACACTCAGAATGCTGTTGGAACTTTCCCTTACCCGGCTCAGCATCGAGACGATTTTCTTGCGTATAATCGCTTGAAAACCGTCCGTGTGGGCCTCAGCGAACATAAGCGAGGCGCTACACCACCGGGGTAGTCCCATCAGTACTCTGAATGCGTTGTTATATTGCACGCACAGGGCATTATAGGCTCTTTTGGTATATTTCACCCAGAGGCTGCTCGAGTAGAAGGACTGGATAAGATAAGATAAGATAAGATAGTCTGTCCGCCTACTATAGCCGTACTTAGCTGTCGATCGCCGAATGCGGCCGACTAACGTGTTCTGCACTCTGCAGGTCGATCACGTAACGCATTGTACGAACGTCGGGTAGGACTAAATGTCACTTTTTATATGGAAAATTGACAGTTAAATTGTACCGACGCGCGTTCGGAACGTTACGTTATTTATTATATATTACGTATTACCCCTCTTCACACTTTTGCGTTCGCCGCATGCAGCATGCGGCGAACGACGAAGTGTAATTGCCGCTTAAGCTTCATACTCACACTCCACTCTTAAGAAACAAGTGAAATCAAAGAAACAGAAGAAGTGAATCAAGGGAAACTTTTCAAAAAACCCAACATCTTTTTTTAAGTATTATATTATAGCTTATGTCACTCTTGCGATTATGAGGAATCCAACGACACCTTATGTCAAAACCCATCAAGCCCTTTGGATTGTAGCCCGTGAAATATATAATTTTCTTGTTACACCTACATAATACGGTCCAAAAACATAAACGCCAACTTTTTTACCCGACTGCCTCAGAAGCAATTCTGAGGCAGTCGGGTAAAAAAGTTGGCGTCGGTCATTCTAGTAGGTAGGTGAAGAATGGCGTCTACATGATTGAAAACACTTAAATATTGTATTTGCTATGCCATATCGAATAATTTGAGGCGTGTTATTGATATTATCTTAATTGCGTCATCGGAATGATAAAAAATGCGCAAGTTACATCATTTCGACAAACAGAATCTGCTCTGGAGCAATTATTGTTTGCTAATTACAAGTGTCCATACTAGGATAATGGCTAACAAGCGTAAAACAACAAAATTCTTAAACAAGAATTCGATTAAAATCCACATAATCGACATAATTATAGTATGTATTGAATATGTATAATTATGTGTGTAGCTTATATATTTTTATTTATGATGTTTAGTCGACTACAAAGAAAACGATACGGCCACAAAAATAAGTATATAAATATATATTTTTTTTTAACTTTAGCCGTATAGATCTCTTTGTAGTTTGACTGTACATATTTCATAATATTATTGCAAGTTGTAATATCGTGAAAGTGACAAGTGAAAGTCGCGCTCGATCTCGCTAATATCATAATCAATCATATGTCAAAGTGCAGTCTTGCGTTATAAAAATATACGGATAATGTAAGGTACTTAAACGTCCGAGTGATCGACGCTGTACTAGTATATGACATGGGCACTTTATGTCAAAGCAATATGGGTTAAATTCTAAATAAGAGGATTTCTCTTCATTCAAATTTAGGCCATGTCACTTACTTTGATATAGAGTGCCGATGCCATAATAATAACGCACTCAGAATGTTGTTGGGGTTGCCCACATGGTGTAGTGCATCTCGTATGTTCGCCGAGGCCCATACGGACGATTTTTACGCCATTATACGGAAAAAAATCGTCTCGATGATGGGTCGACTTAGGGGCAGCTCCAACAGCATTCTGGGGGTGATTGCGGGCCGATATGATAGTCCAATTTTGGCTCATTGGATAGGGATGACAAAGAGCTTTCTATCATATAGGAAATAAGTTAGATTTATTTAGTATTATTATTTACTAACACTAGTCGTAAGTCTTCATTAACAAAATATGGATTATAATCTGAAATAAAGATTTAAATTAAAATTAAATTAAATATCCTCCTAATAGTACAGCTTCGAGAACTCGGACGTTTACCTTAATCAACCGCGACGAAGTGAGGTTGAAATAGCTTTCAGTTGTATGAACTTTGACTTATTTACATGGCAAAACTATCATTTCAATCCCATTCTAATGGTGGTTTGATAATGTCCAGGTTTACACTATAGATATTGTTTAGTTAATTAGATCTATACCTATACTAATATTACCATCATCCCCCAGTATATGTGAGACAGGGCCCATGAAAAATATCACCAGTAGAATTCAGGTCTTCGTAAATAAATAGTTGCCTCGAATTCTGGGAATTTATTGGCGCCGGACCATCTCCGATGCCAGGCAGGTTGACCGGCTGCAGTTATATCGCCAAGGAGATACGCCTGAGGAAGTGGCGCTGAATAGGACATGTGCTGCGAAGGCCAGACAACCTGTCCAGGTAAAGTTTAAGATGGCAAGCTTCCGGGAAAAGGAAACCAGGGGACCGATTTTTGACTGTCGAGCGCTCGACTCTTTCACTCGAAAACTGTCAAAAATTATGAAATGCTATTTTGAAACTGTGATAGAAAGTTAAAAAAACCAGTTAAGTGCGAGTCGGACTCGCGCACGATACCATTATCTATAAAAATATATATTTTATTCTGTTTTTAGTATTTGTTGTTATAGCGGCAACAGAAACACATCATCTGTGAAAATTGAAAACTGGAACTATCACGGTATCAGTGAGATACAGCCTGGTGACAGACAGACAGACAGACAGACAGACGGACACCGGAGTCTTAGTAATAGGGTCCAGTTTTACTCTTTGAGTACGGAACCCTAAAAACGAGTGGTATTGACCACTCGTATTCAATTCTATCGGTAGAAAGTAAGTGCCTGCAATTTTGAGAATGGAGACTGCTCTTATTAGACGATGTTTAGGTATTTGCGGAGGTGAGGCAGACGGAGCGGGAGACGCGCGTCCCGCGCACCCCGCTAACGGCCTTATTCTGTTGGCATCCGTATTCGGCTCGTTTTTGCGGATCATACGATCAAATGTTTGTCTTCTTGAATAATTGTTTTATTTTTCAAATCTTGGTTGATTTGTGTAAGATTATCCCCAAATATTTATTGTTTATTTATGTATTTAAATCAATTTTTTTTAAGAAAATAAGGAATAATAGGTGGTTACAGTTCTTAAGTACATCGTAGTATGATGACATAAATTATGGACACTTGCTTTACAAAGATATGTTAGTACAGATTTCTTCATCATCAATCCACCTATCGTTTTCCCAGTTCCTATGTGGGTGCTTCCGTTTTCCAAATACGTAGAACTGATAAAATAATAGTACATCTTCACTTCCTAAGGGTGAACGTCACCAATTATGGATTGTACTAATATATTACAGGTTTTTTAAACCGAAATAAAATCGATTACTTCTAGGTAAAGTTATAGCGCCGGTTAACACCCGCTTAAGAAACCATCAAAAATAATAAACAAATAGCTATGTTCATCTATTTATCTCCTGGCAAATTATATTATTACCATGTATGTCTTTCCCGCTCACGGGACAATGATGTCCCGGACCTTTGGGAGGCATGCGTGGGGCTAGGTACCTACAAAGTACCAACGGAGCCAACACGTTTTGACAATTTAATGAAATGCAAGGAGTATTATTACCATAATTATTACCTTTGTTACATAAGTATGACTGACTGATCAAAAACTGGATAATTAGACCACTGTTAGTCAGAAGAGCATTTTATTATACAGGGTGGTTATTTTAAGACCAGCAAGTTCTTCAGTACATGACTATGTCTATTAAAAAATGTAATTTGACCAAACATCATATAAAAATAACAAATTCAATTTGTCTCTTAAATACCTAAAAGTGTTATGTCACTGCGCTCGCGCGGCGCGTGCTGCCTACCATGCTACCTCGACCAGCGGCCACACCGCGATGGACCTTGATACTCTCAACAAGCCAACAAGATTGGACTTATACTTGGCTCTATACTCCAGGCAAAATACGGTTTCGAAAATCATTAATTTATAATAGCGTTTTTTTGTATATTTCATTTTTAATCGTTATTCTAAGATGCTTTACACAAGAATCCAACAAATTTTCCAACCGGAAGTAATTATATAAATATAATTTTAAAGTCTTTTTTTGTTTGATTTATATTGAATTTTTTAAAGCAAATTTAAATTTAGGTAAAAGCCTCCTCGATCTCATGCCATTTTTTTCGGTCTTTAGCCAACTGCATCCAGCTAGGTTCGGCGACCTCAGTTATGTCATTGGTCCAACGTCTTCGTCGTCTACCTTTCCTTCATTTGCCTTTCGGCCCTGACCAGTTTGTTGCTTCCAGTGCCCTTCTTTTCTCCTAATATCTGGCGATATATGGCTTTTACCCGAATGGGGTCCATATAAGAAAGAAAAAATGGCATAAATCTTTAAGATTTAGTAAATATGTACTAACACATACAATATGGAATAAATAAAGCTTAAATAAATATATATATATATAAACTAGCTGTTGCCAGCGACTTCGTCCACGTATAACATGTTATCGTCTAAATGTTTGTTTAAGAAATTTAAATGTTTGTTTAATAAAAAAAAAACATTGAAATTAGTTTTGTACGGTCAGCATCAGATAGTTAGTAGCAGCCTAGGTAACCAAATATATCGCAACACGTCTTTGTTACTATAGGTGTAAGGATTTGTTACGATATATTTGGCTACTTTGGCTGCTACTAACTATATGACGCTGACTGTACCTAGTCTTTAAGTAAACAGTCTAAAACTGAAGAAACAAATCTCTCTTTATTTCAAAATGTCTTGCTCTCTATACAAACTTAGAACCCTCTTTGAACTCTCATAGTAAATAGTCTGAAACCGAAGTTACAAATTTCTAACTTTAAAAATGTCTTGCTCTCTATACATAATTCGAACCCCCTTTTAACCTTCTTAAGTGATTAATAATTAAAAAACCGAAGTTACAAATCCCTTACTTTAAAAATGTCTTGCTCTCCATACAAACTAGAAGAACTGTATATCCTAGAAGTAGGTATTTTTGTCAAGACCAATCCAAGCATGTTCAGTAACGTTTCAGAAGGCCGCAGATTTCCGACACGTAAACAATACAAACAAAAATAGAAAACTTTGCAGGGTAGCAACAACACAGCGCTAATCAGAGGCGGAATCTTGGGAATGGCACCAAACATTTTCAATAAAATTCCAGACCGAATTAAACACTGGATATTAATAAATTTAAAAGACAATTGACTTCAGATTCAGATTCAGATTTGTTTATTATCATAATTTTACAATTGAAATCATAGTACAATGAATATACAGATAAAAATGTGTTAAAATTATGACTTGTCAGTTACAATAAAATACAATAGATGTGTACAGTTGTGTACAGAATTGTTATTATTTGTAAATAGTTTAATAATACTCATACTCATAGCATAAAGCTATTACATAAAATAGAGAAAGAAAACATTATACAAATATTAACGTCAAGCTTTTAAGATCTTGTTATTTAGTAATTTGAAAGAAATTCTTGTAAACTATACAGTGTTTTTTCAAGCAATAGTTGTTTTACATGGAAACGAAAAGAGTTGTCGTTCGTTATGGTTTTAAGGTTTGAAGGTAGCCGGTTAAAAAGTATTTGTCCTATTAACTTCGGAAGTTTTGTGCCTATTCTAAGTCTGGGCGAGGTTGTTTTGAAGTGGATACTTCTTTGCTCGCGTTCTTGTATAGGGGTACAGTTCAAAATGTATCACGTAACTTCCGGATTAACTTTTTGTAGAGAAGCCTAATCTGATTTCAAATAATTGTTTGTTACATGTTTTAATCCTTCTTTATTTGTTATTAGTTGTTAATCACAAAATGTTATTTAGTTTATGTGACGGGCATGAAAACTATGCTGAAATGACCGCCATTTTCAATGCCTCGCGAGTCAAACGAGCTACGTCAGTCAATGTTGCTATATATACCGATTTATCTGTGATTATACAGATTTTAGTGAATTAATGCAGATATATATTTTACGGGGACAACCAACAAATAAGTATCCACTTAAACTTAAGTAACGGTTGTATCTCGGACACAACCCGCTTCTTTTTAAGTTATTCGCATTTCTCATTGATCTCGAACTATTTTCACCTCTCCTTTGAAATTCATTTGGATAACGTTTAAAATACATCAAAACTTCCAATATATAAGTTGAAACTGATGTTAAGATACTAAGTTTTCTTAAATGTTCGCGACACGTGTATCTGTCCTTTGCATACGGAAGTACTCTAATTGCACGTTTCTGGATCTTTAGGATGCGCTCATAATCCGTACTGTTGCCCCAAAGCATTATCCCGTATGAAAGTTGAGAGTATTGTACGCATAATACAGCTCTTTTAAGCAACTTTCTGACACAAGTGGTCTTAACTGTCTTAGAGCATAGATCCCTCTTGCTAACTTACTGTATAATGTATCTATGTGATCTTTCCATGACATTATTGGATCAATAATTTCAATCAATAGATCAATATTTGATTGAAAAGTGTTATTATACCATTAAAGATTACTTAAACGACCCTACGACATAACATGATTCCATTCCAGACATTCCTTAGTTATAATATTCTTTAGTTATAGTATTTTTTGAGAGTTTTTGACATGTATTTGAAGTATATAACACCAATCACTGTATTGACATTTTTTTTTAATTTTTATAAATATAGTAGCTGGCTGAAATATTTTGTAAATCTACATTGTGGGTAATGCACAGAAGTCTTATATTTTGTATACCAACAATACTTGTAAAAGTTGTAACCTATGTTTAACAAAATAAATTTAATTGAATTGAAAGTACTTAATTTGTATTCTAATAAGTAATCTTTATGCTATTTACCCCCTTTAGGAGTGGAATTTCCAAAAATCCTTCTTAGCGTTGCCTACGTTGTAAAAGGTAGTTCTGGTGAAAATTTCAACTCTCTAGTCTTAGTAGTTTCGGCTGTGCGTTGATGAGTGAGTGAGTGAGTGAGTCATATCAATAACTCCATACCGACAAAAGGTATGTTCACTTAGATAACGTCACATTTATTTGCTTTAGTGGGCTTATTTTTAAAGGGGCGTGGCGGGGGAGGCTTTCTTGGTAGTTATTTGGAGAAACAGCGGTGGCAGAGTGAGTTCGATATGTGAAACGGCATACTTTAGTGTTTTGTGATGGGTATCATGTGCACAAACAGCTGGCAAAGTTTTGCAGCTGTATAGGGGAACACCCTGTAGTACTTTGTACCCGACTGCCTCAGAAGGAAGTTTATGTTTTTCGAGCGTATGTATCATCATATCAGCCGAAAGACGTCCACTGCTGGACATAGGCCTCCCCCAAAGAGTGCCACAATAGCCGGTCCTGCGCCACCCGCATCCAGCGGACTCCCGCGACCTTTACCAGGTCATTTGTCCACCTTGTGGGGGGCCTAACCACGCCGCGCCTTCCGGTACGTGGTTGCCACTCGAAAACCTTTCCGCCCCAACGGCCATTGGTTCTACGTGCAATGTACCCCGCCCACTGATACTTAAGTTTAGCGATTCGGAGGGCTATATCGGTTACCGTGGTTCTGCTGCGGATAGCCTCATTTCTGATGCGATCGCGCAGAGAAACTCCCAGCATAGCCATCTCCATCGCCCTTTGAGTGACTTTGAGCCTTCTTATGAGGCCTATAGTAAGCGACCACGTTTCCGTTCCATATGTCATCACTGGCAGCACACACTGGTCAAAGACTCTCGTCTTGATACACTGCGGAATATTGGACGAAAAGATGTGCCGTAGCGTATGTATGCATGTATGTCTATGACGAAGATGAGGAAGGGCCGTGGCCTGCTGCTGGTGGAGTGGCAGGGTCTTTTTCCGCACTCGTTTTTAATAGAATCTACTAAACAGCAAGTAAATATACTTCAGTTCACCAACTCGTTTAGGACTTTAGTCTAGGTAGTCGTTATCCGGCGCAACAGCCCTACATGCTTTTGATATATTTCTGTATGAATAAATAAATCTATTATTCGTACAGTCCATAATTGGTACCATTACCCCCCCAACCATGTGCTCGTGTCCGAATCCGATTTACACCCGACTACTTACTACCTAACAGTTCTAAATACGTATTCAGGATAACTGAAGATTTTTATTGACATCTTGTCAATATGCTCCAGCTACCTATTAATACGTTTTAGGTGCGGATGTAGAAACGCTTTAATGTAGTAAATATCGCATACCTTATATTTGTTATTCTATCATTTCGAATGTGTTCTCCAGCATGTATTAGCGTTTCCTATTCCTTTATATATTTTTATTTACCTTGATAACTCGAAATAATTGCTGCAAAAAGGCGTATTTGCGTGCCAGGTAAACATTCACAGGTCCGTCGTCGGCAGTGGCCACGGGCGTACTAAATTGTACTCGCCACCGCGCATGCATGACGCGGACACCCGGTTTTTCAGACAAATGACCAAATGTATTGAATTATCAAACATATTGAAATTCTAAGAAGCCGGTAGATAGATCTACCAAAAAGCTACCTATCACAACAAATTTCATTGTAATATTCCAAATAACTTTTGAGATATTTCGAGTTTGGTGGTAAAAAAGCACTGTTTTGAAAGGCAAAATCTATCGAGGTTTTTGTAAGCAATCGTGATTTTACGAAGTACGAACATAGCCAATGAACTGAAGATATACATATCAAAAATTTGGATCTCTAGCAATAGTACAAGTATACTAATAATCGGTTTGGAAAAGGCACTTTTTCGATGCGCAGCTGCATACAGCGCCTTATCGAGCGCTCGAAAGTCAAAAAACGGCCCCCCGGGACCGATTTTTGACTTTCGAGCGCTCGATTTTTTCACTCGAAAACTGTCAAAAATTATGAAATGCTATTTTGAAACAGTGATAGAAAGTTTAAAATCGAGTGGTATTGACCACTCGTATTCAATTATATAGGTAGAAAGTTAGTGCCTGCAATGTTGACACTAAAATCGTATTTGTTTTTATTTAATTTTCGAGCGCTCGAAAGTCAAAAATCGGCCCGGTCGCCCTCGCACCACTTGGAGACGCACAGATGACGAAGAGACTGCCTCTACGGGCCTTAGCTAGAAGGATATTGAGGTTGCCGATCGGAACTACCTAAGTACCTAATAGGGATGATGACTAAGATTTTTTACGATGCCATTCGTACCAGTTTTTGGAGAGGAACCAATGTTTGCATGGGAGCAACTACAATTAAAGAACGTAAACACCCAACATTTTGAGACAAAGATTGACCTTGGGCAGCCATAAAGGCTTCACACTAATTGACACACAGGTATGACGTCGCACCTGTAATTTTTACTAGCCGTTGTACGGAAATTGCTGTTTCGCTCGCGAAATACTGCGTTTAGGTCCTTAGATCTATGTCATACAATTTAGTTTCTACAAAAGCGTAGGTAAATTCTATTGGTAGCTTTAAATTTACTCTTGGACAGTAAAAAAAATGCATATTTTTTTTTAACTTTCAAGATCCATGTCTGTTTATGATTTTAATTATAGACATAGACATCCTTTATTGGTAATGAGGTATTACAAGTCATTGTTTACAATAAAATAGTACATTCATTTGTAAATTAAATTAACAAGATTATTAGATAGACATTGCTTTACACTATATTAATTATATGATAATATTTTATAATTTATACAATATTACAATAATTTGATGGTTTACTATCCATTTAACATGAGGCATCATGCCTATTATTGATGCACAACCCTTCTAACACGCACGTTCTTGCACGTAGAACCGATGGCCGTTGGGGTGGAAAGGTTCTCGAGTGGCGACCACGTACCGGAAGGCGCGGCGTGGGTAGACAAGGTGGACTGATGACCTGGTAAAGGACGCGGGAGTACGCTGGATGCGGGTGGCTCAGGACCGGCCATTGTGGCACTCTTTGGGGGAGGCCTATGTCGAGCAGTGGTCTTTCGGCTGATATGATGATGATGATGATGAACCCGTCTAAGAGCCATATGTCCCTAATGAGGGATACGAGGATACCATCATCATCACCATCGGCTGCTTTAATGCCGACGTTTCCGTGAGTCAACAACGGTGCTGGCTGAAAATCAGCTATGTGTCTGACACGTCAGCATAAAGGTACAAGTTGGAACTCGACCGCTGACAGCAGAGCGGCAGACGACGTGTCGCAGCCATGTAGAGTTATTTGTTATACAAGAGAGGAAAGTTATATTTTAGTTGTTATTTTCTAAGCCGTCCGTTCTGCAGTGCGGCGTTCTTTAGTGCGGAACGGACGGCTTAGAAAATAACAACTAGTTGTTATTTTCTAAGCCGTCCGTTCCGCACTAAAGAACGCCGCACTGCAGAACGGACGGCTTAGAAAATAACAACACCTGCGAGTGTTCATTTGAAACAAGAGCTAGCGAAAGGATCCTATGATTGACTACGAGCGAAGCGAATGGTTCAAAAATTGAATGAAAGTAGCGAGTGTTTCAACACACGAGACGTAAAAAAAAGAAAAAGGGTAAGACAAAAATAATTCACACTATCACAAAATATCACACACTATCTCACACTATCTCACAATATCTCACACTATCTCACGCTATCTCTCACACTATCTCACATTATCTCACAATATCTCACACTATCTCACACTATATCTCTTACTATCTATCGCACACTGTTTCACACTATCTCTCACACTATCTCTCACACTATCTCTCACACTATATCTCGCACTATCTCACACTATCACAAAAAAAAGTAAAAAAAAGGTAAAAAAAATAAAAAAAAGTATGTCAGGAAAATAAACATTTAACGTTCTACGTCATAGTAAGTACCTACTTTTAACGTTCTACGTCTACTTTCTTGACATTTGGATAAAAAGCGATTTTCTCAATAGATATCAAACATACAAAATAGTATATTTGTATGATGGCCATTTCATAGAAATACATAAAAACCAGTTTCGCAGAGACACGTCGTCTGCTCCCGCTGTATGCGGTGCTGAGCCAGTGTTCACTGCCGCAGATACTGTTGTTTCATGTTTTACTAGCGACCCGTCTCGGCTTCGCACGGGTTTATATGTATAATACATGCATGTATTGTATTGTATTATACATATAAACCTTCCTATTGAATCACTCTATTTATATAAAAAAAACCGCATCAAAATCCGTTGCGTAGTTTTAAAGATCTAAGCATACATAGGGACAGACAGACAGACAGCGGGAAGCGTCTTTGTTTTATACTATGTTGTGATGTGTTTTTGTTTATTATGTGTCCTGTGTGTTTGTGAGCACTCTTAAATAAATAAAATTCTAGAGTCATTAAACAATATAATTGTTTTAAATAGAACATGTGTTTCATATCCTGGTTCATGAATTGATTATAATAATTAATAGAAACGCTTAGTACTTGCCTGGAAACCAGTTTAAAGGCATATGTGTATGTCGTTATAAATCCATATGAATGAATACTATAGTGCATAATCTATACGAATATTAATATAGGTAAGCGGCAGGTCAATGGCGTATTTTCTCGAACGAGCGTTAATTCTAATTAGTAACCTTATTTTCACCATACAATTAATAACGTAGAAAAGTTTAACCCCGATATTCTCACACACACGATCTATACATATAATAAAGCTGAAGAGGGTCGAAAGTCTGTACATGGAAGATATTCGAAAAAAAATTGGCTAGGGATACTTAAAATCGATAACAGAACACGTTCCAACAGTTTTTAGAATTTTTGTCTGTTTGTCTGTTTGTCTGTTTATCTGTTTATCTGTTTGTCTGTTTATCTGTTTGTCTGTTTATGTGACCGCGCATCACGTGAAAACGGCTGAAGCGATTAAGATGAAATTTGGTATAGAGATAGTTTGAGTCCTAGGAAAGGACTTAGGGTAGTTTTTATCTTGAAAATCAACCCCTAAGGGGACGAAATGGGGGGTGGAAATTTGTATGGGGCTACTTAAACCGCTGCACCGATTTGGATGAAATTTGGTATATAATTAGTTTGAGTCCCGGGGAAGGTCAAAGGATAGTTTTTATCTCGAAAATCTTCCCTTTAGGGGGTAAAATGGAGAGGTGAAAATTTGGATGTAATCCATTTTGATAAAATTTGGTTCAGAGGTAGTTTAAGTTCTGGAAAAGGACATTGGATAGTTTTTATTCTGGAAATCTTCTCCTAAGGGGGTGAAATGGGGGGTGAAATTTTGGATAGAACCGATTTAGATGAAATTTGGTATAGTTAAGAGTCCTGGGGAAGGACTTAACATAATTTTTAGTCCAGAAATCATCTCCTAAGGGGGTGAAATGGGGATAAAAATGTGGATAAATCCCATTTAGTAAAAATTTGGTATAGAGATAGAAGGAAACCCAGGGAAGGACAATGCATAGTTTTCATCCTGAAAAATCATCTCCTGAGGGGTGAAATGAGGGGTGAAAATTTGGATAGAACCGATTTAGATGAAATTTGTGAGATGATGAGTCCTGGGGAAGGACTTAATATAATTTTTAGTCCAGAAATCATCTCCTAAGGGGGTGAAATGGTGGAAATTTACGGTATAGCGAGTTGAAGTCTTGGGGAAGGACATAGGATAGTTTACTCTCGAAAATAATTCCCTAAGGGGGTGTAATTAGGGGTGAAAATTTGTTTGTGACCCATTTTAATGAAATTTGGTTGTACGGTAGTTTGAGTCCCGGAGTATGACAACGGATAGTTTTAATCCCGAAAATCATCCCCTCAGGGATGAAATAGGGGATGAAAATTTGGATAAAACCCGTTTAGATGAAATTTGGTAAAGAGATAGAAGGAGTCCTAGGAAAGGACAATGCATAGTTTAATCCCGAAAAATCATTTCCTGAGTTGGTGAAATGAGGGTTGAAGATTTCGATAGAACCCATTTAGATGAAATTTGGTATAGAGAGAGTCCAAGGAAATACAAATACAAATACAAAATATTTTATTTGTTAAACATAGGTATGTACATCGGTGTTACAGTTATGGTTTGTCTCACTATGTCTTGCCTGTTAAGGCATACAAATAGCCACAAAATAGCATGCAGCATGCACTTACACACTAGATATAAGTCGTTAATTATGCTATCATTTGCTTACGTTATGCTAGGGTCATTTAAATATTCTTGTA
Source organism: Epinotia brunnichana (assembly GCA_963854355.1). Classification (NCBI taxonomy): domain Eukaryota; kingdom Metazoa; phylum Arthropoda; class Insecta; order Lepidoptera; family Tortricidae; genus Epinotia; species Epinotia brunnichana. The sequence continues at coordinate 1,264,815 of OY977959.1, read as the reverse complement.
TGGAATAGTATGCTTTGGCAGCTAGAAATTTAAACAATGCTTTTTTAAATAAATGAGGGTCATGGAATTTCAAAAGAACATAGAATAATTTTTATTCCGGAACACATGAAAGGAGGAAATAAGGGGAACACATAAGGGGCGGGGGTGAGAAATGGTGGATGAAAATTTGGATTGAACCCATTTACGGTATAGCGATAGTTAAGGAAGGACATAGGATAGTTTTATCCCGAAAATCATCCCCTAAGGGGGTGTAATTGGGGGTGTAAATTTGTTTGTGACACATTTTGATAAAATTTGGTTGAAAGATAGTTTGAGTCCTGGAAAAGGACATATGATAGTTTCTATTCCGTAAATCATCCCCTAAGGGGGTGAAATGGGGGTGAAATTTTGGATGTAGCCTATTTAGATGAAATTTGTAATAGAGATAGTTTGAGTCCTGGAGCATTCTCCAAGGAGGTGAAATAGGGGGTGAAAAATTGGATGGAACCCATTTACGGTATAGCGGTAGTTGGGAGTCCTGGGGAATAGGAATTATAGGTAAATATATGTATGTGACGTTCTAAGGGTAAAGGTACCTTATGGCGGTAGTTTCGAAGATGTTTTCTAAAACGGGGTAAAAAAGACGTTTTATAATGGCTATTTGAAAACTATTAGATGTAACATTTTGTTGATGTTTATTTATTTTTAATATAAAATATTTAAATTATAAGTCAGTTAATTTAGTCCTACGGTTAAGTAGAAAAGGTCCTTACGGCCGTGTGATATGAAAATATGCAAAATAATACTGAAAAAAGCCTACATGCACTATTATGGTGAGGCGGGTCATAGAAACCAAGTTTGCGGCAAAGTCTATTTTGTAAAAAAAGGAGTTCGGAGTAAGCTAATCTATAAAATCATACTGATATTACAAATGCGAAAGTAACTCTGTCTGTCTGTTACCTTTTCATGCTTAAACCGCTGAACCCATTGAGATGAAATTTGGTGTAGCGATACTTTGAATTCCGAGGCCTTCCCAAAGAATCCTTACTAAAGATAGTTTTTATCTGGAAATTCATCACCTAAGGGGGTGAAAAGGGGGGAGAAAGTTACAATATAAATGAGTTCCGCGCGGACGAAGTCGCGGGCAAAAGCTAGTATTCAAATACAAATTATTTATTTCGGACTATAAAATCCATAGTGTTAGTGGTTACAAAGCTATGGTTAGTGTTTTATAATTATGCTAAACTAAAATTAAAGACGCCTGGGCACCGGTATTACAGGCGTATGCAGTTGCACATAACGCTGGAGCAGTGGCGAGTCCCAGCGGTGGGCTAGCATGCTCAGGATACTATTTATATCAGGATATTATTCGATACGACAGTAGGGCTGTTATTCTTTACGTGCACATGCACCTCACCCCACCCGTCACGCCTAACGAAACTAGACCTCTACCTACGGTTAGTTACTACCTTACTACGAATCGCGGCGTCCAGATATTTGTGGGTGAGCGCTGGGGTGAGCTTAAAACAAGTTACAGAATAGCGGGGTAGTAGTCGGTCTGAGCACCGATCATTTATGTAACCTAGTTCTTACGAATTTAAGAGCCCCCATATGCTGCCAATGTTTATCGTCCTAGATCTCAATATCTAGGTATAGTGATTACATACCTGTCCTTACAGTATATGAATTTTAAACTGTTTTTCTTCAGTCTGTTAAAAGTGAAAACACTTCTTTTGGATGTTTTTGGTTGGAACTTTAAGACCCTCCCATCTTTAACAATGATTTTTGGTTTAATAGTTGTACACTCAGCGTCAAATACTCTGTAGCAGTCAAAGTGGCCAAATTGTTCGGCACACCATACTAAATATATGGTGTACCGAACTATTTGTCTACTTTGGTTGCTACAAAGTGTTTGACGCTGAGTGTACAATGATAAGTTCCCAAATCTGGTAAAAGGATTTTGTTTTTTTTTTGTTTTGATTTTGGACGGACAAAAAAATATAATTAAAAACATGATATTCGCGCTTTTAGCACGCACTTCCATCTTGATCACGCGTATGCTCAGTGAGAGGGAGAGAAGACCAAACCAATACGCCCTCTTAAGGCGACGTGAGCTCCAAAAACTGATTTTTAAAAAATCGTAGCTCTTGTTTGGATTATAATACGGCTGCCTTAAATTTAATTAGAAATCTTGAGGCCTTTTTCGAGGGAAATCAGCTATTCGAATCCTGAGTTTTTGACTTTCGCTCGATAGAAAAAAATCACGAACATAGGTCTAAAATACACTTAAAAAAATCGTAACAAATTATGCACAACAGCTAAACATATTAAAGTTGGTTCTAAAAATTGGCAATGTCATGTTTGAAGGAAATCAGCTATTACTTTTTTATTTATTAAAACGCACAAAAAATTAAAATTAAAAAACATGATATCCGCGCTTCCAAACACGCACTTCCATCTCGCTCACGCTTATAAATAAATAAATAATAAATAATAAGCTCAGTGAGAAGGAGACAAGACCACGAACCTACGTCCCCTTAAGTCAGATAATAAATACTAAGCGCTGTGCTGTTGCCGGGAACACTGAGCTGGTAACTTTGGACTGACAGCCACATGACACAGCATATTTTGTTTTAAATTGTTAACACCTATTTTAGACACTGAGTTTAGAAAAGTACTTGCAAACAAGCGTACCTACGGCCAGCCTGATGGGACGCTGTTACCGTAGCCTACGGACGCTTGCAACTCCAGGGGTGTCGCACGTGCGTTGCCGTCTCTACTGATGTTTGCAACGGTACGCAAAAGCACATGCTCTTTCTACTGATAAAAATCTAGACAATACCACGTTTACATTTTATGTCTTGGGAACAAAGGCAATGTTCCCGGCAATATTGCCAATGGCAATATTCCTGGGAATGGGAATATTGGGAATGGCACATCAGTTACTACCAACATATTTATACGCGACCACAGTTCATGAATAAATATGATAAAATTACTGAAGAAATTATAAAAATAAAAATTATGCCATTTAAAAAAAAAACTTTTTATTTCGGATAACTGGTTCCATAGTTTTTGTTCTTCTTCTTCTTCTTCTTATTTAAGAGCTAGGCTCTTGTCGGTGGAGTAATTTGGAACTTGTTCTACATTCTGCCTTTCTTTTTATTTCTCTGTACGATGAAGTTTTTGTTAGTAATAATTAATTTAATTCGTTTTGTTTCATTTGGAAGAACAATGTTAAATGCATTGTTATGTATGTTTGGGTTTTTTTTACAGTTAATTAGACATAATACTAGGTATTTAATTGTTAATTTAACCAGAAACGCGTGTAACTTGAACTCGATTCACAAAATTTAAAATGTATATGCTGTAATTAATGTGTATACCTACGTTACGTCAGTTACCGTACGAAATTATTCAACGACAAAACATGTGACAATCATGAAATTATTTAAAAAAACCCTCGTTTCTTAATTAAACTATTAAGTAAACTACATAATTTAAAAAAAATGTTCTTACCTTATTAATATTCGTTTACACACAAACACTGTTATTTGTTTAACACTTGTATTGTGGCACGGCGATCGCAAGCGACGCCCGGACAGCGACTGCCGCAAGATCTATAGATCTACGCCTATAGATCATTGATAGCAATAAAATAATAGCGAGATGCGTGCGCGTCGCATAATTAAAACAGTCTAAATGCTGTGTGAGCTAAGCTTTGAATCAAATTCGATGTTATTATTTACTGAATAGCGTGTTCTTAATCCATACAATTTCCATTGTATATTTATATAATTTTAGTTTTTTAAGTAGTTTTAAATGACATGCTTGTATATATGCATGGATGCTTTGTCTCTGAATCTTACCACACCCGTTCTGGAGTCAGCCAGGATTCGATTTTTGGGCCGTAATTATAATAAATAATAATAAAATAAATAAATATTTGCGGACAATCTTACACATATCGACCTAGTCCCAAACTAAGCAAAGCTTGTACTATGGGTACTAGACGACGATATACATACTTATATAGAGAAATAAATACTTAAATACATAGAAAACATCCATGACTCAGGAACAAATTCGTGCTCATCACACAAATAAATGCCCTTACCGGGATTCGAACCCAGGACCTCTCGCTTCGTAGGCAGGGTCACTACCAACTAGGCTAAAGCGGTCGTCGGTATTGCTTGGAATTATGATCAATGATCTGGCGTCCATCCCAAAGAGTGCCAGATCGCTGCTCTACGCCGATGACCTGAAGCTAATGTATGGCGTGCAAGAGCTTTCAGACTGAAAATCACTTCAGGAGGACATTGATCGGTTATATCGGTGGAGCATTCAAAACAAGCTTCTATTTAATCTAGATAAATGCTCAGCAATGACGTTTGGCCGTATCCATAATCCCATACACGCCGAATATATACACTAGGGTCGGAACTGGTAACTCGCGTAGATACTGTCAAGGACCTGGGTGTCATATTCGATTCACGGCTCACCTTTCATGAGTTTCATGACCACATAAAAGCGTTAGCGGCGAACTGTTTCAGAATGTCCTAGGGCTATACAACTCATATTCACCGCCTTAGTAAGAAGCAAACTTGAGACAGCATCCTTACACCTTGCTACTGGAGAAAATCCAAAAAGCGGCCAAGTGCGAGTCGGACTCGCACATGAAGGGTTCCGTGAAATAAATTGCGGTTTACGATTTATGACGTATTAAAAAAAAACTAGTTATTAGATCTCGTTCAAACCAATTTTCGGTGGAAGTTTACATCATATATTTTTTTTAGTTTTATCATTCTCTTATTTTAGAAGTTACAGGGGGGGGGACACACATTTTACCACTTTGGAAGCACAGCGTCTCTCGCGCAAACTATTCAGTTTAGAAAAAAATGATGTTAGAAACCTCAATATCATTTTTGGAGACCTATCCAAAGATACCCCACGTATGGGTTTGATGACAAAATTTTTTTTGAGTTTCAGTTCTGAGTATGGGAACCCCTAAAACTTAATGTTTTTTTTCGATTTTTGTGTGAAAATCTTAATGCGGTTCACAGTATACATCTACTTACCAAGTTTCAACAGTATAGCTCTTATGGTTTCGGAAAAAAGTGGCTGTGACATACGGACGGACAGACAGACAGACGGACATGACGAATCTATAAGGGTTCCGTTTTTTGCCATTTGGCTACGGAACCCTAAAAAGCCTTCTTACGGTTTCTTTATAAGAAAAAATATGGATTTTTATATCCCACAAAATTATATTGGGCGTATTAGGTTTTAATTCACTTGGGGTGAGGCGTAACTGTGTGTTACTAACGAGCACTTGCAAAATCTTGCGAGGATGTTCAGACTGCCCAGAGGCGGTCAGGTGGTGCGTCTGCTAGTCCCCTCACTGCCGAAGTACAATTTTCGCGCGTAACCGACTTCTGCTAGCTGCTCCAGAGGCGCGCACCGTAGCGCGCAAAAACTCTCCGTTTGTCAGAGCTCTGACTCAGAGCTCTACACTGCCTCAATACGCTTCTTGCATCAGCACCGGATGTGGACGTCTTTGGAAGTAGTTGGGGAATGGTGTATCGTGAATGCTTAAGGTACTGTGAGGTAATGGATATATGTAATTCTTCTGTCATATATTAAAATGTATATATCTAATTTGTAATTCACAGTCGCTTAGTTTTTCATTGTTATGCTGTGTAATTATAAAAAAAATTTTTCGTTGTTAAATAAATAATAAATTCCATAATAATATTATAAATGCGAAAGTGTGTCTGTATGTCTGTTACCTGAACCGATCTAGATGGACATAGTATAGTTTATATCCCGGAAATCACCCCCTGAGGAGGTGAAATAGGGGGTGAAAGTTTGTATGGAGCTACGATGTAAACGAGTTCCACGCGCAGTTGAAGATGAAACAAAAGAAGATCACTTTGCAGGTTTATACCTCCAATTTTATGTGAAAAAAAGTCTGTCTTTAAAAAAAACTGAATTGTCATTTAGATTCTATATAATTATTGACGTCGTTAAAAACTATAGAGAACAGAAGAGGCAAGATGTTTGGACACTTGTTACGACACGATGATTACATGAAAACTATAATAGAAGTGACGATAGAGGGAAATAGGGAGAGAGGAAGACACAGAAGATCTTCTACGGACCAAGTCAAGGAAAAAGTAGACAACGTGTTGTATCTAGATGTAAAGAAGAAAGCTGAAACTAGAGACGAATGGAAATTGCTCCACCGACAAGAGCTTAGCTCTTAAATATTATTATGATGATGATAATTATTTAACTAGCTCACAAAAGTTCTGTAGAGGAGAACAGTGGGACAGACGCCGGACATATGAAAGAATTTTCGCCCAAGCGGAAACGGAGAACTTCGTTCGCTTCGCTCGATCGTTCAATTATTTCCTAACTTCGCTTGGGTAGTAAAGTTATTAGTCTTATACCAAGTCGTATTTGACATTTAACATAAAACTATGTATATAGGCACCTACTAACTCTTTGTCTTAAACTATTTTTAAACCTTTAACGCGAATATCTATAAATATATAAAGTACAGAAACTGGTTGAACTTTTCTTTGTAATCGATGTTTCTTTTAGTTTTTTTATTGTATCTTAATTATATCTTGGAACTTGTGTAAAAATGCAGTTTTGTTACATTTTAAAATGATTTAAATGATATATATTTATTGAAAATAAGTTGGACCTTATGCTATTTCTGTATCATGGCCACTACAATCATCAAATCAATCATTTCATCATCATCATCATCATCATCATACCAGCCGAAAGACGTCCACTGCTGGACATTGGCCTCCCCCAAAGAGTGCCACAATGGCCGGTCCTGCGCCACCCGCATCCAGCGGACTCCCGCGACCTTTACCAGGTCATCAGTCCACCTTGTGGGGTGGCCTACCCACGCCGCGCCTTCCGGTACGTGGTCGCCACTCGAGAACCTTTCCGCCCCAACGGCCATCGGTTCTACGTGCAATGTGCCCCGCCCACTGCCACTTAAGTTTAGCGATTCGGAGGGCTATATCGGTTACCTTGGTTCTGCTGCGGATAGCCTCATTTCTGATGCGATCGCGCAGAGAAACTCCCAGCATAGCCCAATTTGAGTGACTTTGAGCCTTCTTATGAGGCCCCATAGTAAGCGACCACGTTTCCGTTCCATATGTCATCAATCATTTAAACACAAAAAACTAAATTCTGAGAAAAAAAGTAAACGTCGCACATTTAGTTAAAACGCCCGAATATTTGTGTCTGATGCTTGGATATTTTCTATGTATTAAAGTATTTATATATATTATACGTATCGTCATCTAGTACCAATAAGTCCTATAATACAAGCTTTATTGAGCGTACTATACTCGTAGTTCGATTTGTGGAAGATTGTCCCCTTTTTTTAAAGATTTATTTATTTATTCAAGGTGGACCCCGGGCTCATTTAGGGAAATAACCGGGGAAAAGTTAAGAGCACGATGATGAATCGAGCGACTCTATATTGTGGCGACGGACGATTGTTTAAATAAATCTATCGATAAATCGATTCAATTTAAATACATCGTTGGTAACGGCTTTGTTTATAAAACACCTAAATAAGTAGTCGAAATGAAAAAGTCAAGGGAGTGGTAGGCACTTCCTTGACTTGACTATATTTTTGGCCGAAATTTGTTTTTTGTTCTCTTTTGACTACAAAACTCAAGTACCTAACGAGTCAATCAAATATTTAAAATGCCATTATTTTACTGATGATTCCATTTCGATTGGATTTTATGTCTGGCGTTTATATGTAGATCCAATCGTAACTTTACAAAAAACCCAAGTGTGAGTTGAAGTTGAAAACGTTGAGGTCTTAATGCAAATCAAGTATTGCACGGATGATGATCACGTCAACACATCTCACATCACTTTACAATAATTATCCTGCGTATTTATAATTAAAATATGAAGTAAAACACATACAAACGTGAGCGAGCACACAATATCCGGAGTATTCATAACAATTTGTACTTACTGTAAAGTGTTTCATAATAAATTCTGAATGCTGTTGGGCCTTCCCAGACACTGCAATGCTTTTTTCTCCTCACTGCCTCGGAAAGCCGTGTTTTTCTAACAAATAATGCACAACAGCTAAACATAATACAATTAAATAAATAAAAATAAATAAATAAATAAATATTACGGGACAATCTTACACAAATCAACCTAGGCCCACGGTAAGCTCAATAAGGCTTGTGTTGTGGGTACTAGGCGATGATATATATAATAGATACATACATATAGATACTTATATACATATATAACATCCATAACTCAGGAACAAATATTCGTGATAAACACACAAATAAATGCCCTGACCGGGATTCGAACCCGGGACCTCCAGCTTCGTAGGCAGAGTCACTACCCACTGGGCTACGGAGGCAAATTTAAGGAGAACAATTGGTTCTTAAAATCGGCAATGTCATGTTTGAGGGAAATCAGCTATTACTTTTTTATTTATTAAAACGCACAAAGAAATACAATTAAAAAACATGATATCCGCGCTTCCAAACACGCACTTCCATCTCGCTCACGCTTGTGTTGAAAATACGAGTTTTATCCTTTAAAACTAGTGCGCAAAATCGCATTTATCCACTAGTGGGGAAAGTTATTATTTGACCTTAGAGCGTATTTAAGTAACTGTGTTTTTAAGTAGGTACCTTAAAATTCCATCAGAAATATTTGTTTTTTTATAATGCGCATTGAGGATCATGATTTGATGGATGATGATATTTGATGGATGAGATGATGGTCGACGGATGACAGATGACGGATGAAGGATGACGGATGAAGGATGACGGATGACGGATGACGGATGACTGATGAAGGATGACTGATGACGGATGATGGATGATGGATGATGGATGATGGATGATGGATGATGGATGATGGATGATGGTTGATGGTTGATGGATGATGGATGATGGATGATGGATGATGGATGATGGATGATGGTGATGATGATGTTGATGGAATGAGTACAAATACAAATAGTTTATTTTGCAAATAAAGACAAATAAAGATTTATTTTTTATGATCTGTTATTTTGTATCTTGCACTTTCGTCGCTACATCGAGGTGAAAAGTTTTGTGTTACACATGGGTGCAAATGTACTTTACTTCTCGTGTGTTGAAACACTCGCTACGCTCAGGATTATATTTTAGAACCACTCGCTTCCACACTCACAGGTAAAATACAACTTTGCACCCTTGTATAACAAATAACTATTGTATGTTTGCGGGATCCCGTACACATGCAATTATTCAGAAACAGGTCGCTGCACCACATACACCAGCATAGCACAGCGCAGCACCAGGCATTTTTTGCGCGATTGCCAGTAGGCTAGACTGCCTTTAGGAAGGCACTGGGAGAGCCTCTACGGACACTCATTCTCCCGAGTTTATTATGTAATAGTATTACGACGGGGTTATAACAGTTTCGTTATACGAAGCGATAACCCGTCGTCAAGGTAATTAAACTTGTGAGTGTTAGTTTAGTCAGTGTTAGTACGCGTGGACTCAGTGTTAGAACGCGTGGCAGGATAAATCTACTGTTGTGTTAAAAAGGTGTATTAACTCTACCCCGTTCCCCACTAGAGCAATAGATTATGATCGTAATTTTAAATTTAAATGAACGTTATTGAAACATAATTTATTTATATATGAATTGATATTTTGTAATTGCTGTTGGGGTAATTGTAATGTCATTAAATTTATTTTCGTATAAAATTCCTGATAATACAAAATTATGTCTCAAGCTGTTCGCAAGACAGTTGTTACTAACAAACTATGGATCGTTAGTTATGGATGTATCTAAACAATGAGAGAATTAATAACACCAGCAGTGATGTGCGGTTGCCAATATCGCCATTCCCGGAAACGCAGCGGAAATATTGCCAGTACTTTACTTATTAAACATCATGTTCACGGTCCAATAAAAAAAGTTTAATACTTATTTCCCCAGTAAGTATCCCTATTTGATTGTCAGCATACATGCGTCAAAACAAAATTAAAAACCAGTTTCTTATGCAACAAACAAATAACGTTTTATTATTCAATTAAATGATATAACGTAGTTATTGTTGTAAAAACATATAGCAAAAAAACACCCAATGCTTCCTTGTTAAAAAACTGCAGACTCATATTCAATCAGCCTATTCACAATTTTTTTCTGCATTTGTCCGTTTTATATTATTGGTTCCATGATTCCTAACAAATATAAGTAACCAGAGATCAGACTACATTGGTTCGTCTGTGAGCACAATGTTTGTCTAAATATACAGGGTGTCCCAGATGGTTCTTTCTGAATGAACTTAACAAACGTATGCCTAAGTGTATTGAAGTATACGCCATTTTAGGACGTTGTATACTTGAAATAAGCGGCTATTCGCATGTTTTACGATGTAAAGTTCGGTCACTACGGTTCCCATGTCTTAGTCAAATACCGTTGTTAAATTGGTGAATTGAACAATTAAGAACTTTATTTCAATATATTAAGCTACGGTAGCCCAGTGGTTCAGGCATGCGGCTGTCAAGCGGCGGTCATGGGTTCGAATCCCGGCTCGTACCAATGAGTTTTTCGGAACTTATGTACGGAATATTTACCGTTAGCTTTTCGGTGAAGGAAAACATCGTGAGGAAACCGGTCTAATCCCAATAAGGTCTAGTTTTCCCTCTGGGTTGGAAGGTCAGATGGCAGTCGCTTTCGTAAAAACTAGTGCCTATGCCAAATCTTGGGATTAGGTGTCAAAGCGGACCCCGGGCTCCTTTAGGGGCACAACTGGGAATAATAACGCTAGGAGGATGATGATTTCAATATATTATGACATGTTTTACATTGGCTACAGCAAAAAGGCAAGCACAAGTGAACAGGGTTGCTATTATTTCCGCCTAACAAGCATTAAGGACGTAGGAAAAATACCGTTTAAAGTATCTACAAATACAAAACAAATACAAATAGTTTATTACTCAAAACAAATACAAATAGTTAATTACTCAAAACATACTTAATCTATTACAATAATGCTGACCTCCACACTAGGCATTGCCTGACCCGTCTCTCAATAACGACGTATGCTGGGAAAAGTAATACCTACTTGGTGTCAATGATAATATGAAAAGTTTTATTTTTAATGAATTATGCAGGTTAATAGCTACCACATAATTAATTAAAAAGCCTTATTCAAACAAAGGTTCTTGCCTGAAATGGGTAGCGGTCATGTTTTACTGTCATTGTAATTGTTATGCGTTATTAAAGGATTAATATTTTTGACCAATATTTACCTAATTATTAGGCATATTTATTAGTCGTCTTTATTCGATTCATTATCCTATGATTATCCTCATAAATAGGTAATTGTTTTATCCCCCCGGCTAGGAACCGTACTACCTCCCAACTTTTTCAAATAATTGTGTACTCAATTTACACTGACTTTGTTTGACGGCTCACGCTAATTGGGTACCTCTACCTACATAATTATTTGAAAATGCCTAAATAATCAGAAAGAAAAACTATGATCCAAAAGTAAACTCATTTATTTAGGTACCTATAGATTCATTATTTTATTCAAATTTAATTGCCTGTGTTAGAATTTAGGTAGCCAACTGACCACACCTAAACAAGTAATATTCTACTTAATTTGGACCGAATTTTGACTTAATAGAAGTCTAAGTCAAAATTCCAAATTACATCGGAGCAAACAAGCAAGTCACAAACATCGGAACACACCTCTATTTTCAAGGCATTAGGGTGCATGTGCCGATATTTTTGAACACCTATAGTGTACCTATGTATGTGATGGCGACTGTACGTTGTACTATTACTTATTCTGTGCTATGGTTGAGAGGTGTTTTAGGAAGTAGACCTACGGCAATATTAAAATCCGTCTTCAATGAAGTATTATGTCTCAAATTGCCTATTGTGTCTCTAAGTCCGTGAACGTGCTACCGTTATCTATACATTCGTTATATAATTGAGTTTATGTACTTGTTTGTTTACATTATATACACATTTTTGACCACTGTAGCGAATAGAGTGAATGACACGATAAGGGAGAGAAACCAGGCCGTCATGTGACCAGATAGGAAGTATTAACGTAAACAAATATATACTCGTATGTATTCGTCATATCATATCAATATGTGGACGGATTGTTATTATATATCTCATGTAACATATGCATAATACATATCATGACCCAGTGACTGTAGGAAGATCTACTGAACAATTTTTTCGCATATTTCGGATTTTGGTTTGATGGTAAATTCAATTTTGGGAAGGAGCGAAGACTTTTAACTTAATGTTTAAGCGTTATAATAAATACATAAATATGTATAATATTAGAGGATAATTTTACACAAATCGAACAAATCCCATAGCAAGCTCAATAAGGCTTGTGCTTTAGGTACAAGACGACCTCATATTTTAATATATATTAATACTTAAATCCATAGAAAACATCCAAGTATTTGCCCTTACCGGGATACGAACCCAGGACCTCCAGCTACGTATGCAGTATGCACTTATAAATAGGAGCAATATGAATTGAATACAAATGAAATTTTTATTATTTGTTTATTAACCAAAGATATAAAAACTTATTCTAAAACATGTCCCTGCAAAACTGTTCAAACAGTAGCTTCTTTGTCCCGTCGTAAAAAAGACTTACACTGGTTCAACTAAAGCGAGTTATGTGGGCATTCGTGAATACGGCAAGGTCAAGTTTGTTGCCGTTCAATTTGGCCGGCTGCCATGTTTCCACTGACGAAAGTGACATGATGTAACAACAGTAACCAGAAACAATCTGTGGAATGCCGATAACAACTGTTGGGTATACTGGTAAAGCTTTTTGTTATCTATCATAGAATTCATAGACGAGACTTTACTAAATTATAAAGACTGCTGAAGTTTATACGGAGTCGCGTTTCTTTAAAATAATGACTCTGCTTTCGATTTCTTTATTTTCTATTAGAATATTTTTTTCTATAAGAGATTAAGTTTATACCTTCAAGCGGCGGTCGTGGGTTCGAATCCCGGCTCGTACCAATGAGTTTTTCAGAACTAATGTACGGAATATTTACCGTTAGCTTTTCGGTGAAGGAAAACATCGTGAGGAAACCGGTCTAATCCCAATGAGGTCTAGTTTTCCCTCTGGGTTGGAAGGTCAGATGGCAGTCGCTGTCGTAATACTACATTGTTCGTATTTCGTAGTGCCTATGCCAAATCTCGGGATTAGGTGTCAAAGCGGACCCCGGGCTTTAGGGGCACAACCGGGATTAACGCTAGGGGGATGATGGAGGTTTATTTATACCTAGATGGCGTTACTGTGTTAAGCAAAGGTTTAAACAGTACCTTACAAAATGAATGGTACAGAGACCTCTATGAAACTAGCTACATTACGATTTAAGGCGCTATAGTATCATGGTCTTCTCTCCCTCTCGCTGAGCATAAGCGTGAGCGAGATGGAAGTGCGTGTTTGGAAGCGCGGATATCATGTTTTTTAATTTTAATTTTGTGCGTTTAAATAAATAAAAAAGTAATCACTAAGTTCCCTCAAACATGATATTGCCGATTTTTAGAACCAATGTTAATATGTTTAGCTATTGTGCATAATTTGCTACGAATGTTTTAAGTGAATTTTGATATGTTTTACACCTATGTTCGTGATTTTTTTCTATCGAGCGAAAATTGCTTAATCGTGTTTCGAATTACTGATTTCTCTGCAGAAAAGCCTCAAGATTACTATTCGTATTTTTTTGAAACCATATTATTATAAACAGACGCATTATATTGTTTCAAAAACTATGTTCGCTTCACTTCGCTGAACCTATAGCGCCTTAAATCAGTTAACGATTCTGATGTTAGCTACTAGTAGCGCCGCAAAGGTGTCAGAGGGGTCGGACGGGTATACGGGAGCCGACTCGAGGCTAACTTCAGACACGCAAACTTTATACGCTCATTAGTATAAAAGAAAACACAGCATTGGCAGTTTTTAGGGTTCCATACTCAAAGAGTAAGACGGAAAATTACTAAGACTTCGCTGTCCGTCCGTCCGTCCGTCTGTCTGTCACCAGGCTGTATCTCAAGAACCGTGATAGCTAGAGAAATGGAATTTTCACAGATTATGTATATCTGTTGCCGCTATAACAACAATTACTAAAAACAAAATTAAATAAATATTTTTATTGATAATGGTACGAAACTCTTCGTGCGCGAGTCCGACTCGCACTTGGCCGGTTTTTTTTAAATACTAGTCTTAAATATATACAAAAAAAGCACACAATAAAAGGTTAAATAAAACGGTTTGAATTAAAAGTTATACGCAATGCGCTAAAGCTATTAAAGCACAGACTAACACCAACACCTTCCGTCACAAAGTCAAAATGCTGCTCCTTAGTAAAACGGTATACAATATTAAGGAATACTTAAGTAACGAATGCACTGAAAATATATTTATTTTACTGACTGATGATGATGAATGTTCTTAAACCTAAATACTTTTTGGAATTGTATTATACTTACCCATGTAAACATATGACAACACTTCATTAAACCTCCTAATTATTGATTGTATATTTGTGAACCTGGATTATAACTGACGATCTCAATACTGTGTGCATGTTTTTATTCTAAAGTATGAAAATTATGTATTACTAAATGAGAAATAAACTATCTGAATCTGAATCTTATTATTCCTCTAAAGTCGGAAGCTACGCTACGGCCATCAGGAGCTCTAGTATAAGTTTTATCGACAAATATACGTTTTCTAACACGTTTGCGTTTAGTTTCAATTCGTATGGCAACGCGTAGTTCCTAATAGTTACCACCAGAGGCGCTGTTCGCGTTGCCATGAAACTAAACGCAAACGCGTTCGAAAACGTATTGTATCAATAAAACTTATACTAGAGCCTCAGGCAGGCCGTATGCTTAATTGTTTACCACCTTCTTGTATATTGCTTCCTGTCACTAAATGTTAAATTGTAGGTACTTTTACTATCAGGATTAATATATGACACGACAATGGTGCCCAAAAATATATGCCCTAACAGTTCAACAGTTCATCTCTAGTTGTCTTCAATTGTCTAATTTAAATATCTTTAAGCACTATCTTCTGTCATGTGTAATTGGAGATGATTGTACTTGAACAGCGGTATTCTGCATTTTTCCCGCTATTTTAATCGGTTGTTGCTTTTCTAAAACTTACACTGATTTTCTAAGACATTTCTAATCTAAGCAATATTACCGGCTTTGGTGGCAATATATACCTGGCTCGCTGGGAGCGGGTTTTTTTTATCTTTTAGTCCATTTTGAATCTATTGAATAAGACGATAGAGTTCATTATACAATTAACATTTCATGTGGCGCTAACCTTTTTCTTGCAAAAAATGGCACGCGTCCGACCAAACAGTCGTATTGTTAGACTTGAATGCTTTGTTCTGAAGATAAGAAGATCAGTTCAGTTCAGAAAATCTCAACTATACAGACGCAGACGAACATGGTGTAGCTTGAACAAAAGTAAGTGTCAGGAAACAATCAGCTACACGATTGGCAAACATTATTGTTTTTTATTTAGTCAAAAGTTATTGTAGGTAGTGATCTCTGCTCCACTGCACCTGTCACTACCTACTAAGTAATAAGAATATTATGTAATCAGAATTCTACTCTGTCCTTTTGCTTTAATTTTGAAGCATTTGTTTTTGACAACTATTCTTGTTAATTTTTTTAGTTATTAACACTGACTCGGATTTCGTAAATTTATTACGTATTAATCCAATAAAAACAACCCGTGAAAATTGGTTTTAAATGACAAGAATTATGTGAAAAAGTATTCGGCAAAACAAAAATAGTTAGTAATGTTTACATCATTATCAGACATTGTTAATTTTGTAGCATTTTCGATGCAGCGTAGTGTTGTTAACGGAATTGGTATAAACTATTTCAATCGTAATGCTTAATTAGCGTTAATAATGTCAATATTTACCCTAATTAACAATTTTGTTGATATTGTCCATGCCAATTCCGATAACACCACCACGCTGCACCAAAAATGCTCCAAAATTAACGATGTCTGATCATCATACATGACTTTATAGAACTTTATAGCCGATAATTTTCATAGCTCGAAGCGTTCATAGCCCGGCGGCGCCTGCGTATCGGAAACGATAACACAGGTCAAGCAAAGACGGCAGGGGTCAGTCTTTGGATGGGTGACCGCCTGTTTGAGTGGTTACAATAAATGAGCGCTTCCGTGCTTTGGAAGGCACGCTAAGCAGTTGATCCCGGTTGCTGTCTATGACAGTAGTCGTTAAGCCGAGTTAGAGGCCTACGGGCGGCTTAAGAACCTCTAACAGTCGAGTTGCCCACTCACTTGACAAAGGGGGGACAACTGTCACTTGCGTCCGCAGGAGCTACCTACCACAACCCTGCACGTTGGTACTATACCAAACTCAAAGGCCAAAATAATAATTGCCATACGATTAAATAAATAGCCGATAATCATTATTTTCACTGTTGTGGTGTATTGCACTGTGAGGCTATGATATTATATTACAGGCGTTCTTTCACAGCTCACATCTCTACTGAAACTTGTGTTGTGCTCAATTACGTCCGCCCATAGTCCAGGCAATGAACTGACAGCTTGTATGGAAAATATGTCAAATTTGGAAATAATTTATAATAGTAGATTTTTTTTATGTAATGGATATATTATCAATTAAATAAGGCGTCGCCAAAAACGGCTCTCTACTCCGGCCCGGCCCTCGGAAAGAAAGCACGAGAGCCCACGAGTTTGAAATAAAGCAAACCAACTTAGTGACAAAATCCAATAAAATTTCAGACATCAAAAAAATTATAACTTAACTAGCTTCTGAAAAGTCAAAAAAATGTAAATAAATGGTTTTATAAATCTTTATTTTGGTTCATTTACATTTGCTCTATAATATTAAAGATAAATAATTTAAAAAAAAAACAATTCATTCTTTTTTTAAATTTATATAAATACTTCCGGATGGAAAGTTTGTTGGATTCTTGAATAAAAAATCTTAGATCAATGTTTTAAACTGATATAAAGAAAAAAAACGCTATTATAAATTAATGTTTTTCAAAACCGTATTTTGCCTGGAGTACCATAACATAAAACCTTTTATGACAATATCATTGTCCAACACTTAAAAAAAACAGGATACAATGAGTGGCTTCATGATGAGAACGAAACAATGACTGTTTCACATGCTTCTGAATTAACAAACATTCTTCAATTGGTTCAATCTAATACGAAATGTACGAGTATTAATTGGAGAATTATTAATTAAACCAATACGCATGTACGCCCAGCTATGAATGTCAGTATTTTTGTGGCAAATTTATTAGATTGACACAAATCTCAAAATAGGATACCTACTCATATTTAAACTACATACCTACACCAAGTCTCTTAATTTTACTTTAAGGCCTCTTTGCCAAACGGTGGTTGGTGGTTGAGGATAGTGTCCACTGCCTGGCAATAATTAATATGTTGATGGGGGAGTAGACAGGGTGAGTGTGGACTTCACCCCAGAGGGGTTTATGGCAGTCCACACTCAGAGAGAGACTCTGAAGTACTGTCAACACAATAGTAGTTCTTTATTCATTAACTCACACGGTATATATACGAGTAGCTACATGTATTATCATTCGCACATCTCGCACGTAGGTACTTAATCTACGGCACGTATTATACAATATCTAATCGCTAATTTAAAATGTGCCTCGTCGGCACAGCCTTACTTGCCACACTTCAAACACACATCTATCGCGGGCCCGCCGCGGGCAGGCGCGCCCGCGTTCGATGTGTGTTTGAAGTGTGGTTTCAATGTTTTACAACTTGCGCGGGCCCGCGCCCGACCCGCGCCCGCGACCGGTGTGTGGAGGCCTTTAGTCTTTTTTATACCATACTAGAAGGCATATTATAAAAAAGTTAGTTGCCTATGTCAAATAACAGTTTACAAGGAAAATTGTGTTTAAAATTGTACAGTCACCCACCAGCAGATATTTGACATAGTAAAGCGGGTAAAAATGTATCAAGAAGTAGAGTCGTGTAATAAGATATTAATGTGCTCTTTGTTAAAGAATACGATAATAGTACATTACTTAGCTAGGGCGGTAAAACCAAGAATGTCTTAAATCGCAGGTATTTGACGCCCGAGCCGAAGGCAGGGGCGACAAACATGCTGCCGGAGGCTTTCTTTATTACCGCCAGTGGTGAGTACACAATTTTACGTCTCGGATCGTGGTCTGCGGTAATTGCTACTTACTATTAATGGCCAGGTATGACATAAATAAATAAACAGACTAACGGGTAGACGTAATTTCTAAAATGTTCTGTTGTGGATTTATGGCAAAGAATAATTTAAACAGGAAATATAAATAGAAATAGAATCGTTTATTGCATACCTATCACATTACAGACGTGGATAGTATTAATAAGTAGATATACATGTGACACCCTGCAAGGGCACAGCAATATAGACGACCGCTTTAGCCTAGTTGGTAGTGACCCTGCCTACGAAGCAAGAGGTCCTGGGTTCGAATCCCGGTAAGGGCATTTATTTGTGTAATGAGCACGAATATTTGTTCCTGAGTCATGGATGTTTTCTATGTATTTAAGTATTTATTTCTCTATATAAGTATCTATATCGTCGTCTAGTACCCATAGTACAAGCTTTGCTTAGTTTGGGACTAGGTTGATTTGTGTAAGATTGTCCGCAAAAAAAAAAAAAAAAAAAAAAAAAAAAAAAAAAAAAAAAAAAAAAAATCACTGCAGAGGCGCACACTGATGGTTTCCACGTCATCAGAAGGAAGAGAGTTGCGTCTCTGTTGAGCAGAGTGCGTGGCAGTTCTAACACCATCCTGAGTATGTTTGCTGAGCGCCTGGACTGCCCCATGACAAAACACTGGGTAAAGATCATCACTGGCCAAATAAAGTGATGATCTCTGCCCAGTGTCGCAAATAAGTATGTAATATTAATTATTTATGTAGCCTTATTATTATTATTATTATTCCCTAATCATAAATTTGTCAATTATTCTTCTTAATGTTAAAATATGGGTTTTTGCCTGAATTAAATCAATTTTATTTTATTTTTTAATATCACAGGTTAGGGGTGTGACCTAAGATTTTTTTACGATGCCATTCAAACCTGTTTTGGAAAGGAACTAATGTGTGTATGGGAGCAAAGAACTACAATGAAAGACCATAAATACCCAAAAATTTGAATCAAAGATACGGATCTCGCTTGCATCAGCCGAAACGCATCATACTAATTGGCAACTTTCCTAAAAATATTATTAGTCCGTCAGTTAGATTATCAAAAAATATTCGATAAGTATTTTTTATTTTGTCAATCATACAAACAATGGTGAAGATATAGCCCGTTAAAGTTTGTCGTGCCGTCATATTACATAATCAGAATCAGAAATCATTTATTGTCAAATTGTGCGAGTACAGTAGTTGTTATAGGACTAAGTTATGCGTGTGTCACAATCAACCGCTTAACGGTATACAATAATTTTAAAACTATGTATCAAATTAATTATAATATTTATAGTAATAGTGGAACATGTCACTACAAATATAAAACCATCATAAAAAAAAAGTAATTATATTATATACAGAAAATATTCAATTATGTCAATAAAATTTTAATTACAGTACCTTATCCTTAATAATTTTTATTTCCAATTATCTATTATGTTTAATTACTTTCATTTTTTTGAAAAAATCATTTATTGTATAAAAACATTCGTCAACCAATAAAGTTCTCAGCTTAGAGAGAAATTTGTTCTTGGGGAGTTCTGTCCATGAGATAGGCAACGTGTTGTACACTTTAATAGCCATGTGATAACAGTTTTTTTCCTTGACTTGTAATCGGCATTCAGGAGCTATTAACGCCTTATGCGTAGCTGAACGCTTTCCGTCATTACATTTCTTAGTAAATAACTCTGGATTGTTAATTACAAATTTACAGATTTCTAAAATGTACAAACTCGGAACTGTCAGGATCCCATACTTCTTAAACAACGGCTATTATGTTATGGTACCTACACTTTTTAGCATAATGGGACGTCACGTGGAACTTTAACGGGCTATATCCTCACCATTTGTTGTTATATACTTTTTACCCAGGAAATTACCCAACTGACATAAAAGTATGACGTCACAGGTCACATTATGCTATTTGTATTAATCGTTGTTGAAGATCAAGTAAATTGCTATTACGGTCGCGAATAATTTGGTGGTTTACTATCCATGTAGCAACACTTCATTATCAATTTTAACTTATATACTGCTATTTATGTAATCCAGTGACCAAACAATGCCATAGGTACGAAAAATAATAAGTTTCCACCAAAAATTTCATTTTTGGTACAAGCTTTTACTGCCGACTGTTATTTTCTGCATACCATCATCAAGTACTCATTGAGACGATTATAACGAGCCTAAACTCGATGGGGTTGGTCGTTTTATTGCGGAGTTCCTATGGCCACCTTCCAGCTCCAGCAGCGATCAGCTCCATGTCATCATAATATTGCATTGTCATGCGATATACATATGCTTGGAAAATTTCAGCTCAATTGGATAACGGGAAGTGACTGAAAAATGGTTTGCAAAATTTGACGGACAACTTACATACTTATACATATTTACATACTTACGAACAGTGCAAGTTAATGTAAAGCTTGTAAAAATTAAAATAAAATGATTATATGGTATGAAATTGTGAATAATTATGTGGCTTGTAATATTTTTTATAATTTATTTTATTCGTATGGCTAATTCAATCGTTCTTATAATCTAATGTTCATCTGCTGGACCCATTGGATAGCCTCGTCATTTTCCAAGGTGAACAAGTCCTCCTTGCCCGCTGTACTTGGTGAGCGGGCACGCACTGATGATGTGCGCGATATTCTGCTCGGCGGCGCCGCACTCGCACGCCGGCGAGTCTCTCCATCCACACTGGTGCATGTATGCTCGGCTGCGACCACAGCCGGTCCGTAGTCGATTTAGCTGGCACCAGTCTCTTCTGGGCAGTGAAAACCCCGGCAACTTCACAGTGGGGTTTATTGAGGTTAGAACAGCCCCGACATCTCTCGGTGGATTTTCTGCCGATTCTTGCTTCCACTGCTCCGATATTTCAAAGTGGCTACCTAGAAGCTCCATGGCCGTGAGATACGGAGGATGGCGCGACTTTAACCGCTGCGACGGCGGATTGGTGAAGTCTTCGTGTACCGGTAGTTCAGGGTTAGCCAGGATCTTTTGCGCTTCGCGGACTAGTGCGTTTTGCCTTCTAAGGTGTGGAGGTGCGATATTACTTAGTGTCGGTAGCCACTGCAGTGGAGTTTTCTTTATCGTTCCCGAAATACACCTCATCGCCTGATTCAGCTGCACATCTACACGTTGCGTATGCGCACTATTTAGCCAAACTGGCGCGCAGTATTCAGCCGCTGAGTACACCAAGCTAAGGCCGGTTGTACGAAGTACATCAGCACTTGCACCCCATGATGTTGCAGTCAGCCTGTGCAAGATGTTATTTCTAGTTTGTAGCTTAATGCTGAGTTTACTGGTATGTGCGGCAATGGTGAGGCTACGATACACATTATAATATTATAAATAGATGAATATGAGTACTTAAATAAATAAATGAGGAAACTATACCTACCCAATTGAAGGTGCCGCCTAACAGTACCGACTTATTTGTGCGAGACTTTCAAAGGGCTTAGTCCTTGTCACATAATGTTGTAAAAAATATCCCAATGCTCATAATAATATCAACGTACACAGTATACAATAACATTTTATCATACAATAGCGTAAGTACCTACAATAGTCACGTCCGCTCTTGTTTTTTTCCCTATTTTTAATGCGAGGAAGGTGGCGAACTAGCTATAGCCTGCCTGATGGTTTACCACGGTTCGACGACCGCTTTATCCTAGTTGGTAGTGACCCTGCCTACGAAGCAAGAGGTCCTGGGTTCGAATCCCGGTATGGGCATTTATTTGTGTGATGAGCACGAATATTTGTTCCTGAGTCATGGATGTTTTCTATGTATTTAAATAAGTATGTTTATCTTCGTTTAGTACCCATAGTACAAGCTTTGCTTAGTTTGGGACTAGGTCGATATGTGTAAGATTGTTCGCATAGACAAGACTCGCTTGCGACTCCAAAGAAGTAACAAGCGCGTTGCCGACCCTTTTTTTTATTATTTATTTATTCGTATGGCTAAATTAAAATCATTCTTAGTTAAAAATGCATGCAAATTGGAGCAGTACGAGTACACCCAATTGCTCGATCCATTGGGTTACGTTGGCCTGGTACTTGGTGAGTGGGCACTCGCGGATAATATGGTCCATGTCCTGCACCGCAGCACCACACTCGCATGCTGGAGACTCCCTCTATCCACATTTATGTTTTTTTTTAATTGAGGACGCCTCAGCAGCAGGGACCGGAACCGGTTTCCCTTCTAAGGGTTTTCTATATGGTTATTTTAGAAGTTATATTTGAAACCCTATCCATAATGGTAACCTTATGATAAGGTACCGATAGGGTAACCCTATTGTTATGGTAAGCATATCGGATGTGGTAACCATAAGTTAACCCTAAACAGAACCCTATCTTACTAGGGTTAAATTATAACTTAAAAGGGGTTTGCTCAGCATCATATGTTTGCATAGGATGATAAGTAACTTTATTACAGTGTTCAGTGGAATTGACATGAGAGACTTCACTATATGTTCTCATTTGATTAAATAAATTTATTATTACAATTTTGGCCCTCAGAGACCTTATACATCTCTAAGAATTTGGTTTTTTTTATACTTGCAAAACATTGATAATGTCGTTTATTTTCTTATGAATGATGTATAATTTAGAATCAACAATAGATATACTTATTGACTTGGTGCCCGTGTAGCAGAATTAATATTTTGATTTTGCTAGAGACAAACGCTGCAAGTAACCCCCCACATTAAATATTATTAAGTACGTAAGTACTTGGAAAAACTATCAATATTTACCCAGAGGTCCTTGGAGTACCCGGAACTATAGGTACGATAGTCAATAGATAAATACCTAATATGAATTAAATAATTAAATCTTACTTTAAATAGAAATGTGCCAATGGTTATTCACATTTAATGTTTATAGTGTGTAGTAAAAAATATCTTAGTAAATTAAGAACTTGTTATTTTATAGAATAATAAATATTAGTATGATGGCGATATACCGGCTGATTAAAAATTTAATTCGTAAAATTTTAGGAACATAAAAAATTATTGTGATCTTCAATGAAATAATATCGTAAAATTTAAATACCTACTAGTTAACATTGAATAATATCAACTAACAACAATAATTTCCAATACTAAACAACGTTACTTACATGAGTTACATGAGATCTTCTTTTGCTGTTTCAAACGACTTCAATAGAAGTAGGTTCTCAGTACGTCTTCATGTTAACTTTTTATTTCAACACTTTAATCTCCAATCATTGTTATGTTTTGTAGCCCTTGCGCGTGCGTCCCGGAACTGTCTGCGCGGGCGCACTGACTTGGCAAGTTGGCACGCCGTCAAGGTGCTCGTGTCAGCGATTGACTATGCAGTGAACTACGGGATTCCTAGGTTTGATGAGCAAATAATAACAGTGCAGATATTTAAGAAATAACACTAGGTACATTCAGTAATTCTACTTATATTTTTAATTATTGTTTTGACAATGTATTTGGATGAATCTACTTTTTTTCTGTCGCTAGTTGCCATTGGTTACGTCTCCTCGGTCACTTTTTAGGGTTCCGCAAAAAAGGAAAAAGAAAAAAGCGAAAGTAAAAAGCGGAACCCTTATAGGATCACTTTGTTGTCCGTCCGTCCGTTTGTCAAGACCCTTTTTCTCAGGAACGCGTGAATGTATCCAGCTGAAATTTATATCAAATACTCAAGTCTACTGTCCCTTGAAGCTGTGAAAAAATCAAACTTCTAAGCCAACGCAATCAAAAGATACAGCCAGCAAATTTTGCGAAATTCTTAAGGGAATCAAAACCGTACTTCCCGTGAACTCAGAATCTTGAAATTTTGTACGAAGCAACGTCTTATAGCACAGATTAAGGGAAATTAAATTAGAATTTTTAATTACATCACCGAAAATTTTATGTCCAGTATAAACTGACACGCACTAAATATGTGAATACATACTTTGTGAGTGTCATTTTATAGTGGACATGTTTCTATTGTCCGGAACCCACGGTGCGCAAGTCTAACTCGCACTTGTTTAACTATGATTTTGCTGGTTTAAATCCAGCAAAAATATTGTTGACATTTTAAACCTGTTTTCTTATGGGTCTGCTTCGAAGCATGTGAGATTATGTTGTATCTATTTATCTAAGAAACTCTGTCATGTTTGTTCCGGCTAAAGGACAGAATTGTTTTACCTATTCTGTCCTAAAATAGGTATTAACAATTCTTTATTTTAGCCAGGAGAAATTGTTGGTTAACTACATACTATGTTAAATCGTTTTTCTTTCGCTTGGAGGCTTTCGCAGGTTGAATGCATTAAAAATGATTAATTATCAAAGCAAACTAAATATCCACAACCAATCCACAACATATTAAATTAATTAAATGTGATTCAGACAAATTAATTATTATATATATATTATTAAACGTTAAAATACACAGTTTGTGTCGAAAATTTATATTCGCCGTAGCCACCTATTATGCACTTCTGCTGAATAAAAGTACCTAATACGACCGATAAGAAACAATCCTGCAACTACCATTAGGCGCCTTTTGACGTCCGACAAAATGTATCTGCATGCATAACAATTAGGAAACTGATCATTTTGAAGATGAATTAGTCTGAAAGCATTGATTTTGACGACTTTGACGACCGCTTTAGCCTAGTTGGTAGTGACCCTGCCTACGAAGCAAGAGGTCCTGGGTTCGAATCCCGGTAAGGGCATTTATTTGTGTGATGAGCACGAATATTTGTTCCTGAGTCATGGATGTTTTCTATGTATTTAAGTATTTATTTCTCTATATAAGTAGCTATATCGTCGTCTAGCACCAATAGTACAAGCTTTGCTTAGTTTGGGACTAGGCTGATTTGTGTAAGATTGTCCGCAAATATTTATTTATTTATTTATTTATTTTTACAATAATAGGTACAATTCAGGTGAATTGTGTTTGACGCAAACCAAATTAAACTCATATTTGTATACGTTTTCATTTGTAGGTACAACTATATTGCCTCCCTTGGAGTCCATCCATATATAAGTAGAGGTCAAATCAAACTAATAGGTAAAGTAAAATAAAACTCAAACAAAGTAAACGAGGTTTTTTGTTGGTTTTAATTAGATAAACACAATCAGGGGGCCGATTTTTGACTTTCGAGCGCTCGAAAATTAAATAAAAGTAAATACAATTGTAGTGATAAAATCGCAGGCACTTACTTTCTACCGATATAATTAAATACGAGTGGTCAATGCCACTCGGTTTAAAATTTTCTATCGCTATTTCAAAATAGCATTTCATAATTTTTGACTGTTTTCGAGTGAAAAAGTCGAGCGCTCGAAAGTCAAAAATCGGTCCCCTGTTCTTGACACAATTTCCTAATAGATTCTCTAATTCCCGCTGATCAATGCTGCGAAGAAAAGTTATGTAATACGTAATACTTTTACTACTTACCTACTACATTGTTTATGAGGTTTTTTTTCTAGTCAGCCACGGTTCAAAGTCGTCTCTAGGGAAGAGCAACTAGTACATAATAAACCATAAACATACCTAAAATTAAATCATGGCTCCTAGACACGCGTTGTGGGGTTGTTTTAGAAATGAGCACTGACAATTATAGTGGTATGGTTGGTGCCTGCCACCACGATTGCTCACGGCCATTATATGCGTTTTGCGTGACATTAGTTCATTTACTCAGAGTATAGAATACTAGAGAGAGGACAAGCCGCCGGCGGCCGTGTCGCAGCTGTATGCTCAATGGGCATACACTGCCATACTGTGCACGCATGCTGATCGCAGAGAATATTACGTTTTTTCCCAAAATGCCTGATATGATGCTCGTTTATTGTCAAATAAGCGTGTAGGTATACAAGAGTGTGTGTTTTAGATGTGTGCGTGCTTTGTCTTGTCGATTACTTGGGCGTTGTGTGGGTTAATGTACTTGCGACAGGCTCACTCTATACAAATCGGCCGCCATGTCCGATCTCCTTATATTCATACATCTGTGTTCATTTACCTAGGCAAGAGTTACTGAATAATAAATATTTTCTCACACCGGTTTCAATAATAACGGTAACCAACTTCACTAATGAAACCGGTTTAAAAAATCCTAATATCTTAAATATTCATAAGATGTTTAGACGAATAATCTTAACCATGGTTTTTTTGTGGCTATGTACCTACCTATTGGTAACAACTAGCTAGTTAAGCTAGTTCTAGTGTGTACACACAATCATCTATGTGTTGTTTCCGGGAATATTGCCAGAGTTGGGAACAATGTAGTCAACATTTCTCGGCAATATTGCTCGGAGTTGGAATAAAAGTGTATTTAAAAAAGTATATAAGTATTTTGAATAGGTCAAGTGAATCAAGATCAAGTCTAGATCGAGATCAAGTGGTGGCGGTGGTTTTTTATCAAGTGGTTGCGAATGATTTCGAAGAATTTCTAATATAAGATGTATGTATTTGTTAGAAATCAATAATTTAGCAGGAAATATAAGTTTGAGACCACAGCAAAAAGCAATGCACCAATAGTTAAGTTAAACAGGGTGAAAACATATAACAATTATTTAAAATTTATTTTCTTGCAAGATTCAGTGATAACAATAAGGAAAACAGCAGATTGTTAACCCACATTTTCAACGGTAAACTACCATTAACTTTTCCGGTAAATTACTTATAGTGCTACCGAAGTGTGCCAAACCAATAGACAATAACCATTCAAGATATTACTTTTCTACTTTACCACGGCGGTGGCAAACAAGTTTAGGACGTTTACAACTATGCGAGATTTGAGTAATAAGGACAATTATATTATATATACATATATGTAGTGTATTTACATTAAGTAGTTTATTTAGCCCAATGGTTAGCTGGTAGAGAATGCCATTTGGCATTAAGCTCGCCAGTTGTAATTTTTTTTCGTATTTTATGCAATAAAGATTAAATAAATAAAAATATAAAATATTTATTATTTTTAACTCCTACCTACCTAACTACCTAGGTACAGTCAAAGAATTTAATTTCCTACCCATTTAGGACTATTTCAAAGTGACACTGTAAATAAAATCATAAGAAGTCTCTTACGTTTTGATTGATTACGTCACTTTGACAAAGTCCAAAGTGGGTAGGAAATTAAATTCTTTGACTGTACCTCTGATTTTTATAAATAAAATTGGCTATGCACAAAACTTTTAATTAATTCTAAACTTACCTCATTTAAAGGTAGGTACACTTCTAATTAAACATCTACACACCTTTCACTTGAACTGTTCTTTAAACCAGCTTTTTTGTACTTACAAAGTTATCGAACTCGGGTCCAGAGGCGATTAAAAAAAATAAAGTGACAGATTTGGCGATAGCGGGGTCCGGTCGCCAGGCCGCGGAGTGCGCGACTAGCGAGAGACATCGCTATTAGGGATGTCTGAGTCGATAAAAATATCGATTACTTGATACTGGCAAATTTGTGCCGACTCAGTTCATTGATTTTTACTATTATTACGTATAGACTGGCTACCTAGAACATTTTTCTTGACGTCTTGGCAGGCCGCGACCTTGGAATTCAGTACTATTTAGCGACCTCCCCTCTCCTGCCAGCCCCTGACTGTGCAAAGGTAACTCAATGAGAGTAGACAATGCGGAAACTTAAATGATATGGGATGTCTGCTCTATACCATATAACTCAATGACTCAGTTGGCCAGAACGCCATAAAATATATAAAAGAAGAAGAAAATTATCTTTTATATTCACCATTATTTTATACTACTTTACATACAATTACGGTATAATTTTTTATTTTAGTGCCAATTATTTTAAATTGTTATCTGTTCTTTAAGAAAAAACAAACATCATATTTATCTACTGTAATTTTTTTTGTACTTTTTATATTTTAAATAACTGAGAAGAACTGTTGAAATTTACTATGTCAAGTTATGAAATGTAATGTTTTAGTCATACTTTTTTAAGGAAATAAAGAGGCTTTATACTTAAATATATTATATTCACCATTATTAAGCCCCTTACTTTCAAAATAAACTGTTAGTTACTAGAATAATCAGTAAGATTATGTCTAAAACACAACTTAATGATAAACAGTTCAAATTTTAATTTTTATTGTTATTATTGTCTCACTGGAATATATATACTTGAGCTTTGTGTATTTGTAAATCGTTAAATCTGCGGTCTCAGTAAGTATACCTAAATAATATAACTACTATTCCTAGAGTTCACAATAAAATCATGCAAAAAAGTGCCTTCATTGCCGCCGTAACTTACCTGTAGATTTAAAAGTGCTCTGAAGCGTTGGCTTATTATAAAAGGTATTTTACGTCATACCTGGCCATAAAGTAGGAATTACCGCACGCTATGCGTGCGGAAAACCCCACTTCCTGGCCAGATAGAGACGTAAAATTTTGTACTCACCACGGGCGGTAATAAAGAAAGCCTCAGAGCGCATATTTATCGCCCTTGCCTTCGGCTCGGGCGTCAAATACCTGCGATCTGAGACATTCTTTGTTTAACCGCCCTAGGTAAGTAATGTACTATTATAGCATGAATGAGTTTTCACAGACGTGCCGTAATTAATTATAATATAAGTGCATGTACTTAATATTAGAAATATGTACTTTCTTCTTTTTTTATATTGTATGTCCGTGATCGACACACTGTTGTGTCTAAATATGTAGTATGTCAATTAACATTCTTGCACAGTTCAACAATAAATTATGTTTTATTCTATTCAAAAAAAATATCTCTTAATATTTACTTATTTATTATTTACTAGACATCTCATTTCACACCTCTATTACAAGTAAGACTCGTAATTGCAGTCTTTTTGCAACCCTACCTTGACCGCCTTTCACCTTTCGTCGCACTCAGTGTAATAATTAGGGATGGGTCGATTACTTAACGACTAATTCATAAAAAAAAACTTGCAGACAGACCAAGTAAACTCAAAATCATCATCATCATATCCGAAAGACGTCCACTGCCTTACGTATTCCGACATAGACTTTTCTGTGTTAACAATGTATCAGCGTATTCGGTTTGGGGTGTTTCACGCACCAACTTGATAAAGAAAACGTAATCATACACATCATCATCATTATCATATCAGCCGAAAGATGTCCACTGCTGGACATATGCCTCCCCCAAAGAGTGCCATAATGACCAGTTCTGCGCGCGGGTGGCGGACTCCCGCGACCTTTACCAGGTCAACAGCCACGCTGCGCCTTCCGGTACGTGCTCGCCAAGCCCATATCTACAGCCCCCGCGGCTATGAAGTCAATCCTGACACATTGCAGAACTATAAAGTTTCTGAATAATGACAATGTCAACCATAGGAAAAAATTGCATATTCAACCCTAGAGGCATGTCTCAGGATTGATTTCATAGCCGCGGGGGACTATAACTACATGTTTTTCCAAAAAGGCTTGGAGTTTTGCAAATGGTGGAGAAAAAGCCAAAAATTGGCAAACGTATATGGGAAAAGCTGTTCCTTGACAAAAAATTTAATTATGACGTTGACATTTTGACATTTAATAACAAATTTTATCTGGCCGTGGAAAATGTTTTTCACTACACCTGGGCAGCTAACAAGATTTTATAGTTATATTTTACATGACGTTTTGGTACATTTGGGCCGCAAAACTTGACCATAAAACCTATCGTGCTAACTGGGTTTTACCATTTTTCTTGCCCTTTTTTCCCAGTATCGATAGTGAGTACATCACTAGAGGCTCGCGTCTTGCGCAAGCACACTTTCGCCACTGCGCCGGCGCCATGACAGGTAGCTTACATGTGATGCCTTATTTACAATATTTTTTTTTTGCGGATATCTTACACAAATCAACCTAGTTCCAAACTAAGCAAAGCTTGTACTATGGGTACTAGACGACGATAAACATACTTATATAGAAAAATAAATACTTAAATACATAGAAAACATCCATGACTCAGGAACAAATATTCGTGCTCATCACACAAATATGTGCCCTTACCGGGATTCGAACCCTGGACCTCTTGCTTCATAGGCAGTGTCACTACCAACTAGGCTAAAGCGGTCGTCTTATTTACTTGTATTACCATTGATAGGTACAGAGATCAATAGTATAATAGTAGATTGTCTCAAGGGAGCAAAATGATATCTTTAAGACGAGGGCAGTGTATTGAATCCTGAGGGAACGGAAAGACTCTAAAATAGAATCTTGAGAATAACAAGGGATTCAAGTGTGCGTACGGAAGACGGAAATAATTTTGCTACCACATAGTGCTGGACCGGTCATTGTGGCACTCTTTAAGGGGGGCCTATGTCCAGCAGTAGACGTCTTTCGGCTGATATGATGATGATGATGATGAATGCTGATAGTGCTTTACACACCTTCTGTGACGAAAATTGAAATTAAACAGGAAAATCAGGGAAAAAGTACAACATTGATTCCCTGTCAAGATATATACGGAACGTACAACAATATTGGGCAAAGGACTTTCTGAAGGTGGGCATTTTCAATAATTCGTGTACCCAATTAGCATAATTTGTTAAACAAAAATTAACTCAGTGTCAGTTTTGTAACGACAATTAAGTATTTAGTTTGTATAAAAATTTAGTTTTTCTTTTCAATATATAAACCATATGCATATAGACCTTATTTAAATGCGAAGAATTATGCTTAACTTTCGTTACAAAACTGACACTGGGTTAATTTTTATTTAACAACTCACGCTAATTGGGTACACGAATTTTTAAATATGCTTGGTATCTTTATCATACTGTGATCATAATAATTCGATGTGGTATGCGATATGTCGTGTCGAGTAAGATTGAGTCATCATCATCATCATCATATCAGCCAAAAGACGTCCACTGCTAGACATAGGCCTCCCCCAAAGAGTGCCACAATGGTCCTGAGCCACCCGCATCCAGCGGACTCGGAACGGCCGTTGATAATGTCAACCCGGAGCGGCCGTTGATAATGAATGTCAATCAATAGGTATCATTTTTGTAATTTTTACCAATATTTAGATTCACAATAAGAAAGTACTTTAATGATAATTTAGTCAATTTTATCTTGTTTATCTAGATTATTTTTGAATTTCATATTTATCATTCAATCTTAATATTGAATTAATTACTATCTATACATACAGGGCATTTTTGTAACACAGGCTTTGTAGGTATTTTTTGAATCATCATTTCATTTCATTTTCATTTATTTAATTCATTAACAATTTTCATTGTGTTTGAATAATTAGTAAAACATAAGTCGAACAATTAAATTACAATAAATAGTGGAACAATTCAATTACAATAAAGAATTAAAATATAATAAAATGTCAAACAATAAAATTACAATAAGTAGGTAGTCAAAGAATTAAATTACAATAAACAGTCAAACAAAAAAATTACAATAAAAAGTCAAATATTTAAATTAAGTGGTATAAGATTATAATAAAATGTCAAACAATAAAATTACAGTAAGTAGGTAGTCAAAGAATTAAATTACAATAAACAGTCAAACAAAAAAATTACAATAAAAAGTCAAATATTTAAATTAGTTTAAGATTATATTAGTTACAGATTGTCCCATTATAAAAATAGTAATAGTAAAATAAATCAGTCCACCTTGTGGGGGGGGCTACCCATGCTGCGCCTTCCGGTATGTGGTCGCCACTCAAGAACCTTTCCGCCCCAATGGCCATTGGTTCTACGTGCAATTTTTTGAATAAATCGTTCAAATTATTTGAAATCAAACGGTTTTTCTTTCAAATTTTCCGGCCTTTGCAGGGGTGTTATTCGCTACGCGTTAATGCGGCTCACCCCGCCGGTCACCCGTTACGAAACTAGACCTCTACCTACGCTTAATTACTACGCGGTGCAGTAGTCACACTAAATATTAGCTATTTACCACAAGCACAGATCACTAGCAACCGATTTAACTATGCCATACTTAAGCTTTTCTAAGGAGGCATCCGTTAGCAACAGGCCGGCATATCCGTTGCCGTACAGGTGTTTAAAACCAGTTAAGTAGTAGGTATACGTCACAGAACCGTGTCATGGAATGCGTAACCCATAACCTGCTTATAACTCAGTACCTTTACTCGTGTTGTGTTCCTAGGGCATTAAAAGATTTGTTTTCACGGGTCTGTCGCAGAATTTATTTACCTTTATTTCTGACCTTTAGACACGGGATGCACGTAGGGTTGCCATACGTCAGGATTTGTCCTGACATGTCAGGATTTTTGACCCTTTGCCAGGATTGCCGCCGGATTTGGCAAGTGTCAGGATTTTTAGAAATTACCTCATAAAATACAAAATATTTTTTTTATATATGTTTTTATTATATTTTGACGACCGCTTTAGCCTAGTTGGTAGTGAGCCTTCCTACGAAGCAAGAGGTCCTGGGTTCGAATCACGGTAAGGGCATTTACTTGTGTGATGAGCACGAATATTTGTTCCTGAGTCATGGATGTTTTCTATGTATTTAAGTATTTATTTCTCTATAGGTATAAGTATTTATATCGTCGTCTAGTACCCATAGTACAAGCTTTGCTTAGTTTGGGACTAGGTTGATTTGTGTAAGATTGTCCGCAAATATTTTTTTTTTTATTTATTTATTTATTACAAAATTTACACAGTTTTAATGAATAAAATGATACAACTCTGTTACAAGAAATGTCAGGACTTTTAGGGTGATGTCAGGATTTTTTATCAGGAGGTGCATTATTGGAGAAACGTAAATTTTGCGGATCCAATGATGGATACTATCTATTTAAAATAAATTAACCTAAACTCAACTTGTTCAATTCCAAAATTATTTGAAAGATGTTTATAGCAATCCATAAAATAAACTGAAATTCAAATAGCTGTCATAGTAATTAAATAATTGACAAAAATCTACACTCACTTCCTCAACCATTCGGTTAAGAAATCATGATATGTTCACAGAAGCACTGACCCAACTTCATTTTTAATTCACCATCTTTAAACAAAACGATGAACTCAATGATATTGTGCTGGATGAAAGTAGGATAGACACTGTGTATGGTTCAGTGTTGCCCTATTAGAAAAAATAGTTGCTAGTCTTTATTTTCAACGGTAAAAAATAAAGTGATCATTAATGCCCCCATTCCATTACTGGTGCCACCACGTTACTATATTTTTTTACAGTGTACTATATTTTTGTGTTTTTTTCTGGAAAATACTATATTTCCCCCAAAATTGTTGGCAATCCTAAACACCACATACCTATAATACATAGCCAGTATTGATTGGTGTTCCTATATGGCTGCAGTCTACTACGTGAGCTGTTTGAAATATTAATATGCTGAAATTCCGCTAAGCCGCTTCTAGAATTAAGGTAAGCGTCCGAGTGCACGACGCTGTAGTATATAGCATGGGCACTCTATATGTCAGAGGGACATGGCTTACTTACTTAAATTCGAATGAAGCAAAATCCTCTTAGTTCGAATGTAACCCATATCGCTTTGACATAGAGCGCGGGAAACGTTAGTTTTTATCTAATAAATCGTGATTAGGTACGCGTGATATACAATTAACAATTTGTCCTCATTGTGTTTATGAATGGCTTCATTCATGAGTTTGTCAATAAGGTTACTATGTTTTGCCACGGTTGTGAGTAAACAAGTTGTATTGACATTGAAAGTTAATAAATTAGCAAATATGTTCATAGTGTTTACGCCCAGAGGATTCTGCCGAAAACAAATTATTTTTAGTAGTTCATAATACAATGTTTAGATATTGTTTAGAATTAAATAAGAAAGTAAAAGTAAGGTCATTTCGCCGGTTAGGGACCACTTAGGTGAGTAGGTACGTGAACTGAAAGCATATTTTCTCGTTTTTTTTAGTAAATTCCTATTTCATAACTACAGTCGCCATCACATACATCGGAGCAAACAAGCACGTCACAAACATCGGAACACACCTCTATTTTCAAGGCATTAGGGTGCATGTGCCGATATTTTTGAACACCTATAGTGTACCTATGTATGTGATGGCGACTGTACAAACAATAATGCATAGGTATGTACGGCTAACTGTTTCAATAGGCTCTGTAGAATTGATGTTATCTTCAATTGAAAAAACCATGTCCTTCAAGTGGTCGCTAACCGAAGGTGGTCGCGTAGCCGGCGCAATGACCCTAGAAATCTAACAATTGAAAATACTAAAGCGGCCTTTAGACCTGGCTAAATGCAGTGCACTAAATCAGGGAGGGGAGACAAACCATCTCGCTCTAATCAGTGAGTGTGAGTGAAGTTAGTGCACTGTATTTAGCCAGGTCTTAAGGCCTCCACACACCGGTCGCGGGCGCGGGTCGGGCGCGCGTTGGGCGCGGGCCCGCGCAAGGTGTAAAACATTGAAACTACACTTCAACAGTTCAAACACACATCGAACGCGAGCCAGCGGGCCCGCGGCGCGGCGGGCCCGCGTTCTATAGTCCAGGCAATGAACTGACAGCTTGTATGGAAAATATGTCAAATTTGGAAATAATTTATAATAGCAGATTTTCTTATGTAATGTTATAAAAAAAAAAAACTTTTTTTCAGATCTTTAGTCGATCCATATGATGTTAGTAACAGTGGAGACTTATGAACTACGTTAGTGACAATAATGACAATAAATTAATGATACTTAAATGACAAATAACTTAACGCCCCGGCTTTGCACGGGTTTATATGCATGTATTATACATATAAACCTTCCTCTTGAATCACTCTATCCATTAAAACCCGCATCAAAATCCGTTGCGTAGTTTTAAAGATCTAAGCATACATAGGGACAGCCAGACAGCGGGAAGCGACTTTGTGTTATACTGTGTAGTGATAGTTATATCATCAATTAAATAGTTACTTAGTGACAAAATCCAACAAAATTTCAGACATCAAAAAAATTATAACTTAACTAGCTTCTGAAAAGTCAGAAAAAATATTAATAAATGGTTTTATCTTTATTTTGGTTCATTTACATTTGCTCTATAATATTCAAGATAAATAATAAAAAAAAAACAATTCATTCGTTTTTAAAATCTATATAGGTAAATACTTCCGGATGGAAAGTTTGTTGGATTCTTGAATAAAGCATCTTAGATCAATGTTTTAAAATGATATAAAGAAAAAAAACGCTATTAAAATTAATGTTTTTCAAAACCGTATTTTGCCTGGAGTACTATGTGTGTTTGAAGTGTAGTTTCAATGTTTTACAACTTGCGCGGGCCCGCACCCGACGCGCGCCCGACCCGCGCCCGCGACCGGTGTGTGGAGGCCTTAGATGGCTATAGTTCTTAACAAAGTTCATATAAAATTAGTAAAAATAATGGGGTCCATGCCGCAGGCAGAACATTTGGACGAAGTTTTTTTTTGTAATAAGTTTAATTTTTTTCATTTGTTACATAGTATTAGTTGCTTTTTAATTAAATTTAAGTCAGTTTATATTAAGTAACTTTATGTCAATTTATTAGATATCAAGCGTATGTAATTTTTCTGAAATTATATGTAAAAATAATTGGTAACAAAGGGGAAAATAAAAAGTACCTATTGCTTTCATTGACGTCCTTAATAGTAACAATTTTTCAAGAAATGCAGTACGGATGCATGGAACCTCTAAAATATGCTATCTAGCCCGGATACCAAAATACCCCAAATACTAATCTAGGCATAAAATAATGAGCACCTTTAACACACATTTTAGTGACCATTTCGCATATTTTTAAGTACAATTGTGTGCTCTGCATATAGTTGATCGAAATAAATTAATATTATTATTAAAGTAATATTATGTATGTCTTTGTCATACCTAGAGACTATTTGAAGTCATGCCTGGGGCCGAAACCAATTATTTATCATACAAGGTTTGCTTGCTTGCCAGGCTTAAAGTAAGCCAGGAAGGAGGTGTCAGAAGACATTATAATCTAACGGAAAGCTAGGTTCAGGTGACCGTAACAAAATTTCAATAGCTAGCTGTTATTGTCATCCGAATAACAATTCACGTCTGTAAACATCACGTAGCCGACACCGGGCTTCCGTAGTTTTTTATCCATCTATGTACGTAGGTACTAAATAAATCGGAACCATTTTGTAACACGGAAAAAATACATACTTAAGGTAAAGGTCCTATTCGCCGACGGTGCACTAGTGTACGACACGGGCACTTTATGTCAAAGTGACATGGCATAAATTCGAATGAAGAAAATTTCTCATATATCGCATTTAACCCATACTGGCTTTGACATAAAGTGACAGAGACCTTACTATGGGGGGGGGGGGGGGGTGACTAATAGTTTATTGCGTTAAATAATACAATATTAACTCATACAATATCATAAAAAAAGAAGAGGAATCTAGTGTTCTATGGTGGGTATTCCGCAGCCGTCTTCGCATCCAAATCTTCCTATTCTTCTTCTCGTTCCTCTAATTACAGATACC
The DNA here is from genome assembly GCA_963854355.1 of Epinotia brunnichana. NCBI lineage: Eukaryota > Metazoa > Arthropoda > Insecta > Lepidoptera > Tortricidae > Epinotia > Epinotia brunnichana. The sequence goes on along the minus strand of OY977959.1, from coordinate 1,228,093 downwards.
TTACTTGATGCGAGGTAAGTACCAATTGAACCAAGAATTTAATTAGGAAGATGCATGGTAAATTGTTTCAAATGATGCGAGAGCCTGTTGGTTCGAGAGAATCATCTTAATTCAAATAATATTTTTCTGTGTGAAAATCACTCTACGCCACGTAGCTAATGTAGCTACGGTAGCCTAACAAAAGCCGTGTGTTCGAATCCCGGCTCTTAGAGTCTGGCAAGCGCCAGTGATCGTATACCGGTATTCTTTCTGAGCAAGCGAGCGAAGCGAAGGATGTTCTCCGTTTCAGCTTGGGCCAAAATTCTTTCGTATTTCCAGCTTTTCTCCTCTACAGGCATTTCACAACCGATTCTCCTGAAATTTTATAAGCAGGTTCAATAATTATAAAGATTTTTTGTCAGTTTTTTTTTTTTTTTTTTTTAAGAAACAAGCTTACGAGTTACACAGCTCACAAAGCCATACCTTACAATTGCATTAAAACTAAATAAATCCTTGAACCTGAACGAGAATCAATTTAAATACCTCGAAGGTCTGAGTGAATAATGAAAGTCAAGTCAAATATAAATATTCCCCGACTAATTTCCTTGAACTTGGTTACTTACTTAAATTAGATTGTTTTAAATTATAATTCAGGGTCAACTTCTTGTAAAAGCGGACTGTTACGAGTTTTTTGACTCGCTCGCTCAGTAATGGTACAGTCACGGACTTCAATAGGGAACATTACGCAAAACTCTTCGTAGGTGGCGACACTAGCAGCGTTGACAATGACATTGTATCTCGTTCCCACTTGCGGTATTTTCTATGCAAGCATCCTTTCACTCATTTGACAATCAATTGTGCATGTTTGTGTGAATCCCTATATTCCTATACTGATTTACTATTAGTGGTAGTGCTGCCTCTGGCGGCAGAACATTGCAGTGATGTTCCCTATTGGGAATGGATGAAAATTTTAGAAGTGCCTGATTTTTTTTTGTGATAGGAATAACCTTCCTTAGCACCAGAACCAGCTGCGTCAGTTATTTTTGAAAAATATAAACAGTTTCCTCACTTACGTTTTGGGTTTAGGACGGCGAATGATACACTTTCCTTGATTCGTCTCATATTACAAAAAATATTTTAAATGTCTGACCCTGGCAATGACAAATATAGCTGCTGCAGCTGTCAATATCATTACCAGTGTCAGTTTACCACGGATTTTTAAGATTTTTTCTGTAATATGAGACGGATCAAGCAAAGTGTCTTATAAAAATAAAATAAAAATAAATATTACGGGACAATCTTACACAAATCAACCTAGGCCCAGGGTAAGCTCAATAAGGCTTGTGTTGTGAGTACTAGGCGACGATATATATAATAGATATATACATATAGATACTTATATATATACATATATAACATCCATAACTCAGGAACATATATTCGTGATAAACACACAAATAAATGCCCTGACCGGGATTCGAACCCGGGACCTCCAGCTTCGTAGGCAGAGTCACTACCAACTGGGCTACGGAGGCCGTTGAAATTATTTATTTACCGTCCTTATTTGCCGTCCTAAACCCAAAACGTAAGTAAGGAAACTGTTTATATTTTTCAAAAATAGTTGATGCAGCTGAAAAGCCTGCGACTTTTTTCTGGTGCTAAGGAAGGTTATTTCTATCACCAAAAAAATAAACAGGCACTTCTAAAATGTTCATCCATTCCCAATTGTTGAGCCATTTAGAGCTCACTTTATAATGGACACTTCAAGGCTGGTACTATGTATTATGCAGTGCTCTGTGCCAGCGCACGGGCCAACGTGCAAAGTTTGATAATGGATATTTTCAAAACAAATGATTATTTCGGAATATCAAACGTTCAGATTTTGTAGTCAGTGTTGAGGGAGAGCGTGAAGAAGAAATCGACGCATTGGAAATCTGGTGCTGGAGAAGGATGGGAGTATTGTGGACCGAATTTCGGACCAACAAATCCATATTGGAGGAGTTGAACATCAGACAGCGCCTTTCCTCCACTGTCCAGTCCCGCATTCTAACTTTCTTCGGCCACGTATCACGGCGAGGCGATGGCTCTGTATCTGGTCTGATCTGGTCGGGTCTGGTGGTATCTGGTCTGTGTTTGTGTGGTGTTTCACTGGTGTTGTAGTGCAGGGCGGGATTGAGGGCACAAGAGCGCGCGGCAGATCACCTATGAGATGGACTGACGGTAGACTCCAGTGGCGGAGCGCCCATACAAGCCAATTCCCACCGGCTCCCCTAAAATTTCATGCTATATATTACCATACTCGTAAATCATCAAAAAACAGCCCTTTTTTTTTTTATTTAGAATCAAAAAAAATACAATATTAGTAACTTAACCTAAAGATTCGCCAAACTGCGAAGCAGTTTGTTGGCGATTCGCTCACTTAAAAAAAAATAAAAAAGATAATATTATCGCGGTACACCGAAACACTACACTACCGCCCCAGCCAAAAGGCCGTAAGTCCCTACAGAGTTCATACGAAATTACGACCTGTTGGTGGCACGGATGTGCAGTGCTTTATTTTTACCCTACTTATTGTAAACGGTTTTTTTTTTTTTTTTACATCGAGGCATTTGGCTCCGGGTTGTTCAGTGAATTTTTTTACGCGCCGCCACTGGTAGACGCATATGTGCACAAGAAAGGCGGCCTTGGGAGACGAATGGCGACGGATTGTCAAGCTTGCCACTAAACTGACATGACGATCACGACCACTCTACCAAGAGTGAAGCGACTACGAAGTCAGTCATCATCCTCCTAGCATTTTTAACCCCCGAAGGAAAAAGAGGGGTGTTATAAGTTTGACGTGTCTGTGTGTCTGTCTGTCTGTGTGTGTGTCTGTCTGTGGCATCGTAGCTCCTAAGCGAATGGACCGATTTGAATGGGGGTTTTTTTTATCCGAAAGCTGACGTGATCGAGTTCAGCCGTTTTTGAGATATTGAACTTTGAAATGAAAAAGTCGGAGGTTTTTCAACTTTTCTAAGCTTAGTAGTTATTTTTCCTGGTAGTGCTCAAACGAGCTCAGGGTCCGCTTCAGCATCTAACCCCAAGATTTGGCGTAGGCACTAGGTTTACGAAAGCGACTCTCTAACAACCAACCACCAAACTACAACTCTCTCTGACCATCCAAGCCAGAGGGAAAACTAGACCTTATTGACATTAGACCGGTTTCCTCACGATGTTTTCCTTCACCGAAAAGCCGCTGTTAAATAGATAGAATGATATTTCGTACAGTATAAGTTATTTTCTTTAATCCAGTGGTACAGTCGCCATCACATACATCGGAGCAAACAAGCAGCTCACAAACATCGGAACACACCTCTATTTTCAAGGCATTAGGGTGCATGTGCCGATATTTTTTAACACCTATAGTATACCTATGTATGTGATGGCGACTGTACAGTCACCGGCATCAATATAAGATGAATCAAAGCCCGCAAAAATATCTGACACACTATTACGGCTCTAAGAATAGAGTTGTCTTCAAATATTTTGCGGCCTTTGTTCCATCAAACTTTGTCCACTGCTGGACATAGGGCTCCCCCAAAGAGTGCCAAAATGACCGGTCCTGCGCCACCTGCATCCAGCGGACTCCTGCGACCTTTACCAGGTCATCAGTCCACCTTGTGGGGTCACACTCATATACGAATCGAGAACTGTAATTTTTGTAGGCAGGGTCCCGCCTAATCTCTAGGCTAAACTGCTCGTCAATATACCATGCCACTGTATCTTTTTACTATGTTTACAGGAAACTTGTCAGACGCCAGTAAAACACTTAAATTATCACGTGTTACAAGTATCAGAAGATTTACTTAACAATTATAGTACTCCATTAACGGAGGTGCCGAAACCTAAAATAGCCATCATGAGCTCATGACACAATGATACGTCATTTCAACGCAGCAACAGCAAAAGGTATTTATCTTACGCTTTTTTTGGCTTACAATACAAATAAGGTGTACATCAGAAGGAATAAAAAGTTTTTGCCAAAAATTCATTTTTGGCAGCATTTATTGCCGACTGTACTTTTCTGCATACCATCATCAACTAATCATTGAGACGATTCTAACGAGCCCAAACTTAAAGGGGTTGGGCTCAACTCTCCGAGCGTTTGAACCGCTCGTTTCTAAAGTCATTTTCGGCTCTAGATTATTTCAGCAGAGGTTAAACATACCGCGGAACCTTTAATCAAAAAAGACTCAGCACCGGTATTGGCTTACCTCTTCATCAAAAGTGGACTGTAATATTCGTCTCTTTTTAAAGTTTTATGCTGGCGACGAGAATGACGAGACCAAAAACGCTGAATATTCGCCCGGTTACGTCGATCAAATACTGAATTCCCATGGCCACCCTGTCTCTATCATCAGATCAGCTCGATGGTATCATAATATTGAATTGTCATCCAAACTATACTAGTACCCAAAATTTCAGCTCAATCGGAAACCGGGAAGTGGATCAAATTTAACTTGCAAGACTTGATTACAGACAGACAACGGGACTGGTAAAACTAAATAGAACCTTGTAAAAAAGATGCTGACTCTATAAAACTCTTACAATTACAAAAAAATCTTCATTTTTAACATCACAAAGTATCAAAATAATGTGAGTGCCGTATTGCTTCGAGGCAGTCTATCGTCCTACACTAAACTTCGTTTTTTTTAAGATTAGAATTATCTGTCAAACGGGTAAACAAAGAAGCAGTGGTCGTAAACCTTCCTTCTTCGATTTCGACCGATACCACTGAACTTCTCGGAACTTATGTACATACGAGTACATATCATTTGATATTTACCGATAGCTAAACGCATATATTTTCTTTTAAAATGTTGTATACCGTAGCCAACGATATGCCAGCAGTCTCGGCAGTCTTTTTCACACGGTCCGATTTAGTGGGATACTCCTTTCTATGGCACATTTCTGACACTCATTTGTAAATATTCACCACCCGTTTCCGCTTTTCACTGGCAGTCAGAGGATTCTGCTTTTGCCTTTTCTTCTTTGGAGATGAAAAAACATTAGCCGGAACCGGCTGCGACTTCTGTAGCCCACTCGGGCCAGCCTCGGCTTCATACATTGTAAATGTGCACCAACAAACAAAATATCTAAATAGATCAACAACTAATAACAAAATTCAACAAAAAACGATAACAACAATCTTTAAGTAAGCTTACAGCAATAGAAATCATAACCGACAACAATATGAACTCGAATGAAAAACCCACATGAGTGAATTACAGATAGTGACAGTGACGTTTAAAAATTGTGTGAGAACTCTGCCTCTTTAGGTTTTTTAATGTACAACCTTTCCATGAAAAATTGCCAACGCAATTTATTAAAATTCTTATCTTTTCATCTTAGAATATAAATTAACTAATATTATGTTTCTTATCTGTTCACAACACTGAGTAATGTATGTATTACTAAAACATGATAATAAATACGTGATATTTATTAACTCGTATTCACTGTTCGATCCGCAGAGTGTGCCCGATAAAAAACCTTATATCTCGTTCTGCAAAGGTCTCTCTAATGCTAAAAAAAACGAAGTATACCAAAACGTAATATCTAGAATATCAGTGACATTAAATTTGAACCTTAATACTATGGCAATACCGTTTGTTTATCAACATGAACGTTGTAGTGGCACGTGCTTACTCGGTAGATAGGGGCTATGCGATAATAGAGACAATGGCCTTTGTTTGAAAGATTAGGGATCGGAGCGAAAAATTCACCTGAGTGAGAAGAGTCGTACTTATAATTCAGTAAAGATAGTCACTGGCTGGGTATATAGTAAAAACTTAAGTAAGGGTGTTATGATTTTTAAATGTTATGTCTATTCGCAGGATTTTTTGCCACGGCAGAGCAGAAAGGAAAGGATGTTATTTTAGCAGTCTATGTTTGTACCTATTTAGGTACGTTTGTTCCAACTTCCACCATAGCGTTTAAGATGCTGAACCGATTTTGATGAATGATGTTTCAATCGATTCGCAATTTAGCTCCGGGTGACGTAGGCTACCTTTTATATGAAAAACATTTTTAGGGTTCCGTAGCCAAATGGCAAAAAACGGAACCCTTATAGATTCGTCATGTCTGTCTGTCTGTCCGTCCGTATGTCACAGCCACATTTTTCCGAAACTATAAGAGCTATACTGATGAAACTTGGTAAGTAGGTGTATTCTGTAAACCGCATTAAGATTTTCACACAAAAATAGAAAAAAAAGCAATAAATTTTGGGGTTCCCCATACTAAGAACTGATACTCAAAAAATTTTTTTTCATCAAACCCATACGTGTCGGGTATGGATGGATAGGTCTTAAAAAATGATATTGAGGTTTCTAACATTATTTTTTTCTAAACTGAATAGTTTGCGCGAGAGACACTTCCAAAGTGGTAAAATGTGTCCCCCCCCCCTGTAACTTCTAAAATAAGAGAATGATAAAACTAAAAAAAAAAATATGATGTACATCACCATGCAAACTACCAACGAAAATTGGTTTGAACGAGATCTAGTAAGTGGTTTTTTTTTAATACGTCATATATCGTAAAAAGCAATTTATTTAACGGAACCCTTCACGTGCGAGTCCGACTCGCACTTGGCCGCTTTTTTAATTTAGTTTTCCGTAGTCGGTATACAGTTTTAGGGTTCCGTACTCAAAGAGTAAAACGGGACCCTATTACTAAGACTTCGCTGTCCGTCCGTCCTCCGTCCGTCCGTCTCAAGAACCGTGATAGCTGGACAGTTGAAATTTTCACAGATTATGTATTTCTGTTGCCGCTATAACAACAAATACTAAAAACAAAATAAAATATTTTTTTAAGGGGGGCTCCCATACAACAAACGTGATTTTTTTGCCGTTTTTATAGATAATGGTACGGAACCCTTCGTGCGCGAGTCCAACTCGCACTTGGCCGGTTTTTTGAACTTTATATGCTTGTTTACGTACGTACGAGTCGTACGACTTAGAAATGTACAGCCCCCCTATTTTGTAACTTGTTTTAAGCTCACCTCAACGCTCACCCACAGTTATACCTTGACACCGCGATGCGTAGTAATTAAGCGTAGGTAGAGGTCTAGTTTCGTAACGGGTGACTCGCGGGGTGAGCCGCATTAACGCGTAGCGAATAACAGCCCTGGGACTTGTCATTGTCAGATTTGTCAGTAGACAATTTTCAAGTTTATAAAATTAAGGGCCTGATCGCATGGTATACGCCTCAAATTAATGTTGTATGAAAACAACGGAGTGAGAGTAATTTAATTACCCCTGCGCGTGCGTCGCGACTTTGACCTCGTTTCAGCGGTTTTATTGTTTTGTTTGTCTTTAATCTAAATCTAGATAGACCGTGATGTTCGCTGCTTTCATGATGTCTTGAACCATCTAGAAACAGTCCTTCGTTTTGCAAAATAATGTCGTCAGAGTTCCCGAGAGTGCGCTTTTGAAAGTCTATAGGACCGGGATTTGTGTCTAGCTGTCAACAAAACGAATCCTTAAATCAATAAAGGGTTGGCAACGCACTTTTTTTTTAATTGACCAATATATTTAGAGTAGTACCTACTCGTACATTTTGGTACTTATACATTTTTTTCACCAGCGTAAACCTCTGGGGTTGATATGCTGATGAATAGGTCGCTATGGTTTACTTGACTACATCACCGTTACAAACTCGCTTATAAAAACGCTTGTGATTATTCTGGTGTCGCAAGCGTCCATAGGCCACGGTATCTGATTCCCTTAAGGCCGTATGGTGATTTTCCACCAGAGCGTTAGTGTTCAAAAAATGTTTCGTAGACTGTTTTCTTTCGGTGACAAATTATTGCTGAAGAAATGAAATGATATTTGGCATCAGCTAAGAAAAAAATTGTCTAGGTTAAGTTAGTTTACATGTATTGGTTTGTTTGTGATTGTGACTTCTCAGCACTTTCAGCTAGTAAGTTTAGGTTTGAATCATAACCTGAAAGGTACGCCGAATTTGCGGTATCACTTTAACCAATGATGTGATGTGATATAAAAAATTGGTAGATCTGTTAGAAGCACTCCAAAAGTGGCACACTAAAACCTGGCTAATTGACACGGCTTGCCATAGTTTCGCGTCGTCAATGGAAACGAATGCTGTCAGAATTTGGTGACTATTTTTAAACACGGAATTTTGTATAGACAACATGTCTACCAAATTTAATGAACCGACTTTAATACGGAGGAGGTTCTCAATTCATCTGTATGTTTTTTTTTATGTGTGTTTGTTACGCGACGCGATAACTCGGTTAATTTATGAACCGATTTGAATTTATTTTTCTATGTTTGGAAGTATATACTTCCAGATTGGTCCCGTTGTCACCAAAATCCAGTTCTGATGATGGGATCTTGGAGAAATCAAGGGAACTCTTCATTTTTTTTAATTATACTTATAGGTTTTTTGCCGAGTCACTGTTCCGAAAAAAAAAAGATTTCTGGTTCGTGAGTCCTAAAGCTCACAGAGCCACTAGTAGGTAATAGGTACCAGCTTAGTACCAGCTTAGTATTAGCTTCGTACCAGTACCTCTATGAGGGCGTGGGTTCGTATCCCACTTCGGACACCATGTTAGGTGTGGATTGAAGGAAACACTGGCTAGTCGTTTTAAAATGAGAGCGTACCTAATAACGTTTGTAGGGAAAACGAAATTCATTGATAGAAAACAATATCATAAATCAAATAAACAAACAAGCAAATAATTATAAACTAATTAAAAACGAAATTTATCCCACTTCTGACACCATGTTAGGTGTGGATTGAAGGAAACACTGGCTAACTTACATACAGCTTTATTTTATAAGAGCAGTTTACAATACCAGAGCGTAACACGTACATGGTAATCGATAATCATTGCGTCCATTTTGGATAAATGGAAACGCGACAGTGCTGCCAACTTCATTGACATTAGAGATGGGGAACGGAACTAGTGATGTACCAAACACTTAGTACCAGCTTAGTCGGTACCAGCGTAGGTTCAGACTACATTATGATTGTCTTGTGTCAAGCATGACGCCATGGCCATGACGGTTTCCAGAATGGATTACGCCAACATCTCGCAGCATAGCGAGAGGTCTTTAAAGCTGTTGACATAATGCAATCTGGAAGTGGAAACCCTCATTAACGTTTCCTTTTCATTACCAAACGATCCGTGCAGAGTTATGTAACTAGGAAACAAGATTGGCCAAACTGTCCAATAATCTTTATTATGACGTAACGCCAGTCACGCCAACAATGCACGTACGAAAAATAATAGTATACGACCAATAAGTATCCGTTTCCTTGTATTTGGCTCTATTAGAAGGCCGCATTTTGTTATGTGTTCGAGGTCAAGAACCGCGTGTAGGTGACTAGTGACGTCACATGGCGTCATTGATGCAGCAAAATGGTGTTGAGTATCTAAAAGATACAGATACAGATTGGCATACAGATAATAAAACTAATTAATTAAAAAAAAACAAAAAACCCGACTGCGTAAAATAATGAACTCAAAAGATAGAAACAATATGTAAGATGTAAAGAATCAATTTAATCAACTAAATACATCTCCACAAACAATATGTAATGGAATTGTTCATATGTTTTCATGTAGAACGTAATCTTCGAAACTACCTATCCGATTTGTAAAAATCATTCACTAATATTAGGAATGGAAACATTTAGGATGGACTTAGGCTATTTTTTTCCGGGAAAATGAAAGGTAAATAGTAGTAAATAGAAAATAAATAAGAAAAAAACCGTATTCAAAAATGCAGTCGGAGGCATATCGCGACATGTTAAACATAACGTTAATTATATGCCTCCGACACATTGTCCCGCACATTTTTTTTCAGGTCCGTTTTTCACGCGTATTATTTTATCTCGTGGAAATTTTGGATTTTTTAATAGCCTATGTCACTTTTGCAACTGAGACGAATTAAATGATACCTCATATGTCGAAATCCGTCAAACGGTTTAGGCTGCAGGGCGTGTCAAAGAATAAGACATACACACATACATACATACATACGCTCGAAAAGCATAACCCTCCTCTCCTTCGGCAGTCGGGTAAAAGGGCATTTTTTAGTTACATTTATGCACTTTTTTTCTAATAAGTCTTTTTGCGCTTTATACAGCGCAAACGAGACTTTAACGCACGATTTTTGTTTTTTGCAAAGTTTAGGGTTAAGGAGCCAGCACCCTTAGCGTGGGATTGAAGTGAGTCGCGTCTACTATCGACGCTACCGCCTATCGTCAAGATTTAGTATGAAAAGTCTATACACCGCCCCTGGTGGTCACTCATAGAACTAAAAATCCAAACTGTAACGTGAGGCAGTTATACATTACTTAATTCGCGATCGACTTCACGTTCGTTCACGATTTTCCAATATTCAACCTTATATTACTAGCATTTATCGTTTTAATTTAAATGTTTGTCGGTTATGACATTACAGAATACGCGCATCGCGACGTCGACAGTGTCGACTGTCGATACAATATGGCGGCGCGGGGGCCATTTATTTGCATTTTTAAATACAAAATACGCGACAATCCGAACTTTGCGGATATATGTTGTCAATTCAAAACCCTTATGTTTATAAGTTCTTTAATTTGAGATAAATTTCGATCGGATCTACGGTAACTCTTGACGGAATAATACGATATCACGGGCCATTTTGCAAGTGAAATAGTAAACTACAGTCGCGACGGTATTCTTCGATTCGAAATGTCTCACACTACCGATTGGTAGTATAGTACGAATCGAACGTTAAATTACGCATCGAAAACTAAACGCAAAGTGCCTAACGTTTTGCAGTTGGTTTCGTAGTCCAACGGCAGTGTGAGTTACAAGTTTGACGGGTCGAATCGAAGAATACCGTAGCGAGATCGAAATCTATTCGAAGCGCGTTTATTCGATCTCGTATTAGTTACGTAACGTTAGGTTACAATTGTATCTCACAATAAGGGTACTGAAGTCAAATCTCCATACAAGAACAATTCTCATTTCTGTGCACGCTATCTAATGTAGAAAAATATTTGTCGCGAGGTGTCCTATCGAAACAGTATTTCTTCATTATTTATAAACAGCGTACCTACACATTTTCAGGCAACCATTGTTTCAATCGGCTGCCTCGGGACAAATATTTTTTTTACATCCACGTTAGTGACGACATCCACGTTAGTGACGACATCCACGGCTGTGACATTTTTGACTAAACGACTTAAGAGTCCGCAGTAAGCTCGAGTCTCCATACAAACGTAGTTACGCTCCCGTTTTAAAACGACTAGCTAGTTTGCTCTGGAACTTTGTACTTAGAATAAGTCAAGTGCCATCCAATAAAAAAAATATAAGTACGTTTGTTTTAGAATCTGGAGCCATATAAGCTGATTACAGACCTAGATATACCTCATGGCATTGTATATGCAAAGTTTCGTTACAATCCAACAAGTAGTTTTAAAATAAAATGAGAACGAAACTCGGTTTGTAAAGGAAGGTGAAATTCGGCCGAGCCTACTGCGGACTCTTAATCGCGTATAATTAACTTATTTATTTACCTCTCTGAGGCTTCCCGACGTTTCAGAAGACCACAAAATTGGTCACGGAACGACAAAAGAGAAAAAGGGAGGAGAGAGAGAGATAAAGAGGTAAATAAATAAAAAAATATATACTCATATATAGAATTGAAGAACACTTATGTAATGACAAGTTTGCCGTTGTCGGAGTAAAAAAACGATAAATTTTGTTGACACTAGGCTGCCAAAGTCGATATAAATCGACTCACCATGCAAACGAAATTTTGTTCTCATTTTAAAAAGGCATACTGGAATAACATGAAACCATATCCAGGTCTGAAACTAGTTTATGTTGCTATTAATTATAATAGAAAACAAATGAAGCGATTAGAGACTTTGTATGAAAAACATTCTACTGGCTGGTTCCCTGGTCAGCTGACATGAAATCATTTATGAGGGCAGTGACTAAACGACTCGTCGACGCTTCGGACCATAGTGCTGGCGCTTACCTCTCGCAACGTATTTCATTAGCAATTAAGAGAGGTAACGCCGCCAGCGTTATGGGCTCCATGCCGCAGACGGAACTGCTGGACGAAGTTTTCTTGCTATGACTGGATAAGTTAAGTTAATTTAGTTTTTAGGGTTCCGTGCTCAAAGAGTAAAACGGGACCCTATTACTAAGACTCCGCTGTCTGTCCGTCTGTCACCAGGCTGTATCTCAACGACAGTGATAGTTTGACAGCTGAAATTTTCACAGATGATGTATTTCTGTTGCCGCTATAACAACAAATACTAAAAACAGAATAAAATAAATATTTTTATAGATAATGGTACGGAACCCTTCGTGCGTAAGTCCGACTCGTACTTGGCCGGTTTTTTTTATTCATCATCATCATATCAGCCGAAAGACGTCCACTGCTGGACATAGGCCTCCCCCAAAGAGTGCCAAAATGACCGGTCCTGCGCCACTCGCATCCAGCGGACTCCCGCGACATTTACCAGGTCATCAGTCCACCTTGTGGGAGGCCTACCCACGCCTCGCCTACCGGTACGTGGTCGCCACTCGACAACCTTTCCGCCCGAACGGCCATCGGTTCTACGTGCAATGTGCCCCGCCCACTGCCACTTACGTTTAGCGATTCGGAGGGCTATATCGGTTACCTTGGTTCTTCTGCGGATAGCCTCATTTCTGATGCGATCACGCAGAGAAACTCCCAACATAGCCCTCTCCATTGCCCTTTGGGTGACTTTGAGCCTTCTTATGAGGCCCATTGTAAGCGACCACGTTTCAGTGCCATATGTCATCACTGGCAACACACACTGGTCAAAGACTCTCGTCTTGAGACACTGCGGAATATTGGACGAAAGGATGTGGTGCCGTAGCTTCCCGAACGCTGCCCAGCCGAGTCGGATTCAACGATTGACCTCTTTCTCGAAGTTGGACCTACCTAACTGGACAGTCTGTCCTAGGTATACATAATCGTCTACAACTTCGAGCGTAAAGTGTCCGATTGTAATGGGAGTTGGTAGTACAAGGGCATTTGACATGATCTTCGTCTTATCCATGTCCATTCTTAGACCAACTCGAACTTCAAAATAAATACGTTTTCTACTGGCTCTATTTCTTGTCTATTTAGATTTATAGCAACAAAAATTAATATGCGACCTAGATATGGTCGATCCTATTGTGTATACTAAGTTTCATGTTTTAAAATGAGAACCAAACTACGATTAACAAAACTCCGTAAGGCCTGAATTACGCTGGTCAATAGTAAATTCGACAACTACTGTCAAATTGATTATTTTAACCGCCACTGCAGGCTGCGGCAGGCTGATTCAGGCCTAATTAATACGTCCTCCTATTAGCCATTCCAAAATAAATTCAAACCACATTTGAACATTCTTTATTCATCACTAGCGACCCGCCCCGGCTTCGCACGGGTTTATATTGCATTTATTATCAACATAAACCTTCCTCTTGAAACACTCTATCTATTTAAAAAAAACCGCATCAAAATCCGTTGTTTAGTTTAAATGATCTAAGCATACATAGGGACAGACAGACATCGGGAAGCGACTTTGTTTTATACTATGTACCTAGTGATCTAATAGCCAGCATAGCACCATACAAATCCAACAAAATATGTAAGTATGTCGATCTAAAGAGTGTCTAATAAATAACATATGTCATATGCCCCTATTATGATATTCAGAACTTCCATTATTGTCTGATTTAACTAATTAGCATTCCAAATGACAATTATGACAACATTAATAACTATGGCAGATGCATCCTTGACACACTTACCCAGTTTATACAGACGATTCGCAGAATTGCGATTCCTGTCACGTAACATACAATCAGTAATATAAATTGACCATTAGCTCTTATGCCTTTGTACTAAGGTTTATAATTAAGCAGTGTCTGTGACAATAGTACTCCATCGATCATTATAGGGATACTAGGGCTAGCTGTGAATAGGTTGAAGCGACAGTATATAATGGCGTCCAAGCACTAAACAGACTTGGAAGGCACAATAAGGTGCAACTAGTTTGGATACCAGGGCACAAGGGCTTCATCGGCAACGAAAGAGCAGATGAGCTTGCAAGAGGGGGCTCTACAAATCAATTTGTAGGTCCAGAACTATTTGTGGGACTCTCGCAGGGGACCATAATATCGGCCTTTAAAGCGTACGCCAAAACCAAACACCAACATGAGTGGAGGAATGAAGCTGTCTTAAGGCACTCTAAGCTCTTCATAGAAGGAGTGGACTCGGGCTGGACCAGAAAACTCTGGAAATCCAGTAGGAAGCAACTCAGAATTATAAATATATAAATAAATAAAAGCGAGGAGGACGAGACTATGGAACACTTATTGTGTGAATGTCATGCCCTTGCCAGACAAAGAATTAACTACTTTGGTAACGGTTACCCGCAACCAAAGGAATTCAAGGTGTTCCCGGCGAACTGCATCATCCGCTTTGTGGAAATGATTGAGCAAGCCTGGGAGCAAGTATAAAGGAGAGGGCAAATGCACAAAAGATCCCACTGGGTCGAAGTGCATCCGAAAGGGCCCTCACCTAGATAAGATAAGATAAGAATAGTACTCCATCGATCATTATAGGGATACTAGGGCTAGCTGTGAATAGGTTGGAGCGACAGTAGCCCAATCTTGAGGACGGTGAAATGTAACACAATCATTAAATTGATAATGATGAAGGTTAACACAGTGCAGATGAAAGCAGTCGTCTGGCAATTAAAATGGACCATAAAGCGTGAATGATTAGAGTCCCACATGCTATAGCTAGAGCAATAGCGGTGAGGAACGCTCCTCGATTCTTCGGGCTGGTGTATTCTCCAATCAACACAGAGCAAAGCAGACAGTCCCATGGAGGAGCCCTGGAAGAACCAGGAGATGAGTAGGGTAGTCACGCTGGTAGCGAAGATGATGCAGAACCAGCCAGCGAGCATGAAGCTGATGCTGACGATGTTGGCAGCCCTGTGGCCGACGGTGTTCATTAACAAGGGCAGCGACAGGGCGCTGGTCACCAGCGCGATGCTGATGATGGATGCTTGCTGCAAAGGACAAAATCATTATTAATGAGATTAACATAAATAGAATACCTGCCTATTGAAAAAACCAATGGAATAGGAACAACCTTAAATATATGATTATTTCTAAACGATATGACACAGAGAACGAATATAATGGAAAAATAAATAATTATCGTCTAACGCCCTAGACAGGAATCGAACCTGTAATCTCTGTATTGCCGGTACAGTGCTCTCACCACTGAGCTACGAGGACAGTAACTGATGAGGCGTATCCTTCACTCAGTCACATTCGTTGCCGCTACTAGTAGCGACCTCTCTGTATTTTCTTGAAAGGCTCACAGCCTTAGGACCACTCTAATGAGCAAGCTATGTGCTCGAGCCATTCTAATCGAACCACGTTAGGTAGTTTCAGATTAACGAGAGAGATGGCGCTGATGTACATTACACTTCTTAACGAAACAAGTTATTTGTATGCAATGGGGTATGGATGAAAATTTTAGAAGTGCCTGATTATTTTTTTTGTGATAGGAATAACCTTCCTTAGCACCAGAAAAAAGTTGCAGACTTTTCAGTTGCGTCAATTTTTTGACAAATATTAACAGTTTCCTCACTTATGTTTTGGGTTTAGGACGGCGAGACACTTTCCTTGATCTGTCTAAAATTTTCATCCATTCCCAATTTGACGATGTACCCTGAGAAAATTACGGTTTTTTGGGAAATAATTCAATATCAGGCTAATTATTTGTATACGGCTTTTATATGTTATTTTAAACAACTTTTACTATCGAATTAAATAATTCTATGGACCGGAAGTTAGGAAAAAAAATTAACCCGCAAGCAAAAATGCTATCAGTATTTTTATAATGAAAACATGTTTGAGTACACAAATTTGGAGACTTACTACCTTAATCCAAAAATATATGCATCAGGAAATAACGGCATTTAATTAATTATTTACGACCTTGAGATAATATTGAATTTCATCTTCAGTATAGTGTCTCTCTCGGCGCAATTGAAAGCGTTTTTTAGATCGAGTTTGACTATGATATTATCTGTGTTTTCATGTATTAACGCGAAAGAACGAGTTGCATGTATAGCAGCTTCACAACCCTTAGCTGTGCCAAAGCCAACTTGCTTTGGCTGTAAGTACTTTGACATATCTTGCCGGGCGGCGTAGCAGCACAACTTAGCAGTAAGACGCCGAATTACACTGCCCACAGCGATTGGCCTTACGCCTCCATCCTTCTTCGATAGAGCGCACAAAGAAGCACCGTAGAGGTAGGATCTCACTTCTAAATTGAGCATACCTTTCAACAAGAAATTGCACAGTTTACTAAGGGACTCTAATAATCGTGATCCGTTATTACCCGCAGACGTTGATGTGAGCTCTTTAAGGTGTTGTGGACGCAAACCGTCTAAACCAGACGCGGAGCCATTGTAAAATGAATGCAAGGCTTTGGCTACTTCAACGGGTGTCACCGTTAAGAAGACACTGTTTCGGTCTGGCTCTGGGGGAATACAAACCGTTCTAGATGGAGGTGGATGCTTCTCGCATAACGCGTTCAGAGTATCGTTGTCTAACGGTGCTAGTGAAGAGTCGGAGAGAAGCAGACGGACTGCACCCCTTAAATCACCTTCGTGGACTTTAGACTCTATGGTGCGATACTTCGAACTTGTTTTGCGGTTTAAGCACTCTTCTGGGAACAAGAATTATCAACATTTTCTTTAACTTTAGTTGTCAACGACTTATTAGTTCTGCTCTCAGGGACCCTTAAAGATGAGAATGAAAAGGAAAGCAATGCAAACCAGTCGTCGACGTCATTAGTGCGCAAACAATTGTCTATGATGTCGCACAATTTTCCAGCAGCAAGGCAACGCGCTCCCTTAGGAATGTGATTCAATACGCGCACATTCGCTTTCAAAAAGGGCAAATCCTTAAAACTAGTTGCTGCCTGTTGTGTACCAGCAGCTGTGGTGCTCGGAGCCACCAGCGAAGCAGAGTTGCTGAACGCTGTAGGTGCAAAGCTTGGGATTTGTACGACATCCTTGTGAGCGCGGCTTATATGGATGTTGAGGCCTCTAGGTGTAATGTACAACCTGGATGATCCCGGGCAATGAGGGCACGGAGCTCGAGAGGGGCTGGTCATATTAGTGCTAAAGTAAACTACTAAGACTATAACCAATAAAAATAGTATAAAAATCATTCAAGTTCACGAATAGTCACCTCACTTTGCACAGCGTCAAAATCGATTTCAATATAATGACCACAGTAAACAGCACTTAACACTGATTAAATAAAGCAATATACCTAATAAAACATAAGAAATGTAGACAATTGTAGAACCCCAAACATTGAGTATTGCAAATAATTATGTTTGACAAAATATCAACAATCCAAATGTCATGTTGACGTGACGGGGACTTGGGGCACTTGGGGTGCTCAGGCACGCAGGCGGCGCGGCGGCAACAACAGTACTTTACTCTCTATGGCCGTATAGATATGAGGCAGCTGTTTTAGAGGCCGTCGAAAATCGGGATCCGATTCCCAAGATGTTATCCGCAAAGACATGTCTGACGGACGTCGTAGAACTGGGTAGCGTATCAAGTAAGGGAGTTGAAGCGGCGTTTTGGCATCATTCAGTGTTGGAAAGCAACAAATGGGGTTTAGATTGATTTAATACTTAGATTTAGAAGAAAATATTCGGCAAAACGAAATAAATTACTTGAAAATAAAATTGCGACATTCGCGTGACATTGACATTTGGGGTTCCGAAAAAGGATAATGCATAGTTTATGGAACTCATTTAGTTGAAATCTGGTTAAGAGATAGTTTGAGTGCTGGGAAATGACATCTGATAGTTTTATTCCAGATATCATTCCCTAAGGGGGTGAAATGGGGGTGAAAATTTTAGTATAGCGATAGTTGGGAGTCCTGGGGAAGGACAAAGGATAGTTTTATCCCGAAAATCCTCCCCTAAGGGGTGAAAGTTTGGATGTGAGTGACCCATTTAGATGAAATTTGGTTAACAGATAGTTTGAGTTCCGGAGAAGGACATAGGATAGTTTTTATCCCGGAAATGATCTCTTAAGGGGGTGAAATGGGGGTTGAATATTTGTATGAAGCTACTATACAACCCATTTAGATAAAACTTTGTATAGAGGTAGTTAGTAGGCGCGGCGTTGGTATGCACAAGGTAGACTGATGACCTGGTAAAGGTCGCGGGAGTCCGCTGGATGCGGGTGGCGCAGGATTGGTCACTTTGGAACTCTTTGGGGGAGGCCTATGTCCAGCAGTGGACGTCTTTCGGCTGATATGATGATGATGATAAATGATAATAATGATAAAGATAGTTTGAGTCTCGGGTAAGGACATTATATGATAGTTTTTATATCGGAAATCTACCCCTAAAAGGGAAATGGATGGTGAAAATTTGTATAGAGCTACGATATAAACGAGTACTACGCGGACGAAGTCGCGGGCAAAAGCTAGTACATCAATATGTATGCATGTGCACAGGGAAAGTGTATATGTGTGTGTGAGTATTTCCGTTCACGCACACATGCGTACACGTGACGCACACATGCGTACACTTGACGCACACATATGAACTTACTAGAGCTAACTATTGGGCTGTTGAAGTCGGATAAAAACTAGATGACGCGCGGCATGCAAAACCTTGACTGACGTCTCTATCTCTATATTATTCATAGTACTCTTTGGGGCAATTACAGTTTCGTTACCATGGTGATAACACGTCAAGTTAAGTCGTCAAGGTATTCGAATATTCGTCGTGCTCTTACAATTGAAAGAAAGAATGAAAGAAAGAAACATTTATTCGAGACAAAGCAGCGTTTTGTCATGAAAGAGTTCTATCTCAGCATAGTTAATGTTCGTATTACTACATAGTGCGGTTGTGTGGCCTATAGTAGGGCATGCTCTCGGGATTTCCCAGTACCAGAAGTACCGGGAATTCTCGGGATTTTTCAAAAAACCCAGTACCGGTTCTGGCGGGTGAAAACCCGGTTCTTCGGTACTTTTCGTTACTGAGTATTTTTTGTATTTAAATGACAAACTCTTGAAATAAAACGCCAATTTAATTTCAATTTAAATTCAGGATAAACACAATGGACACACGGAAAAGTAATCGAATTAACGAAATATCGCAAGATAACTTGTTTAAGACCTATAAAAATCATATCAGGTGCAAAATTTAGCTAAATGTGATAACTTGTAATGTTATAATATAATCATCTATCATCATCATCAATGGCCTGTAGCATTTATAAAAGATGATTTAAGCAGCGTCCATTAAAGTGCGGCACTTGCGTACGTGGCTTGTCATGCCAATACGAGAGCGACAGTGACGCCCGCATATATAACATGTAAATGTCATACTTATCGCTGTTGGAGGCGCAGCAGCGCGCTGGTGTCTCAATGCTCGTTTGTGGGACAACAGGTCAAATCAGGTGATATCATGTACTGTCACGCCTTCAATAAGTGACTTCCTCCATTGGTCTCGGTCCTGCGATTGATTTTCCCAGTTCGTGGGGTCAATCTTGAAGGACAGCATGTCACGTTTTGCGCTGTCCTTAAAACGTAACATAGGGCGCCCCACCGGCCGCTTAGCGTAAGCTACTTCACTCTTGGAGAGTTTTACGTGGCAAACGAGAGGGCTCCATCCTTTGCACGTGCCCGAGCCAGCGCAGACGTCTTCGTTTTAAAACTGCTGCAATACTGGGTAAAGGTGCGATGCTGAGCACCCTCTCGTTTGTAACTCGATCCTTCCACGAGATGTTCAAAATACGCCGAAGACAACGCATGTGAAAGTTGTTTAATTTCCGTTCCTGTTTGGCATACGATGTCCAAGTTTCTGCTCCGTACAAGAGTATGGACAAGATGCATGTCTGATATACTATCATCTTCGTATTAACGGTAAGGTGTCTATTATCCCATACTCTTGTACTGAGCTTCCCGAACATCGTGGAGGCCTTGCCAATGCGGATGTTGATTTCTACATCTAGTGAAAGATTATTCGACACACTAGAACCGAGGTAACAGAAATTGTCCACAACTTCCAGAGGCGAATCATCCAACGAAATTGTCGGGGTCTGATCTACGCCTTGTGAGTTGTGCCATTACGGTTAAATCATCTATATAAACTAGTAAAATAATACCTATGCTGCTATTTCACTACTAGTTTGGGTTTAATTGAGATTCAAATAATACTTTTATTTTATTAAGTTTATGCGTACTTAATAAGATTTATAGGTTCTTCTTCCACTTGATTTAACTACATATTTCAGACCAGGAAAAAAGATCATGTCACATAGTATGAAAAGAAACAAAAGAAAGTGATAGAGAAATGAGAGTGAAAAACCGGCCGAGTGCGAGTTGGACTCGCGCACGAAGGGTTCCGTACTATTATCTATAACAACGTAGTAAGTAATGTAAACGTAAATTACCTCCTAGCCCCCTACATACAATTCTAACGAGCCCAAACTCGATGGGGTTGTGTCGTTTTATTGCGGAGTATGGCCAACTGCCAGCTCCAGCATCAGATCAGCTCCAAGTCCATCATAATATTGCATTGTCATGCGATATACATATGCTTGCTAAATTTCAGCTCGATTGGATAACGGGAAGTGACTGAAAAATGGATTGCAAATTTTGACGGACAACTTACATATTTACATACATACGAGCAGTGCAAGTTAATATAAAGCTTGTAAAAATTAGGGACACTTCCTTTTCAAGTAGACTGAATAGAGTTTTCGATTCTGCGTAGGGATAACCTAAAATTTCAGTATTCTGAGAAAAAGTCAGTGTATATACAACTTTTCATCAAATCGCCCAGGGATAAATTAAGGTTCTAGATATAGTTAGTGAATAGAAGATTCCATGCCTAAGGAAATGTATATGCAAAATATTTATTCGGGATTTTTTTTAAAGAAAGTCTTAAAAAGTCTGTCTGGACTGGACTAGCATAAGTGTTGCCTTATAAAGCGCGAAAGTAACACGAAGGCATTACATGATTTACATGTAGCGAAGCTCGTCCTCCGGCCTCCCTTCCCTTACCGCTCACCATCGGGCATCCAGCCCTCGGGTTTCTCTTCATCATCATAATATCAGCCGAAAGACGCCCACTGCTGGACATAGGCCTCCCCCAAAGAGTGCCACAATGGCCGGTCCTGCGTCAACCTCTCCCGGGTTTCTCTTAAAGTCACATAATAAATAACTAATAACCTAACCTTTTATTTTTATTTTTTTTTGACGCAGAGGGAATGCCTTTACGCATCTCCCCGGACCCGGGGAAGGCTTAGGGGGTATGTGGGACTCGCCCTTATGAGGTAATACCCACTAAACCACTCTGCGGCGTCGACCCTCACTGCCGTTAAGGGGGGCATCAAGGGATCGCTAGCATTCTACCACGATGCCCCCCGGCTGCCTTGTGAGCACTTGGTAACGCTTCAACCCCTCTCCAAGGCGTTAAGATAGGGCGTGGTGATGCATGGGTCCCCTACCCATTGGGGAATCTGGCGGTTAGCAGCGGCAAATTCTCTACGCCTTCTTCCCCTCCGTCTGCGCCGAAACTAATAACCTATCACCTATCCTAACCTAACCTCATATATATCTAAGCGGCTGTCTGTTCTGAATAATAAAAAAAACAATATTCATTCTTACCGGGATATGAACCCAGGATCGTCAGCTTCGTAGGCATGATGGATAATTAAGGAGTAATGAATAAAGCAAGTTCCTAATTTGGTGTCGGGTTAGAAGTCAGAAGAAGAAATAAATTAAAATGAGAAATAAAAAGAATACCACCCTTTCTTAAGCCCGCAATTGGCCTGTGGCATTGATGCACAACCTCCCCACTTACAACCCTCGCACGCATTAAGGCCCCGCGCCCCGCCGCCCGCTCGTCTTCGCCACTGGAGACGCGCACGTCATGCGAAAGTACGGTGACCCCTCAACTTACTTACGCCGATACTGCCGCTTTACCGATTACTGCAAAACCTAAGCAGCGGTCGAAAAAAGGGCTGCAGAATCCGTGTGATGTCATTCGCAAGGATCTGCCACAGACGACTCAAAATAAGTCGCGACGCGACAAGGTGGTGGAGAAGAAGAAGCCTACTTGTCGGAATATGTGCGGTACCGCACCGACTGGACCAAATCACATGCTGCGTCCTGCAACACCATCGACGCAGCTTCACGTGTCCCGGCTGCACTACACTACGAAGGCAAACGATGTAGTAGAGTATGTGCGCGTGAAGACTGGATTCATCCTGAGGATCGTGAAGTTGGAGTTTCACCATAATGTGAATTTTAATTCCTTTGTGGTCAGAGTTCCAACAAGCCATCTGTCGACCTTCACTAAGGAAGAATTTCGGCCGAAGGGAGTCAAGTTCCGGCGTTTTCGCGGTCGGTTACCTGACACCACGAAGTTGCGCAACACGTCGCAGTGATAGTGTGTTTTTTTTGTAACTAGTTATTTAAGTTTATAATGATATGTATGTTAGTCTTTAAGGTATTTGTAATAGGGGCATTGTTGCCTGATTTAAATAAATAATAATAATAAGCCCGCAGGGCAGCTTGTGGCGAGCTGTTGGGGAGTAACGACCCCACGGACCCGAGTGCTCCCGAGAGTCGGTCAGGGCCTCCGTCTTCGGCGTGTCTTTGTCGGTCGGAGTGGAACCCCAAGGGGGCCCGAAGGACTCTCAGCTCTGGCTTGCCTTCATTGGCCGTCCAGAGAGGAGTCGTCAGAGTTATATGCTCCAGGGGTGGAAGTGTTAAAGGGCATAACGCCGCGAGTAACTTCGGAGAAAGCGCAGCACCACCCCTCGACACCCCTGAGCCGCTCACGCCGGTGTTGCTCCTGCCGTCTTTTCTACGGCACTTTCAGGGGCCCATCTTATAAGTGAGTGGCAAGTCACCGCCTGCCTCGATAACCTTGTAAATTACAATGTTATGGCAGGTGTCCGGACCTCTACGCAATAGCCCAATTTTATTGCCCACCCAAATCTCATGACATAGACCCAGTTCTCTATCCATTTCACCCACAATAGCCCCAACGCCTGTTGGAACCGGTTCACGGGTATCTACCGATGTACCCGTGAATGGGTTCTAGCAGGTGTACTACATCACATTAAACTTCGTCTCCATAGGGCCTCTACTTGTTGGATCCATATCCCCACGCACGCCTTCCAAATGACCGCTATGTCCCGTGAATTTAAATCGGAGATACATTATAATAATAATTTCACTTGTTTGCATGTAAAAAACCAAGCTCCGCTGAGAACAAATATCCACTATAGCTGCGATAAACCTTCCTAATGTTTTTTTTTACTCGCACTCCGATTAGCAATCTCGCATAGCTCTGGTGGATATCCACTCTTACCCTTACCTTACATAGATCAATCAATATAAATAAGCAGTCTTGCTACTTGATATGTAAAATGTATATATGAACGGTTGATCAATCTCTAGATACCAATCACAGTTGATAAGTTGCACACATGAAGGATGTTGAAGTCACCTTTGCATATGTATGAGTCTGTGTATTATCGAAGTTCAGATCAATAACAAAGATTAATTAAGAGTAATTAAGTGTGTGTGTGTCTAAGTATATAAAAGGCTCGCCGACTTTTTAATCCTCATTAACAGCCACGAATTAGAAAGCATCATGATAATTTTACTAAGCTGTTGCCTCATCATTACATTACTGTACTGGTACAGTACCAGAACATTCTCCTACTGGAAAGACAGAGGTGTGAAACATGATCCGCCCGTACCAGGACTTGGGAACAACGCACAAAATGTCTTTGCCAAGAAGAGCATGTCAGAAGTCGCAAACGACTTGTACTGGAGGTACCCCGACGAGAAAATTGTGGGTTTCTACAGACTAACACAGCCCGAGCTGTTAATCAGGGACCTTGACGTGATAAAATGTGTTTTCTCCAGTGATTTCGCGAGTTTTTACTCTAGATCGCACCTTGGAAGAGAAAGTGGGGACCAAGTTGAACCTTTAAGAAAGAACATATTGGTTGCAGAAGGTGATATGTGGCGGTTGTTAAGACAGGGCTGTTCACCAGCATTCACTTTGGGGAAGCTGAAGGCGATGTTCCCGCTCATTGTCGAGCGAGCTGAGAAACTGCAAGAGTTGACCTTGGCAATGCAGGAAGGCGGAAAATCCATCGACGCGCGGGACCTCATGGCCCGTTTCACCATCGACTTCATCGGCGCCTGTGGCCTGGGAATCGAAGCCGCCAGCCTTGACGACGACAACTCTCCATTCCGAAAACTAGGAATTGAAATATTCCATATAGGCCCCAGAGAAATTGCAATCTACATACTAAAAGAACTCTTCCCCGGAAAATTCCCGTTCCTGAAATACTTCGGCAGATTCGAGGAGTACTTCCTTCACGTGGTGAAAGAGATTCAGAAGCTGCGGAATCACGAGCCTTCGGGAAGAAATGATTTTATTGATGTGCTAATGGAGATGAAAAATAAGGGGAAGATAGAGGGAGAGTCGATGGAGAGACAGAAGCCAGACGGAACTCCAGAGTGTGCGTCGATTGATGTGGACGAGATGCTCATGGCGGCGCAAGTGTTGATGTTTTTCGGGGCAGGTTTTGAGACCTCTTCTAACTCCACCAGCTACACGCTCCACGAGCTGGCATTCAATCCAGACAAACAGAAGAAAGCCCAGCAAGAAATTGACCGGGTACTCGCTAAACATGGCAACAAGTTGAGTTGGGATTCGATTAAGGAGATGCAGTATTTGGAATGGACGTACAAGGAGGGGCTACGGAAGCAGCCGCCCGTTGGTCATCTTGGGAGGGTTTGCATGCGGAAATATACCATCCCGGGTCTTAAT
The DNA here is from genome assembly GCA_963854355.1 of Epinotia brunnichana. Lineage (NCBI taxonomy): Eukaryota > Metazoa > Arthropoda > Insecta > Lepidoptera > Tortricidae > Epinotia > Epinotia brunnichana. Next base: position 1,203,152 of record OY977959.1, on the reverse strand, counting down.
GTGACGATCGACAAGGGAATTAGAGTAAGGATATCAGTTCAGGCGCTGCACAACGATCCGTTGTATTGGGACAAGCCGGAAGAGTTCCGACCAGAACGCTTCAGTCCCGAAGAACATAATGAGGCTAGGACCAAGTACGCCTATCTACCATTTGGTGCGGGGCCTCGCGCTTGTCTCGGTGAGTTGAATATACTATTTTATATTCTTATCATATTCAGTGTCAACACACAGAAAAAAAAAGTTTTTTGAAACAAGAGCCAGATATGTCTCAACTGATGTATCTTGATTCAAGATATATATACTTGGACTAAGACATTTACACTAACGATTCAAGAATGTTAATTTTTCAAAATTCAAGATTGAAAGTCTTGCGTCAAGAATTTTATTCCTAGGTTCAAGATATAAATCTTGAATTAAAACTCGCCTGTTGCTCATATTAAGAATTACACTTGCGGTTTTGTTGTAAGAGTTAACTCTTGTGTCAAAATAGGGTCATATTTAGCTAGAGAATTAGTTTAGCTCTTAAGTGGAAAATGTAAAAATATTGAATCAAGTAACATGATTCTTGGCGGGAGATATTTATTGCTGCATCCAAGAAATTGTTAAATCTCTAGTGAAGATCTAAGACAATATTGAATCAAGTAACATGATTCTTGGCGGGAGATATTTATTGCTGCATCCAAGAAATAGTTAAATCTGTAGTGAAGATCTAAGACAATATTGAATCAAGTAACATGATTCTTGGCGGGAGATATTTATTGCTGCATCCAAGAAATAGTTAAATCTGTAGTGAAGATCTAAGACAATATTGAATCAAGTAACATGATTCTTGGCGGGAGATATTTATTGCTGCATCCAAGAAATTGTTAAATCTCTAGTGAAGATCTAAGACAATATTTAAGGCGCTCTTATTAGACGATATTTAGGTATTTGCGGAGGTGAGGCAGACGGAGCGGGAGAGGCGCGTCCCGCGCACCCCGCTAACGGCCTTATTCTGTTGGCATCCGTATTCGGCTCGTTTTTGCGGATCATACGATCAAATGTTTGTCTTCTTGAATAACTGTTTTATTTTTCAAATCTTGGTTGATTTGTGTAAGATTGTCCCCAAATATTTATTGTTTATTTATTTATTTATATCTATTTTTTTTAAGAAAATAAGGAATAATAGGTAGTTACAGTTCTTAAGTACATCGTAGTATGATGACATCAATTATGGACACTTACTTTCCAAAGATATGTTAGTACAGATTTCTTCATCATCAATCCACCTATCGTTTTACCAGTTCCTATGTGGGTGCTTCCGTTTTCCAAATACGTAGAACTGATAAAATAATAGTACATCTTCACTTCCTAAGGGTGAACGTCACCAATTATGGATTGTACTAATATATTACAGGTTTTTTAAACCGAAATAAAATCGATTACTTCTAGGTAAAGTTATAGCGCCGGTTAACACCCGCTTAAGAAACCATCAAAAATAATAAACAAATAGCTATGTTCATCTATTTATCTCCTGGCAAATTATATTATTACCATGTATGTCTTTCCCGCTCACGGGACAATGATGTCCCGGACCTTTGGGAGGCATGCGTGGGGCTAGGTACCTACAAAGTACCAACGGAGCCAACACGTAGAGGCCCTTTTGACAATTTAATGAAATGCAAGGAGTATTATTACCATAATTATTACCTTTGTTACGTATGACTGACTGATCAAAAACTGGATAATTAGACCACTGTTAGTCAGAAGAGCATTTTATTATACAGGGTGGTTATTTTAAGACCAGCAAGTTCTTCAGTACATGACTATGTCTATTAAAAAATGTAATTTGACCAAACATCATATAAAAATAACAAATTCAATTTGTCTCTTAAATACCTAAAAGTGTTATGTCACTGCGCTCGCGCGGCGCGTGCTGCCTACCATGCTACCTCGACCAGCGGCCACACCGCGATGGACCTTGATACTCTCAACAAGCCAACAAGATTGGACTTATACTTGGCTCTATACTCCAGGCAAAATACGGTTTCGAAAATCATTAATTTATAATAGCGTTTTTTTGTATATTTCATTTTTAATCGTTATTCTAAGATGCTTTACACAAGAATCCAACAAATTTTCCAACCGGAAGTAATTATATAAATATAAATTAAGCTTTAATTGTCTTTTTTTGTTTGATTTATATTGAATTTTTTAAAGCAAATGTAAATTTAGGTAAAAGCCTCCTCGATCTCATGCCATTTTTTTCGGTCTTTAGCCAACTGCATCCAGCTAGGTCCGGCGACCTCAGTTATGTCATTGGTCCAACGTCTTCGTCGTCTACCTTTCCTTCTTTTGCCTTTCGGCCCTGACCAGTTTGTTGCTTCCAGTGCCCTTCTTTTCTCCTAATATCTGGCGATATATGGCTTTTACCCGAATGGGGTCCATATAAGAAAGAAAAAATGGCATAAATCTTTTAGATTTAGTAAATATGTATTAACACAAACAATATGGAATAAATAAAGCTTAAATAAATATATATATATAAACTAGCTGTTGCCCGCGACTTCGTCCACGTATAACATGTTATCGTCTAAATGTTTGTTTAAGAAATTTAAATGTTTGTTTAATAAAAAAAAACATTGAAATTAGTTTTGTACAGTCAGCATCAGATAGTTAGTAGCAGCCTAGGTAACCAAATATATCGCAACACGTCTTTGTTACTATAGGTGTAAGGATGTGTTACGATATATTTGGCTACTTTGGCTGCTACTAACTATATGACGCTGACTGTACCTAGTCTTTAAGTAAACAGTCTAAAACCGAAGAAACAAATCTCTCTTTATTTCAAAATGTCTTGCTCTCTATACAAACTTAGTACCCTCTTTGAACTCTCATAGTAAATAGTCTGAAACCGAAGTTACAAATTTCTAACTTTAAAAATGTCTTGCTCTCTATACATAATTCGAACCCCCTTTTAACCTTCTTAAGTAATTAATAATGAAAAACCGAAGTTACAAATCCCTTACTTTAAAAATGTCTTGCTCTCCATACAAACTAGAAGAACTGTATATCCTAGAAGTAGGTATTTTTGTCAAGACCAATCCAAGCATGTTTAGTAACGTTTCAGAAGGCCGCAGATTTCCGACACGTAAACAATACAAACAAAAATTGAAAACTTTGCAGGGTAGCAACAACACAGCGCTAATCATAGGCGGAATCTTGGGAATGGCACCAAACATTTTCAATAAAATTCCAGACCGAATTAAACACTGGATATTAATAAATTTAAAAGACAATTGACTTCAGATTCAGATTCAGATTTGTTTATTATCATAATTTTACAATTGAAATCATAGTACAATGAATATACAGATAAAAATGTGTTAAAATTATGACTTTTCAGTTACAATAAAATACAATAGATGTGTACAGTTGTGTACAGAATTGTTATTATTTGTAAATAGTTTAATAATACTCATACTCATAGCATAATGCTATTACATACAATAGAGAAAGAAAACATAATACAAATATTAACGTCAAGCTTTTAAGATCTTGTTATTTAGTCATTTGAAAGAAATTCTTGTAAACTAAACAGTGTTTTTTCAAGCAATAGTTGTTTTACATGGAAGCGAAAAGAGTTGTCGTTCGTTATGGTTAAAAAGTATTTGTCCTATTAACTTCGGAAGTTTTGTGCCTATTCTAAGTCTGGGCGAGGTTGTTTTGAAGTGGATACTTCTTTGCTCGCGTTCTTGTATAGGGGTAAAGTTCAAAATGTATCACGTAACTTCCGGATTGACTTTTTGTAGAGAAGCCTAATCTGATTTCAAATAATTGTTTGTTATATGTTTTAATCCTTCTTTATTTGCTATTAGTTGTTAATCACAAAATGTTATTTAGTTTATGTGACGTACATGAAAACTATGCTGAAATTACCGCCATTTTCAATGCCTTGCGAGTCAAACGAGCTACGTCAGTCAATGTTGCTATATATACCGATTTATCTGTGCTTATACAGATTTTAATGAATTAATGCAGATATATATTTTACGGGGACAACCAATAAATAAGTATCCACTTAAACTTAATTAACGGTTGTATCTCGGACACAACCCGCTTCTTTTTAAGTTATTCGCATTTCTCATTGATCTCGAACTATTTTCACCTCTCCTTTGAAATTCATTTGGATAAAGTTTAACATACATCAAAACTTCCAATTTATAAGTTGAAACTGATGTTAAGATACTAAGTTTTCTTAAATGTTCGCGACACGTGTATCCGTCCTTTGCATACGGAAGTACTCTAATTGCACGTTTCTGGATCTTTAGGATGCGCTCATAATCCGTACTGTTGCCCCAAAGCATTATCCCGTATGAAAGTTGAGAGTATATGTACGCATAATACAGCTCTTTTAAGCAACTTTCTGACACAAGTGGTCTTAACTGTCTTAGAGCATAGATCCGTCTTGCTAACTTACTGTATAATGTATCTATGTGATCTTTCCATGACATTATTGGATCAATCATTTCAATCAATAGATCAATATTTGATTGAAAAGTGTTATTATACCATTAAATATTACTTAAACGACCCTACGACATAACATGATTCCATTCAAGACATTCCTTAGTTATAATATTCTTTAGTTATAGTATTTTTTGAGAGTTTTTGACATGTATTTGAAGTATTTAACACCAATCACTGTATTGACATTTTTTTTTTATTTTTATAAATATATTAGCTGGCTGAAATATTTTGTAAACCTACATTGTGGGTAATGCACAGAAGTCTTATATTTTGTATACCAACAATACTTGTAAAAGTTGTTACCTATGTTTAACAAAATAAATTTAATTGAATTGAAAGTACTTAATTTGTATTCTAATAAGTAATCTTTATGCAAAAATTTAAGTCTCTAGCTCTAAAAATAAAGTTTATATACCCCATACAAACTTTGCACCCCTATTTACCCCCTTTAGGGGTAGAATTTCCAAAAATCCTTCTTAGCGTTGCCTACGTTGTAAAAGGTAGTTCTGGTGTAAATTTCAACTCTCTAGTCTTAGTAGTTTCGGCTGTGCGTTGATGAGTGAGTGAGTGAGTGAGTCATATCAATAACTCCATACCGACAAAAGGTATGTTCACTTAGATAACGTCACATTTATTTGCTTTAGTGGGCTTATTTTTAAAGGGGCGTTGCGGGGGAGGCTTTCTTGGTTGTTATTTGGAGAAACAGCGGTGGCAGAGTGAGTGCGAGATGTGAAACGGTATACTTTAGTGTTTTGTGATGGGTATCATGTGCACAAACAGCTGGCAAAGTTTTGCAGCTGTATAGGGGAACACCCTGTAGTACTTTGTACCCGACTGCCTCAGAAGGAAGTTTATGTTTTTCGAGCGTATGTATCATCATATCAGCCGAAAGACGTCCACTGCTGGACATAGGCCTCCCCCAAAGAGTGCCACAATAGCCAGTCCTGCGCCACCCGCATCCAGCGGACTCCCGCGACCTTTACCAGGTCATTAGTCCACCTTGTGGGGGGCCTAACCACGCCGCGCCTTCCGGTACGTGGTTGCCACTCGAGAACCTTTCCGCCCCAACGGCCATCGGTTCTACGTGCAATGTACCCCGCCCACTGATACTTAAGTTTAGCGATTCGGAGGGCTATATCGGTTACCGTGGTTCTGCTGCGGATAGCCTCATTTCTGATGCGATCGCACAGAGAAACTCCCAGCATAGCCATCTCCATCGCCCTTTGAGTGACTTTGAGACTTCTTATGAGGCCTATAGTAAGCGACCACGTTTCCGTTCCATATGTCATCACTGGCAACACACACTGGTCAAAGACTCTCGTCTTGAGACACTGCGGAATATTGGACGAAAAGATGTGCCGTAGCGTATGTATGCATGTATGTCTATAACGAAGATGAGGAAGGGCCGTGGCCTGCTGCTGGTGGAGTGGCAGGGTCTTTTTCCGCACTCGTTTTTAATAGAATCTACTAAACAGCAAGTAAATATACTTCAGTTCACCAACTCGTTTAGGACTTTAGTCTAGGTAGTCGCTATCCGGCGCAATAGCCCTAAATGCTTTTGATATATTTCTGTATGAATAAATAAATCTATTATTCGTACAGTCCATAATTGGTACCATTACCCCCCCCCAACCATGTGCTCGTGTCCGTATCCGATTTACACCCGACTACTTACTACCTAACAGTTCTAAATACGTATTCAGGATAACTGAAGATTTTTATTGACATCTTGTCAATATGCTCCAGCTACCTATTAATACGTTTTAGGTGCGGATGTAGAAACGCTTTAATGTAGTAAATATCGCATACCTTATATTTGTTATTCTATCATTTCGAATGTGTTCTCCAGCATGTATTAGCGTTTCCTATTCCTTTATATATTTTTATTTACCTTGATAACTCGAAATAATTGCTGCAAAAAGGCGTATTTGCGTGCCAGGTAAACATTCACAGGTCCGTCGTCGGCAGTGGCCACGGGCGTACTAAATTGTACTCGCCACCGCGCATGCATGACGCGGACACCCGGTTTTTCAGACAAATGACCAAATGTATTGAATTATCAAACATATTGAAATTCTAAGAAGCCGGTAGATAGATCTACCAAAAAGCTACCTATCACAACAAATTTCATTGTAATATTCCAAATAACTTTTGAGATATTTCGAGTTTGGTGGTAAAAAAGCACTGTTTTGAAAGGCAAAATCTATCGAGGTTTTTGAAAGCAATCGTGATTTTACGAAGTACGAACATAGCCAATGAACTGAAGATATACATATCAAAAATTTGGATCTCTAGCAATAGTACAAGTATACTAATAATCGGTTTGGAAAAGGCACTTTTTCGATGCGCAGCTGCATACAGCGCCTTAATCAAGTAACATGATTCTTGGCGGGAGATATTTATTGCTGCATCCAAGAAATAGTTAAATCTGTAGTGAAGATCTAAGACAATATTGAATCAAGTAACATGATTCTTGGCGGGAGATATTTATTGCTGCATCCAAGAAATAGTTAAATCTGTAGTGAAGATCTAAGACAATATTGAATCAAGTAACATGATTCTTGGCGGGAGATATTTATTGCTGCATCCAAGAAATAGTTAAATCTGTAGTGAAGATCTAAGACAATATTGAATCAAGTAACATAATTCTTGGCGGGAGATATTTATTGCTGCATCCAAGAAATAGTTAAATCTGTAGTGAAGAACTAAGACAATATTGAATCAAGTACTAACATGATTTTTGGCGGGAGATACGAGAGCGGAGTGATGAAAACAGTTTTCCAACGGCAAAGTTAAGTTTGGCAATTTAACTTTTCGTTAGAGGAATGTGAAAAAAAAATACATATACAAATAAATTTATTGAATAACTTTTTGTACAAATGTTACAACACTTACAACTATAGACTAAAATTAAATAAATAACTAAGCAAAGCTTGTACTATGGGTACTAGGCGACAATATAGATACTTATATAGATAAATAAATACTTAAATACATAGAAAACATCCATGACTCAGGAACAAATATTCGTGCTCATCACACAAATAAATGCCCTTACCGGGATTCGAACCCAGGATCTCTTGCTTCGTAGGCAGGGTCACTACCAACTAGGCTAAAGCGGTCGTCAAATATATGATGATATGTGTTTGCTTTATTGTTGTAATGAGCGGGGTTCGTAGGAGGGTTAAGCTATACTGTGGCCTGACCGTTTCATACATTTTTGCATGTCGTAACATTGAAGACCTGTGACATAATTTCCTACCATAATAAGTCCATCGGACCGTCTGGCCGGTATGGTAAGGAATTAAGATTAATAATATCACATATTGAAAACATAAACTTATCAATGAAACGGCCAAGCCATAGGTACTTTTTAAACCAAGCTCTTCACTATGCAGAAGAAATTGTTAGCTCGCCTCTAATCACATTTCGTCTTCCTCACTCCTTTTTCATTAGTGTCTTTGCTCTCGCTCTTCTCCCTTGGGCTCTGATAAGCTAAGTAATATATTATATTCGGACTTATTGCACAGAACTATACTTATTGCGATACACACCTATTGGAAGATCACTTCGGAATCAAACTAATTTCACTCTTCAGTATTTTATTACGTTCTCCAGTAATTCCTCCACCAGTAATTGTACCTACAATAGTCCTTTTTTAAAATTCATTTTGTATAATGCAGTTACGCCTGCTAACGATATTTATAAACTTCAAATTAAAGGAAAAATTATGCTTTGAGAAGGATTCGAACCGGCAACCACAAACCACAAGCATACATGGCCCGTCGCTACTAACCATCTTTTTTTGAAGTTGGTTAAATCGCTACTCGCAACTCACAGATAAGTTACAAATCATGTAAAAAGTCGATTCAAGAGTTTTTTCTCGCGCCAAAACATATTTAATTCTACAATCTTACGCCAAGAAGTCATTTTCTTGCTCGATTTTGGACCAAGAACCTTGAAGCTTGTTGAGTCTTGGCTCTAGACAGTCAAGTTTAAATTTTACTAGTGTTGCTATATAAATTATTTTACCCCGATCGTCTTGGAAACTATTCGTGTAAGGTTAATCACTATTATGTTGGACGACCGATGTTAAATTCTACAGCATACTGTAGTTATGAATAAAATTAGCTCAATATGTCAAGAAACGTGTTGATATAAAATAAAGGATTACTGAAACGATAAAGAGACCTTTGTCTTTAATTTGTGCTCCTCCAGCTTTCCATATTGTAATGTTATGGATTTCATTTTGCAATAAAAGCACCTTAACTATGATTCGATTGTCGTGATGGTTGAACTTTTACTTATATACCTACCTACAGGTTTGTACGGAACCCTAGGTGCGCGAGTCTGACTCTCACTTGGGCTGTTTTTAAATAACTAATTTGTAAAATTAAGGAGGCTAACTGACAATATTGAATTGTGACGTAAACGTTACACAATAATGGGGAATGGATGAAAATTTTGAAAACGCAAGAAACGCTGTTGAACCTTTTTTTATAAATTGGTATAACCTTCATTATTCTAAGAATAAAGTTACAGATTTTTCTGTAGCTTTAAATAATTTAAATTAACATATTAATTTATTCCATTTACTCCTCAAAATGCCCTATTGTCACGTGATCGCGACAAGAGCCCGGACTAAAATGACATATATTCCGCCCTATGTCAAAATGTATAGGTACTACTATACTATTCATCGCAAGAATCGTTAAAATCGTTATACCATCAGTGAAAAGTCTCCCAAGATCTGAATGTACATATATTCTTAGCATAAAATCAACTTCCAGGCTTCTAAAATAAGAGGGAACTTCACGTGTATACAACATTTATTAAAAATTACCGTTCATAACAATATGCCGTTTAATTGTTTTTGTTTGATAATTTTATTATTGGGAAATCGAAATCGATGGCTGGCAACACTGGTTAGCTCCGAAGAGTATGGAGTTTCCGTCCGGCTCCGGCTAGCAGCGGCTGCAGCGGTTATTCATTCATTCGGTCGCGTCCGCCGCAGAGCACGCGCCGACGCGTCCCGGCCGACCATCAGGCCAAAAGTCGACCGACCACCAGGTCGATTTGACTGGAACCCAGACACCACCATCCACCAACAATCGAGCCAGGGCCAACAGACCCTGATTCCGATACAGATTCTATGAAAAAAATCGAAGGTAAAATAATGTTTATTTATAATTTTTAACCGACTTCCAAAAAGGAGGAGGTTCTATGTTCAACTGTAAGTAGGTATTTTTTTATGTATGTTTATGTTCACCGATTACTGGAGTAATTATAACACATATAAAATGTATGGATAATTGTCGTTACGAAAATGATAAAAGTTAAATGTTAGATTAGATTAAGGCTCTTAACTATGGGCATTTTTTTTGAATTCCACCCTAATGTAATTCGTATATTTTCTAAAGCTATTCAAGTATTTGCGTCTGAAGTCAATATCTCGTCATGCTGAACTGATGATGGAAGGTATAACTCAATGATTAGGAGTAAGGGGATAATTCTTTAAATATTATAGGTTCGTTAAGACCATTAGTCGTATCCTTTTCCTCCTGAGGTGATACTGTTGTCACCAAGTAAATCGAAGGGAACACCAGGAAAATCAAAGGCATCTCTCAAACGTTCCGGGCACTAAACTTCTTTTTCATGTATTATATAAAGTTCCATCATCGTCTCATGGTGATGAGCTGATAATGACAACTATAACTCCTTAGGAGTTAGGAGTTTGGGGATAATTGTTTAAATAATGTATATAAGTTAACAATATTTCAGATACGGTGCCAAATGATGATGTGATTTGGCTTCAACACAATAACGAGCCTTGGGAAAGAGTCGTGGAAAAATGGACCAACACTTTCAACATAAGAGCTAAGGGAAATTTAACAAACAGTGCACGAGTTTATCGAAAAATGGAGTATCTTAAAAGATCCTAAAGCAGACACACTGGTAAGATTTTTTTAATTTTCTCTACAACATTCCACGCAAAATAGGCGCGCATAGGTATGTCATTGAGTTGCGGAAAATAGCCCGCGTACAACTATATTTCTACAACATTAAAAAAAATAACAATTATATGTAGGTACTTGATCTCGGAAAAGTGGGACAGGTCTGTTAGAATTTTGTTTGCAGTTCCAGTATAGGAACTTATAATGTAAGACATACTCGTCTTACATTATAAGTTGTACTTGTTACATTATAAGGTATAGCTGAATATGATAAATATAACTTATAATTTCTATTTTGTTTCAGATACTTTTGGATTTTGAAAGACTATTTAAAGAGAAATCGCTGAACTTCTTCAAGAACTGGGAACCATTCTTCTCAAAACTCTTAGTACTCAGGGGAGATATTGTGTCCAATGTTATTAGGTAAGGTAATATTATTTGTATGGAAAGTCGAGCTTCCAGTTCGTCTAAAATATGTTAATTCATTTTTTATTGCAATCTACTGAACTGAATAAAATATAAAAACAATTTCTTGTTTTCATTATTCGCACAAGCTTTATTGTACTTACCTACCTAATTAGGTATAAATGTGTTTCAAATACCTTACTTCTTTTTTTATATTTATATATATTACAGACAGCGCTACTACCGAAACACATTTATGCTGGAAACAAGACATTTTTGAAGTGTATTTAAAAATGGCTTGTCCTTGTATGAAGACATTTCCGAGTTTTAAATGAAGTGTCATAGTTATGAAATTTCATTGAAAACTCGGAAATGTCTTCATACAAGGACAATCCATTTTTAAATACACTTCAAAAATGTCTCTTTATACTATTTGCAACAAGATACTTTAGTTCTTGGGTCAAAACATTAAACTAAAAAAAAAGAGCTTTACATGATTTGAATGAAGTACGTGCCGTTTTACAACAAGAACTAAACGATTTTGAGTAAATTAGCGCTGCTACTTGCAACAAGATACTTTAGTTCTTGGGTCAAGACATTAAGCTTTTAAAAAAAGAGCTTTACGTGATTTGAATGAAGTACGTGCCGTTTTACAACAAGAACTAAACGATGTTGAGTAAATTAGCGCTGCTACTTGCAACAAGATACTTTAGTTCTTAGGTCAAGACATTAAGCTTTTAAAAAAAGAGCTTTGCATGATTTGAATGGAATATGTACCGTTTTACAACAAGAACTAAACGATGTTGAGTAAATTAGCGCTGCTACTTGCAACAAGATACTTTAGTTCTTGGGTCAAGACATTAAGCTTTTAAAAAAAGAGCTTTACATGATTTGAATGAAGTACGTGCCGTTTTACAACAAGAACTAAACGATGTTGAGTAAATTAGCGCTGCTACTTGCAACAAGATACTTTAGTTCTTGTTGTAAAACGGCACGTACTTCATTCAAATCATGTAAAGCTCTTTTTTTAAAAGCTTAATGTCTTGACCCAAGAACTAAAGTATCTTGTTGCAAGTAGCAGCGCTAATTTACTCAACATCGTTTAATTCTTGTTGTAAAACGGTACATATTCCATTCAAATCATGCAAAGCTCTTTTTTTAAAAGCTTAATGTTTTGACCCAAGAACTAAAGTATCTTGTTGCAAATAGCAGCGCTAATTAACTCAACATCGTTTAGTTCTTGTTGTAAAATGGCACATACTTCATTCAAATCATGTAAAGCTATATGTGCCGTTTTACAACAAGAACTAAACGATGTTGAGTTAATTAGCATTGCTACTGGGACCAAGATACTTTAGTTCTTGGGTCAACATTTTTTCAATCTTAGTAGAAGAATGACAAATACTTCAATTAAAATTGTTTATATCTTAAGGTTAGAGTTTTTAGCTTTCAATACAAAATATAATTTGTTATTTAATACAAGTAATTATTTCTTGGCCCAAGATCTATAATACGAGACATTTTATTTCTTGAAAGAAGACGTTTTAGTGTTTCCTTATATCGAAATTCCAAAAGATCTTGAAACAAATAATATTATTTGGTTCAAGATTTTTTTTTTTTCTGTGCAGTTTTGTAGAAATACACTCCTATCCGATAAAATATGGAAAAACAATTGTAGGGGAAAGTGCCTACGAGCAGAGGGCACACCTAGTTCCTGGGCAATGAAAGTCGACCAAGCTAGGTATTTCCAAAATTTGGAATATAATAAAAAAAAAATTTCATCGATAGGTACTGAATTTTGCAGTAAAAATAAATAATTTGTGACCATATTCATTTTTACTTCAAGAATCTGCAGCCACTTTCATTTTGACTTCTCTTTGGTTATGGTTTAATTTGAACACAAATTTTAATCGAAATCATTTGAGAATTAAAGAAAGAATATATACGCTTTTTAAGGCACCGTGAAATCCGTTAATCTCTGTTGTTGTCCTTGCAATATTTTAGTAGAGTTTGGTCGGATTGGGAACTAACGCGATGGAAAACGGTCATAGGAACAATTACACAAGATAGGCCCGTCGCGTTTGGGCTCATTGGAGTACCTAGTTGATGACTGAAAGCTTGTCCAAAAACTAAATTGTTAACCAAAACTTATTGTCATTCCAGGTGAACGTCTCGGCCTTATGCAATCCCTGGCCGGTCTAGCAGCCATTTTGTCTCGGTTCACAGTAGAACCGGCTCCCAACTCTACAAGGCACCCGACCCTGGACCCCAAGTCCAACATCGTGCAGGGCGTCATTGAAGGCCTGCCCCTGTTGTTCAAGGAGAGGAAGACGCTGAGAACCGAATGCGTTGAACATGTTGAAGTATTTTCAGGGAGAGCGTTATAGTAGCGAAGTCTGACTTCACGTGCGAGTACAACTCAACGAACAAAACACCGGCCAAGTGCGAGTCGGACTCGCGCACGAAGGGTTCCGTGCCATTACCTATCTAAAAAAATATTTATTTTATTCTTTTTTAGGGTTTCGTACTCAAAGAGTAAAACGGGACCCTATTACTAAGACTTCGCTGTCCGTCCGTCCGTCCGTCCGTCCGTCTGTCTGTCACCAGACTGTATCTCACTGATACCGTGATAGTTTCAGCTGAAATTTTGACAGATTATGTATTTATGTTGCCGCTATAACAACAAATACTAAAAACAAAATAAAATAAATATTTTTATTGATAATGGTACGGAACCCTTAGTACGCGTGTCCGACTCGCGCATGGCAGGTTTTTTAGTATTTGTCTTTATAGCGGCAACAAAAATACATCATCTGTGAAAATGTCAACTGCCTAACTATCACGGTTCATGAAATACAGCCTGGTGACAGACGGACAGACAGACAGATAGACAGACAGACAGACAGACGGACAACGGAGTCTTAGTAATAGGGTCCAGTTGTACTCTTTGAGTACACAACCCTAAAAAAAGCACTATGGTCGTTCTTTTGTAGCTCTTTTTATCCGACTGCCTCAGAGAAACGAAATGAAATGAAGTGACTTAGGCTATGAATATGATATTTGTAAAAGGCAGTTGAGTTTCTTCAAAAATCTTTTAATTTAACTTGTTGAGTTTGAGGTACGTGCGTTGACTTATAGGAGCCGTACTCGAACCCTCCCCGGGATGACTGGATAGGGGATGCAGACGGGTGTGTGGCACTTGTTGGGCGGGCGATGGCTGGAGGTCCACCGCTGACTGACGCTTTAAAAGGGAAGGGCTACGTGGTGGCGCTGTGTGGCGAAGTTTGGTTTATAGCGGTATACTTTTCTCCAAACCGCTGTCTGGCCGACTTTGAGCGGTTCCTGGATGAAATAGGGGCTCGAGTCGGTCAGCTCCTCCCGCACCCGGTGATCGTTGCCGGGGACTTTAATGCAAAATCCACGGCTTGGGGCTCCCCTGCGACGAATGCGCGAGGTGCAACCCTAGAGGAGTGGGCGATCGCGACAGGTCTGGCTGTTATCAACCAGGGAACGGCAAACACGTGTGTACGGCAACAGGGTGGCTCCATCGTGGACATTACGTTTGCGAGTACCTCCCTGGCGCACCGTGTTCAGGGATGGGAGGTCATGGTGGGGGTGGAGACGCTGTCGGATCACCGATACATTCGGTTTGAAGTCTCCACACCCTCACTGACTTCGAACAACTCAAGCCAGAATGGCCCGGTCGAGAGCGGCCCTAGGTGGGCCCTCGCCAAACTCGACCGGGAACTCTTGAAAGAGGCGGCGACCGTGCAGGCCTGGTTACCTGTACCGGAGGGAATGGTTGAGGTAGAGACTGAAGCGTCCCGGCTCCGGGAGGCCATGTCGCGAATTTGTGACGCGGCAATGCCCCGGGCCAAGCCTCTGCCGCCTAAACGATGCGTGTATTGGTGGACCGCCGAGCTCGCGCAAATGCGCGATGAGTGTGTAGCCGCGCGGCGCCAGTACATGCGACAAAGAAGGCGCAGGCAAACCGACGAGGGCGAGGAGCGCCGCCTATATGAGGCCTATAAGGCCTCCAAACTGGGGTTCTCGGTGGCCATAGGACAGGCAATTGAGGCGAGTCGTGCCGAATTCCTCGAGACCCTAAACGCCGACCCGTGGGGAAGGCCATATAAACTGGTCCGAAATAAGTTGCGCCCCTGGGCGCCTCCGCTGACCCAAACACTCCAGCCAGAATTTGTGGTTCGCGTGGTCGCAGGGCTTTTCCCGGAAAGGGGACCCCACCAGCCGCCTATAATGGCACCGCCAGTGGCAAGGCCAAGAGAGGAGGACACCGTCCCACCAATTCGTCCTGCCGAGCTGAGCGTGGCGATCAACCGGCTTCGTGCTAGGAACACGGCCCCAGGGCCTGACGGCATTCCGGGCCGTGCTTGGGTCCTGGCCATGGACGCGTTAGAACCGAATTTGCTGCGTCTCTTGACCGCGTGTCTGGAGCAGGGTTGCTTCCCGAAGGAATGGAAGTCAGGGAAGCTGGTGTTGCTCCGGAAGGAGGGGCGACCGGCAGACTCTGCGTCCGGATACCGGCCGATAATCCTGCTCGATGAAGTGGGTAAGCTCTTCGAGCGAATAATTGCTGCTCGCCTCATCAGGCACTTGGAGTGCGAGGGGCCGGATCTAGCCGACTGCCAGTTTGGCTTCCGCAGGGGCCGTTCAACGGTCGATGCAATACAGCGGGTGAAGACAGTGGCGAACGAGGCCGTGTCCCGGGGTGAGGTCGTCTTGGCGGTATCGTTAGACATTGCCAACGCCTTTAACACTCTACCTTGGGACACAATAAAGGAGGCGTTGCGGTATCACCAAGTACCCCTCCATCTGTTTCGCATCATCAAGGCGTACCTTAGTGAGAGGCAGGGATTGTAACCGGTTACAAATTTACCGGTTACAGAACCGGTTAATTGATTAGGTTCCGTTCGAACTATTTGATTTGGGAGCCTTATTTCGGAGCGCTCTCTAACCGTTCACTCCGTGTAGCGATACGGGATCAATGACCGCCGCTTCGTTGCGGGGCGCTGCGGGTTGCCTAAACCAAACGCGCGCGAGAAGTGAGCGTAGGTACATACCTAGCTACAGTGTAGCTACCTACTCTGTTTATTCGATGAATTCGTTCGTGTTCCGCCAAACGCCCTAGTTTTCTGCTCGCCGCTCCTACTTTCGACGATAAAAATATTGAAATAAAATTTTCACACCTCTCATTCAGAAAAGTAAGTTTTGGTCCCCGAATCAAAATGCTACTTTTCTGTTCAAGCTACTTTTTTTAATTTATTCATTGGCTTGTAGCATTAACTCGTACGCGATGTGCCAATAGAATCTTAATAAAATAATCGACTTAATAAGTAATTTTTTGTTTGTTTTTTTTTGTTCTTTTGAATTTTTTTTGTTCTTTTTGTTTGTTTTTTCTTGTTTTGTTCTTTTTTTAGTTGTTTGTTTCTTTTGTTTTTTTGTTTCGTTTTTCTTGTTTTTTGGTCTTATGTTATTTTTTGTATTTTTGTTGTTTTTTTTGTTTCGTTTTTTCGCTGTTTTTAGGATTTTTGTTTTTTTTTGTTTTTTGTTGTTTTATTTTTATTCGATTTTTTTTGTTTTTTTTAGTCATGGTTCATTTTTAGTTTTTTTTGTTTTGTTGGTTTTTTTGTTAGTTTTTAGTTTTTTTTTCATTTCTTTTTTCGTTTTTGTTTTGTTCTTTTTTTGCTGTTTTTTTTTTTTTGTTTGTTTCGTTTTTTTTATTTCGTTTGTTTGTTCGTTTTTGTTCGTTATTTTTTGTATTTTTTGTTTTTTTTGTATTTTTTGTTTTTTTTTGTATTTTTGTTGTTTTTTTTTGTTTTGTTTGTTCTTTTTGTTCGCTTTTTTTAGGATGTTTTTTTTTGTTTATTTTTTCGTTTTTTTTTGTTTTTTTAGTTATGGTTCATTTTAAGTTTTTTTGTTTCGTTGGATTTTTTGTTAGTTAATTTTTTTTTGTATTTTTCTGTTTTCGTTTTTGTTGTTTTGTTCTGTTTTTGCTTTGTATTTGTTTTTTGATGTTTTTTGTTTTTTTTTGTTCTGTTCGTTATTTAGTTTAGTTTGTTTTTTGTTCGTTTTTATTTACTGTTGTTTTTTTTTTGTTTTTTGGTGTTTTTATTGTTTTATTTTTGTTCTATTTTTTTGGTTATTTTTTTTTTTATTTTGTTTGTTTTTTTGTTTTTTTTTCGTTTCTTTTTTCTTTATTTTTTTGTTGTTTTTTTGTTCTTTTTTGTTTTGCTTTTCTTTTGTTTTTGTTTTGTTTGTTAGTTTTTTGCTGTTTTTGTTTTTTTTTGTTTTGCTTTTCTTTTGTTTTTGTTGTTTGTTATTTTTTTGCTGTTTTTGTTTTGTTTTTGTTTTTTTTGTATTTTTTGCAGTTTTTCCTCATAGTCGGTGTGAAAAGTTACATGTGTCACTCAGGAGCAAAATTATTTTCGTCTTGGGCGTTAACACTTGAATCCCTCAACACGCTCAGGATCCTACGTTAGAATCCCTCGCTACGCTCAGGATTCTATTGTAGGATCCCTCGCTACGTTCAGGATTCAATAAACCGCCCTCGCAGTAAATATACTATTTTTCTCCCTTGTGACACAAATAACTATTGTACAGTGTACAGCGTAAACACCTACTCAAAATGGACAGAAAAAAGAGGAACTACATCTACCAATTTTATGATTATGATAGAAATTAGCACACATCAAAATGCCTAGTTGAAGGTTGTTGTTTTGTTGACAAAACGAAACTAAAAAGCGAAACAAAAAACAAACGAAACTAAAATACAAAAAAAAAACAAAAAAAACGGCAAAAAAATTTAAACAAAAACAAGAAAAAACAAAAACAAAAAAAAACGAACAAAACAAAAAAACTAAAAGAAAAACAAAAAAACAACAAAAACTAAAACAAAAAAACAAATAAAAACAAAAACAAGAAAAAAACAAAAATAACAAAACAAAAATAAAACAAAAAAAATTCTTTATATAGATTTAGATTTTAGATTTATTTATTTCGAGATAAAAATTACAATATAGGTTTGCATACAATGTCAAAATTATAAGAATCCTTATCACGATCGTCAATAATAAGAAATAAAATTTAAAAATATTCAAAATGTAAATACACAAAGTGGAAATCGTAGCTCCAATTACGGATTGTCATTTAAAAACTAATAGACACATACCATTAAACAAATAAACAATGTCAATTTATGCATTAGGTACGATTTAAAAGTTGAATATAGAATATAAATGTTACACAAGAAATCATATCAAATTATAGCTGTCAATAAATCAAATAAACTCTTAAAAAACCATGTCCATGAACTCATGAACAGAGTACAGAGGGTTATCCAACAAAAGATTTCTCAGTCTACGCCTAAATGTTTCGTCACAAGGTTCGTTTCTTATATCGGCGGGTAGGTGCTCGAAATAAGTAGGCCCTATAACCCGGGGATTTTTCTCTGAAAGCGCCATGCGACGAGGAACTGTCCTTAGGCGCCCAGTTGAACGAAGCTGTTTGCCTGGTACATTCACACGTTCAAACTGGGAGATGTTTTTTCTTACAAATAAGAGAAGTTCAAACAGATGTTGTGAGTAGTGTGTCATTATGCGTTGCGTTGAGAATAACTTCCGACAGGGGTGCCGATGCTTGACTCCTACAAGTACCCGAACTGCACGTTTTTGCATGACAAGAACTCTTTGCGCATTGGTGGAGTTACCCCAAAGGAGGGTACCGTAGGACATCAGTGAATGAAAATATGCAATATATAAATAGAAAATATACATATATATGTACATTGCACGTAGAATCGATGGCCGTTGGGCGGAAAGGTTCTCGAGTGGCGACCACGTACCGGAAGGCGCGGCGTGGGAAGGGAGTCCGTTGGATGCGGGTGGCGCAGGACCGGTCATTTTGGCACTCTTTGGGGGAGGCCTATGTCCAGCAGTGGACGTCTTTCGGCTGATATGATGATGATGATATATATACGTTTTTCGATTACGATGAAATTACAATCGATTTTATCAAGATTCTATTGGCACATTGCGTAAATGCTACAAGCCAATGAATAAATTAAAAAAGTAGCTTGAACAGAAAAGTAGCATTTTGCTCCCTCTCGTCGGGGACTAAAACTTACTTTTCTGAATGAGAGGTGTGAAATAGTAGATTGTACAACAAGTGCATAAAACGCACCATTTTACTCGAGACGTTTATCCATCCGAGCGAGCTTGCGAGCGAGGATAGATATAAAGTCGAGTGTAAAATGAGTTTTATGGACGAGTTGTACACTCTACTTTTCACTTCGATTGCGAGGAAATGAAACAGCAACACGTAAAATAATAAATGAGACGAAATACAAATTATAAGTTTATTTCATGAAGTTTTATTGTGTACTTTGGCTGTTGGTATCTTTGCCTTGGTCTTAGAATACGAACGAAACGAAATAAAATAAAGAGGTTGTTGTATGAAGTTAAAGATGTTCGTGTGGCTGTTGCAGCGATTGCCTTGGTCTTCGACGAAGATTTTACTTTATGCTCTAGAGCATAAAAAGCGACTTTATGTCGCCTACGCACGACATAAAGACGAACTTTTAGAGCATGAGAAGTGAAAAAATATTTATAACTCATTATATTTTTTTGGTCCCTACTTAATTCACAGGTAGGCTAATGGCTCACTAATTCTTTGGATAAGTACCTACGTACCTACTACCTATGCACGTTAACAAATTGGTGTAAAGCCCCTGCTAGGCGGTCGCCAACACGCCCCTCCGACCGGGCGACCTTGGTCCGCACCGACCGTGTAGACAGTTGTTTGGAGCTAAATTTCTTAAGCCCCTGCTAGACGGTCGCCAACACGCCCCTCCGACCGGGTGACCTTGGTCCGAACCGACCGTGTAGACAGTTGTTTGGAGCTAAATTTCTTAAGCCCCTGCTAGACGGTCGCCAACACGCCCCTCCGACCGGGTGACCTTGGTCCGCACCGACCGTGTAGACAGTTGTTTGGAGCTAAATTTCTTAAGCCCCTGCTAGACGGTCGCCAACACGCCCCTCCGACCGGGCGACCTTGGTCCGAACCGACCGTGTAGACAGTTGTTTGGAGCTAAATTTCTTAAGCCCCTGCTAGACGGTCGCCAACACGCCCCTCCGACCGGGCAACCTTGGTCCGCACCGACCGTGTAGACAGTTGTTTGGAGCTAAATTTCTTAAGCCCCTGCTAGACGGTCGCCAACACGCCCCTCCGACCGGGCGACCTTGGTCCGCACCGACCGTGTAGACAGTTGTTTGGAGCTAAATTTCTTAAGCCCCTGCTAGACGGTCGCCAACACGCCCCTCCGACCGGGCGACCTTGGTCCGCACCGACCGTGTAGACAGTTGTTTGGAGCTAAATTTCTTAAGCCCCTGATAGACGGTCACCAACACGCCCCTCCGACCGGGCGACCTTGTTCCGCACCAACCGTGTAGACAGTTGTTTGGAGCTAAATTTCATACTACAGCGGTCAGTGCCGACCAAGGTCGCTCGGTCGGAGTGGCGTGTTGGCGACCGTCTAGCAGGGGCTTAAGTACTTATACAATGTTTCGCAAATCATACTTGATGTTTTATGTAAGTCCTTACCTACCAGTGGCGGCGCGTGAAAATTTTCGATGGACAACCCGGAACAAAATAAGTTATGAATGAGTTAAGAGTTTTTAACTATAGGCTTGCCTAAAAATAAATTTTAGGAAGGCCGGTGAGAATCGGCTTGAACGGGCGCTCCGCCACTATTACTTACTAGAGTAAGTATAAATAAATAGTAATAATACTCAAGCGTCTATATATATAGCCAACTAATCCTGTATAAGCTTGCGACTCGAGCGAGCCAGCGAGCGGTCAAAATCAAAATCAAAATCAAAATCAATTATTTATTCTGCAAATAGGCCACAAGGGCACTTTTACATGTCAAATGGTGTTCTACAATATAATATTAATAATCTTACACAATAATCATTTTAAAATTGCAGATTTTAACTAATTAGTACCTAAATGGTTACAAACTAAATGTCACTGAATGAAAACTAGAACAATCCAAAATTGTAAAATATTATCAAATACATTTGATATAAGGTCTGTATCAGAATTAACAATAAGTTTATGATATAATTTAGTACCCCAGAGATGTATAATGTCTCTGAGCATCCAAATACAATTAATAATTATTCTAATGTTCTTGTAGAGATGTATACTGTCCCTAAGCGTTAAAACAGAAAAAAAAGGATCATTAATGTAATATTGTCAGAGATGTACAGGGTCAATAACAATAAAACGTGTCAAGAACAGAATGATGTCTCTCGTCAAAATAATGATAATAACACTAGTATTTAGGTAGTTACTATGCCCTTGCAAGCATGAACAGACCGGACTCCACAAACAGCACCCGATCACGAGTATGACGCATATCTCAGCCATCGCCTCCCTCAACCATATGTTAGGGAAGGTGGCGACCCGATCAACGACGCCACCGTAAGCAAAGCCCTTTAAGCGAGCATGACATATTCAAGCCACACTGGACATTGATAATAGCAAAGATTAAAGCTACTTGTTCGGCGAGAAAAAGCATTACGTGCTCTCATGTTACATAAAACGGAACAGCTATTTCCGGTACTTATAATAATTACAAAGGTAATACGCCAAGACAATCATACTCGAAGGTATATTAATTCTAATACAATTTGACTGCTACTGGCTTAAAGGCATTTTTGTCGTTTATGAAATCGTTGACATTATAATACGCCTTGCTTAGCAAATATTTTTTTATATGAGACTTAAATTTACTTAACGGCAAATTAACAATTTCGGTAGGTATTTTATTGTAAAAACGTATACAGTTCCCCACGAACGACGTGCTAACCTTGCGAAGACGACTGTACTGCACTGCGATCTTGTGTTTACTTCTGGTGTTGTAGTCGTGGATATCACTGTTGAGATTGAAGTCCTGAAGGTTTTTCCGCACATACATAATATTCTCAAGAATGTATTGGCATGCTACAGTAAGAATATTCGTCTAGAACTACGAGAACAGTAAGAATAGGTCGTTCACCTGTACACGGAGAGAGCGCTCTCTAACCGGTAAATGGTACTTCGTTCCCTGTTTGCGCTCCGACATATGCTCCGGGGAGAGCGGTGTTCTTGCGAGCGTAACCTTTATTATGGGTTAGGCTCTCAAAATCTGGCTCTAACCGCTACGGCAAAATTAACCGGGTTACAATCCCTGGTGAGAGGTTCATTAATTGCTAACATAGTTTTAAGTTTATTTTGTTACTAACAGTATATGGATCACATGGTCTGAAATAAAACGATTGAATTGAATTGAAAAATAACCTGGCCCGGGCAACGGGAATGGGGCAGGAGGGAAATGCGCTGTGGAGTTCCACAGGGGTCGGTCTTAGGGCCACTCCTGTGGAATATAGGTTACAAGTTTACAACTGGGTCCTGCGGGGGGAAAACTTGCGTGGAGTCAACGTCATCTGCTACGCAGATGATACGCTCGTAACGGCCCAGGGACCCAGCTATCGCGACGCAGCCGTGTTGGCGACGGCAGCAGTTGCCCACTGCATGGGGAAAATCCGTCGGCTGGGCCTGGAGGTGGCTCTGACGAAGTCCGAGGCCATATATTTCTATGGTCCACGGAGAGCGCCCGCAGCCGGCACAGCGATTGTGGTGGGAGGAGTTCCAATTGCTGTCAAGCCGACGCTGCTCTACCTTGGCGTCTTGGTGTCAATGGAACTTCAAAGCACATTTTGAGCGCCTGGCGCCCAAGTTGCTGCGTGCGGCGTCAGCCTTTGGGCGGATACTACCAAATCTGAGAGGGCCCAAGGCCTCATGTCGCCGCCTGTACACGGGGGTTGTGCGCTCTATGGCGCTCTATGGTGCCCCAGTGGGGGTAGACGCGCTCAGCAGCCAAAACATCGCTCAGCTGCGCCGACCGCAGAGAGTGATGGCTCTGAGGGCAATCAGAGGGTATCGCACCGTAAGCGCGGAAGCCGCGTGTGTGCTAGCCGGAACCATGCCCTGGGACCTGGACGCAAGGGCCCTCGCGGACCTGTATCTGTGGCGCGAGGAGGCGCGAGACCGGGGGGACCTGCTAGCTCCACAGGAAATAAGGAAGCGGCAAACCGAGCTGCTGCAGGAGGCGATGGACGTATGGGAGCAGTGGCTGGAACAGCCGAGCGCCGGCTCCCGCACCATAGACGCGGTTCACCCAGTCCTCCATGACTGGGTTGAAAGGCATTTCGGGGTTCTCACCTTCCGGCTGACGCAGGTGCTGTCGGGACACGGTTGTTTCGGCACCTTCCTGCACAAAATCGCACAGAGAGAGCCGACACCGGAATGCCACCAGTGCGGAGCCGGCATAGACTCGGTGCAACACACGTTGGCCGAGTGTCTGGTTTGGAGTGCAGAAAGACAGGAGTTGGTCGCCCGAATAGGGCAAGATCTGTCGCTGCCAGCCGTAGTGCGGGCTATGGTGTCCAGCAAAGCAGCCTGGAAGGCGATGCTGGACTTTAGCGAGCACGTTATGGCCGAGAAGGAGGCGGCAGAGCGCGAGCGGGAAGCCCGGGCTGAGGCTGACCCAATGCGCCGCCGCAGGATCGGACGCAGGCGCGCCGCGCACAACCAGCGATTGCCGCCTTAACGAAGACCTCCGGGTGGCAGTCACGGGGGCGACTGCCACCCATAGAGAAGAGGTCCTCGAGCTGAAGGGCGTGTCGGGTGTTCGGGCACGCCCCTTAAAATGTTATTCTGGGGACATGTATTTATCTCCTCCCCTCTCGCGACGGGTCTCACATGGGGACAGCTGCTGGCGGAGTCGCGGAAGTGTGCGTGAGCGTTCCCGTGGCTCCGCCATAAAGCAGTGCGCAGAGCACCGTGGGGTTTTAGACGGTAGTCCGGGCGGTTCCCGGGAGTCCGTCATACCCGTCCTGGTTCCCCAGCCAGGCGGGATGTGTAAATGCATTTTTCCCCACGAAAAAAAAAAAAAAAAAAAAAAAAAAAAGGTGCCCAACTCCCCGCTGCGTAAAGATAGTACAACTCATCTTTGCTCCCTGACCCTCCAGCTGTGCCAGACACTCGCAAGGGAATCAAAACCTTATAGGTCCCTTTGTCCTAGAATCATGAAATTGGGCAAGAAGCAAAGTCTTCTTTTATGGTAAAATTACAGTTGATTTGTCCTAATGATCGTTCGAAATCCGAAAACTTACGTACGTAACCTTACCTACTAACTTTCGTAATGTCTTAATTATGGCGCCTACAGAAATTGCACGAGCAAATTGTTGAATAGGTACAATACGATTAAAATCAGTTAAGGCGCTATAGGTTCAGCGAAGTGAAGCGAATATAGTTTTTGAAACAATATAATGCGTCTGTTTATAATAATATGGTTTCAAAAAAATACGAATAGTAATCTTGAAGCTTTTCTGCAGGGAAATCAGTGATTCGAAACACGATTAAGCAATTTTCGCTCGATGAAAAAAATCACGAAGATAGGTCTAAAACATATTAAAATTCACTTAAAACCAGGGATTGTAACCCGGTTAATTTTGCCGTAGCGGTTAGAGCCAGATTTTGAGAGCCTAACCCATAATAAAGGTTACGCTCGCAAGAACACCGCTCTCCCCGGAGCATATGTCGGAGCGCAAACAGGGAACGAAGTACCATTTACCGGTTAGAGAGCGCTCTCTCCGTGTACAGGTGAACGACCGCTCGCTGGCTCGCTCGAGTCGCAAGCTTATACAGGATTAGTTGGCTATATATATAGACGCTTGAGTATTATTACTATTTATTTATACTTACTCTAGTAAGTAATAGTGGCGGAGCGCCCGTTCAAGCCGATTCTCACCGGCCTTCCTAAAATTTATTTTTAGGCAAGCCTATAGTTAAAAACTCTTAACTCATTCATAACTTATTTTGTTCCGGGTTGTTCATCGAAAATTTTCACGCGCCGCCACTGGTAGGTAAGGACTTACATAAAACATCAAGTATGATTTGCGAAACATTGTATAAGTACTTAAGCCCCTGCTAGACGGTCGCCAACACGCCACTCCGACCGAGCGACCTTGGTCGGCACTGACCGCTGTAGTATGAAATTTAGCTCCAAACAACTGTCTACACGGTTGGTGCGGAACAAGGTCGCCCGGTCGGAGGGGCGTGTTGGTGACCGTCTATCAGGGGCTTAAGAAATTTAGCTCCAAACAACTGTCTACACGGTCGGTGCGGACCAAGGTCGCCCGGTCGGAGGGGCGTGTTGGCGACCGTCTAGCAGGGGCTTAAGAAATTTAGCTCCAAACAACTGTCTACACGGTCGGTGCGGACCAAGGTCGCCCGGTCGGAGGGGCGTGTTGGCGACCGTCTAGCAGGGGCTTAAGAAATTTAGCTCCAAACAACTGTCTACACGGTCGGTGCGGACCAAGGTTGCCCGGTCGGAGGGGCGTGTTGGCGACCGTCTAGCAGGGGCTTAAGAAATTTAGCTCCAAACAACTGTCTACACGGTCGGTTCGGACCAAGGTCGCCCGGTCGGAGGGGCGTGTTGGCGACCGTCTAGCAGGGGCTTAAGAAATTTAGCTCCAAACAACTGTCTACACGGTCGGTGCGGACCAAGGTCACCCGGTCGGAGGGGCGTGTTGGCGACCGTCTAGCAGGGGCTTAAGAAATTTAGCTCCAAACAACTGTCTACACGGTCGGTTCGGACCAAGGTCACCCGGTCGGAGGGGCGTGTTGGCGACCGTCTAGCAGGGGCTTAAGAAATTTAGCTCCAAACAACTGTCTACACGGTCGGTGCGGACCAAGGTCGCCCGGTCGGAGGGGCGTGTTGGCGACCGCCTAGCAGGGGCTTTACACCAATTTGTTCGACAAAATGGTAAAATGCCCTATCGCAAACCTAACGTGCATAGGTAGTAGGTACGTAGGTACTTATCCAAAGAATTAGTGAGCCATTAGCCTACCTGTGAATTAAGTAGGGACCAAAAAAATATAATGAGTTATAAATATTTTTTCACTTCTCATGCTCTAAAAGTTCGTCTTTATGTCGTGCGTAGGCGACATAAAGTCGCTTTTTATGCTCTAGAGCATAAAGTAAAATCTTCGTCGAAGACCAAGGCAATCGCTGCAACAGCCACACGAACATCTTTAACTTCATACAACAACCTCTTTATTTTATTTCGTTTCGTTCGTATTCTAAGACCAAGGCAAAGATACCAACAGCCAAAGTACACAATAAAACTTCATGAAATAAACTTATAATTTGTATTTCGTCTCATTTATTATTTTACGTGTTGCTGTTTCATTTCCTCGCAATCGAAGTGAAAAGTAGAGTGTACAACTCGTCCATAAAACTCATTTTACACTCGACTTTATATCTATCCTCGCTCGCAAGCTCGCTCGGATGGATAAACGTCTCGAGTAAAATGGTGCGTTTTATGCACTTGTTGTACAATCTACTATTTCACACCTCTCATTCAGAAAAGTAAGTTTTAGTCCCCGACGAGAGGGAGCAAAATGCTACTTTTCTGTTCAAGCTACTTTTTTAATTTATTCATTGGCTTGTAGCATTTACGCAATGTGCCAATAGAATCTTGATAAAATCGATTGTAATTTCATCGTAATCGAAAAACGTATATATATCATCATCATCATATCAGCCGAAAGACGTCCACTGCTGGACATAGGCCTCCCCCAAAGAGTGCCAAAATGACCGGTCCTGCGCCACCCGCATCCAACGGACTCCCTTCCCACGCCGCGCCTTCCGGTACGTGGTCGCCACTCGAGAACCTTTCCGCCCAACGGCCATCGATTCTACGTGCAATGTACATATATATGTATATATAAAGAATTTTTTTTGTTTTATTTTTTTTTTGTTATTTTTGTTTTTTTCTTGTTTTTGTTTTTATTTGTTTTTTTGTTTTAGTTTTTGTTGTTTTTTTGTTTTTCTTTTAGTTTTTTTGTTTTGTTCGTTTTTTTTTGTTTTTGTTTTTTCTTGTTTTTGTTTAAATTTTTTTGCCGTTTTTTTTGTTTTTTTTTGTAATTTAGTTTCGTTTGTTTTTTGTTTCGCTTTTTAGTTTCGTTTTGTCAACAAAACAACAACCTTCAACTAGGCATTTTGATGTGTGCTAATTTCTATCATAATCATAAAATTGGTAGATGTAGTTCCTCTTTTTTCTGTCCATTTTGAGTAGGTGTTTACGCTGTACACTGTACAATAGTTATTTGTGTCACAAGGGAGAAAAATAGTATATTTACTGCGAGGGCGGTTTATTGAATCCTGAACGTAGCGAGGGATCCTACAATAGAATCCTGAGCGTAGCGAGGGATTCTAACGTAGGATCCTGAGCGTGTTGAGGGATTCAAGTGTTAACGCCCAAGACGAAAATAATTTTGCTCCTGAGTGACACATGTAACTTTTCACACCGACTATGAGGAAAAACTGCAAAAAATACAAAAAAAAACAAAAACAAAACAAAAACAGCAAAAAAATAACAAACAAAACAAAAACAAAAGAAAAGCAAAACAAAAAAAAACAAAAACAGCAAAAAACTAACAAACAAAACAAAAACAAAAGAAAAGCAAAACAAAAAAGAACAAAAAAACAAAAAAATAAAGAAAAAAGAAACGAAAAAAAAACAAAAAACAAACAAAATAAAAAAAAAATAACCAAAAAAATAGAACAAAAATAAAACAATAAAAACACCAAAAAACAAAAAAAAAACAACAGTAAACAAACAACAAACTAAACTAAATAACGAACAGAACAAAAAAAAACAAAAAACATCAAAAAACAAATACAAAGCAAAAACAGAACAAAACAACAAAAACGAAAACAGAAAAATACAAAAAAAAATTAACTAACAAAAAATCCAACGAAACAAAAAAACTTAAAATGAACCATAACTAAAAAAACAAAAAAAAACGAAAAAATAAACAAAAAAAAACATCCTAAAAAAAGCGAACAAAAAGAACAAACAAAACAAAAAAAAACAACAAAAATACAAAAAAAAAACAAAAAATACAAAAAAAAACAAAAAATACAAAAAATAACGAACAAAAACGAACAAACAAACGAAATAAAAAAAACGAAACAAACAAAAAAAAAAAAAACAGCAAAAAAAGAACAAAACAAAAACGAAAAAAGAAATGAAAAAAAAACTAAAAAACTAACAAAAAAACCAACAAAACAAAAAAAACTAAAAATGAACCATGACTAAAAAAAACAAAAAAAATCAAATAAAAATAAAACAACAAAAAACAAAAAAAAACAAAAATCCTAAAAACAGCGAAAAAACGAAACAAAAAAAACAACAAAAATACAAAAAATAACATAAGACCAAAAAACAAGAAAAACGAAACAAAAAAACAAAAGAAACAAACAACTAAAAAAAGAACAAAACAAGAAAAAACAAACAAAAAGAACAAAAAAAATTCAAAAGAACAAAAAAAAACAAACAAAAAATTACTTATTAAGTCGATTATTTTATTAAGATTCTATTGGCACATCGCGTACGAGTTAATGCTACAAGCCAATGAATAAATTAAAAAAAGTAGCTTGAACAGAAAAGTAGCATTTTGATTCGGGGACCAAAACTTACTTTTCTGAATGAGAGGTGTGAAAATTTTATTTCAATATTTTTATCGTCGAAAGTAGGAGCGGCGAGCAGAAAACTAGGGCGTTTGGCGGAACACGAACGAATTCATCGAATAAACAGAGTAGGTAGCTACACTGTAGCTAGGTATGTACCTACGCTCACTTCTCGCGCGCGTTTGGTTTAGGCAACCCGCAGCGCCCCGCAACGAAGCGGCGGTCATTGATCCCGTATCGCTACACGGAGTGAACGGTTAGAGAGCGCTCCGAAATAAGGCTCCCAAATCAAATAGTTCGAACGGAACCTAATCAATTAACCGGTTCTGTAACCGGTTACAATCCCTGCTTAAAACATTCGTAGCAAATTATGCACAATAGCTAAACATATTAACATTGGTTCTAAAAATCGGCAATATCATGTTTGAGGGAACTTAGTGATTACTTTTTTATTTATTTAAACGCTCAAAAAATTAAAATTAAAAAACATGATATCCGCGCTTCCAAACACGCACTTCCATCTCGCTCACGCTTATGCTCAGCGAGAGGGAGAGAAGACCATGATACTATAGCGCCTTATAACGATTCTGAAGTTAGCCTCGAGTCGCCTCCCGCATTCCCGTCCGACCCCTCTGACACCTTTACGGCGCTACTAGTAGCTAACATCAGAATCGTTAACTGATTTTAATCGTAATGTACTTACTCGATAACTCAGTCATTTATATCATCATCCTTCTCGCCTTTTTCCCGGTTGTATCCTAGAGGAGGTTGGGGTCCGTTTTGGCACTTCTATAGATAGATACTTATCTAATAGTAGCATTATAAAGAGGAAAATCTGTGAGGATGTAGCTTTGTAAAATGTAAGTTTGTATGTTTTGGGTAGGTAATCTCCGGAATCAATTATCCGACTTCAAAAACTATTTCACCTGCGTGTAAAGTGGATCTTCCGGTTGAATATAGGCTATATTTTATCCCGCGGGTTTGCCTGGGTTCTTTGCATTATGTGGGCGAAGCCGCGCGAAGCTAGTTAAGTAGGTATTAAGACGAAAACTCTGTATGTTGTTATAGGTAAATAGCATGTCACTGACATGGTATTACCTAAATATGATCTAAATTCTCTACACCGCGATATCCAGCATGAGAGCAACCAGCATTAGAGCAACCAGCATTAGAGCAACCAGCATTAGCCTCTTAAAGGAATTTAAACAATTTTGGGTTGGAATAGAGTTGCATTTGTTTTGTTTTGGTCTTCTCTTGAAACAAAAGAAATTCAACTCTATTTCTTTTATTAGTTTGATTCAAATTTCAATGTCATTTTGTGTTGTATGGTGGGCAGCAACAATTTGAACTGTCTACACAGTAGTTAGGTTTTATTTATCATATGGCGGTCCGGTTACACACTGGTTCATATATGTATTCGTATCGATGTCGCTGATAGGGTTCCAGTGTGCGCTGCGAGGTTCAGAAGGAACAGTGCAGCTGCCGAGTTTGTTGACTTTGTTGTTCTTTTAGCACCACGTGTAGGGTTTCTTAGGGTTATTCCTACGGACGTAGAACAACAACGAGCTCCAGTAGTTAGGTACATTTCATATTTGAATGAATCGTGCATCCGCTGAAAGTCGGCAGCTACCGACGCGGTCGCGGTAATTGTAATCAAATATGAATATTGTGCTGTACTTATAGATGGTTCAAATTCCTTTGCATGAAATAGAATGCGCACCGGCCCGACTCTTTCGGTAGGAGTCGTATATAAGTACTTGAGTCACATGACTTCGTGGGCAAAGGGGGGAGGGGGGTAGTCATCTGATTTAGAGGGGGAGACCGTCATGTGACGGGGACTTTCAAAAGCTCCATCGTTGCTTAATACAGGCAAATTACATAATGATGTATATTGCATAGTTAATCATCTTGGAATGATTGGTTTCTTCTTAAGGCTTAAATATATGCAAAATGTTGAGTTTTGAAGCGCTAAACCTCACAAATCCGCGTTGCAGGTTGTTTCCGTTATTTCGCAACCAAATGCTGGAATAATATTCCGCCTTCTGTAACATGGCTTGAAACTAAAAAATCCTACAATAATCACTTTGAAAAAATACTTTCGACCAAACACAGTGCAGGGATAGCTTTCGACTATTTGGTTGCTGATTTTAGAACTTACCTTTGCGTAAAATTCTAGTTGGGTGATCTATTTTGATATTGTCTATGGTAACATCACAAATCACAATAACCACTCTGAAGGTCGCTATTCATTTATATCA
This sequence comes from Epinotia brunnichana, assembly GCA_963854355.1. Classification (NCBI taxonomy): domain Eukaryota; kingdom Metazoa; phylum Arthropoda; class Insecta; order Lepidoptera; family Tortricidae; genus Epinotia; species Epinotia brunnichana. The sequence continues at coordinate 1,172,421 of OY977959.1, read as the reverse complement.
CTGTAGTCTGTAACTAGTTCCGTGAATGAACATATTACCATTAAGTGTAATTTAGATCTATAAAATCCCAAAGCTCGTAGAGGAGTTCTGTTTGAACAGCCGTTGCGAGCGGACGCTGTTTTGGGACCCTTCCCCGATGTCTCGTTACGCCATAAAACTACACAATGCGGTCCTTCAAAACAATAGCATAAGCCCAGATGTGCGAGCGCCGCGCCCCGTAGTCCCAGCGATTTACCCAATCTCATCTTCTTGAGATCGCCAATAAGTGCCAAATTATAGAAAAGTGTAGTGTTACGCGAATATTACGCGGGTTCAGTCCATCTAGGTATTAGGCGCGTAAAGTAAAACCAGTGCGTGCGCCTCTAACGGGTAGTGGTTACACGCAGCAACGCGGCAGAATCAACATCACAGCCGTGACAGGCCCGGGTGAGAGCATTCCATATTACTTTTTAGGTAGTAGGTATACTTCCTTAATGAAGCAGTTCGGGTTACATAATTAGAGACCAAACTACTGGCCCATATCATAAGATAAGGTGAACGTAGGGGTAATATATACGTACTCAATATTTAATTTTTGTATTTATTGTATTCAATGTTGCCTTCAGTGCCTTTGTTAACTTAGTAAGATTTTACGTTAGATTACAGTGTGTCAATTACCAAACACTTAATTTTCTCACGCACTGGAATGAACCCCGTAATAAGCTCCTGTTTGGGTGGATCATAATACCTGTGTTAGTAATATTTGGCACTTATAAGTAATAATATTTAACACATGAGACCTACAGAACAGATTAATTGATAAATGAAATCTATGTCGATCAGTTATACAAGTAATTCACTAGGCGCCGCCAATATTATATAACACAATGAGGGCTCAACGAGACTGAAACTGGGCTGAACTGTGGTAGTGAGTGAAACACCGTGAACCTATATCTATTAAAACTACGAAAATTTGCCAATAATGTAATAAGCAAAGTTTGACAATAAGATGACTCGAGCGAGAATAAATTACGCGGGAGACAAACAATGTGCAAACAATGAATAGCGATACACCTGCTTAAACCAGAACAAAAGAACGCAAAAAATGATCGGTTTCTAGGTAGCTGCGCCTGAATGCACTTCCTTGAAGTGTCCAGATTTTATGGATTCACGCCACGCCAGATGGGCTTGAATAGGCGAACGATATTAACAATATAGACGTTAAAAATGCTACATAAACTTTTAATAAATAAAACACTAGAACGAAAAGAAAACCAAGCTCCAATTAAACGGGATGCAAAAAAAGACCTAGAGCTTAAGTGTGGAGAAAAAAAGCGTTGAATATGCAAACCTCAGAAGACTGCAGAACCTTACAAATAAATACGAGTTATGCCTTTATTCCACATAACGAAGACTTCTCGCCAGGAAGATTGTCAAACCACGGTAACAGGCAAATTAAATACTAGCTGCTGGTCAACTCTCCTAGTGACAGTGCTTGTGACACTCTGTTTTGTTGTGCAGTGAGTAGTGTTAATATTAAAGTTATGTTTATGTAAATAATGAATCTTGTGTCTGTGTCTGCAGTAAAAAAATGTGGTATCGGTGAAATGAATTGGTTATACCTGAGAGCTGAGACAATGTTTAGTGTGTAGTGACAAAGTTTAAAGTCGTATGGCTTATTTTTATAACTCTACTTCAAAGATTTACAATACGAGTATTTATTGTAAATCTTTGAAGTGGAGTAATAAAAATAAGCCATACGATAAATGAAGTAATAGTGTCCGCATGACGAATATTCTTGTCAATCAGCCAGTCATTCACCCACATGAATACGTACTGGAAAATAGTAGTTGTTGTGGTTGCGAGTCATATTATGACCTCATGACATACAACAACCACCCCAGAGGCACACAATTAAAGAGAATTTCTACAACACTGCACGAGAAATCAACGCAATGGAAGAAACTGATTGCTAATCAGAGGAACAGGTAGAATGATCTCGAAATAGCGAGCTGTAACGGATCTCCGAAAACACCTTGAACATGAGAAGACTTTATATGAAGCAACGTGCATCATTTCAACAACGCTCATCCCCCGACGAAGTATCCTTTATCTCCTCTTCTCCAATATTGGCTAAAGGCTGCATAGCCGGTTGATTGTGGCCGACTGGTTGCGGCTGGTCGGTCTTCCCTTCCCATCCCAGAGCGTGTCACTCCCCACAAAATTGCGCCCCCTGGTATATCCGGCTCGTCCGGGTCAGGCTTGCTTCCTGGCTGGGTGTGGTGCCTATGTTCATGTTCATGTTCATAAAATCCCAAAGCTCGTATCTTATAAACACTGTTTTGAAAAATTAACCTTATATGTTATCATGTATGGTTGCTTTTATAAATGAACTATTCTAATCTTTACGAACTGTAAGTAATTTTGATAAGCTCGTATATATTTGGCAGGGTTTTGAGAAATGTACCTTAAGTAGTGGATTTTTAGGTTGTTTTTATTATTGGGTAGTAGAGGGAAATGCGTTTCAGAAAAGTATGTTTCTTTTTGTCTAATGGCGCCAATGACGTCATAATTTGAACTTAATAGAGAAGTAGGTATGTGTGTTTTTTATGGGATGCGTTTGCATTTTACCAAGGGTGGTTCAGGGTCGGGTGTTCCATACCGTTGGTTATCGTAAGTTAGGTGTTAGGTAGGTACAGAGCTATAACCACGAACTTCGAATCTCGAACTTCGTATATCTCCGTCTCTATCGTACTTATTGTTTTTTGTACTCGAGCGACAGAGACGGAGATATACGAAGTTCGAGATTCGAAGTTCGTGGTAGCGCCGCAGGTCGATTCACGAAAGCTGGCATGAATGGATTGAACGAAAGTAATGTCACTTGTCACTGTGAGTGGCAGTGTGAGTGCCGATCTTATACAGGCGCGTCCTAATATTTTGTAAACATGTACCTAATACGTTTTCGTTATTCATGAAAAAATTAATTATATTATTATAATCTGCACCAAGTACCTACCATGTTAATCCTTTTAGTATTATTAAAGTCATTTGTAAATAAAACGTATATTTATTTTTCTGATTTATTTTTAATGAATGGCTTGTTCGGATTGTAAAAATTCTAAAAAAAGAACAGACCAAGAAGTCCATCGTCAGCAGAATTTTTAATTTATTTAAATATTCTGTTTTCACACTGACGCTGCTATCTACAAAATGACGGCGAAAAGATTCGAAATTCTTACGAAATTTAACTGTTATTTTCGCGTTTCACGGCATCTTCATTGTGCATGAAACATGGTTAATAATTATATATTTATTTATTTATAAAATGCAAAATCTCTGAAACACAATTATCATAATCACTTTTTGCATCAACCTGTATTTAATATCTATGTGATGCACACACAGACATTATCATTCACTCGTTCGACCTGTACGTCCGTTAAAATCTGCTTGTATGGGAAGTCTGACAGTTCTTAGGATGACAGCTGCCGGCGGCGGCGCCATATTTAACGTTTACCGGTCAATGTAATGTGGTCGATGCAATTCACCCTAAAATAGGGCAAACCTATGAAATTGTAGATTTGTGTGTTTGTATGCAAGCAGGGGGACAATCTCTGGGATACTTAGGGTCATTTCGCCGGTTGGCGACCACCTAATTTCATGTGCCGGTTAGCGACCACTTAGCTGACTTCGTGAACTGAAAGCATATTTTCTCGTTTTTTTTGTAAATTCCTATTCCATAACTACAAACAATAAGGCATACGGCTGACTGTTTCAATAGGCTCTGTAGAATTAATGTTATCTTCAATTGAAAAAACCATGTTCTTCAAGTGGTCGCTAACCGAAGGTGGTCGCGTAACCGGCGAAATGACCTTATCCGATTTCAAAAATTATTTTACATATATTATGTACTTACATAAACTTTATCCCTCGGGTTCGCTTGCGTTCTTTGCAATATGCGGAGCAGCCGTGTCCGCAGCTAATTTTACAAATGAAATCAAAAGATTTCACGAAAAATCCAACTGCTTTCTTACAAATATTAGGTATAGCCTATTTCACTCCTACGATTAAGAGGAATCCAACGACACCTCATATGTCGAAATCCGTCATGGTTTAGGCTGCAGGGCGTGCCAAAGGATAAGACATACATACCTACAAACGCTCGTAAAACATAACCCTCCTCCCTCCAGTCGGGTAAAAAAACGTATCAACGATATAAGCAAAGCCAACGACTCCAACGAACAACTTTTTCCGTTAGCTAAAGGTACAGAATCATATCTTTGGCAAAATGAAAAAAAACTCGCAATACGAACCATTCTTATCGGGGCAAGATACGCTAATTTGACACTTATAGCGCAGAAATAGCATCTATTAATGTGTGTGTGTGTGTGTGTTTTGGCGTTTTTTGCGCGCTTCAACTTTTTATGTTGCTGTTAAACAATGAATTGGTTTGTTCGTGAGAACGTCTAACGACCGATGCCAATCGTAACTTAACGAATGCAAAAGAGTTTTATAATTAATCTTGTTTTCTAATTATTTTAAAAATAAGCTCAACTTTTTGACTTTTTTAAATAGAGTTTGATACGATATTGAAACAAAGAAATATCAAGCGCAAAAACACAATGTTTAGATATTTACGCTACATATTTGTGTTTCTGGTTATACTGATACTGTAAAAGCAAATTAAAATGAAATAAATGAGCTTAGTCGTTAAACGAGAATGTCGCAAATTGGAGCATTGTCATATGACTCAAGAATTATAATGTATAACCATTGTTACGCACCCAATCCCAAGATTTGGCATAGGCACTAGTTTTACTTTTTAGCCCGTGTAGACGGGTTTCAGGCGATCATGCGCAAAAAGATAGCATCGCTATTAGACAGGGTGAGAGCAAGCGCCAACAGCATCCTAAAGGCAATATCGTGGAGGTTTGACTGTCCAATCCTATCTTATTGGATTGGACAGATTAAGGGCGTTGCCCAATTTATTATTTAAGAATATTTTTATACTTACTTGCTGTTACTAACCAATTTAGTATTAAGTCACATGTTACTAACACACTATGGATCACTAGGTCTGAAATAAAGTATTTTTTATTTTTTTTTTATTTACGAAAGCGACTGCCATCTAACCTTCAACCCAGAGGGAAAACTAGACCTTATTAGGATTAGACCGGTTTCCTCACGATGTTTTCCTTCACCGAAAAGCTAACGGTAAATATTCCGTACATAAGTACCGTCAAACTCATTGGCACGAGCCGGGATTCGAACCCACGACCGCCCGCTTACCAGCGGCATGCCTGAACCCCTTTTTTTTTTTTTTTTTTTTTTTGTACGTGGAGAAAACCTGCGATCCAGGTACCCAATCATCGGGGGCTGACTGGGTTATGTGGTATTTCTATCCACTAAAAACTCCACGGCGGCCGGCATCTGCGCTCTCATGCGGAGGACTCCAGGATCTCATACTGAACGCACTGGAGCCCTCCTCGCGCCTCGCCACATTGGGCTCGTCCTAGGATGATGATGGTCGCCTTCCCTGGGGTTTTTAGGTGAGTGCCCCGGCCCCCGCCAGAAACACTGCGACCCCGATGACCCCCTTTAGTCGCCTTCTTCGACAGGCGGGGGAGACCGTAGACCTATTCTTGTCCGAGCCTACACCCCTGATGCCTGAACCCCTAGGCTACCGTAGCTTCGGAAATGTTACTGATATTTCTTACATTTGATACGACGTAGATACCTGCTCAGTTTAGAACCCGCAACCTCCGATCGAAAGTCGCATGCATTCCCGCTCGGCGCTCGGATACAGCTTAGTAGCTTCCTTTTTTATGTTTAACAGGAAAATACCATTCACGTCAACGTATTTATCAACCACTGTTTGTGATTGTTATAATTAAACTATATGCCTCATCCTTTCATCCATTATTATATTCAATTAATTTATTACACGTCAGAACAAGAGTCCATCATACGTTTGAAATAATTATATAAAAAAGAAGATTTAAGATGGTAATCGAAGACGTATCTCGGAAAGTGGCTAAGTTGAAGTGGGACTGGGCTGGTCATGTCACCCGCATGCCGAGCGAGCTTTGGGCTAAGATTGCCACTGACTGGCAGCCCGACAGCTCAAAACGGAGACGCGGCAGACCTCGTCGGCGATGGCGAGACGAGCTAGACTCCTTTTTAAAGGATTGGCCAGAGACTGCTCAGGAACGCGAAGTCTGGAAACGGAGGGGGGAGGCCTTTGCCCAGCAGTGGGACACAACAGGCTCTTAATAAATCATCATATCAGCCGCAAGACGTCCACTGCTGGACATAGGCCTCCCCCAAAGAGTGCCAAAATGACCGGTCCTGCGCCACCCGCATCCAGCGGACTCCCGCGACCTTTACCAGGTCATCAGTCCACCTTGTGGGGGGCCTACCCACGCCGCGTCTTCCGGTACGTGGTCGCCACTCTAGAACCTTTCCGCCCCAGCGGCCATCGGTTCTACGTGCAATGTGCCCCGCCCACTGCCACTTAAGTTTAGCGATTCGGAGGGCTATATCGGTTACCTTGGTTCTGCTGCGGATAACCTCATTTCTGATGCGATCACGCAGAGAAACTCCCAACATAGCCCTCTCCATTGCCCTTTGGGTGACTTTGAGCCTTCTTATGAGGCCCATTGTAAGCGACCACGTTTCAGTGCCATATGTCATCACTGGCAACACACACTGGTCAAAGACTTTCGTCTTGAGACACTGCGGAATATGGGACGAAAAGATGTGCTGTAGCTTCCCGAACGCTGCCCAGCCGAGTCGGATTCGATGATTGACCTCTTTCTCAAAGTTGGACCTACCTAACTGGACAGTCTGTCCTAGATATACATAATCGTCTACAACTTCGAGCGTAAAGTGTCCGATTCTAATGGGAGTTGGTACTACATGGGCATTTGACATGATTTTCTACTTATCTATGTTCATTCTTAGACCAACTCGCTCGGAAGCTTTACTGAGGTCATCGAGCATCGTACTTAAGTCCTCCATGGTCTCTGCCATGACTACTATGTCGTCCGCAAACCGAAGGTGAGTGATGTACTCGCCGTTGATGTTGATGCCTAGCCTTCTCCAGTCCAGAGTCTTGAAAACATCCTCAGAGTCATGTTTTCAAGACTCTTAATAAATAAATTAATAAAAATCGAACTGTGCTGAGCTGGTAAGTTACGATTTTGTTTCTAGCTATCACCTATCACTCACTCTAGCCAATGAAAGTGAAAGAGGTCAAGATAACTTCGATTTCAACACGTCGCATTCTCGGGAGCTCTGGCGACTTTACTCATCGAGCTTGTTCCTATAATCGTAACGTTATAAAAGTTGAGGACTTAAATTCATCTAAGTATACCTATACCTATGTATGCCTGTATTGGCTGCAGGTAAGTGTACGGTATTTTTTTTGTAATACGATAATTTAAGAATCGAGCGCCTGAAAAATACTACGCTACCTTTACTTTAATAAATACAGATATGTATAGGTTATTTTATACTGCATATGTGTTACTGTAAAATGATGTATTTATAATGATTTTCAGGTTGTTTTATATTTTAACACAGTGTAATTTATTATTTTGGTTCAATATCGGAAATATTCGAAATTATTCGAAATATTCGAATAATGGAAAATTTACTATTCATATTATTCGAATACTAAAAATGGACGAATATTGCAAACCCTCGGCGCACCGTGAGACGGCACGTCCGCCACTCAGGGACTCAATACCTACACCTAGAACAGCTAAGATACTCAACCTACGGCCCGCGGGCCGCATGCGGCCCGGAGAGCTCTTGCGAGTGACCCGCCTTCCATCATGCGATCCTATAGGTAGTATAAAAACCACATAAATGTACCTTGCGGCCCGGGGCTCCTACGCTAAAATGCCTTTGCGGCCCTCGTAGAAAAAAGGTAGAGTATGGCTGGCCTAGAAAAATAAACTTATCCACGTGACATTCAGCTCATGCATAATTAGCATAAACAATAAGTATAAGCAGGTCAAAGTTCACCAAAACAATATATACGTGCCTATTTCATTTTATTTTATGAATGTCAATACCAGATTTATTGACGTAGAGTTAGGGTTTGCAAGATCCGCCAATATTTTGGATCCGGATATTTCGGATATTTCAATTCAACAGATCCGGATATCCGGATCTTTCGGATAATACGGATCCACAAGGTTTTTTTTGGTATAAAGTAGGAATTGTAAGTTTAAATCAAGAAAAAAACGGCTACACCACCGTATACCTAAAAGATTTTAAATAGGTACGCATTCCCGAGGTCATAAAGAGTATAAACTTCTTTTTTTTATTCAACTTTTTATTTACAACTACAAACTAACCGGCAAAGTGAGAGTTACGTCACTGAAAGCTGTCATTTGAATAACAACCAGGGGTAATCAACGTAAGGCAAAAATGGCCATGTGGACTTGCTGCCGAATGGCAGGAGCAAGATGGGGCATAAGACCCAAAATTGCTTTGTGGCTTTACACAGCCGTAGTGAGGCCGATAATCACATACGCCTCTGCAGTCTGGTGTAACAAAGTCCACCAAAAGACAGCCATCACAAAGTTAAGCAGTCTTCAGCGTACAGCTTGCTTAACAGCAACAGGAGCTTTATGCTCAACACCGGGGGCAGCCTTGGATGCACTGCTCGATCTAACGCCACTCCACCTGCAAGTGCAAAAGGAGGCGAAGCAGTGCATCTACAGGATATGCACACTAACAAGGCCAAAATGGCGCTCTCAAGCGCTAAGCAAACTTGAGGCCCTTGTTTTTGATAACAAAAACCTAAGCATGCCCACTGACGACACATACGTGGAATGCAAATTCACTAGACTGTATACAGTGGAAATACCTCCGAGAGACAAATGGACAAATGACCAAATGGACTTCAAGGAGGGAAGCCACATTTGGTATACAGATGGATCAAAAAAAGGTGATGATGTTGGATGTGGTATCTACGGTGAGAGGCCAAAGTTCAAAGCTAGCGTCAGCATGGGGAAGGAGGCCTCAATCTTTCAGGCTGAACTCTTCGCATTAAATAAATGCGTGGAGATAAATCTTGAAAGAAACCTAAGGAACCAACATATCTACATCAACTCGGACAGCCAAGCTGCTCTGCTGGCACTAGAATCACTAGAGTCCTACTCTAAACTAGTCCAGAATTGTAAAAATAATCTAAACACCCTGGCGAACTCCAACAAAGTCATACTTAGATGGGTACCAGGGCACTCCGACATTGTAGGAAACGAAAGAGCAGATGAACTTGCAAGGCAGGGCGCAGACACGGCCCTAGTCGGCCCGGAACCGTTCTGTGGCATCACAAAACGGAAAGCATATTCTCTGCTAAACAACGCGGAAAAATCAGAGGCAATCAAGCTGTGGAAGTTCACCAAAGGACAAAAACAAGCTAAAGCCCTGATCGAAGGGTTCAATAGTAAGCTGTCTAAAGAGTTATTACAATTCAAAAGGCACAAAACCTGCGCAGTGACAAGAATCCTGACAGGACATTGCAAATTGAACAAACACCTGTTTCAAATGGGTATGAAGCAGGACACAACTTGCAGGTTCTGCCAGGAGACAGAGGAGACTGCAATGCACATTCTCTGCTCCTGCGGACCACTCATGCATAAAAGAAGTACCTACCTAGGGCGGCACATAATGCACCCACAAGAAGTACAACATATCACCGCCCAAAGAATCTGGAATTTCCTGGAGGCAACGGGACTTAACGGTGAACTCTAAAACAAGGGCTGCCACAATAGATCACTTGCTGGTCGAAGCGGCATATTAAGGCCCACAAAATAATAATAAATCAACGTAACGTTCCAAACGCGCGTTAGCTATCGAACTGTCATTTTCTACCTTACGTGCGTACAATGCGTTACGTGATTGACCACAGCAGGTCGAGTTAACTCCGTACCTGGTGCTCGTACATATATTTCAATGAGCTCTATGTACCGGAGTTAATTCAATAGGGTTGTAACTAGGTATCAAACCTAGGAGGAGAAATTGACAATGTGATCCGGACGAGGGAAAAGGTGTTTGTCTAGCAGGGGGCATTCCTTTAGGCAAGACTGTGTCTGGATATAGCAAAAACGGTGAACGGGCATTAATATAGCGTACCATGCTTATTATATTACATGATCATATTATAGGTCAAGATTATATTAAAGATTTTAAAAAATATTACAAGTATTAAACGTAGGTATTGTTGCTGCATTTACTTTTTACTTCCTGGGTCAACTATACTTCTTAATCATTTATATAGGTTTATTTAACTAAACTAATCCCCTTATTCATAAAACTTAAAATGGCTGCTAAATAAAATGTGCTTTGTCCACTTCTTACGAACACAAATGTCAAAGTGACAGATAAGGACAAACGAAATTTAACGCCATTTTATAGTATTTTATGCAACTGTTGTATAAGAAAGGTCTTAAAACGCGAGTGGCGTGAGTTGCGATGCGAGCCTTGGCGAGCATCGCAATTAAAGACGCCACGAGCGTTTTTAGACTAGTTATACACCGTTGCATACAATACTTTTTCTACGACAAATTTTAAATAAATAACAGACTACAGAACTTTTCAGGCATAAAGTTTTCTATTCGTACTTTTGCTACTCACACAATTTCTTCAGGAGTGCAGTTATTAATTTCTTCGACCATGTTAAAAGGAACGTACACTTTTGTCTTCACAAACACGAATAAAATCTTAATAGTTTAGGACTAATAGTTTATTATCTTTCATCTTTTCATTTTGAACTGTATTTTGGAGGGAAATCGGAAATGTGACAGCTCTTGCTTATGGTTTGTTTTGTTTTTAATTTGTTTGCACTTGCCATCCAAACCAAACCGAATCCGGACGCGGACCGAATTCGAACTGTTTATTTTTATAAATAATTCCAAGAATTTATAAAACATGTAATTTAATACACAATAGATGATAATTTATTATTATTGTAGTAAATAATTTATAATATACAAATATTAAATCGTAAATAAATACTTTTATTTTGAAATATTTGTTTATGAAGTTGGCACCACTGCAATATAGCGGCCGATTTAAAAAAAAGTTAAACAGTGCTTTTATGAAAAATGTATGAACCAAAAAAGTACGCTAAACAGTTCGTTTTTGGGCCATAGAGCATAGAGTGTTTCGACGTCTTATTAGTGGTGTCATTGTATTTGAGCTACAGCCTATATAAATGACAGATAACGGTACAGGAGTAGAAAAAATAGTTAAAATAGGCTTGTTGAACGTTTATGAATACGGGCGTAAGTCTTTAGTAGGTAGCATTATATAGGTAACATTGGATTTATAATAATTACTTTGTGTCTTTGCCTACGGTGAATTAGTGCATTTAAACCAACGCCAACTTTCTCCATGAAACTGCGGCATTTTTACTAGTTTGTAGTATGTAGGTTTCATTAGTTTTTGTGACTAATAAATTAAAAACAAAAATAATCTGGTCTGGGATGATGAAGTGGCGAATAAAAACAGAGATTGAGTTATCTACCATTCGGTTTTCAGCGTGGACTCGGTAAAAACTTCATTTTGTAGCCGTATTTTCGGTATTCACGGTTGTATTTTAAGGATCCGTAATATCCGAAAGATCCGGATCCAAGAACCTGTAAGATCCGGATCCGAAATTCGGCGGATATCCGGATATTTCGGATATCCGGATATCCGGATTGCAAACCCTACGTAGAGTTAATAAACTTCGTCACGTGTCAATGAAATGTGTTGCGAAATCTTTACCGCAATCATAAGAATGTTGTAACCATAATATAAATCAGTTACATTATGGTCACACCACACTTGCGGGTTCATGTTCGCGTTTCGTCGTTGCCTCTCTTTTCATTTGCCGTACGAAGGAAAAAGATGCAACACGAATATTTGGGCAAACACCGCCAAGGGTGGTGCGACCATTACATGTTCAGATTGCTTTAAATTTAAGAAAACCACCCAAGTGTTGCAAGTATCCCAGACCCACGTGTCCCACACGACACCACAACGAGACATGTGCTGATTCCGGGAATATTCCAAAAAAAACCCTACCTATTACAAACATATTTATTAATGTTATTACGACCACGACCCACATAATTTTTGTTAGTCTTAAGCAAGTAAAAATCGTTAATCGTGCAATTTTTGACATGGTTACTCATTATTCATTAACACACTTGTCCAAATACTCACATGGTTACTATTTACTATGACCTCACATTAGTATTCATTATGTAACAGTAATATCAATAATTATTTTTTGACTATTTGTTTTTAAAGTGAGGTTATATGCTAAACGACATTTGCATTTACCATATGTTTTATTTAAAACTGTAAGAAATGAACGATGTGTATAATTTTACATTGTTTTTAATATATTTTTTACAAGCTTTATATTAACTTGCACCGTTCGTAGTACCTATGTATGTAAATATGTAATTATGTAAGTTGTCCTTCAAAATTTGCAATCCATTTTTCAGTCACTTCCCGTTATCCAATTGGGCTGAAATTTTGCAAGCATATGTATATCGCATGAAAATACAATATTATGATGACTTGGAGCTGATCTGATGCTGGAGCAGGAAGTTGGCCATAGGAACTCCGCAATAAAACGACACAACCCCATCGAGTTTGGGCTCGTTAGAATCGTCTCAATGAGAACTTGATGAAAGTATGCAGAAAAGTACAGTCGGCAGTAAAAGCTTGTACCAAAAATTAAATTTTTGACAGAAACTTATTTTTAAAGTAAGGTTATCGGTTGTATGCTAAACGACATTTGCATTTAACATCTGTTTTATTTAGAACTGTAAGAAATAAACGATATTGTATTTTAATAGATTTTTTCTTGGCTAGGACATAATAGATAAATAAAACGTAAAACTAGTGCCTATGCCAAATCTTGGGATTAGGTGTCAAAGCGGACCGCGGGCTCCTTTAGGGGCACAACCGGGAATAACGCTAGGAGGATGATGATGAGGACATAATAAATAAATAAATAATTAAAAGCTTTATATTATCTTACTATGTTAGTAAAAAATACTCACGGGGATAAAAACTCAACAACGGAAGTGTATCAACATACTTGGAATAATGCTTGGAATATAATATAATAAAGTATACGGAATACGAGTCCTATTAGGTGTAGCACCTAACTGATATTCAAACAATTCATTGATATCCGCGCAAATATTTAAGCATCCTCAGAATAAAATTCGCAAATGGAACTTTCTTCAAAAACCTGATTTTCGAGTTTGCCGCCGGGCAGTCACCTTATTCACTCACAACCTTAACCACCAACATAAGATGAGCCGAGATTCTTAACAACTAAACGTGATAAGAGCTCAGTGTTACACTGGTAAATTTAAAGCGATTTGTGGTGTTGTGCTGTGACTACTAAAGAGTCAAAGTCAGCTAGCAAACAGTACGACGTGAACTCTCGTCTCGTGTCAGACGTTAAGTTAATGTAGATTGTGTATAGAAATCAAACTAACATTATGAAATCGCGCGTGTTGTGAAGTGAAGTGTGTATGTAAGTATGGTTATGTTTTATTTCGGTTTCAATTTTTGACAAGGCAAACTAAATCAGATCTAATTAAAAGGTTCTAACGTTAATTTATGTCTGGAAAATAATTTTCGTGACAAAAAATAGGTGTATTTTAGTGTTGTGCATTGTGTATATTAAAGTAGGTAATACTTACTTTGGAATATAAGGTAAGTAGGTACTTATACCTATGTGCGGTTTAGTTTGGTTTGCATTTGAGTTGAGTTTAAATTATTGCGTGGTATTGTATTCAAACTTAGGTCATGTTTCATAGTACGATAAGAATTCAAACTTCAAGAGAATAATTTTAAAGTATATTTTAGTATTCGCAAAGTGTGTAGTAGGCTAGTAGGTATGACATCAATGCCCTAAGTATTATTATGCTCGTCGATTTTATTAAGTGTTGTAAATTTGCGTTTGGAGAACTTAAGTTAAAGTATCGTATTTAAGGTACCTAATGTAGAAACTAGAGTTTTTTTTTTTTTAATAAGGAAAGACGATCTCCTAAAGCCTCGACTTGTCGCTAACAAAAGAAACAGGTAGAGTTGCACAATATTTTCAACTACAGAAAAGATTCTCCATACGAATGTATTTTTTATCAATCTTTTTTAAAGATGAGCAGTGAGCACCTAACCTACCCACAAGAGTTAAGTTGAGACCTCGTTCGTATGAGATTAGTAGGTACGCGCTCGAGTCTCAAGTTACTTTTGCGGGATATAACGAGTGCCGTGTGTCATAATAAGTTTTTTGTTTATACTTTACTAGCGACCCGCCCCGGCTTAGCACGGATTTATATGTATGCAAATAATAATAACATGCATGTAGTATACATATAAACCTTCCCCTCTATCTATTTAAAAAAACCGCATCAAAATCCGCTCTGCTTGATCGTCAGCTGGAGAAGCACTTGAAACTGCATGACGCCCAATTTGGCTTTAGGCCTGGCCTCTCAACTGAGGGTGCTATCTATAGCAGACCGCCCATGTATTAATTACACTTCTAGGAAAACGCCAGTCTTCGCTTGCTTCCTGGATCTGTCCAGGGCCTTCGATTTAGTGTCATATGAGGTGCTGTGGCAAAAGATGGAGAGTGAAGCCGGGCTTCCTTCTGAGGTAACGTCCCTCCTTAAATTCTGGTACCATATAGGCAGAGGAACTGTGTGCGATGGGCGGGAATTAATTCGGGTGAGTACGGGTTGGAGTCCGGGGTGAGACAGGGCGGGCTGACGTCTCCCCGGCTGTTCAACCTATACATCAACGGATTAATTAAGGAGTTGAGCAACACCAACGTCGGTTGATGGGGTTTGTATGAACAACATCAGCTATGCAGACGATATGGTGTTGCTCGCGCCTTCTATAGGAGCCTTGCAAAGTCTGCTTGGTACCTGTGAGAGGTATGCGGAGCAAGGACCGGAAAACCCCTATTCAGGTTTAAGCCTATCAATTTGGTAGCCCTATCAATTTGATAACCTTATGATAAGGTAACCTTACTGATAGGGTAACCCTCTTGTTATGGTAAGCATATCGGATGTGGTAACCATAAGGTAACCGTAACAAAACCCTATCGAGATAGGGTTTTGTTAAGGTTACCACATCCGATATGCTTACCATAACAATAGGGTTACCCTATCAGTAAGGTTACCTTATCATAAGGTCACCATTATGGATAGGGATTTAAAAACAACTTCTAAAATTACCCTATGGAAAACCCCAATAAGGGTAACCGGTTCTGGTCCCGCGGAGGCCCATGGGCTCAGATACAACGCCAAGAAGAGTGAATTCTTACTCTTCAAAGCAGGTGCCAAGACCTATGAGGAGGTGCCACCTATCGCCTTATGTGTCACTTACTTAAATAGAGTGAAGCAGTTCAAGTATCTGGGTCACTGGGTCACCGACGACCTCTGTGATAATATGGACTTGGATAGGGAACGCAGGGTGCTGTCCGTTCGCTGTAATATGTTGACCCGTAGGTTTGCAGGGTGCTCGAAAGAGGCTAAGATTACTCTATTTAGGGCATACTACCAGTGCTTCTACACATGCAACCTATGGGTCAACTATGCGCAGAGGACGTAGGGTCATTTCACCGGTTAGCGACCACCTAATTTTATGTGCCGGTTAGCGACCACTTAGCTGAGTTGGTGAACTGAAAGCATATTTTCTCGTTTTTTTAGTTAATTCCTATTCCATAACTACAAACAATAATGCATACGGCTACCTGTTTCAATAGGCTCGGTGGAATTGATGTTATCTTCAATTGAAAAAACCATGTTCTTCAGGTGGTCGCTAACCGAAGGTGGTCGCGTAACCGGCGAAATGACCCTATAGCGCTCTGCGTGTGCAATACAACAACGCCTTCCGGGTGCAGCTCGGACTTCGCCGGAGATGAGTGCGTCAGGCATGTTCGCAGAGGCAGGAGTTGACGGATTTCACGCCATCTTGAGAAAGCGTTGTGCCTCCCTGCTCAACAGGTTGAAGGGGTCCGAATAGTATCCTCAGGGTGTTTGCTGGGAGGTGGGACTCGCCCATGTTCCAAAGATGGGTCTGTATGCATTCTAGCTTTGTAAATGTACATACAGTATTGCATGTGGTAAAAAAAATATATGAGGATCAGAGTGGCCAACTTCCTGAAAAAAAGTCTATCTAATACTGATTCTAAAATGGTATAACACATGCCATTGACATCTTTACAAATAAAGATGTTGCTATAAATGTTCACTTTTAAACACCTTGTTTTGGTGCAATTCGCTCTTCGAAAAGTGCGAATATCTCGAAAACCAGGGGACTTTTACAAAACCTCAAAGTCGATTTTCTGGACCAGTCTAAGGTGCCCTATTCGTGGTTAGAAGGTTGTCCATTATTTACCGGACACCCTGTATACATATGATCTGACTCCTTTAGCGTCCATAGGCTAGGGCGTGCGGTACCGGCTTGTAGGCTTATTTGCCACCGTAAAAATGCCAATTCATGCCTAAGCATACAAGATAATATCCGGGAAAAATTGTATGTTCTCTTATCGCTATAGGGTTAATTTAGTGTCGTAACCCGTGACCATTATAATGGCATGTTTTATTTAACATTCGTTTGCGTTTTTAATTAGTTCTAGATTACCAACCATTATAAATAGGCACGTAGTTATATGACGCAATTGCATGACATCCATACTCCGTACTAATATTATATGCGAAAGTGTGTCTATCTGTTACCTCTTCACGCCAACCAATCAACCGATTTAGATGAAATTTAGTACAGAGATAGTCTGAGTCCCCGGGAAGGACATAGGATAGGTAGTTTTTATCCCGGAAATAAACGGACGGAGTCGCGGTCAGAAGCTAGTAATATCACAGAATAAGTAATAGTACAAGTACAGAAGGCACACTCCTCTGATCTTTACATAAGCCGCTTTTTTCTTAGCAAAAACACTATGATTCATGGCCCTCTGACGTCGTCGACTCCAGCGCAAGCCAAACGGAACGTTAAGGCTGTGCACGAACGGTGAAAATGAATTGGCTCACTTGCCGCGTCGCCGATAGTGAGGGCTGTCAACGACTAAAAATAAAATAATAATGTTTTGCCCATTTTGCCAAAATCACCGGTATTCTAAATCGATGTACCTACAGCCTGATTGATGGTAAGCAAACATCGTATGGATCCTTACTACAGGTAGTCCAGGCCCCGTAGCATGGATGACCTATCACGCGACAAGTGACAGGATAGAGCATCCGTCCCTGGCTGACACCGTTCAATAGAACGAGACGACGCGCATATCCTATCACTTATCGCGGGCAGATGCTAGTGGAATGTGATTTACAAATTATTATTATTTATTAAAAACTAGCTTCTGCTTTGCCCGCGACTTCGTCCTCGCGGAACTCGTTTATATCGTAGCTCCATACAAACTTTCACCCCCCATTCCACCCTTTTAAGGGATGATTTCCGGGACAAAAACTATCCTACATCCTTCTCCGAGACTCGAACTATATTTGTATTAAATTTCATCTAAATCGGTTCAGCTGTTTAATTAGTTCCATACAAATTGTCATCCCCCATTTCACCCCCTTAAAAAACACGAACCCAAACACGAACACGTCATGCCTGTGTTCGTGGCGACGGGAGACTCCAGCCCCCCTATTCTGTAACTTGTTTAAGCTCACCTCAACGCTCACCCACAAATATAAGTTGACATCGCGATGCGTAGTAATTAAGCGTAGGTAGAGGTCTAGTTTCGTAACGGGTGACCGGCGGGGTGAGCCGTATTAACGCGTAGCGAATAACAGCCCAGATTGCCGGCCTACATACCGGACCATGTCGACGTAAACTGCTTGCTGAAAGATATTGTGGCTCTTAAAGCAGTTTAGCTGATATTATATCAAAATTTGAAGCCTCGGAAGCAACTAAGTTATCACCGAACTGCGCAACGAAGTTATTAGTTTGCGTAAGAGCGCCCCAGTAAGTAGGTCACAGGCATCAAATTTCAAGTGCAATGGCTGTCTCGGTACTAGAATAGCGTCAATGTATCGGCGTCAGGTGTCGACTCGGTTAGTTTGCATGTTGCTGACACAGCTCGTCTCGCGTGCCCCCCGCGCGCGCGGCCTCCCCCTGCCTCCTCAAAGTCACGTCATCGCTATGCTGACGTCGTTGCCGGTCAGCCTGTCGCAGCCAACCGGAAAGACGCACCGTCAATGGTGCATGAAGACGGGGTTCCTCCAAAAGAGAAGCCCTCTCGCACCGATGTGGATAAGGAGGGTTTCATATCGGTTTCAAGAAAGCGCAAGCCGCGAAAAAGTCAGTATGGTATAGCGGTGCCGGTTGGTTCCGGTCTGCGGGTTGCCACACCGAGTAAGGCGCTGTACGTGTCGCACCTGCATTACTCCGCCACGGCTGATGACATGGTGGAGTATATTCACCAGAAGACTGGCTACTCGCTGAGGGTTTTCCAGCTGCGTTCGCGCCACTACGTGCAATTCAGCTCGTTTGTGGTGCGCGTGCCGCGGCCGCTGCAGCGGGGCTAGCACAACTGACACAACAAGCGCGACGCGAGTTGAGAGAATCTACCCGCCTCTTTCTAATTTGCACAATACGAGTGAGACAGGAGTCGCTGAGTCGCGCGCGACACGACTTAGCAGCAAGTTGTGCTAGACGTACTGGAGACCATCGCGTGTGCTGACGTCTGGTTGAAGGGTGTCGTGTTTCGACGGTTCCGGGGCAACCTACCGAATTCTACACCGGAATTGACGACGCAACGGAGCCACGCTGTTTCGTCGCCTAAATAATAATTCGTTTTTAATTTTATAATTGTATGTATGTTAGTCTTTAAGGTATTTGTAACTATGGGCCTTAGATGCCTGAAATAAATGATTTATTATTTTTTATTATTTAGGGGATGATTTCCGGGATAAATACTATCCTATCATATGTCCTTTCTCGGGACTCAAACTATCTTTATACCAAATTTCATCTAAATCGGTTCAGCGATTTAGGCGTGAAGAGATACCAGGCAGTTAGACAAGTCAGACAGACATCACACTTTCGCATTTATAATATAAAGTATGGATATAGGAGAAGTACTAATTTTGTAATGAAATTCCATAATTAAAACCCAAAATCTTTTGTAATTTACTAATAATATTTGAGAGTGGGGGGGGAACACAAAACTGGTTGGCAACATCCTTTTATTGGACGTCTGGGGTCCATATAATATATACCAGAAGTCAGATTGCGGTGCGCTATTTTTGCAAACGAAACTCCAATGAGAGCCCAGTCTATTTAGTATACGGAAGTACTAGGAAGTGGTGGAATAGATTAGCCAAGGTAGGAAAGCCGGTAGCAACTAACCGGTTGACCTTGACTGTCGAGTCGATCAATCAATATACAAGATCAAGATTGTTGACAAGTTGTCTCCACAGGTCAATTGCCAGTATCCTGTACTTATTCATAAGATGTTTGTGTACGATTTCGCTTATGTTGTCCATCGTTAATGCAAATCAATAAAGCGCGGGTAACGCGCTTAATATGATCCTTCTGGAATGGATACGTCCATGGGCCAGACCATTAAATTTTATATTCAAATAAATTAATTAATTAATTAATATGCGAGATTGCCACAGTTGTCTGTAGCATTTCAAAAACAAGAATAGGTACTTAGGAAAACTAAATAACTAGGTATACCCACTTTTTTTACGAGGAGAAAACCTTCGAACTAGTTATCCAATCATCGGGGGATGATTGGGTTAAGTACCTATGTTGTATTTCTATCCAATAACAAGTTTCTGTCAAAAATTTCAATTTTGATACAAGCTTTTATTGCCGACTATACTTTTCTGCATACCATCATTCTCATTGAGACGATTCTAACGAGCCCAAACTCGATGCGTTTGTGTCGTTTTATTGCGGAGTTCCTATGGCCACCTCCCAACTCCAGGGCAAATATCTCAGAGCATAGAATACTAGAGAGAGGACAAGCCGCCGGCGGCCGTGCCGCAGCTGTATGCTCAATGGGCATACACTGCCATACTGTGCACGCGTGCTGATCGCAGAGAATATTACGTTTTTTCCCAAAATGCCTGATATGGCGCCACTGTCGCCAACTGACATCTTAAAATAGCTCCGTATTTTAATTATTGAATTATTATATTTATGACATCTTTTATTACGTGAATTGTACTTTCTATAGAAAATTAAGAATTGTGATACTGTGACACATATATATTGGACATGCCGCCGCCAAAATCAAAAGTTACCACAAAAGAGAAGATGGACAAATGGTTAGTGGACGTTATTTTGAATCTCGAAGTCGAGTTAAAAGAAATGAAACACAAGCTACACGGATGCCATGATTTAATTTTGAACCAGCAACACGAAATTATCGAAAACAAGAAACAAATGAATGAGCTTATAAAAATTGTCAGAGCCTTACCTGGCAATATGGAACGATCGGAAACCGAAGGTTCCCGGGATATCCCATATAAATTACACTCGCACTTCACAAATAACGTCACGCTGAATGAGTCCGGCCCTCAAGGCCTCCAATACATCGGTGACACAGCTGATGAAGTAATTGCCACTCAGTGCATTCCAACGGCTGAGCCAGTATTCATACTTCCAACGGCTGAGGTACAAAATACCAAAACCAAGCCGACTAAGCCATCCTCTACTCCAGTAGCATCGCAGGATACAGCTGGGCCCGCCGGCACTTCCCGCTGGGGTCGCCCACGACGCACCGCGCCTTTGCCCGCAAAGAACTGCGTTCAAGAGACTGTACTGCCTGTTTCCGCCAGCACTCCAAGTGCAGATGCCACAAAAATGCCCGCATCACTCGTGTCTGGTAGGGCTGTGGGACCTTCAGCACCAACGGTACCGTCGACGGAAAGTGCACCGCGCATACAGCCGAGTCTCCGTGCAGCCGCACCGCGGCTTGCAAGCCTGCATGTCTTCAACCTGAGTGAGGATACCACCGTGGAAGGTGTCCTTCAACACGTACGCTGCAAGCTGGGCGTGGAAGTCACAAGGTGTGAGCGCTTAGTGGTTACGCGAGGCCAGTATTCATCATTCAAGCTCGACGTGCCCACGGAGAAGGTCCACTTGGTGAAGAATGCACAACACTGGCCAGCAAATGTTTCGATTAGGCGTTTTAACTTTGTTGCTCCAAAAAACTCGTCAAGCCCGGACACCAAGTTAAAACCGGGCTAGTCCATAATACACAATTTAAAATAATACATCAAAACGTACGGTCGATTTGCGGAAAAACTGGACTCTTGGACCTACTGTTACACTCAGAAAACCCTCATGTTCTAGCTTGCAGTGAAACGTGGTGTAAACAAAATGAAATTGACCGAGTGAGGTTATGCGGCTATCGGCTCGCAAATAGTTACTGTCGCAAGCGCATCGCTCACGGCGGCGTGGCACTATACACACGGGCTGATATCTTATACCGACAGCGTAATGACCTGCAGAAGATGGCTATCGAGTTTCATTTTGAGTTTACCGCAATCGAAATTTGTAATTTTAACGTTATTGTAATTGTTTTATATCGCACCGGAAATGGTGATTTTGACATGTATTTAAATAATTTGGAATTATTAATAGATAAGCTTACAAATGATGAAAAGAGGTTCATTTTGGTCGGCGATCAAAATGTTGATTTTATGTCCGATAACATCGCAAGACGGCGCGTGGACGAAATTCTTCAAAGCTACATGTGTAGAAACTGTGTTGAGTTTCCGACTCGTGTGACAGCGCACTGCGCGAGTAGCATCGACTGCGGGCTGGTGGCGCGCGGGTGGCGGGGCGTCGCGGCCGCGCCGCTGGACACCCCCATCAGTGACCACAATGCTCAGGTATTCACTTTTCCTGCCAAGACACCGATACAAAAACACAAACCTAACACTTTTATTCAAAAAAGGTTATACACAGATCAATCATTATCTGCATTTTATATTGACATTGAAAATTATAATTGGAGTTTTATATTTGACGACATGATTTCTATTGACGATAAATTTGATAAACTATTTAATGTTTTAAGGTATTATATTGAAATTCATTTCCCGACAAAAAATATATTAATTAAGAATAAGACACCAGTACCATGGCTAACAGAGAACCTCTCAAATTTAATTATGAATTATAATGATTTAACTGTAATGAAACGTCAATATCCAGAATTTGATGGTCTAGCTCAGTGCATTAGTCATCACGCAGACCGCATTAAATCAGAATCATTGACTGCCCGACGAGAGTACAATGCAAACCGGATTGTCAATAGTAAAAATCCGTCTAAAGAGATGTGGCGCGTAGTCAATGACGAAGTGTCCAAAAAACCGTTGATGCATACCATCACCCTTAAGGATGAAAGTGGAAAAGACTTACCCCCTCGCAAAGTACCGGAACACCTAAACCAACACTTTCTCACAGTAGCTTCAACATACACATCAAATATAAACAAATCGGACTCTGTACAGTACCTCACACATCACTTACTCAACACTGACATATATCAACATGTTCTGCCCACGGTTACACTCACAGACCTCAATCGTACGTTGATGTCAATGACAAAAACACGCGGGACCCTAGATATTTACGACATATCACTGAACATACTCGAGTGTGTATGGCCGGTCATCGCTGGATTACTCGTGGAACTCATAAACACCATGTTCACTTGCGGTGTGTATCCCGATGTACTGAAAAGCACTCGAGTGTGTCCAGTATATAAGGGCAAGGGTGAAAAAAGTTCTGTTGACAATTACAGACCTATCACTATCGTGCCAAATATCTCTAAGATTATTGAATCCATTGTGTCAAATTCCTTAATGCATCATCTTGAGACAAACAACTTACTGACGGACAGACAGTTTGCCTATCGAAAAAATAGATGTACCACAACAGCTGCATATCAGATATACGATTGCGTGACAACGGCGTTGGATGAGAAACAAAAGGCTGCAGGGGTATTCTGCGACCTTTCGAAAGCGTTCGATGTGATTAATCACGAGTTGTTATTAAAAAAGATAGGGCATTATGGAATAATGGATAACACTCAAAGATTACTCACATCGTTCCTACAAAATAGGCGGCAGACGGTTGAGGTCAAAATGGAGGGAAAAATCTTAAAATCTGAGGCGGGTGTACTCGAGTATGGAATTCCACAGGGCTCTTCGCTTGGAAATACCTTGTTTTTAATTTTTGTCAATGACCTCCCTTCCTCTGTAACCGAAGGTACTATGGTGTTGTTTGCCGATGACACCACCGTTGTAGTAACCGCTCACACGTACTCACAACTTGAGCAAAAGGTAACAAAAACGTGTACCCAACTTCACGAGTGGTTCTCGGCAAACGGCCTCATACTCAATGTGTCAAAATCCAACGTGATGTTGTTCTCAGCCGGAAACACTACGCACATTCCACTAGTACAGGGTCCGATACCCCACTGTGACTCTTGCAAGTTCCTCGGATTTACTATTGACGCCAGGCTGAAGTGGAAAGAACATGTAGACAACTTGTGTGAAAGATTGGGCAGTGCTGTATTTGCACTGCGCAAACTAAAGCCAATTGTCTCCTGTGACGCACTACTTCAGATCTACTATGCATACTTCTATTCACTAATGTCCTACGGTATTATTTTGTACGGGAACTCAACAAACTCTGATAGAGTATTCAAACTACAAAAACGAGCCCTACGTATATTGGCAGGGGTAAATTCGAGGCACTCGTGTAGAGAACTATTTAAACAGTACAAGATGATGACACATTATTCACTATACGTATTTGAAGTAATTATGTTCACGCGTCGAAACATTCACTTATTTAAGCGAATGAATATGCCTGGCAGAATCACCCGTCAGACGGGGCGATTATTACCTGTATCGCGGCGACTCGCGCTGCTCGACAGGAGCCCGCGCGTGGCAGGCCCGTCGATGTACGAGCGCCTACCCGCCACTATAAAAAATGAGACCTCAAACGACATATTTGAACGCCGACTAAAGGAACTTTTATTATCAAAATCGTTGTATTCCATAAAGGAATACAACGAACAGACATTGTAAATTGTATTGTATCTTTATTTAATGCCATGTTTAGTTTTAAAATGAAATTATTATTTTAATATGAATTTTGTATAGATATATATTTTTTCCACTTTTGACAATTTATATCTAGGATGCCCTAGCTTTTATTAATAATTTGACATTTAAACAATTTACTTCCTTGACATTGTACCTTTTTAATATTATGATTGTTTTGTTTGTTTTAATTTTGCTCTTTATTTTGATTTATTTGTATTTGACTATTTATATTATTGTTATTCTTATACACTCTGACGATCTTTTTGTGAATTCATGCTATTTTAACTTATAAAAATGACATGTAAATTTTCAAAATGAAATAAATGAATCTATCTATCTATCTATCTATGATGCGCGTTTATGGTCAAATAAGCGTGTAGGTATACAAGTGTGTGTGTTTTAGATGTGTGCGTGCTTTGTCTTGTCAATAACTTGGGCGTTGTGTGGGTTAATGTACTTGCGACAGGCTCACTCTATACAAATCGGCCGGCATGTCCGATCTCCTTATATTCATACAACTGTGGCAAATATTCAGCGTTAGAACCGGGCGGTTCAAACGCCCGGAGATTGGCCCTCCAGCATCAGATCAGCTCCATATCATCATAATATTGCATTGTCATGCGATATACATATGCATGCAAAATTTCAGCTCAATCGGAAACCGGGAAGTGGGTCAAATTTCAATTACTAAAGACCCAAGAAAGAATAAAGAAAAATAAAACAAACGGGGTGAGCTAAATAAAAGCTTGTACAAAACTCCACGGCGACCGGCATCTGCGCTCTCATGCGGAGGACTCCAGGATCTCATTCTGAATGCACCGGAGACCGGAGCCCCCCTCGCGCCTCGCCACATTTGGCTCGCCCTTAGAGTGGAAAAGATATCGCGAGGGTCTAAGCTAAGTAGCATGCGTATTAAGCCTTTGACCCTCCTTGTAAGCGAAATGGCTGAACAATCGTATTTAATTATTTTCCGAGCCTACAAGGTTTGTTTAAATAACTATACCTACCTCACTCCAGATAACATTAGTTTTTTTTTTAATTAACAGACAAATTCGATTGCGTTTCTTCATTTGTCATAAATATATGAATGGGAAATATTGTACTAATTTAACTTATTTCGATCATTTAGTGCTTTTCAAACATATATTTTTTTTGCGTTTTTAATTGGTTTTTAATCGTATGACATTTTACTCCCGATTTTTCTAATCTCATCACCAACCAGTATAAATTTACCTCCGACAGAGATTACCTACCCTGTCGGAGGTCAATTTATACTGGTAGGTCTGTAGCGCACTAGTGTGCACTGTGCGCATGCTTATTAGCAGTTCATGAGCGTGTCAAGTTGAAGGCCTTATGGAACGATATCACATCGCCTTATTTATGTATTACTCGTATATAAAAGTCGTGAGTAGTCGTGTAGTGTAAATCTAGGTACTTAGAGTTCCCGGCAAACAACTTGAACTTGCGGGACGAAGTGGGGGGCAGCTCGCACGTACAATTCGCCTTTGCGGAGGCAAGGTCACGAAGTTTGCCGTCTACTGTATTACATGTCGGAGATTGAAAATTATTTATTGCTTTCTGGTTTGAATGCGATTATGTTTGTGATTTATGTAGAATTACTATGTTTTGCCCGTCACTTTACGCGCGATTATTGAAAGGATACCTATAAAGATTATTATACAAACTTTTCAACCTCCATTTGTCACAAAACTCCATTACTAATTTCACCAAAATCGGTTAACGATTTCATGAACAACAAAACGCAGGCAGAGTGACTTTCGCATTTATAATTAACAGTGATCTAGGATGCAATTTGGGGTGAACGACCTCAAACGTTATGTCTATCGTGGATGTGTCTCGGATCTCTCGGGATTTTGGGAAATGGGCTAGGGTCATTTCGCCGGTTGGCGACCACCTAATTTCATTAGCCGGTTAGCGACCACTTAGCTGACTTGGTGAACTGAAAGCATATTTTCTCGTTTTTTTTGTAAATTCCTATTCCATAACTACAAACAATAAGGCATATAAACCACAAACGAGATCGTGCAAAAATGCTCAGAAAGACGAGATTTGAAAGGTTCAATACCTCAGGGTAGTGTTCTAGGTTGCGTGCTGTTTTTGATCTATATCAACGATCTTCCAAAAACGGTCGACATATACAACATTTTATTTGCAGATGATATTTCATTATTATTTGAAATTAATAAAGGTGAAAACCAAAATGAAATTATAAAAAGCACTCTCTGTAAAATTAATAACTGGCTAAACATACAAAATTTACAAATAAATCTTAATAAAACTAAATTAATACAATTCTACCATACACAGAACAACCCATTAAATTTGGACTTTGTTACGAATAATACCGATATAGAAGAGGTAGACCATTTTAACCTGCTAGGAATTAATTTAGACAATAATATAAATTGGAAGAAACACATAGAAATAACTAAAACAAAAATTTCTAGCTTTCTATACGCACTTTACAATCTCCGCAAAACAACAGACCTAAAAACTACACTATCGGCCTACCACGCGTTTGCACACTCGCGGCTCAGTTACGGCATCATGATTTGGGGAAACAGCACGAATTCCCACGAACTGTTTGTGATGCAGAAAAGGTGTGTACGGATCATGGTTCGCATTCAATGCCCAGAAAGCTACAAACCTTACTTCAAAAACCTCGGAATCCTACCACTACCGTGCCAGTATATTTTGACGTTAGCCATTTACACATGGAAAAACAAGCACTTATTTGAGCAACCCCAAAGTGCCAGATATAAATATCAGCTTGTTCTCCCACCTGCTAAAATAAAAATGCTTTCCAATAGCCCACAATACACTGCAGTCAAGGTATATAATAAACTACCTAACAGCTTTAAAACATTGGACAAATATGATATTTTCTATAAGAAAATAAAGTAATTTTTACTACATAAATGCTATTATTGCTTGGATGAATTTTGGGCTGACAATCTTAGAGACATTAAATAATTTTAATCAAGGTATTTATTTATTGTAAATTTATTCATAACAAACATATTATTAATAATAGATTGTGCATTTAAAATAGAAATTAATAGAAATGTATAAGAATAATGGAATGTTATCAATATGCGCTTAAGAATAATGAACATGTATGTATATAAATTGAATTTAGTTAATTTTTAACGTTTAGCATGCTCACATAATTTATATAATGTAATTTATAGTTAGATGTATTGTAACGTTGTATTGTAGTAGATTGCTATGCCCGAAAGGGTACATGTTGAAACCAACTGTATTTTAACACCAATGTAAACACATGTTATGCAATAAATTATATGAAATGAAAAAATGAAATGCATACGACTGACTGTTTCAATAGGCTCTGTAGAATTGATGTTATCTTCAATTGAAAAAACCATGTTCTTCAAGTGGTCGCCAACCGAAGGTGGTCGCGTAACCGGCGAAATGACCCTATTGTAAATTAAAAAATACGTCACTTAATATTTGCACACTTAAAGCACACTAGAATTGTCTAATAATGGGTATTTATAACTGAAATTATTATTATTTGTCGATAAGTTGAGAATGTGATAAGCAGGGCTCGATTTGAATGACAATGTCAGTCAAGACATTATATACTGCTCAATTCAAGTGGCCATTTCATTTAATAAAAGGGTTGATAAGTGGTAATTGTTTACGAAAAGACTATTTGTGCAGTGCAACGTCATCGGCACTAAAAGTTCGAGCCCTGGTGATAAGATTAACGAAATCGTGATAGTGAACTAATAACAATTATTACTTTTTCTTGTATACCCTGGTAAACATATAAGAATAATAAAAATACATAAAAGATAAGACATACAAGATAAGTTCAGTTCTTCTATGCAGTAGGTACTGTAAACATCTTTGTTGTTATTACATTTTCTGTTAATTTTATACTGTAAACTACTTAAAATTAAAAGTTATTTACCTTTTTGTAAAGATAGGAAACAAAAAAAGTCGCGGGATTGTAAGTCATATCCACCTTAATATTACGAACTTAAACCCCGGGAAATTGCATCCTAGATCCGATCACTGATAATTAACTAGCTTTTTCCTGCGATTTCCTCCGTTTACTCATCGCCTGTACATAATCGAATAGCAAATATGCTAATAGACTTTCCACAGGGCAGCGTGATCCCCGGGATAAAATGTCCCAAAGCAAAGTTCCTTATTTTTCAATGTAAGTATGCAATAGACATATTACATGCACACGTGAATGTCGGTAAACTACCACCGATCCTGATAAATACCTAACAGTTATTCTGATAATTAAAGTCCGAGTAACAAAGTCGTTCACATATATTGCAAGTTTATTTTATGATAGTCTTACTACGATTACAGTGTTTAGTGTACACTTAAGTCAATCTAAACATATTCTAATAACTGTTAAATGACTTATTGAAGTGCTAAAGGCCTCCACACACCGGTCGCGTCGAACGCGGGCCCGCGGGCTCGCGGCGGGCCCGCGTTCGATGTGTGTTTGAAGTGTAGTTTCAATGTTTTACAACTTGCGCGGGCCCGCGCCCGACGCGCGCCCGACCCGCGCCCGCGACCGGTGTGTGGAGGCCTTAATTCAATAGACCCTTATTAGAATAATAACGCCTAGAATGATGGTTTCATATTACGGCTGACGCGCCAAGCGTGAGGCATAAAATGGATTCATGTATTGTGATCAACTCGTATTCACATGCGCCAATACGCACACAAACTCACCAATTTTGTTCCACCGATCGGCGTACTACGCCATTTATGGCTGAGTTTTGTAACGCAGTCAGTGAGGCCACCTCACCGTTGCGCGTGAACTGCGTTTCTAGGCGTTATTCTTCTAAGAATAGACCTTGTTCAACCAACGAATCAAGATATGGCATGGCACGTCCTTCGACAATGCTCGACAGTGAGAGGTCCTGGGAAGCTATGGCCTCCTTCTGCAAGTCCGTAATGGCACAGAAGGAGGCAGCGGAGAGAGAGCGGCAGAACGACCCTTCCGCTCCTAATATCCGCAGACGGAGAGCGGGGCGCGCACGCCGCCGCTATGCGTACGTGCTCCCCCCGACGTAGTGGTCTGGATGGCAGGGTCGTGGGCTCGTGGGACCCTAGCCGTCCAATAAGCCCACGGGATGGCAGCGCCTCGAAATTGTCCCGGGGCGCTCTCCCTGGTCGTGCCCGCGTAAACGGGCCAGTCGCGAGGGTCAAAGTAGAATGCGTCAAGCGAACCTTTGGCCCTCCCTGGCAGCGACATGGTTGGACAATCGTTGGGGGTTTAGGGGGTAGTCTGGGCCTTCTGTCCGGGAGTCCCACACACCGGGCGGACGGTGCGTCAAAGCCCCAACGTTATGGGGTCTATACATGTAATGATTTGTCAGCCCCAATTTATCAGAATCTGACTAATTGCTATCGTCTGGAGGCATGTTGCGCTGCTGATGCAACTGTCAAACGAGTTGTACTGACAAATTGTATGCATGTGGACAACCAACACAATTTGACTATGGAAAGAATTTATGGTCAGCCAAGTTTTCTGCCGGAAAATTTTGAAGTAAACTATTTAAAATATTATTTAACATATTGTAATTCGTTTTTCCACAAACTTTACACGCATTTATTATAAAGTTTGTATTTTAAAGGTGTTATAGTGCTATGAAAACACATTTTACAGTCGATTTGAGCCACTCTTTGAGGGCTTTATAATTTTTTTTATCATCGCGTTAGCATCTTACTGCGAATAGCGATACCTTAGGAAAAATAAGTAATTTTAACACAATCATGACACAGTGCTTTGTTATGGCAATATTATTTTTACGAAATGGTATCCCTAAATTGCCACAATTTGTCGGAAATTGGATGCGACAAATCAGAAGTGATAATTGTATGGTTTGTAGAGCCCATTAAAAAGAAAAGGCAAAGCGATCCTTGTCGTCTCCCCTGGAGTTATAGGTAGGCGTCTTATACGAGTGCCGCAGAATCCGATGCATTGAACACTCCAGCCAAAAAGATAAGTTCGCTACATTCGAGATAATTTAATGTTTTCCAATTAATTTCTTGTTACAACAATCCCTCGAACCAAGTAAATATTTTATCGGTGGGTACGTACACGCGCGCCTCCGTGTCAGAACGCGAGCACGCACATATTGAAATGTGAAACACACTCTCAGCTATAAACGGATATGCCTGTCTAATTTCATAACCCACACAGTTTAAACTTTAAAGTTGACTACGTTCTTAGCGCGGTGGGGAAAGTGGAGAGATGGTAGTCACATGATGTAGTTGACGTCTAGGCGGGTGCGCATACGCTGCTTTCGTGTTGCCTTTACATAGTGGAGGATTTACGAGTGATAAAGTTATGTAAGTAAGTCTCTGATAAATAGAGTTATAATACTTACTCAATTTTAGTGAATAAAATTTTGTCTTAACCCTTAACCAGGCAGAGGATACCACAAATTTTAATTGGTTTTGAACCTTATCATAGAGAGCTAAAGTACAAAATCATGTGGTCCCATATCTAAGGAAAAATTTAGCAGGATTCGAAACTGCGACATACCTGTGATAGCTCAGTTGGTACGACTGGCCGGTTATTCCGGGTTATTCCCACCTATTACCACCAATTTTTACCAGTGGTAACAGCCGGGAATTATTTCCCCATTTTACCACTATAGTACTCGGTGGTAACTACATACTGGGAATATTTTTCCCATCTTTTACCACTAAATTACTCGGTGCCGAGTAGTTATTTTAGTGGTAAAAGATGGGAAAAATATTCCCAGTAGTTCCTACTGGTAAAAGATGGGAAAATAATTCCCAGCTGTTATACCGCCGGACAAGTCTTGGTACGAAATCAAATCTGTTGACCAACCTTCGGGCACAGAATTTTAAAAAGGCTGGGTTATCGTTAATTATTCGTTTAAATGATATTGAAAATCCTGGTTTTTATTTTAGCACACATAATGTGACAGGATTCCTATCCCACTATGATCGTGAAAGTGTATGGGGACGTCTCCTTAACATAAAAACTATACCTTACAAATTTTGATGACACCTTTTAGGTATCTAATGTACCTATACTGAATGGGCTTGTGACCTTAAATTTGTTTACGATGCCATTCGAACCAGTTTTTGTAGATGAACAAATGTTTGTATGGAAGCAACTACATTTAAAGGACATTAATACCCAAAAAATCGAGTTAAAGACGAACCTCGCTGACAGCAGCCGAAACGCTTCATACTGATTGGCTTTAAAGTATGACGTCACACCGTGCAATTTGTACTAACCGTTGCATGGAAAATGAAGTAAATTGCTGTTTCGGTCGCGAAATACTGCGTTTAGGTCCATAGTTGTCATACAAATTTGTTTCTATAAAAGCGTAAGGATTCTATTGGTACCTTTAAATTTACTCTTGGACAATAAATAAAAAAACTTTTTTTTCTAATTTTTCAAGGTTCATATCTTTTTATGATTTGAATTATATTTTGTAATTTATACTTATTATTACAATCATTTGATGGTTTACTATCCATTTAGCAACACGACGATATCAATTTTAACACCACGCAACAAGCCTATTGGAGGTAACTTTTTTGATTAGAGAGGTGACTTTGATTGAAGCGGTTTAATTCCTAAATTATTCGTATTTAAACTTTCGTGAGACATGACTAAAATAATACTAAGTAATAAATCCGCGGTTACCTACCTACCTATAAACTCACGTGTCGGGCGACATGTTTCCAATTCTTTGGGAGTTCTTCTTTAGCATGAGTGTTTTCGCGGCACTATATACATACTTACGTATTATGTTATTATTGTCTAATAGTTTAGTTATACTTACATACACAATTCTAGACCTGAATTAAGGTCATCGAACGGGTGTAGCAGTGAAAGTGTTAAGTTTTGAATCAGCGTTGTCTTGGTGTAAGGCAAAACAGTTATGACACTAATAACAATAGTGTATACAGTATTGTTACTTGTATTGTAAATTACTAGCACAAAAACAGTATTTACTAACAGAAGATCCTCTATCTAAGGCCAGGGGCGGTTCCTCAGAACATAAAAATAGGGAGAAGTGCCGTACTGCTTCATTTCAACCAAAACCGATGTCCCCAGTTTTCTCCCACCGCAGCGCCCACACACACATTGAACCGTGTAAAAACAAAGACTCGGGCGTTGCCGGTGAGTCTACGTCAACGTGCAAACAAGGGCTGTGATTGGCTTAAACGCACTACACTAGGGGGGCGACAAGCGTAAAAATGATGTTTTATCGACATTGATATACATGACATACATTATTATGTTAAGATATTGATGAGTAATAAAATTATAAGTTTGGTATGTATTGGTATTCTAGCTACAAATTTAAATAACACGAGTTACCATAAATCGCAAAGGTAAAAAAATATCGACGAATACCTACCTACAGACAGAGTAACATAAACGGCTTTTTGTAAGTTCGTGTTCACATACATTTAAAACTCTGGTCGCATCGATATTTTTGACCTGTACCAGGCCTATCCCACTCGCATTTTGGCGCGAAATAATGTATCCATTACTCATATTACGAGATTTAAGGCTAAGGCCGAGTATCTACCAGAGATGATGTATTTCCATACATTTGACACCTAGGTTTCAAGCGAGCGAGGTGTCAAATATATGTGACCAACACATCCTCGCATATTTATTTGTCGTCCATACTGCGACTTAGTGAAAATCTTATTAGTAGGTACCTTAAATTTTTTGTACCTTTTAATCTTATTAGTATATTATTAGTTACCTTTAAGATAGGCACCCAACCAAAACAAGTAATAAAATAAAATAAAACAGTGAAAGTAGTCGAAATAAAATCACTAGTATATCGTACTTCTATTTTATCGATTACGCGTAAACTGTAACTACACTTTGCCACACCTCTAGTTCACGACGCCAAGCAGCGGCCGTACCACAAAAAAAATTCAAGCAGCGTCCATATCGATAGAGTTTAACACATTGCGCCGTGGTTTAGCGCTGTACAGGTTGCTTATTGTATTGAACGTTCAATGTACAACGCACAGAACAAAAATATGCTTTTTCGTTCGATATGTTAGTACGATCCCGAGAAATGATGCGGCGTTGCGTTTATTTGTTAAAATATTTGTTTTTACTGACTTATAAGTGAAAATACGAATACTTACATGTGGTACGTGACTCCACTATTCTTGTAGGTTTTAGTTTCACTTCTATTTTTACATGTAACCACGCTACAATTCGGCATTTTGAGTAAATGTGGGAGAACATTTCAGTATCACGGCAAGTTGCGACTAACCTGCGGCGGGCAGTAACATGCCCATTTGGCCATGTCGCGGCGACACGCGCCACGCCCCCGTTTCATATCTATTGGCGGTTCACTCTGTGATTCCGTCGCGCCGCTACAAGTACATGCCGGCGGCCGCCAAATTGGCGGCCCATTAGTAGCTGCCGCGTGTTGGTACAGGACGGACGCTCGCACGGGTCGCAGCGCGTTGCATGCGATAGAACGGGATGGCCACATTTAGGCACGTTTGGCGTACCTAAACAGGGAATTTGTTAACAGAGAACCTTCTGTACGTAGTACTATTTATTACTTATTCTGTGCTAAGGCGCGAATTATACAGAGACGGCGTAAGGTGAAGGCGCGGCGCATACACCGCGCCGCTTGAGTGTAATTCACCTTATTCGATTGTATTAAGGTCTCGTTTGAAGGTCTAAGCCTAACAAAACCGACGTTTGACAGCTAGAAAACACAAATCGTGCCATCCCGCTCTGGCGCATAGCATTGTGCTCCTCCGTCTATTTAGGGTTGTCGCGTTTTGTGTGACAGTGACAAGATGGCCGCGATACGTGCGAACGATAGCGTGACTGCGACGGTGGGTGAATTTACTCCTCGGAGGTGTGCAAAGTCAAAGACAAAATGATGTTTTCTTCAATTTAGGCATATTACATGCACCTATGAAGGTGATACCGTGCATAACTATGTACCTAGATATGGGCGGAGCAACGCGCGGGGGCTTTCCCCGTTCCAACACGTTGCGCGGACGCCGAGTTCCCGCAATCCATCTATTTTTCGGACGCTGAGCGCAAAGGCATGGAATCGGCTTGTTATTTTTATAAGGAATAATAGTGACATTATAGTAGTTTATGCGACTGTACATAATGAAGAGCATTAAACACGAGTGTGGGTTTAATGCTAATTATGTACAGTTACATTTAATTACATACACTATTTTATCTATCCACATATCATAAGCCTCCATGATGCATTCAGGAGCCACATATTATGACCGGCATCGCGGCGTCGTTTTCTGGCAGCTGTTCGTCTATCTATCGTTTTTTTTAATTCAGAGACAAACTAGAGTCGGATCCAACTGTCATATTCATATCGTTCGATATCTACTTACGTGCGACATTTGTCAAATTTGTATGCAAATTGACAATTCATTTCGAACTACTTTATCTCGACTGATATTAGAATAGAGGTTAAATCAAATTTCTTTGTTTTTCAGAGAAGTTCGAAAGGGTAAGGGCAGGCTAAGCTAACAAGAGTGGCCCCCGCAAGGGATTTGGTTTTAATTTGAGGTGCAGTAGTGGCAGGACCTAAGAACACTGTATGCGTAATATCAGCCTTCGATCTTCTTTTGTTTCAGACTTATTCACGAAAATGTCAAAAAATCAAGGTAATTTTTAAACTGTTATTTTAGCTTAACCAAGCAAGAGAGAGTAACTAAATAAATTCAGAATTAAGGATCATAAAATGGGGTTCATAATGCATATTTTTACAGACATTCATATCCTTGAACTTGGATGAAAAAAAAATGTTTTTTTTTCGTTTCATTTTTTTACCACTTCTCGCGGAGACACAACTATAAAAAAAATTACTTAATGAGCCACAATTGTCACCTACGTATACATTTAAAAAAAAAATTGAGAAATCATGGTGCGTCATGTCAAAAATAAAACATTTACGAACGTATGTTTACTATATCATATCATATCAATACTATCATATTGATCAATGTCAATCGTCGAGTAAAACAAAGAGGCACGGCCGTTCTATCCTTTTCTCGAAGCTATTCAGGCCATTTTCAACATCCTGTAATTTTGTACTGACTAAAGCCAGAACCCTGAATTTTCAGTAACATATAGGGCATAATATGGCTTACATATATTCTCAATTACATTTAATTTGAAATTTTAGTTTAGGAACAATTGCCCGTCAAAAATCCTTAGTTTTGTCACTGACATACTCACTGACTCACTTATAATGATCATCGTAATTCTAAGGTACTTTTAGCAGACCTACAATTTCCAAACTTTTAACATAATTAGTTTTTAGCCTATCCATTCATAAAAAACCTAAAAATATTGCAGTTTCCGTCACGATTCAGAGATATACACACTGCATAAGTAAGTTTGTAATCCTATACAAATACATGCGATTACAAAGTTACTTTTGCAATTGCTTCCCTCAAAACTATACAAACGTTATTTGCGGTTGGTAATAACATTTCCATACAAAGTTGATAACCTACAAAGATAAATGAGATCCCATAAAAACATTCCATATAAAAATAGGCCAAGTCTCGGAACTCTTCCACAGTAAAAAATGGTGAGATATTTCGTAGAGCCAAGTCAGGCATTCGTATTGATCTTTATTTGCTTGCTAAATGATGTATTGTGACTTGGCAATCACACTTACATAGTTTAAGGTATGCAACAATTTGTAAATGCAGTAAAGTTGTGTGATTCCCAAGTTGCAGAATTTTATTTAGCAAGCAAATAAAAATTAATAAGTATGCCTGACTTGGCTCTACGTAATATCTCACCACTTTTTACCGTGGAAGAGTTCCGAGACTTGGCCTATTTTTTACATGGAATGTCTTTTGTGGGATTAATTATTTCATAATCAACGAAAGAGGATGTGGCAAATCAGTCTGTAGTAGGTATAAACCTACTACAGACTGATTTGCCACTACTACTCTATTGATATGATATGATATAGTAAACATACGCTCGTAAATGTTTTTTTGACATGACGCACCATGATTTTTCATAATATTTTTAAATGCATACGTAATTGACAACTGTGGCTTATTAAGTAATTTTTTTGATAGTTGTGTTTCCGCGAGAAGTAGCAAAAAAATTAAGCGAAAAAAAAAAACATTTTTTTTTGAATGAAGTTCAAGGATATGAATGTCTGTAAAAATATGCATTATGAACCCCATTTGATGCTCCTTAATTCTGAATTTATTTGGTTACTCTAGCTTGCTTGGTTTAGCTAAAATAGCAGTTTAAAAATTACCTTGATTTTTTGACATTTTCGTGAATAAGTCTGAAACAAAAGAAGATCGAAGGCTGATATTACGCATACAGTGTTCTTAGGTCCTGTCACTACTGCACCTCAAATTAAAACCAAATCCCTTGCGGGGGCCACTCTTGTTAGCTTAGCCTTTGAATGAAATAATATTATCGAAATCGATGTTATTATTTAGTAATAATAACATTTCCACAGATAAGAAATTTGTTCTAACAAAACAGTTTATTTTTATGGTGGTCATAATGTGCGGTTCTTGAACGCATCATGGAGGGTTTATGATATTTGGATGGATAAAAATTTGGAACATCTCTGAAAAAAACCAATTTGCTTTAACCTCTATTCTACCATCAGTCGAGATGACGTTTTATTCGACATTAAATGTCAATTTCAAACAATCTGTACAAATATCACGTTAGTTGATATCGAACGATATGACCGTTAGGACCCGACTCCAGTTTGTCTATGAATAAATAACTACGGTTGAGTGCAAGGAGCTTATAGACAACACTGGAGGTTGAACGCCTAACATCTGTTTGAAACAACAAAAATTGTTGATAAAATTAAATTGAGTCCGCCTCCATACAATTCAACATCAACGCTGCCGCCGAAGTTAACGTAAATAATTCCGATTCATAGACATAACATAAAGCACAAATTAGTTTAGGGATTTATTTCACAATGAATAGTCTATACTATATCAAAAATATCAATAATTACACATTTTCTGCAATTCACTAACGCCGATACGAGCGACACAGGTTGCACCCACGAAAGATGGGCGTCAACTGAATTGGTAGTAAGTTCTGAGACAGCGATTTGCGTTCCTGCGCGCGCGAAAAGAGTACAGAACGAGGTAGGAGTAACTCAACCATAAAAACGTATGCGCCAAATCGTATTAAACAGTTTTGCCAATTAACCAAACTAGTAACTGAAATTTCATCTTTGTGAGCCAAAGTATCAACTATTACGCTACTTTTAGTACAAATTCGGATTTGATATTCCTTCTCATTGAGCTTTAAAATAGGTTTACTTGCCAAAAAAGGGCTGACTTCAAAAAATAATTCTATCGAGGTTTTTGTCTTCAATCATGTTTTCATCTTTGTCACACCTTAAACAAAAGATCAGTAATCGTCAGTCGAAATGCTGGACTTATATCTCAAATATTATACGAGATATTTCAAGTTTAAAATGAGTATGCACAGCCTATGTAGCGTCTGAATGTCGATAAACTACCACCGGTGCGGAAAGAAAACCTCTGCCTCGAGAAGAACCGGCGTAAAAAACTCGGCGAGGTATAATTTTTTCAAAACAGTATACAATATAATAATTGACAACATTTCATAATAAAATAAATAAAATTCGTTTAATTCAGATAACCACGGGTCCATACATGTTAAAATTATTATCTAGGTTTACCTACTTAATTGCTAGTGTTAGTTATTTCAAAGTAAAAGAACCAGGACACTCACGTGTACGTGGTGACTATAGAGTGTACTCTGGTCCAATGTATGACAAGCTGACTGTCCATCCTGTCAGCTATAACGGCCAGGAGGCTGTTGCGGCTGTCCCGCAGGCGCCGGAGCGCGGCTGCGCATCGCGCACGCATGATGGCCGGGAAACCATCCACGCGCGCGTGGATGGTTTCCCATAATAAAATTCTAAGTCCACGATTTGAGTAGCTCATTGTATTCTACTCGAAAATAGGAACACGCTGGTAGTTTTATTTTTATGTTCAATTTTTAACGAATTTTTAAAAATGCACTCATAGCAAATCCAATTCTACTGCGGAATGGACACCTTGCTTTAGTCTTGTTTACATAAAGGATTACATTGACGGTCAATGTAACCCACCCGATTGACATTTAAACTTTTTAAAAATTTTCGTCGAAACGAGACTAAAGCAAGGTGCCTATTCTGCAGTAGAATTGGATTTGCTATGAATGCATTTTAAAAAAATCGTAAAAAAATTAAAAAATATAATACTGGAAATATAAAACTAACAGCGTGTTCCTCTTTTCGAGTAGAATACAATGAGCTACTCAAATCGTGGACTTAGAATAATAATTTCAGTATCAGAGTATTGTAATAGTAATAGTAATAGTATTAAATCTTTATTGTTCAAAACATAAGTTTGTTACAACTGGAGCCTTGGAGACTGCGTTAGTTTACACTGTGTTGCAGCCCCCAGTGGTTGCCCGTAAACATGAACAGAAAGTTGTTAAGAACAACAGACTTAAGTACTTATAAAATACAGAGTATTACCAAGGGACAGGTTAATAATTCTTAATAACAATAAAAAACCAACTAGAAGAGAAAATCCGCAAAAAAAATTATTGTTTTTGAAAAATGGCTACAAAAATTACGAATTTAAAAAAAAAACACAATTTTCTGAAAAAAACGCACATTTAGTTACCATTTTTTTTGCTTAGTATTAAACCTCACTTAATGCCGATTCTAAAACCGTTTTTAAACTGTCTCAGACTTTGAAAAATACCACGCAAATGGGTACGTAAATCAAACCATAATTTTATTAATTTTAATCCTCTTAAAATCCTTAATGACCGTTTGTTCACAGGTAGTTGAAGGGTGTTATTGGGTTTTAGGTGGAAATAACAAATTACGTACTTAGTATTAATCCTCACTTAATGCCGATTCTAAAACCGTTTTTAAACTGTCTCAGACTTTGAAAAATACCACGCTAATGGGTACGTAAATCAAACCATAATTTTATTAATTTTAATCCTCTTAAAATCCTTAATGACCGCTTGTTCCCAGGTAGTTGAAGGGTGTTATCGGGTTTTAGGTAGAGAAAACAATAGGAAGAAAAGTAGTCCTAAAAATTGCGTAAATAAAATCATGTATTTTAATTAAAAGTCATAAATTCGATTGATAAACCTTTATTAAAGAAAAAACTTATTCTAGTGTTGCAAAGGGCGTTCCCTGTATGGTATTAATTGTTCAAAATGACCTCCTCTTTCTTGAAGGCACAATGTGGCCCGAGCTTGAATTTGTTGCGTAGCCCGTCGAATCATTCCCGGATTATTTTTTATTTCTTGTGCTGCATTTAAAATTCTGTCGTGCAATTCTGCTTCGGTATTGACGATTCTGTGATATACCCGTTGCTTCATATCACCCCAAAGAAAATAATCCAACGGCGTCATATCAGGCGATCTTGCAGGCCATCCAACGGGGCCGTCTCGGCCGATCCACCTATTGGGATATTGCTCATTTAAAAAATGACGAACTCTTAATGCCCAATGAGCTGGGCATCCATCCATTTGGAGAAACAGGCGTTGTCTCACATCTAACATCACATCTTCCAAAAGCTCTGGGAGCTCGTCTCTCAGTAACAGTAAAAATCTGTCGGCGTTCAAAGTATTCGGTAAGAAGACTGGTCCAATCAATTGATCGTCGAGTACCGCTGCCCAAACGTTTATGGAGAATTGGTCTTGAAAATTAGATGGTCTTACTAGGTTTGGATTATCGTGAGCCCATGTGTGTAAATTTCTGAAGTTAGTTATTCCCGTATGAGTAAATCTTGCTTCGTCCATCCATAAAATTCTTCTAGTAAATTCCGGATCCCTTCTGATATTGCCAAGTATCCAAGTCGACATATAACACACCTAACGCGGGCATCGCCAATTTGCAAATTTTGTACCCGTTGATAATGAAATGGATGCAGTCCTTCCTTCTTCAAAATTTTCCAGACAGAGAATTTTGAGATTCCGTGCCTCAATGCCAAGCGTCTTAGACTCGTGGTTGGGTCCGCGTACAAGTCTCTGAGAACTGCTTCTTCTATGGCAACATCAATTATGTTTCCTGGCTCTCGGCGATCTCGGCCACCGTATCCCAGGCCAATATTGCACAACCGGCGATGAACTTCTTGAAAGTGGCGAGCAGCAGGTCTTGGAACGTCATTAGGATACTGCTCCAAATAGGCGATACACGCAGCTCTTGCAGATCCATGGCACAATCCATAATAATAGTGCATGTTGGCTATTTGTAACGGCGAAAACTCTCGTAAGCGGGGCATGATGATTCAAACTGAACAAGTACTGGAGTAATCAAAGAAGTGGCGAGCAAAGACAAGCAATTGCGATTTGCGAGCGACTGAATAGTTGACCTATTGCCCAATGCCTTTATACCCCTCATGTTATCTCCACCTTCAACCCAAAAACACCCTTCAACTACCTGGGAACAAGCGGTCATTAAGGATTTTAAGAGGATTAAAATTAATAAAATTATGGTTTGATTTACGTACCCATTAGCGTGGTATTTTTCAAAGTCTGAGACAGTTTAAAAACGGTTTTAGAATCGGCATTAAGTGAGGATTAATACTAAGTACGTAATTTGTTATTTCCACCTAAAACCCAATAACACCCTTCAACTACCTGTGAACAAACGGTCATTAAGGATTTTAAGAGGATTAAAATTAATAAAATTATGGTTTGATTTACGTACCCATTAGCGTGGTATTTTTCAAAGTCTGAGACAGTTTAAAAACGGTTTTAGAATCGGCATTAAGTGAGGATTAATACTAAGTACGTAATTTGTTATTTCCACCTAAAACCCAATAACACCCTTCAACTACCTGTGAACAAACGGTCATTAAGGATTTTAAGAGGATTAAAATTAATAAAATTATGGTTTGATTTACGTACCCATTTGCGTGGTATTTTTCAAAGTCTGAGACAGTTTAAAAACGGTTATAGAATCGGCATTAAGTGAGGTTTAATACTAAGCAAAAAAAATGGTAACTAAATCTGCGTTTTTTTCAGAAAATTGTGTTTTTCTTTTAAAATTCGTAATTTTTGTAGCCATTTTTCAAAAACAATAATTTTTTTTGCGGATTTTCTCTTCTAGTTGGTTTTCTATTGTTATTAAGAATTATTAACCTGTCCCTTGGTAATACTCTGCATTTTTTATTTTCATTTTAGGACCATTGGATCAAAAGTTATACCGTCTGAATTAGGTGTATTACCCGAGTTTTTACAAAAATTTTCAAAATTCTGTAAAAAAAAAACTAATGACTAGAAAAAAAAAAAAACACCGTTTCACCCATGAAATTGGCTGAAATTTTTCTCCTTTTATTATGTACAGTTTATGAAATTCCACCCTGTATATTAAAAAGTAAAAAAGTAATAATATTTGGATTACTGTTAAGTTAGGCTATTGTTAGGTTAGGTTACTGTTACTTACATTATATTTAAAGAATACATATGTTAGGTCTGTATTAACTCAAACAATTTTTATTTATTTTTGTGTTGGTGTGTGTGCGTGCGTGCGTGCGAGTGCGTGCTAACATTAAATTACAGAGAGTGCAAGAGCTTTATTAAATAAAATAAGAAGCGAGATGTCTCGTAAGCTCGTTAAGCGCTAGAACCGGCCGTGTCCGGCCCGGGCCGTTTTCTAAAAAAAGCTACGCCGTTTTTGGGCGGTCGAGCCATACCCAAGCCCGGCTGAGCCACGGCCGGGCCGTGCCGACACCGAGCCGCTTCCGAGCCTCGGCCGGGCTTGGGTATGTATGGCTCGGCAGGGCCGTGCAAAAACACCGTAGTTTTTCTTAGAAAAAGGCTCGTTCTAACGTGAGTCATCCTTTTACTGTGAGCAAGCACTGTTTCGGCCACTAGCAAACAGATTATTTAAAAAAATGTTGCTTAAAATAAGTTAATTTAGGTCAGATATTGAAAATACACATATATAATGTAATTTTTTTCAGGTAAACAACACCTTAGTCTGAAACTAAGCTTCAGTTTTCGGTACAATGACTTTTACACCTTTATCTATATCAATTTAGTATTTAAGTTTAATCAAACTGTTATTTCAATCAAATAAAATTGTTTGTTTTCCTTAATTACAGGATGAATACAGCAAAGTGAGCTGGTTTAAGAGCTGCGAGGGAACAGACAGACATCAGACATGTCAGAAGGCGTGGTTTACACGAAGCAGCGTGTCTCGCCCTTCTTGAGACAGGTATTAACTAAGTATAACTACACGTTTTAAGGGTTCCGTACTCAAAGAGTTAAACGGGACTCTATTACTAAGACTTCGCTGTCCGTCCGTCCGTCCGTCTGTCTGTCACCAGGCTGTATCTCAAGAACCATGATAGCTAGAGAGTTGAAATTTTCACAGATTATGTATTTCATGTTGCCGCTATAACAACAAATACTAAAAACAAAATAAAATATATTTTTAAGGGGGGCTCCCATACAACAAACGTGATTTTTTTGCCGTTTTTATAGATAATGGTACGGAACCCTTCGTGCGCGAGTCCGACTCGCATTTGGCCGGTTTTTCTTTTTACCATCGACGTGGCGAACAAGCATACGCCTTGTCTGTTAGTAAAGCCTCCGCTAGACGGTCGCCAACACGCCACTCCGACCGAGAGACCTTGGTCGGCACCGACCGCTGTAGTATGAAAATGTTCTGCAAACAACTGTCTACACGGTCGGTGCGGACCAAGGTCGCTCGGTCGGAGGGGCGTGTTGGCGACCGTCTAGCATAACGCCTTGGCCACGACTTTGATCTTAAGGGGATCCCATACGCCAATTGACCTTCAATCTGAATCCCCTAGTTTTCTAATGTTTTTTGTAGCTTATCATATTAACAACAACAGTTTTAAGCAATATATTATCCCATATTTACTTCAAACATCACTGTCTTCGAGATATTTGGCATCAAAGTAGAACAATTTTAGACCAAAAAACAGGTTTTCTGGCCGTAACTTTTGTCTTAATTAGTTTACAATCAAAACCCTACACATGTTTATTAGACCAATCAAATTAGCTTACCCTGGACATAATTCGTAAACTCGTTGTTTTTATTGTTTTATCGGATTTTACTATTCAGTATCAAATATTAATGAAATATATTAAGTAAAAAAACCGCGATCGTAACCGTAGTTAAAAAAAACACGAGTTAACGTACACTACCTAACTTTTTCCTAAAAGTAAAAAAGGTAACCAAGTACCTTGTTAGTATAACTTTGAGGTGCATTCAAATTCGATCACTTAATAGCAAAATTAAACTGATATCAAATTCGCATATACGTTTTTTTTCACAGTTTTCCTCTGATCTCATTATCTAGACAAGCCAAAATGGTAACTATGATGTTTTTATCGGTTTAAGGTATATTGCGTCTTTTTAGACATTTAAGACAATAATTAAACATTTATTTTTAACGTTTTAATAATAATGTATTTCTCAGTAATTATAAATAGTAACTATGAATTTTTTGTTTACTAATAGCCTTTTGTGTACGATAATCATGTTTTCGTCAAAATTAAGCATGTTAATTTCACGCTTAAGAAATTGAAAATTTAATTGAAAATACTCGCGACCTTGTCGTGGAGTCAGATGCATGCGGTGGGTGCGAGGCGGGGAGAGAGTGGGGCGCCAGCGGGCGAGCGCACGGCGAACTCGTCTTAACGAGTTTATTTCAATTACGTGTTTTGCACCAACCGCGCCGTGTACAAATAAAACAAATATAACGGAATATCCTAATTGTAGGATTTTTAGCTCTAATGAAAAATCACAGTTTGTCCCTTACGCCCTTTGAAAACTCTGGTCCAAAGGGCGTAAGGAACGATTGATTTGCTTTTATCATCGAAAACAAAAGTAAACTCTTAACTGTTAAGTAAATGAAAGAGATGATGCCATGATCGTGGTAAGCATAAAAAAAAACCGGTCAAGTGCGAGTCAGACTCGCACACCGAGGGTTCCGGACCACCCCGTACAATAGAAACAGGTCCACTATAAACTGACACTCACTAAGTATGTATTTACATACTTAGTGCGTGTCAGTTTATACTGGACATCAAATTTTCAGTGATGTAACTAAAAATTTACGGTTTTCACAATTTTTCCTTTATTTGTGCTATAAATACTTCGTACCAAATTTCAAGATTCAGAGTTCACGGGATATGGGCATGGGCATTTCGTCCCTTACGCCCTTTGAGCCTACGGTAGTCGATATCCTTATTGGCAAAATTGAGCCGACACAGTTGGCCAGAACGCCAAAAAAAAAGAGAAGATATGCTTATCCACCCAGAGATGGGATAAATTTATTCAAATACGAATAACGTTTAAGAATAAATAGGATTATTCGCGAATGATGAATAAATATTTCGAATAATTATTCGCCAATATTTATTCGCGAATAACTTCTTAATTCGCATAATCATTCGTAATGCTTTTCGGGAATAATATTTTGAACGAATATTGTAGGAATGCTTTGTAATAGAATATATCTCAAAAACGTAATATTTTCCTACAGACAGAACAGTGATACCTAGTTTCTAAATTTGTTAGAAAAAGGTTACCGCTTCATCAAGAGTACCAAGTAACATCGCCGTGCATGGTGAAACGGATATTAATTGTAATTA
This sequence comes from Epinotia brunnichana, assembly GCA_963854355.1. Lineage (NCBI taxonomy): Eukaryota > Metazoa > Arthropoda > Insecta > Lepidoptera > Tortricidae > Epinotia > Epinotia brunnichana. Next base: position 1,127,580 of record OY977959.1, on the reverse strand, counting down.
TTTCACCTGTTTTATTTTTACTATTTCGGCTTTACCACGGGTGAAAAAAAAACCGGTCAAGTGCGAGTCAGACTCGCGCACCGAGGGTTCCGGACCACCCCGTACAATAAAACCAAGTCCACTATAAACTGACACTCACTAAGTATGTATTCACATACTTAGTACGTGTCAGTATATACTGGACATTAAATTTTCAGTGATGTAACTAAAAATTTACGGTTTTCGCTATCTTTCCTTTATCTGTGCTATAGGGCGTTGCTTCCCACCAAATTTCAAGTTTCTGAGTTCACGGGAAGTAGGTTTTGATTCCCTTGCGGGTTTCGAAAACTTGCGGAAATTTGCGGCATAAACGGCTGTATCTTTTGATTGTGTTGGCTTAGAAGTTAGATTTTTAACAACTCCAAGAGACAGTAAACCTGAGTATTTGATATAAATTTCAGCTTAATTCATTTATTTGTTGCAGTATGGGTCTTACAAGATGTTACATATAAAAACAGTTCCAGCATAACCCTGTTTGGGCACAGCAACATTAATATAAAAAATATTAATTCTAAAATAATGCATGCACACACTATGCACAGGAATTCAAACTTTAAATGATTGATACCTCCACGCGTTCCTGAGAAAAAGGGTATTGACAGACGGACGGACGGACAACAAAGTGATCCTATAAGGGTTCCGTTTTTCCATTTCGAGGCACGGAACCCTAAAAACACACAGATCAGAATATAACATGATTAAGTACATACAATGTACAATTACAGGTATATAGTTGAACAATCTTACATGCGTAATCGCCTCTAATAACATACATTGATCCAATTACAGACAGTGGCTGTCCATAAATTACGTCATTTCAAAACTGGGGGGGGGGGGGGGGGTCTATTGGATGACGGTAGTCAGGATGATGATAGGAGGGGGGGCCAAGAATTGACAAAAAACAACCGGCCAAGTCCTGAGTCATGGATGTTTTCTGTGTATTTAAGAATTTATTTATCTATATAAGTATGTTTATCGTTCGTCTAGTACCCATAATACAAGCTTTGCTTAGTTTGGGACTAAGCCGATTTGTGTAAGATTGTAAAAGAAAAAAAAACTGGTTTTTAGTATTTGTTGTTACAGCGGCAACAGAAATACATCATCTGTGAAAATTTCAGCTGTCAAACTATCACTGTTGTTGAGACACAGCCTGGTGACAGACAGACAGACAGACTGACAGACAGACAGACAGACGGACAGCGGAGTCTTAGTAATAGTGTCCCGTTTTACTCCTTGAGTACGGAACCCTAAAAAAACAATGGTTCAGTTTCAATTGTTTTTTCGAGTTGTTGAGTCGCCGCTGAAGATGAAATTGTCCCGTAAAAAAATATTACGACTTTCAAAGTGGATTAACACAAAAACAATGTGGAGACCGGATGATTGCTGCTTTTAATAATGAAACACCTTCAAAGACGACAATATACAGGTGGTATTCAGAATTTCAAACGTGGCCGAGTATCCCTCACGGACGACGCGCGTGAAGGTCAACCAAAATCGGCAGTTACGCAAGAAAACGTCCACCTTGTGAGTCAGCTGATAAAAGAAGACAGGCATGTGACATATCGGGAAATTCAGGAGTCTTTGCGGATTGGAATGAGTCAGATACAAATTATTTTACAGGAAGAATTAGGCGTGCGAAAGTTGTTTTCCCGTTGGATCCCGCACTTATTGTCTGACGAGCAGAAAACGACTCGTGTCAATTGGTGCCGCAAAACATTGAATAAATTCAACGGAGGATGCTCAAATGCAGTTTTTAGTGTCGTATCAGGTGACGAGTCGTAGATATCATATGAGCCTGAAACTAAAAACCAATCTCGAGTATGGGGTAACGAAGACGAGCTTCAAGCCAACAAAAGTTATTCGCTCTCGCAGCAAGGCCAAGAAGATGGTGGCTATGTTTGTCTCTAAATCGGGTCACGTGGCTACTATTCCACTTAAAGATCGTAGAACGGTCAAAGCCGATTGGTATACAAGTATTTGTTTGCCGATTGTCTTTGCTGAACTTAGGAAAAAAGGCATAGTCGCCGCATCATCCTTCACCACGACAATGCCAGCCCTCACACCGCTCGTAAAACAAATGAGTACCTGGAAGGTGAAAAAGTCGAACTACTGGACCATCCTCCATACAGCCCTGACCTAAGTCCCAACGACTTTTGCATATTCCCAAAATCAAGGATAAATTGCGTGGTGGGCGCGGTGTTTCGGCGGCCGGCAGAAGCAGTGGAGGCTTTTAAAATTTTTAACGACTGGTTTGAACGCATGAAAAAGTGCATAAAATATAAAAGAGAATACTTTGAAAAACAATAAAAATACTGAAATCAATGTAACTGCATATTTTTTTATATTCCCGAAACTTTCAGTTTGACCCTCGTAGTGACCCTGCCTGCGTAGCCGGAGGTCCCGGGTTCGAATCCCGGTAAGGGCATTTATTTGTGTGATGAGCACAAATATGTGCTCCTGAGTCATGGATGTTTTCTATGTATTTATTTATCTATATAAGTATGTTTATCGTCGTCTAGTACCCATAGTAGTTTGCTTAGTTTGGGACTAGATCGATTTTTGTAAGATTGTATAAGAAAAAAAAAGAAAATAAAAAATCTGTTTTTTAGTATTTATTGTTATAGCGGCAACAGAAATACATCACCTGTGAAAATTTCAACTGTCTACCTATCACGGTTCGTGAGATACAACCTGGTGACAGACGGACAGACAGACAGACAAGACTGACGGACAGCGGAATCTTAGTAATAGGGTCCCGTTTTACTCTTTGAGTACGGAACCCTAAAAACGATGACGTAATATATGGACAAGCCCACACACATGACATATTGAAACAAACATGTTAAATGCCCCAAGAAGCGACTCATTTAACTCACAAAAATATTGTTAATTAGTAGAAAAGGGTATTAATACTTGAAAATAGGTACACTTGTAGTGATCATGTTAAATTCGTGTACGTGTTACAACGAGCAACCGCATCCTTAAATATTATTCGTGGATTTATTGGAATGAAATGAGAATAAATCATTCGTCATTCGAAAGTGTAGACGAATAAATTATTCGCGAATAAATGTTTATTCGAATAATTATTCGAATAAGGATCATTCCAACAATGCCCCTTTCTGCACCCACACAAGTTACATATTTTATTTAAATAATTCTATACAGAAGACTGAGTGCTTATAAATAGGTAATCGACATTCCACGACAATTATGTCTCATGCTGAACAATTTAATTATTATCGATCTAATGAACACAATATTTCAATAAATCTCCACCCTAGCCGAACCGTGGTAAACGCCACGTTCGTCTTTATAAATGTTTGACAGTCATTGACCTATCCATAATAAATGAAGGCCGAAACGCATTGACAGCGGTGGCGAAGCGGCGGCGCGGCGCAGTGTAGAGGTGGTACCGGCTGTATTGTTCGATCTAATAAAGCAGGGAAAAAGCGTTCGGATCCTTTCATATTAGCTCGAACATTACAAGTACCGCCTCCGCGCCACCCCGCGCCGCTTCGCCACCGCTGTCAGTGCGTTTCGGCCTTGAATGCCTGCGACTCGCGACAGCACGGTCGGTAGTTGAGACGCAAAGCAATGATGGCCTTATTCTGCAAGAAATAAGGTTCATATTAAAACTTTAGTACGAAAAAATATGAATTAATTAATAATCGTGGATATTTTTTGTTTAATTTGTTTCTTATAGTACTAATAATATGTTGACAGCATAAATCAAACACTTTCCAAGTAGTTATGTATTTTGGTTTTCCAAAAACTAACAATATTTGTGATTTTAGAAATCCGCAAAGAGAATCTGTTTAATTTTTAATAATTTATCAACACACATAATATACTATTCAGAATAATTTGTTAAATTGCAGTTATCTATAATTTCTGGTAAGATAATCCAGAAAATGTGTAACTCACTGAACTTTCTTTATTATTGATAGTCCCGGTTGATTAATTAGATTAATTTTGATTTCTTTAACTGGAATGCAAGCGTCATATCATAATAGAGGCACTTTTACAAAGTTACATATTATGCTGCACTTATGAAATCAGAATTTGTTAAAAATTTAGATTTTTGGTTTTTTTACAATGACGCGGAACCCTAAAATGTTTAATTCTTTTTATTTTAACTATAACTAACAATACTTTACATCATAGAAAAAGAAAATTACAGTTATCGAATTATGTCCGGGTTTAGCTAATTTGATTGGTCTATATAGAGACACCAGAGAAGAACTCAAATATGTAGATTTCGTATATGTTAGAACTTTCACAGCAATCTTATAACAAAGAAGGTGTTTTTGTAGACAATGTTTAAAAAAATCATAAAAAAAAATTCAAAATATGGTACACCAAAATGGAGATTAAAGATTGAAGAATCGATAACCGTTTACCTTATAATTCTATCTGTAGTGCAAAAGTATTTGTATCGATTCAAAACTAGTCAAAAATCGATGAAAACCTCGGGTTTTATCTGTTCATTGCGCGTGATCCCAACTAACCACAGTGCGTTGCGCGTCTCGACCGCGCAATGAACAGATAAAACGCTGGTCGCAGGTCGCTTAAGACCAAAGTCGTGGCCAAGGCGTAACTTGGACCGACTGCGTGCGCAGCACGTATGCGTGTGCAGCACCTATACCGCTGCGTTGTAATGTATGAATCCTCATACGACATGTCACACCGGATGCGTCTGCGTTAGACGTGCGCGCACACGCAACGCAGCACCGGGCAGACAAACACGCTGCGTGCGTGCGTACACAGAGCGGACTTTTACTGATTTGAGGATTCGTGCAGTGGCTGGCTGGTCTTTAAACTCGTAAAGTCTATGCATGTTTTTTTTTAAATATATATACATATATACAACGACGGTGGCAAACAAGCTTACGGCCTGCCTGATGTTAAGCAGTTATCGTAGCCTATGGACACTTGTGACTCCAAACGAATCAGAAGCGCGTTGCCGACCCTTTATTCACTTGAGGATTCGCTGTGTTGGCAGATAGAGACATGCATGTCCCTCACTCCCAACACAGCGAATCCTAGGTAGCTCTGGCGACCTTACTCACCACCAGGAACACAACACCACATACTTCATAGCATGCATACATATAGCAACACTACAAGCAAGCAAATGTTTCGAACATAGCTAGGTACATTATATATTTCTAAATTTTTTTATAGTCAACGATTTTTATTTCAGTCCCTGGCTGTCAGCGGCGTGGTGCTATACATGATCGGGACCGGAGCGAACATCGCGTTCCCTGGCGTGTTGCTGCAACAGTTACGCGAGCCTGGCTCCGCGCTGCAACTGACCGACGAACACGAGTCGTGGATAGGTGAGGAATGTTCCTGTGAAAAAATTGTATATCTGTGAGCTGTGTAGAACTCGCGAAAAAAATCTTTAAAGAAAGAAAGAAAGAAAGAAGAAAGAAGACATTTATTTATATTTACTACACATAAGACACACAGAGACAAAGGGAGTAGGCATACATTACAATTTAACACATATTGTGTGTGTCTTCGCGGCAGTAAATAGGTCGCTGTCTCAGCATTATGCCGAGGTGTCAGACAGACACCTACAGCGCTGATTTTCAGACAGCACCGTACGTGACCCACGGAACGCAACACAACATAAGACCATTGATAAACACATAATTATTGTATACACATAATAAATAATAAATGTAATGAATTTGTAAAATATGTACCAGTATGAGATGGCGAGACGAGCTTGACGTCTTCGATCAAGACTGGTGGGAGACTGCCCATCAGGATAGGGATACGTGGAAGGAACAGAGGGAGGCTTTTGCCCAGCAGTGGGACACTTAAGGCTATTAAAAAAAAAAAATGTACCAGTAGCCAAATGGGATAGCAAGACAAACTTTAAAAAAAATATCGACAAAAAAAACTGTATAAATATCGAACCTGCTCACAAAATTTAAAAAATCGAAATTCGGTTGAGAAATGCGACCTGTAGAGGAGAACAGCCGGACTGTCGGACAGCGGTTTTGGCTCATAAAACCCACTTTCCCGAAATGTGCAGTATCCCTAAAGGTACACTTAGGCTCTTGGGTAGGCAAGGTGGACCGATGACCTGGTAAAGGTTGCGTGAGTCCGCTGGATGCGGGTGGCGCAGGACCGGTCATTGTGGCACTCTTTGGGGGGGGCATATGTTCAGCAGTGGACGTCCTATGGCTGATATGATGATGATGACACTTATTTAGAAGAAGCACTTTCTCGGAACTGTCTTAAAAAGTGCACTTTCCAATTGGTACACTTTCTCAGATAAACCACATTCTCAGATGGTATCAAAAGGTGCAATTTCCCATAAAGTAGGGTCATTTCGCCGGTTGGCGACCACCTAATTTCATGTGCCGGTTAGCGACCACTTAGCTGACTTGGTGAACTGAAAGCATATTTTCTCGTTTTTTTTGTAAATTCCTATTCCATAACTACAAACAATAAGGCATACGACTGACTGTTTCAATAGGCTCTGTAGAATTGATGTTATCTTCAATTGAAAAAACCATGTTCTTCAAGTGGTCGCTAACCGAAGGTGGTCGCGTAACCGGCGAAATGACCCTACACTTTTTCAGATAAACCACATTCTCAGAAGGTGCACTTTCCCAAAAATTACACTTTTTCAGATGGTACACTTATATGCGTAGGTACCGTCGAGTTCAAACCCCAGCTAGAAAATTGTTATTTTTACAAAAAAAAAGGCAGGCCCATGGGGGCCCCGCGCAGGCTGGGGCCCGGCTGGCAAAAGTCACCTTGACTATATGGCCTGTCCAACCCTGTGAAATAGTGTACCTTTGCAGAAAGTGTTCCAATTGGGCAAGTGTACCTTTTGGGAAAGTTTGCCTAATGGAAAATAGCACTTTTTGAAATAGTGCACATTTGGAGAAAGTGTCCCAATTAGGCAAGTGTCCCATTTGGGCAAGTGTCCCTTTTGGGAAAGGTTGCCTTATGGAAAAGAGCACTTTTTGAAATAGGGCACCTTTCGAGAAAGTGCCCCAATTCGGAAAGTGTGTCTTTTAGGAATGTACATTTTGCGGAAAGTGCACTTGTAGAGAAAGTAAGTGTACATTTCGGGAAAGTGGGTTTTCTGCTGTCTCTTTTCTCTCTTTGTTCTGTTCTCTCGTAGCAGCTCAAACCTCAATTTCTGAAAAGTCTGAAACATAGTAGTAAGGTACTGTTGCATTCCAATTAAATTTCAGTATGTTTCTCTCTCATTTCTTCAAGGTAACGTGTCAGAACTAGCGAAACACAATAAGGGGAGTAGCTACGTCAGAGCATCGTTTTTGTAATTGTTCAAGCTATTAAATAAGCAGGATAATAAATTTAATAAAAGACGGTTTTATAAAAATTCGGCAACATTCAATCTCAATTATACAAATTCGATTATTATGTCTCAAATTGGCCGCCGCGCCGGTTCGTTAGGTTAGGAACAAACTTATTCCATTAGGGCCGAAACACTGTGATTAGTGATTACCCACTGATTCGAGACACTCATTTTCGGCTACTGAAGATACGAATAAATTTATGCACCTATGTTGCTGGCATGTCAATGAACTTGATATTGGGGCATTATAATACTTTTATTGATATGTATTATAAGATTTGGTGCACATTTTTGGTGCTCTTTTTCAATTGTATTGGATTTGGGCAGATTTTTTTACTTTGTAAGGCGTCAGCGAGGTTGCAATTTACGATTTTTTTATTAGCCAATTTATTTAATCGTATGGCATACATTATTTGGCCTTAAATGCCTTTAGCTAATAAAAGAGTTAAAGTGAATGTTATTTTCTATCGAATTCTGATGCCCACTACACTTAAGTTTAACGATTCGGAGGGCTTTATCGGCCCTTGGACCTTGGTTGTGCTGCGGATAGCCTCATTTCTGATACGATCACGTTTCATATTCACGTGCCATATCTCATTATTGGCAACACACAATGGTCAAAGACTCTCGTCTTGAGACACTGCGGTGTAAAATATCGGCTAATATGGTCTAACTAAAATAACAGTATTGTAATGTAACAAATGCATGAACTAAAAGCGCAGGCGTTTTAGAATATTTGGGAAAATAATAATTTTATCATTTCAAAACTTACCTATCGGTCCTACGTGCAATGTTGCCGTATGTAAGGCCGTTGGGGCGGAAAGGTTCTCGAGTGGCGACCACGTACCGGAAGGCGCGGCGTGGGTAGGCCCCCCACAAGGTGGACTGACTGATGACCTGGTAAAGGTCGCGGGAGTCCGCTGGATGCGGGTGGCGCAGGCAGGACCCGGCCATTGTGGCACTCTTTGGGGGAGGCCTATGTCCAGCAGTGGACGTCTTTCGGCTGATATGATGATGATGAAAACTTACCTATCCCTTTACAACCGTGGAATTTGATCTTGCAGGAAAATTATATTATGGGATTTTTTTGTAGGGGGAAACATATTTTGGGGAAGGGAGGATATAGGTAAACGTTATGACCGAAAGGGACAACTACTTCTGCACAAAACCCTGATTAAATGTAATTTGAAGTATCTGCATCTGAATACGCGTTTGTGCCTTGGCTTAGACGATAGTCGTGTTAAGGATGACTCACGCTAGAACGGGCCGTGACCAGCCCGGGCCGTTTTCTAAGAAAAACGACGGCGTTTTTGCGCGGCCCAGCCACGATCGGGTCGTGCCAACACCGAGCCGCTTCTGAGCCCCAGCATTGGCTTGGCCGGGCTTACGAAAACGCCGTCTATTTTCTTAGAAAACGGCCCGGGCTGGTCACGGCCCGTTCTAGCGTGAGTCATCCTTTACTCGTATTTTTTATCTCAAATTTTCTCCTATGTAATTGCGTTCAAGTAAACCAGTGTTTTTCAACCTTTTTCATGGGGTGACCCCCCTAGAGTAAAAATCGCGACCCACAGATTGGAAAACACTGAAGTATACAATGCTAACGGCAAACTTTTGTTCCAGCCTCAATCCTCGGCCTGGCATTGATTTCCGGTATCGTGATAGCCCCACTGTGCCTGCAGCGGCTGGGCCGACGGCTCACCAACCAGCTCAGCACCCTGCCGGCCCTGGGGGGCTGGGCGCTCATGGTGGCCGCAGCAGGACCCACAGCTTTGCTTATCAGCAGGACTTTACAGGCAAGTCCTACTATTCTGGGAGACTTGAGGCAAAGGGAGTACTAACCGCCTAACCATGAGAGGCTAGATCCTCATGGTGGCTAAAACAGGACCCACAGCTTCAGAGACCATACTAACAATCAGAAATACACCTGTGAAAGAGGTCTGATATGCAAAATATAGGCCGCCATTTTGAACTTTTCAGGTACTTGATCGATTGCTTTTTAAATCGATCGATCGTGGACAAAGTCACGGCAGAAACACACGCGGGCAAAACCTCCTGAACGTCCCGTTTCGTCGACTCGAAAAAACACGAAAGTCACTCGGTGTCATTGGTGCGAAAATATACAACACTCTCCCAACTGAAATAGTTAACTCGGAAAGCGATGCAATATTTATTAATAAGTTAAAATCTCTATTAGTTGACCAAGCATGCTATAGCATTGAAGAATTTATTTTAAGAAAATAACAAATATTATATAATTATTGTAGCTAACAATTGTAACAAATTGACTTGTAAAATGTTACTTATACTTTTACCAATAAAATATATGAATATGAATATGAATGAATGGTGGCCGCACCCATAGCGTCACGTCAATGAAAACACAAAATGAGCAAGCTAACCTTTTTTTCGGAGTGGAAAAGCAATTACGCATCCATAATTGGCTGGGAGCCAGGGAAGCTATAATGGGGGGTATGTGGGACTCACACCCTCCAGCCATCTCTATTTAAAGAGAAGGGGGAGGGAGTCTACGCACTAAAATCACTCCAAGGTTCCGTCCCTGCCGTTAATGCGCCATGGGATCGCGAACATGTCACCACGACGCCCCCAGCTAACCTACGAACTTAGGTGTAACACTTAAGCATCTTCCTCCTTCGTGATAAGAAAAATATATGTTAACACATCCTATAGAGAGGTAAGGCACAGGAATGTCACTTCGCTCATATATACAGCAGATCAACTGGGGAAATAGCTCCAACTTACCAAGGACCGCAGCTAATATGTATGTAGTGTTGTATATGTGGTGATGTGTTCCTGAAGAAGAAGCCGCACTGTGTTGAGACTTGAGAGTGAAAGATTTGCCGCATTTGCCGCTTCTGTTGACAAAACGACTCCTAAAAACCATAAAGGGTGGCCTCGGGTGTCTACTTATTATCAGGCAAACCGTACTCGTATGCTTGTTAGGTACCGTCCTACAAAAATAATGAAGACAAATTATAATTAGATTAACACTTCTTATCTTTCCAGGGATTCGCAATGGGACTCCAAGCTGCATCAGCTCCGGTGTCCATCGCCGAGTACTCCTCTCCTAAACTACGTGGGGCCTTTCTGGCTACCATAGCCTTCTCCTTCGCTACTGGCATGCTTTTCGCCCATGTCTTTGGAACCTTTCTGTACTGGAGATCCGCTGCCATCGCCTGTGGAAGTGTCTACGCCGTATCTCTGATACTAGTGTCCCTGTCCCCGGAAACCCCGCCGTACCTTGCCTCAAGAGGCAAGTTTAACGAATGCAGGAAGAGCTTCAGATGGCTCCGAGGACATTACCACGACTCTGAGAAGGAATTAGAGGTTCTGCTCAACAGCCAAAGAATGGGGACTACTGAAACTACAGCAGGGAAGACGAGACTGCAAGTGTATTGGGAGATAGCGAGGAAACCTGAGTTTTATAAGCCAACTGTTATCATGATGTTCATGTTCGTGCTGTTCCAAATTTCAGGGATGACTGTTGTACCATCATATACTGTGCCTATGATGAAGGTGGTTACTGACGGGGCGATAGAGGCAAATACCAGCATGCTGATGGTTGATGTTGTGCGGTTCGTCACCTCAATCATGGCGTGCATCGCAGTCAATACACTGAACAGACGTACAGTTCTATTTATCGGAGTGTTTGTCAGCGTTGTGTCACTGTTCACGACCGCTCTCCTTCTCTACCTTAGAGATTTCGGCTACATCACGGAAGAATACAAATGGGTACCCGTTATTCCTACCTTGACGTACATATTCGGGAAGACATTAGGGATTCTGGCGATTCCATGGGCTATAGCTGGCGAGATTTTCCCGCTAGCCTACAGAAGTTTAGGTAGCGGGATATCTGGAATGTTCCTCTCAATTATGTTCTTCGTTGTCGTCAAGACAGCCCCAACTTCGTTCAGGGAGATCGGTGTGAGCGGCACCTTCCTTGTTTACGGCATCTGCATCGCGTTTTGCGGCGCTTTCCTTTACTTCCTCCTACCAGAAACAAGAGGTAAGACGTTGTATGAAATAGAATGTCACTTCAAAGGGATCAAGGTCGATGCTCCAGGCAGCAGTGAAAAGGACAAGATGCTGGAACTGGATACCTTGGAAGAGGGATGATGGGATTGAGGAGTGACATAGGAAACGCTCTGCCGCTTTAAGCTGGCTCCGTAGATAGAGATGGTATATACTTATGAACGTAAATAGGAAATACTTTTTTTTTTTTAAAGATGGCTTTTACTCCTTGCTGTTTTAGCAAGGTAGATTTGCCAATATCAGGTTTAGGGGTGCTGACCAGTGTAGCGCAACTAGGAACAAAAATATGAATGACGTCCAACTGCTCAAATACCATGGATATTATAACTTCACGAGAAAACATGTTTGTGTCAAACAAACAATGCTTTTGACGAAATAAAATTAATAATTATCTTAAAATAAAACACGTAAGTATTAATAACGAAATATCAAGCGCCAATATTGATTTACTTATGATAAACAACGGTTGGTACTTGGATAAAACCTACAAGCGCGAGGTTTCTTAGTTCGAGAAGAATTCATTGCGACCCGCAAAGATATGTGTACAGATTGGTGAATTTTTGTAAATATACTGTGATTTGGAAATAAGTATGAAATAAACTGTATGAAATATTTGTTCTCCTTGTATTATTTCATACCTAAATCGGATTAGTTTTAGATTTTGTAAAGCAATTTTCTGTTCATGCAGTGGGCCCAATGACCCTAATCATAATGTATTGATATCGATAAGGTTGGGTTCTAATATTATCGATATCGATAACGTTAAGTACTACAACCCTACTATCGTCCTCGTTCGTTAGGTTGGTAAGTCTACTTCCGTACTAGCGTTTATTTTTATTTGTATTGTGGTATTGCAAACTAGCTAAAGTTCGAATGAGTTGTCATGTCAAAATCAAATCCAAATGACAATGTCACTGTCATCCAAAACCTTGTTCGAAGTCCCGTCTCTTATTTATACTCTCTTTGGTGCTGACTGCTGGTTGACATATTTACATTCATAGTTTTAAGAAGAAAATATCACACTATTTCAGGAAACATGCCTTTTACTCCGTATCAGAATTTTTAACAAGCAATATTAGCTTACAAACATTTTGAACTGTATGTTATTAGCTATAAGTATCATTTTGATTTTATTGTAATTTATTTCTTTTATTTTTACAAATTGTTACTGACATACCATGTAATGCACATATTACTTTATGGTGAAATAAATAAATACAAAAATACAAAATACACACGAGGAGAATGTTCGGTAAAATTTTGACTGTTTTTGGGGAAAGGATCAGTCCGGAAACCTAAAACAAATAAAAATTATGGACATCACAGACAATCACATGACATTTACAAACGTTATGAAAAAAGGGAGGGAAAGTGGATGACAGAGTGTTAATCATGCCAACATGACGGATATCCGTCATGTTGATATCATATCTAACTATACTTTTTTTTCAGCTATATAGCTGAAAAAAAAGTATAGTTAGATATATATGAAACTGTCGAATGGAAGTAGAAAATACATGCACAGTGAATATAAAAGGATATTTTAAAGTCTAATGTTGTGAATTTGGATATGTTTCAAAATAATGGCAGTTAAGGGAGAGTCCATATAACAGAACAGCGAATAGAAATTTATAGGACGTGGGATGTTGTTTGGCAATACGTCGTACGGAGAGTAACTGAACCTGGGACAATTGAAACAAATGTGATCCAACGAACCTTCATCGAGCCCACATTCGCACAGAGAGTTATCCCGCACCCTGATTTTGGCAAGGAACACCGAAAAATACTTATTATTGTAGATTTAGGGTGAATGGCATTAAGACGAGCTACAGACACGTTCGAATCCTCAAACATTTGAACGCCAAGAACACCTAAAGTCGAGTCCAGTCGTGTCCACAGCGCTTAAATCCCCTATAGATGTTATGACGTCCGCTGATGAAAGCAACCAAGCAAGCAAGCTTGAGTCTTTCATATAATGCCGGCACCACACTTCGCTATGTGCTATTCGTTATTCGGCTTATGCGCCTGTATTCGACGTAGTGTGGACGGTTTATTCGTCTATGTTTTCCTTATTCGCACGCATAACGCATAAGCGCGAATAGCGAATACGCCTATCCGTCGACTTGTCGGTTTTTTGGTACACATCAATAAGACGAATAGCGCGTCGACTGCCCACACTTCGTTCACTTTTCACTCACTCATTTACTAAATCTGTGGCTAGTGGCAGTCATGTCTCGCGATGGGTTTGAAAACTTAAATATGGAGTGGACTAACGAGAAAGTTATATTTTTCTTCGCTTTCATTATTTATTCGCTTTTGACATTTGCAACGCAAACAACACACATATTTGGCATGTTCGGCACACCGGCACGAAGTGTGGTGGGCATGTTTGTTGTTCGCGCACATAAAAAATATTTTTAGTCCAGGCAATGAGCTTGTATGGAAAATATGTCAAATTTGGAAATAATTTATAATAGCAGATTTTTTATGTAATGTATATATTATCAATTAAATAGTTACTTTGTGACAAAATCCAACAAAATTTCAGACATCAAAAAAATGATAACTAGTTATAGCTTCTGAAAAGTCAGAAAAAATATTAATAAATGGTTTTATCTTTGTTTTGGTTCATTTACATTTGTTCTATAATATTCAAGATAAATAATTAAAAAAAAACAATTCATTCGTTTTTAAAATCTATATAAATACTTCCGGATGGAAAGTTTGTTGGATTCTTGAATAAAGCATCTTAGATCAATGTTTTAAAATGATTTAAATAAAAAAACGCTATTATAAATTAATGTTTTTCAAAACCGTATTTTGCCTGGAGTATTTCGCAAATACGGCGCAGTCACATAACGAATAGCGCATAGCGAAGTGTGGTGCCGGCATAAGATTTGTGTTTGCTCTCCTGTACCAGTGATGTTGGCGTAACGATGTACCTTTTGGTCTTTTGTCTTGGCGAAAAGGTAAAATATTTAATTTTGAACCAAAACAGGATCGAGAATTCAAATGCAGTTATTATTTGTCAGAGTCAATTAATATTATTTTCTGTATTTAAATGCAGACTGGTTTTTTGTGAAACGCTATATATTGTCACCGAAAGTGGGGCTCTTCACCCTTAAATGTATATGAATAAAAGTATGAATATTAAAGTCGGTTTAGTATTATTTTCTATACTCAAAACATTTAACTATGCCTACAAATAATCTTGGCATTAGGTAACACAGCACTCTTTGTCTTTGATGGAGACATTTCTTTGCAAAGTGTGCCCGTTTTCCCTGCTCTTGGATGTAGGTATATGTTCCGTTCCCATGTCGTAAAACGCCATCTGCTGCCCCCTATGTTCGATGAATAGTTGTAAATTTTCCTAGAGGAAGATTCATGTTATGTGCACAGTGCACACCACGGTCTGTATCATAATCAGTGATCGGATCTAGGATGCAATCTCCCGGGGTTTAAGTCCGTAATATTAAGATGAATATGACTTACAATCCCGCGACCTTTTTTTCCCCTACCTTTACAAAAAGGTAAATAACTTTTACGTCATACCTGGCCATAAAGTAGGAATTACCGCACGCTATGCGTGCGGAAAACCCAACTTCCTGGCCAGATAGAGACGTAAAATGTTGTACTCACCACGGGCGGTAATAAAGAAAGCCTCAGAGCGCATATTCATCGCCCTTGCCTTCGGCTCGGGCGTCAAATACCTGCGATCTGAGACATTCTTTGTTTAACCGCCCTAGGTAAGTAATGTACTATTAATTTTAAGTAGTTTACAGTATAAAATTAACAAAAATGACAGTACCTACTGCATAGCAGAACTGAACGTTACATGTATGTCTTATCTTTTATGTATTTTTATTATTCTTATATGTTTACCAGGGTATACAAGTAAAAGTAATAATTGTTATTAGTTATTAGTATCACTATTTTGTTAATCTTATCACCAGGGCTCAAACTTTTAGAGCCGATGACGTTGCACTGCACTGCACATAGGATGCCTTCAAATAGGCTTTTCGTAAACAATTACCACTTATCAATCTCTTTTGTTAAATTAAATGGCCACTTGAAATGAGCAGTATATAATGTCTTGACTGACATTGTCATTCAAATCGAGCCCTGCTATCACATTCTGAACATATCGACAAAAATTAATAATTTCAGTTACAAATTCCCATTATTAGACGATTTTAGTGTTCTTTAAGTGTGCAAATATTAAGTGACGTATTTTTTAATTTACAATAGCCAAAATCCCGGGAAATCCGAGACACATCCACGATAAGCATAACGTTTGGGGTCGTTCACCCCAAATTGCATCCTAGATCCGATCACTGATCATAATCATCATCATATCACCCGAAAGACTCCACTGCTGGACATAGGGCTCCCCCAAAGTCCTGCGCCACCCGTACCCGCATCTTCACGGTCCATACAATGAAGGTAAATTCCATAAAATAAAGATGAACACCAACATTTATATATTTTATTGTCGAATAGTCAGTTACATTTAATTTATATTCTATAGTTCAGCTCAAAATATCGAAGCAGGTAAAAAGACAAAATTGGGTCGTACCTATTATATAATTTATATATGTTATTGACACTCTCATACTGCATTGGGGTGTGGGGCGGCGCCTCCAGCTCTGCGCTCCTGCCTCTCGAGAGAGCCCAACGGTTTGTCCTTAAGGTTATGCTCAGGAAACCCCGGCTATTCCCAACGATCGCTCTCTATAAGGCCTCGGACGTCCTAAGCGTGAGGCAACTAATGATCCTACGAGTTGCTACTCACGTGCATAAAGATACGGTACAGTCTGAAGATTATACCACCCTATTCCGTAGACGAGTTTTTAAAATACCGGTTCCACGCGTAAAAACCACACATGCCAGACGTCTTCCAAATTTCTTGCACCCTTTTATTTATAATAAAGTGGTAAAGGCCTGCATGATATCGGATAGTACTCCACGCGAAGCAAAATCCAAAATTGTAAGATGGCTAAAGGGTCTTAGCTATTTTGAGACGGAAAAACTGTTAGAGGTCGTAAGATAAGTGGTTGTTTTGATAATACTCAACCCTGTAGCCTTGCATACATATCACTCAATTAAACTCAGTTAAAGACACACACACACACACACACACACACACACACAAACACACACACACACACACACAAACACACACAAACACACACAAACGCGCGCATATAAAAATTATTGTTTATTTGTTCATAATAATTTTAAGTAACTTTTGTAGCTAACATGACTAATGTTGAAACCGAATCTGGCCACCACGTGTCAGGCATAGCCTAGTGTGGGGCCGCAGGATAAACTGTATTGTAAAAAGGTTTTCTTTTAATAAACAATTTTTATTTATTTATTTACACTTGTCCCGCTTCCATAATATTGAATTGATAAATAAATAATTTACATATATGATAATAACAACACAAAGATTAGCTAGCTAATAATTTGAAAATAGTTCAAAGCTAAGAGTTCTTGTAAAAAAACTCTTATGCTACGCTTACGCGTCACGCAACGTAAATACGCTATCAGTTTCGTAGTTATATTTATAACTACGAAACTGATAGCGGAGGTCGATTTTTTTTTTCATCAAGACCCAAGTCCACCCTTGCTCTTTTGAAATGTTGCCAGGTGGCTACCGCGGAACGAAATCGAACTTCGTAGTTCGTTCGTGTATCTCCCTCTCTGTCGCACTTGCATATTGGAGATACACGGGTGGGGCCGATTTCGAGAAACTACAACTTACAATTTGACATGTCTACATATACCTACTGGCTAAGTAGCTACACTGACGCAACGACCATTAACTAAATACTGGTCTTTCGACCAGGCGATTTAGACTTGTACAACTGTAACTTGTAGCTTTGTGAAAAGGGCCACTGTTCACCCAATTTATTTGACTATTTATGCCTCATCATCATCATAATCAGGGGCTTCTACATTTATTTACAATATTAATAAACAGTCCAGTCTCAATGTATAATAATTTGCGAGCTAAACCGACGCATCAAGGCTTTCTCGTTCAAGGGTTGTGACTCTCTCCTATCTCCATGCACCGGCTTGCCTCTCAACTCATCTTCAATCTCTTGCAGAGTCCTGTCTTTCGTCTCTGGCAATATAAACCAGAGAACAGACAGACAGTAGAACACCACACCACCATACACGTAATACGTGAACGGAAGACCGATAGCCCCATTCAGAACTGGGAAACACTTCACGGCTATGAAGAAATTCAAAGACAACGGCAGTGTACCAATACCACCTCCCAATCCTCTGTATTCCAGTGGAAATATTTCCCCAGAAACCGCAAAAGGAATGGAAGATATACCAACGGTCAGAGAAAACATGTACATGCCGATTAAGAATATAGGAATGAATTGACCTTCCAAAAACGAAGGCAGCCAGTTATTCTCCTTAGCAAGTACGTATGTTCCTTTACTGAAGTATGCACCTACGCATATTGCTCCCATGTAGAACAGCAAGGTCCTTCTTTTACATTTCTGCATCATGAAAACAGCTAGAACGTTGCAGATCAGCCTCTGGATATCTAAAAGAACCATAAGTAGCGGGGCGTTCGCATCAGGACCTACGACTTTTTTCATGATGTCCATGGCGTATGAACTGATGACGTTGATGCCAGCGAACTGGAATAGTGTATACAAGTGGAACATAATCGCTATAGGCTTATAAAATTCGGGTTTTTTGAAAGTTGATCCCAGATAGTTGAAGAACCTTCGCGTTTTCGTGCAGAATGAAAGATGGGTCGTGATGCTGGCTTTCCGAATCATCTTCTGAGCTTTGATCATGTGTTCGAGCTCGTCTTCCTGTTCAGCGCCCTCTCCTCGCAGCCAAAAGAACACTTCTTTACTCTCCTCGTATCTTCCCTTCGCTATCAGCCATGACGGTGTTTCAGGTGTGAATATAATCATATTCAAACTCGTAAACGTCACGAACGAGCACAGCAAAGCTGTTTTTTGCCAGCTCAAGAACGTACCGATGGTATGCGTGAACAAAACTCCAATTGTCAATGATAATGATACGCAAGTCAAAAAGCCTCCCCTGTACTTTGGATCAGTCATTTCACTTATGATAATTGAACCTAAAGGCCCCAGTAGACCCATGGATATGCCCTGTAAGAATCTGGCTAAAATTATGGCTTGAACGCTTTCTGCCATAAGAAGTAGAAACCATCCAGTTAAGATGGGCAGAGTGGAGATAAGATGACACTTCTTTCTGCCAAGCATATCCATAAGAGGAGTTATGATGAAGTTGCCCAGGATCAGAGCGAAGCCGATGATGGAAGCTGGAAAGAGAAACCAGGAATTTATGCATATATATTTTTATGAAATTATTTAATTGTTTAGTGGTTCAATCATGTGGCTTTCAAGCTGCGGTCGTGACTTCGATCTCGACTTCCAATGGCTCTTTGGTAAATGATGAAATCGTTGAGTAAACCTACATACATCTGCGAAGAAATTCTATGGTGTATGTAAAGTCTCCAACCCGCACTAGGTCAACGTGGGACAGCTGCCCATTCCCTCTCAACTATGGGAGAATGTTTTCCAGCAAGGAGGCGTATATACTCGTAAGCTGAACCATGGGACGGCAGACTAGTTATGAATAAATATGAATATTTGCGGACAATCTTACACAAATCAACCTAGTCCCAAACTAAGCAAAGCTTGTACTATGGGTACTAGACGATGATATAGATATCTCTGACGGTGGCACCCACTAGGTGACATCCACACTTCTTACTCCGGGTGCCACCCATGATACACCACTATGTTCAGAATCAAGGCCTAAATAATAAAAAAAAAACCTAGCCTGGATGTGAGTCTGGATGCGACAGGCTCGGGATCAAAAAAGGCGTAGAAGGAATGTCATATGGTGCTAATGACCCACCGATCTATGATATGACTCCGGGCTCGGTGTAGCCTGGATGTGCGAGCCAGGACGCCTGAGGCTCGGGATCAGAAAAAGCGTAGAAGGAATATCAGGCCCCGTAGCATGGATGGCGTTATCACGCGATAAGTGATAGGATAAGCGCGTCGTCTTGTTCTATCGAACGGTGTCAGCCAGGGACGGATGCTCTATCCTGTCACTTATCGCGTGATAAGGCCATCCATGCTACGGGGCCAGATGGTGCTGATGACCTACCTATCCATGACTCCTGGCTCGGTGTAGCCTGGATGTGTGAGTCGGACTGCCTGAGACTTGGAATCAAGATGGCGGAGTAGCCGATGACGCCGCCGTGCCCGATGATGTTGACTGCTACACTCGCCGTTAGGAAGCACTGCAAGCGAACATAAAACATTGTTTTTACAAGCTATAAACATACATAAGTTAATCTTATAACACCCTACGTTTTCGACGGAGGTTAAAAACTTAGAAATAATATCCCTCGCTTTCGTCGGGGATTAAAACCGGTCATGTACAGTCGAGGAAATTGAATGTTTAGCACTTTTTGACCTTAACGTCATTCAAATAGAGTTGACAACCAAACCTTCATTTTCCTCGACCGTACTTAAGGTATCTACTAATGTCGTCAACAATCAGAAGAACGCAATAAAAAGCAGCCATGGCCTTGAACGAAAAATCAAAGATAAAGCGTAGATTGTCAAAATCAAAGATAAAGCGTTACTCGTTGATTGAGTAACAACTAATCAACTACTTGACTATAGTGTGTTAGTAGCTTATCTATCAACATTCAACACGTGTGCCACGGGCAAACAACTTCTTGAAGATGCTTGAAAACTGTAGCTAAGAAAACCACAGATAATAACACTACTCAGCACCGAGCCTCAATCAGGGTGGAGCGAGGTGGCCTTTGGGCGTCCTTTGGCACCAGTCCTAAGTCTCAATCAGGTTGGAACAGGTGGCCCCAGTTTTCGCCCTAGGAGGAGCTTGATGTATCGAGGGGCGAGGTTTCACTGCTTTCAGGAGATCTTGGAGATCTCCGCGTGAAAGCGCAGGTGGCGCAGACGGGGCCGCCGTGGAACTTTTAGTGGATAGAATTATCACAAGGGTTAGCATGTCTTCTACACGATAAAAATTATAATTTACCTAACGAAATTTTATATAAGTAATGACGAATTCTATTGCATTAAAAATGTTATCTTATTATTTTAATGTAAACAAAACTATAATATAAATAAAATTACTTACTTTTTTAATATACTTATTATTCGAAACTTTATTATACTTAACTATTGTTTGAATCTTTTCCGTATTTTGACATTATAAATTTGTAGTCTTAAGAAATTGCTATGCTCAACCAGAGCTCATGTTAAAACTGTACCTAACTTTAAGATCTTATTATACTAACATGAAACGCAATAAACGATTGAATTGAATTGAAAAAAACTGGTAGGTGTTGTGCTGGCGATCAGTACGAGTCGCCCCGAGGGTGTCATTATGGTACTTTAAAAATAATGTTATTATGGGATTTTTTTTTGAGTAAAATGAATGCGCAATTCATCAACTACTTACTCGTGGGTACCTAACCCACTAGCCCAAACACCACGGGTTCATCTTGTGTAGTTTAGTAGTTGCTATGGTCATCCTGTCTTCATCATCAGATCAACTCGGTGTTGCCGTAATATTGCGTTGCCAGGGAACTTACCTACATGAGTATGCAATTATCTTTATCACAATTTGGTTGATGATAACAGCTCTAAAATTATCTAGATATTAACTAACGAACTAATAATAACGGATTAATAGCGAAGAGTCTCAACCGTCACCTTAAGAGACTCTCGCTAGATGGCTGGGTCAAGGGTCGGATACAGCGCGGCGGTACTCCTGGATACTGCGCGGATAGTCAGGAGGTTCCTGTCTCTGTCGCCCTGACCACCGGTATTTTAGGCCTCGCCTCGATGCCGGCGCGGCGGCAGCGGCACCCTAGGTTAGTTTTTATAATGATTTTATATTTGTATGGACATTTCTATATTTTACTTTTTTTTTATTTATACAACAACGGTGCCAAACAAGCTTACGGCCTGCCTGATGTTAAGCAGGTACCGTAGCCTATGGACACTTGTGAGTCCAGAGGAATCACAAGCGCGTTGCCGACCCTTAATTCACTTGAGGATTCGCTGTGTTGGCAGATATAAACATGTAGGTCCCTCACTCCCAACACAGCGCATCCTAGGGAGCTCTGGCGATGGCGACCTTACTCACCACCAGGAACACAACACCACATACCTACTTCATAGCATGCAATAATATAGCAACACTACAAATCAGTGGTGCTATTATGGCTGCGGTCTTCTGTAAGGTGGACTAAGAAGACTAAGGATAAAGGAAATAATAAGTTTGTACAAAAATACCTGTCTCAAAAACGGCTTATAACTCTTCTTAGGACCATCCATGTTTTCACTTATATTCGCTAAAATTTAACTGGATAATAAAATCATAGATTCTACAATTTTACTATCGCCGATTATCGTCACCGATGTACTATTTTAATCATTGTCAGGAGCGAGCGGCTCTGAAGAACTATTGCAACTGAAGAATTGATTAGATTGAGGTAATCTTTCACCGGCCAACGTTTGGATAAGGGTTGGTATTGATAGGGCTTTGCGGGATTTTGGATCAATCTCGACATTAATAATAATAAAGTCATGTATTCATATCTTTAAAAAAATTATTACATTATTTGCTGTTTGACTGTCCTAGATATGAACCCCTCTTTGGGTGAAGGCCTCCTCCAAGTCTGTCCATAACTCTCTATTTGTTCCAAGGCTCATCCAATCTTTTCCGACAACTTGGGTTAGCCCACCTCCGAACGAGTAGCTCTTCTTCAATTAGCATTTAGAAAACTTACCATCACGCTTATACAAGTGTATGCAGAGTATGCACCCACAGACCTAGCGAAGATGAAATCAACAAATGATGAAATCACTGTCGGCACAGTTTTACTTATGGGAGAATTCAGTACCAAAATTTCCCCAAAGAAGAATCTCGATAAATCATGCTAACGGTACGAGTCCGCAGGTGGTGTTAGACAACAAAAGCTAGGATATGCTTCCTTGCTACCATTTGCATGCCGCGCGATGATGTTGTGTTATTGTCAACTGCGTTTGGATGAATTGCCACCTTGGAGGTGCGCGAGAATCGTGTTTAGCCAAAGCGACAAGTAGGACAGGCCTGATGGAACCATGCAGGAAGCCTTCATGCAGAGACACAGGTTTTGATTTGAACCGAGTCCGCTAAACGACTACCTACGGTCGATTTGATTAGGATTTCCGGGTGTTTGGCCTGCGGTAGCCATACGTGGTTCCCTGTGGAATCAGTAGCCTCATGTTTCGATTCACTCGTACGCATTGAAAATTATCATCATCATCATCCTTGCTGATTTCGACCACGGCGATTGGAAAGATGGCTAACTGGAGCGTCTTTCTTGAGCTCTCAGGTGACTGACGTAGCCTTTCTTTGCAGATAATGTGCGACCACATTCCCTACAGGTCAGCACCCCTGCTACAAAATTGTAGTGGATGGCCGCAGGTGGTCGAGCCTTTAACTCCTCGCGCTTAGCGTCGAGTTCGTTACGTCTTCGTTGTTCGAAGGCTTGCACAGTAACCTTCACTGTATGCCTTCACTTCGACCGATCTTGAGCCAAAATCTCCCAGCGGCTTGAGATTTTGGCTCCGCATGTGGCGCTTCAGCACATCTTTATAGCGCAGCGCAGAAGCTGGCCGCCCTGTTTTCGCTTGCCTTCCTGCAGTTCTGAATAAAAGACAGCCCTATTGGAAATCCATCTTAAGTTGTGTGACGGCTCGGCATCGCCACTCGAACGCGGCGATAACGCGACCGTCGTCTGTTCTCGAGATTCTAATCGCAAGTCGGTGCAAGGTCGTATCGGCGATATGATGAACTGACATTGGGTGGAACGGAACTGCGACGAATTTTAAAGCCCTTCGGATGAAGTAGGTACATAGCCAATGTTCTTTAGTCCTCACCAAAATTTGCTTAGAAAAGAAAACAACTTAAAACAACTCCCCAGGACGGTCGACTCGCCATTACAAACGTTCTTTGGTTCTCATTTTAAACAGGCATGCATTTAAACAGACATGTATTTAAACAGGCATGCATTTAAACATACATGTATTTAAACATGCATGTATTTAAACGGGCATGTATTTAAACAGATATGTATTTAAACAGGCATGTATTTAAACAGGCATGTATTTAAACAGACATGTATTTAAACAGGCATGTATTTAAACAGACATGTATTTAAACAGGCATGTATTTAAACGGGCATGTATTTAAACAGGCATGTATTTAAACAGACATGTATTTAAACAGGCATGTATTTAAACAGGCATGTATTTAAACAGACATGTATTTAAACAGGCATGTATTCCCAAACATAAGGCAAGCCAATCACGTACGTACAGAAAAACTGACTATCATGCAGTGATCTCCGAACTAAAACAGATGGACTGGATCAGTATTTTGGCGGCATTAGATGCCAATTATATAACAAATCTATTCATGCATCTAGTCGTCAAATCTATGGAAAAGCACACACGTTATATAAAAAGGTCACGTAGAAAACAAAATATCAAGCCATGGATCACCCCCGGTCTAATTAGATGTATGAGAAACCGAGATAATCTACACCAAAAGCTAAGAAAAGACACTAGTAATGTAATACTCACCATTACATATAAAAGATATCGCAATACATGTAATAATATCCTTAAAAAACTCAAACGAGCTTATCATGCGTCCCAAATAAACGAACACAGAAATAATCTCAGAAAACAATGGGCTCTGATTAAAAACGTATGCAATCTTAAGTCCAATACGGATACCCAAAATGATGTGATTACAATAAAATCGTCTGCACAAGAATCTGCAAATTATGCCAATGAGTACTTTACAGGTGTTGGAAGTGACTTGGCTAGCGAGATCATAAATAAATCTAACTCATCGGGAAATCACATTATCAAAAACAATGCACCAATCGCAACACCTGTGCACTCTATGATATTACTAGAAACTGATGAGCTAGAAGTCAAACATACTATACATAAACTAAAAAATAGCTATACTACTAGTTGGGATGGTATATCTTCAGCCTTCTTGAAACTAGCTGCTGATACACTAGCATTTATAGCATTTATTCGAGAGAGAGCGTAGGGCGTTGTCGGTGAGGAGTAATATGCTGGCTCGCAGATTCGCTAGATGCTCAGTTAATGTTAAAATAACGCTGTTCAAAGCGTATAGCCAATCTTTTTACTCTAGCGGTCTGTGGGTTCGGTATACCAAACGAGCCTATAACGCCCTACGCATACAATACAACAATGCCTTCAGAATGCTGTTGAGACTCCCAAAGTGGTGCAGTGCGTCGGAAATGTTTGCTGAGACGCGCACGGACGATTTTCACGCCATAATGCGAAAGAAAACCACGTCGCTGATGGGTCGCGTCAGGGAAAGTCAAAATGGCATTCTGAAGGTACTGGCTGGTAGATTTAATTGCAACATATTGTGGCACTGGATCGAGCGGGTCAGAACTACTTTGACGTATGTCAAGTAGTACTGCAGTTCTTTTTTTTTTTTTTTTTATGTATTATAATAATTGCTAACATAGTTTTAAGTTTATTTTGTTACTAACAGTATATGGATCACATGGTCTGAAATAAAACGATTGAATTGAATTGAATTGAATTGCCCATATCTATCATATGTAACACGAGCTTCCAAACTGGAGTATTTCCTGATGCACTTAAAAGAGCAGTCATAATTCCTATTTTTAAAGCTGATGACAGAGACTGTATCTCAAATTACAGACCAATATCCTTATTACCGAACATAGCCAAAGTATTTGAAAAAATTATTAACAAAAGATTAAAGGTATACCTTGAAAAATACAATCTTATAAGCAGTAATCAATATGGCTTTAGAGAACGTAAATGTACGGAAGATGCAGTTCTACATGTAACTAATTATATTGTTGATAAATTGGATCGGAATAAAAAAGTACTGGGTATTTTCCTGGACCTTAAAAAAGCGTTCGATACAGTCTCTGTCCCTATACTAATTACCAAGATGGAAAGCATAGGTATACGTGGCCTACCGTTACAACTTTTCACTAGCTACTTAAATAAAAGGAAACAATCAGTAAGAGTTGGCGATTTGTATAGTACGGAGAGTGAAGTTGAGTATGGTGTGCCTCAGGGTAGTGTCTTAGGGCCTACCCTGTTTCTTATTTATATTGATGATCTGTGTCGCATAACTAACTCACACGCCGATATTATAGCTTTTGCTGATGACACCGTTTTATTGTCTTACGGGGATTCATGGGAGGAGGTCGCTAATCAAGCACAAACTGAATTTAATCACATAAATGCGTGGCTTTCCAGCAATCTCCTTACGCTAAATTTGGCAAAAACTAAATTTATGGCATTTTGCTTGAGGAATACCCCACAGACACTGCATAGAAACATATCAATTAAATTGCATAACTGCCAGAGTGATAATGTATGCACGTGTCCATATATAGCCGAAACTGCTTCTATTAGGTACCTAGGTGTCCTACTTGATAAAAATCTCTGTTGGCGCGAACACATTTTAAATCTAACGTCAAAAGTAAGAAAATTGATATATGTCTTCAAAAAAGTCAGACACGTATGCGACAAATAACTGTTATTATCAATGTACTATGCACTATGTCAGTCGGTAACTTCCTATTGTATCACAGCCTGGGGAGGTGCCTCTAAAACATTGATGATTACACTAGAGAGAGCTCAAAGGTCGGTACTTAAGGTTATGACATTCAACAAATTTAGATTTCCTACACACTTACTTTACCGTGAAACCATGGTACTCACGGTTAGGCAACTATTTATTAAGTTATTATTACTAAGACAACACAAATGCATTCCTAATTACCCTGCGACCAAGAGAAGAAATGATCTGGTATATTATATTCCGACTCACAAAACTACGTTTTCAAAAAAATTCATAAGTGTACTTGGCCCAACGTTATACAACAAACTAAGCAAACAAATTCACCTACGGTCACTTAATCTGCATTCCTGCAAAAAAACGGTGGAACAGTACATACAGAACTTGAGTTATGAAAATACTGAACAACTACTTAAACACATGGTGTAACACACACACGCACATACATAAACATACACACACACGCACATCACACACATATACACTCACACACACGCATCCATATATAAACTATATTACTACGGTTGTACAACATTATTTAAACCCCGATACGTTATTACAGTGTAAAATTATGTTAAGTTTTTAAATATACTACTTGTTTACTTCTCGACTCGACACAGCGCTCGCTTAGGAGGCGTTGCTAGGCTATTGTTCACCAATCTTTTGTAAATGTACCCACATTTAACAAGTTTGCTACCATTTAAATATATATGTTTTTATGGGTATTAATAGTTAAGGACAGTGAATCCTGATCCACCGTTATACAGTTCACACTAGTACGGGGATCAGTTGAAGCTTACTTGGCTCATACTTAGTTACCTTCTTGTACTAATATTAGAATGTAAGCATAAATATGTACACGTATTACTTTAATAAACGTTGTTTGTTTGTATTTAAACAGACATGTATTTAAACAGACATATATTTAAACAGGCATGTATTTAAACAGACATGTATTTAAACAGGCATGTATTTAAACAGACATGTATTTAAACAGGCATGTATTTATGCACTTTTCTCGCTATCTCTTTTCTATTATAATTTCTAGCAACAGAAACTAGTTTCCGGCTCACAAAGCAAGACGCCCAGGATGGTGCAAAGTGGAGGAAAGCTAGTTGGGAAAGCGGACCCTGGGAAGAGCCAAACTACGTTTGCATGGGGAGCCGAGATGTCTCTTAAAATTAATTTCGAACATGTAGGATCATCATATCAGCCAAAAGACGTCCACTGCTGGACATTACTTGCGGGAAACACTTCACAGGGAAGTCGAGTTTAATCGCGCACATGCGGAGGCTCCTCGTTCAGGACGAGTCCGCAGCGACGTATTCTCGTGGAACATGTTCAGAACAGTTCTCCAGTGAAAACCTCTTCGCCAAACATACACAGATATACACACGTAAGAAAAAATACTCCTGTGATATGTGTAGAATGCAATTTAAGGCAAAATCTAATTTAGTCCGACATATCAATATTCATATGCACAGGAAACGTTATTCGTGCGGAGTTTGTGATAAAGCGTTTAAATACAGCTCAGATTTAAAGCGACACGAACCGATTCACACCGGAGAAAAGCCTTACAGTTGTGAAGAATCTGAAGAATGTATCAAGCAATTTAATGACAAAAACAGTTTAGTTAGACATAAATATTTGCCTACAATCCTACATGGGCGGGGCACATTGCACGTAGAACCGATGGCCGTTGGGGCGGAAAGGTTCTCGAGTGGCGACCACGTACCGGAAGGCGCGGCGTGGGTAGGCCCCCCACAAGGTGGACTGATGACCTGGTAAAGGTCGCGGGAGTCCGCTGGATGCGGGTGGCGCAGGACCGGCCATTGTGGCACCCTTTGGAGGAGGCCTATGTCCAGCAGTGGACATCTTTCGGCTGATATGTTGATGATGAGGATGCATCCACAACTCCATAATTATTTAGAGTAGGGCACAGCGCACAACGGAGAGTGATCTCGGCTATATTATGGCGCAGCCCGAGTGGGGACCTTCATACCCTCAATAACTCGAATAGGTAGATATATATGTCGTGTTTGAGTACCTACTTGAGTTCCTGGACTTTCAGGTAGGTACTTTTTTTCCCAAGGGTAATGAAGTATAGAGTGAAGTGAGGGACTTGCATTATTATCTTGCTATCCCAGCAAGCCGGAAAGAATGGAGGAAACCTCGCCACTGAGCTGTAATTCTTTACGCGCTCATGCGTCTCACCCACCCGTCACGCCTAACGAAACTGGACCTCTAACTACGCTTAGTTACTACGAATCGCGGTGTCAAGATATATTTGTGGGTGAGCGTTGAGGTGAGCTTAAAACAAGTTACAGATAGCGGGGCTGCTATTGTCTTCCCACGATGGGAAGACAATAGCAGCCCCGCTATTCTAATTTAGATTAACCGGCAGTGGTAATTCAAAAAAAGTCAAACGAACAGACGGAGAGTCTTTAGTACATACCTACTTAAAGGATGCTGTTAGATACACCACAAAAAAAAATTGTCAAACAACAAATAAACTAAACTCAAAATTTTAGCTTGTTTTGGCAAGTTAATATATTTAAGACCTATACCTACAATGTACAGTACGCAGCACAAAAGTTTGCGCGTCTGATGTTAGCCACTAGTAGCGCCGCAAAGGTGTCAGAGGGGTCGGACGGGTATGCGGGAGGCGACTCGAGCGAGGCTAACTTCAGGCACGCAAAGTTTTGTGCCGCGTACTGTACTTACCTATGTTTTACGAATAATTAAATTCTGATTATCCTGTAGACCTATTAGTTAATAGTTTCGGTTTAAACAAGGCCTAACATCGGAGTTTGGATTAGGTACATGATCCATACGAACGTACGGTATGATCGAAGTATAGATCTTTATCAGCACCGTCATATCTAAAATATCGGTATTCCAGTGCCTATATCGTAGCTTTTATCTCGCATGGTGACTACGTACCGATATACCTGCCCACTGCCCAATGCCATGGCAATGCCCTTTAGAATACGTACGTAATAGTTATTTGTTATACAAGGGGGGGAAGTTGTATTTTACCTGCGAGTGTTCATTTGAAACACGAGCTAGCGAAAGGATGCCATGATTGACCACGAGCGAAGCGCGAGTGGTTCAAAAATAGAATCCTGAGCGTAGCGAGTGTTTTCAACACACGAGACGTCAAATAATTTTTCACCCGTGTATAACACAAATCCTTTCACCTCACTACAGCGAGGAAAATAAGAAGTCAAAGAAGAGGAAAAAGTTTAAAAAAAGGTTTAACCCTAAACTTTGCAAAGTAGAAAAAAATCGTGCGTTCAAGTCTCGTATGCGCTTGTATAAAGCGCAAAAAATTGTTTCAGAAAAAAATGCAAAAAGATAACTAAAAAATGTGTGCATTTTTAGATATACGATGCCAATTTAAGGGTTAAAAAAAAGTTAAAAAAAGTTAAAAAAAAGTTTTAAAAAAAATGTCACATAAAATATACAAAAAACCAAAAATAAACATTTAACGTCCTACGTCATAGTACTTTTAACGTTCTACGTCTACTTTCTTCACATGTGGCTAAAAAGCGATTTTCTCAATAGATATCAAACATACAAAAAGGCCTTTCCGAGCAAGTGAGGTGAAAAATTTATGTCACCATTGGGTAGGTACCTGTTACAAAACAACTGTAAATATGAGCAAAAAAAAAACCCTAGGAGCATTTCAACTGGGGAACTACCTCCAACTTCACCGCAGCCTGTCATCATCATCATCATATCAGTCGAAAGACGTCCACTGCTGGACATAGGCCTACCCCAAAGAGTGCCACAATGGCCAGTCCTGCGCCACCCGCATCCAGCGGACTCCCGCGACCTTTACCAGGTCATCAGTCCACCTTGTGGGGGGGCCTACCCACGCCGCTCCTTCGGGTACGTGGTCGCCACTCGATTACAACTAGTTACTATCTCTCCCTAATTTTTACGATGTGAATAAATGCGTGGAAGAGGACGCATGAAACATTGATATTAAACGGAAGACCTGGCGCTGGCCCTGCCAGCATTAAGTACGCTGTGTTGTGTCCATTTCGTGACAAATGTGTAAGTCTAAATTTGTTATTGCGTTGTTGTCACAATAAATGTTTTCTTTCTTTCTTTTCTTTCTTGAAATATGATGCGAAATAGGAGGTGTTAGACTGAAATCTGCTGACATTGACGATATTGCTTTGAATATTGTTTCAGGCGCTCTTACTTTTTAGTCGTTCCAATTTCACTAATAAGTTTCAATAAAAAAAAGATTTCGACTGACTGGCCTTTCCCTCCAGCTTTCCCTGAGTGGACACTTTTATACCCGAACACCATTTTCGAATACTGTTTCAGGCGCTTTTACTTTTTGTCGTTCCAATTTTACTAATAAGTTTCAATAAAAATAAGGTTTCGACTGACTGGCCTTTCCCTCCAGCTTTCCCTGAGTGGACACTTTTATCTCTCGAACACCATTTTCGAATACTGTTTCAGGCGCTTTTACTTTTTAGTCGTTCCAATTTTACTAATAAGTTTCAGTATAAATAGAATTTCGATTGACTGACCTTTACCTCCCGCTTTCCCTGAGTGGACACTTTTATCTCTCGAACACCATTTTCGAACGAAGTTATATGCTTCACCTTGGGCCAAAAATCGTTCGTAATGTTCGTATGTCCGGTGTCTGCCACGCTATCCGGCTGTGCTAATTCCACAGTCAAACTGTCACTACAGTTTTGTGGGGCAATGTTTAATTTTAAGTATGTAAAACACTGTACTTATTAAAAAAAAAAAAAAAAAACTACAGAGGGCCTACCGCGAACGGCATTCGAAGTTTTCCCTCTCTGTCGCACTTACGTACGAACTCGCAAGTATGACAGAGAGGGAAAACTTGGAATGCCTTTCGCGGTAGGCCCTCATGTCGCATTTCTCAACTGATTCACGTAAAATTTTGTGAGCTGGTTCATTATAATTATACATTTATTCACTAACACACAGGACACACATATTAAACAAAAAAAAACAGTAAAAAACATGCAACAAGTGTGTCTCTGCGGCAGTGAACCGGACACTGGCTCAGCATTATGCTGAGGTGTCAGTCAGACACCTACAGCGCTGATTATATCGTTTTTTTGTCGAGTAATTTTTCGAAATTTAAAATGTTTATTTTTTAAATGGCAGGGTCACGAGTTGTACCTCAAAGAGCCACTAGTTTGATGACTAGGTAATAGAGTAAAATGTATGAATGTTTGAAGAATGACGCCAACTGTGGTGGGTTGAACTGCCTTCGTCTGCCAATTAGTTTACGGGGTCATGTATTTTAGCACAAAACGATAATATCAAAACTTTTATGTAGGTTAGGTACTATCGAACCAATTGAATCATGACCCACCATAGAACCCTGTTACAGTTAACGAACATACGTGTCGCGCCGCGCGACCGCGGCGCTGCGTCGCGCCGTTGTCTGACCAAGGCTTAATACGTCAGTTAATTGTGACAAGGTTCCATAGTGGGTCATTTATTTTAATTTTTTATTTAATAAACAACTCTGTTTAATAAACATGGGTACCTATATTAACTGGGTCTCACAAAACTGTCGGAACAGTTTGTCTGTGTGATTATAAACATCATATAAATAATTAATTAGGTAGGTACTAATTTATAAATAGGTTTAGGTTAAACACATGTTACATACAATTGCAAACAGTTACTTATGCCTTATGGGTTATGATACTTAAGTAATGTCGTTTTAATTTTCTTTTAAAGTCGTTTTGATTCAGTTGGTTCTATAGTAAGTACCTACCTCATCATCATCATTATTTAAGAGCTAGGCTCTTGTTGGTGGAGTAACCGCCACAGATTTTTGTCCCCTGCCAGCCCCTTGACGTCTTCGTACGACTCGAAAATTCTCTTTTATTTGGTCAGTGTAAGTATGTCTGCACCGCCTTCCTCTGCCTCCCTTTCCTTCGATCTTGCCCTCCAAGACATTATAGTTAGTAGGTATAGTTAGTACTACGATAATATAAAATTACAAAAATATCTACATGATCTTGTATCTTTATTAAAACCATGTTCACATTTAAAAAGGTAAGATAAGTGTTTTGGATTTGGATACACGATTGCGCGCCTGATGATTTCTGCGGGCAAACATTTCGAAACGAATATATTTGCCTTTTGCAGTTACTCAGATATATAATTTTGTGATTCATCCAATTTATTAATCATAATTGTCGCAGATTGTGCTAAGTATTGCTTTTTATTAAATTTGTACATTTTTATAGTACGAGTAGGTACCCATAACTACACAAGTGAACATAGGTACCAACAGGTTAATTTTAATTCAAATAAAACCTGATACTTGGTTCAGTACCTACCTAGTCTATTGGATTTAGGGTTGCCATACGTCCGGATTTGTCCGGACATGTCAGGATTTTTGACCCTTTGTCCGGATTGCGGCCGGACTTGGCAAGTGTCCGGATTTTTAGGAATGAATCAACGCGAAACATACGAGGTGACTAAACTACGCGAGCAGCACGGCTATCACAAGACGGCCGCGACATACTCTCGAGCTCTCTCGCACTATGCGTCTCTTTCTAAGTGGTATAATCAAAGAGAGACGCATAGTGCGAGAGAGCTCGAGAGTATGTCGCGGCCGTCTTGTGATAGCCGTGCAGCTGCGATGCGGTTTGAGCTTCGCGCGCGGGCGCAGGTCACACGGGGCTACGGGGTCGGGCGGAGTGAAAGAGAAAGGTATATCTACTATACAGTACACCGCAGAGCGTCAAGCTACGCCAAATCTCTGTTACAAGAAATGTCAGGATTTTTAGGGTGATGTCCGGATTTTTGTCAGGACATATAATTCTTCCATATGGCAACCCTAATTGGATTTGACTTAACTGTGTGAAAATAGCTTTCTAGATGCTTCGATCGTACACCTATTGATCTGTCTGCTGTGAATGTAGGTCAAAAGCGAATCTAGAAATTTCGTGAAAAGAGAAACACTGGGCTGGGATCACCTTTAGACTCCGAATCTACGTGTTGACGTAGGCGTATCATTAGTAGGTACCTACATTTTCATACATAGTAACAAAATGTTATATGAATGAATGAATTAAATATTTTATTTCAGGTTACATTTTAATGATAAGGTTAGATTACACAATACAAAGCTTACATACAATTTAACATACAACATAAACTGACATACAGAGAACACTTACTTGGTAGATTTGACCTGCCCAATCCAATACATAAGTATTGGACAGTCAAACCTACCAGCCATCATTTTCAGGATGCTGTTAGTACTTTTCCTCACTCGAGCCATCTGGGGGGCTAGCACACTAGGCTTTATGTCGCGTTTTACGTGACGTTTCAGTACATTTTCGCCGACATAAAACCTAGTGTGCTAGCTAGGCAGGGATGAAATTTTATGGCATGAAAGTCATTAGTGCGTGCCTCTGCGAACATCCCCGAGGCACTACACCATTTGGGCATTCCTAACAGCATCCTGAAAATATTATTATACGTAACGCGTAGGGCGCTATAAGCTCGCTTTGTGTAGATACTTAACCCACAGTCCTCTAGCGTAGAATGATTGTTATAACCAAATTCGTGGTGGAGGCTATTATGTTACAATTAACAAACATAAACATGTATGAATATGTACATCAATGATAAGGCACATTTGAAATTTTATCATAGCAGTTCTTTGTCCGAATTTGAACCCAAGCTTTGTTATCTCATATGAGTCAGATATTTTGGTATTATAGTCACATTTTTCCCTGTGACTAATATTTGGACAATAGCAGTTTCTGTGCAAATTACCCAAATGTTTGAGCTAATAATTAGCTATAGTGTCCTTCAACCTAGAACAGTTTATAATAATAATATAATCATAATTATTTATTGGACAGGCAAGCAAGACTCTCATAAAATGTAGGCAGATGCACCAGTTGTCACTGTTGGCCACTTTAAGACTGATTGTGGCCATTCAGTTTTTGTACCTTAAGCCCCTGCTAGACGGTTGCCAACACGCGCCTCCAACCGAGCAACCTTGGTTGGCACCGACCGCTCTAGTATGAAATTTAGCTCCAAACAACTGTCTACACGGTTGGTGCGGACCAAAGTCGCTCGGTCGGAGGGGCGTGTTGGCAACCGTCTAGCAGGGGCTTTAGTAACCTCAATTTAAAGTCAAAACCGGCCCAGTGGCTAGAACCGGGGCATCTGCCCTACAATGAAAGCAAAATATATAAATGAAATAAAATACAGGAAAAATATGATTAAAAACCTACCTACTAGCACACTGAAATAAAACACTTAATCCATGATTAGTGAGTAATGATAATGAAGTCAGCATTTACAATATCACCTCGACTCACGCATTCAAAAATATCGGGAAACGACTTGCCATTACAAGATTTCGTGAGGGCATCCGTATACTACATACCTACCTAAGGCGTGAACCACACAAAGACGGCGTAGCGAGGATGCGGCGAGAGCGCGACGCCGCTTCAAAACATTTGTATACAAAATGTACTAAGGTAAGGAAAAGTATTTTAAACTACACAGAAGCGGCGCGGCGCAGGCACCGCGGTTCAATTCACCAATGGACTTTATTTCATTGTAATAAAGGTCTACAATAGGTTGAAGCGCGCTGCGCCTTATGCCTGTCTGCGCCTCGCCCTCGCCGTATGCCGTCTCTGTTTGGTTTACGACTAAAGCCCCTGCTAGACGGTCGCCAACACGCCACTCCGACCGAGCGACCTTGGTCGGCAACTCGGCACCGACCGCTGTAGTATGAATTATGAAATTTAGCTCCAAACAACTGTCTACACGGTCGGTGCGGACCAAGGTCGCTCTCGGTCGGAGGGGCGTGTTGGCGGCCGTCTAGCAGGGGCTTACTTTTGCTGTCGACTTGTCACTTGCATACTTGCTAGTAAGGGACGAATGCTTTAGGTACGTCGGACCAAAGATTTATTAATCTTTGGTCGGACTTACACGCGCACATGCTACCTGTTGCAGCAGCATAAAGCCCAGGCACTCAAACAGTCTGACCTCTCTTGAGAGCTTTTGTAGCAGATATTGCGAGAGCCTGCGCCTGCTTTTTAAGGGCCGTTATGGGCTGTTTATTGCACTCTGATTAGTGCGAGTTCATACATTCGGTGCAAGTGCGAGTAGCTTTTTTATGGACTCTCACCATTGACGTAACATAAAGTAACGTACGCACAGTGTTATTTTGGGTATAAAAAACGGACATCCTCGTTTTATTGAATAATCATATAGTATTTACTAATATAAACCATTTACAACCATTCCAGTGTGCCAAATCGACCTACTTTTCGAGATATATTTTTTTGAAAATGCTGAGTTTTGATAGAAATAATATTGTGTGCGAGACGCACCTATGACTGGCTCTGGGCTGAGTAGAATTTGAAGGGAAATCCTGCACCTTCGGCGTTGGTCGTTACGGCTTAGCAGGAACTTGGTCGGGTCGGGGTTCTGAATTGAAAGGCTTGTTTACTTTTTCAAGTAATGTCACTTCGCTGCTACTGTAGGTACTGAATTTCATGGGGTCTGGCCGCCCAATTTATACTATTAAGTTACCTCGGCCGGACGCCCCTTCGCCCCGTATATTTGGCGGGAAAGCGATTTGCGCGGGAAATTTTGGCGCGAAATGACATGTTCATTTATTATACTTCAATCTTACTCTAATACATTATTTACAGTGCTTATACCTATTTCTATGCTATTTATAATACATTATTACACGAGATCCTGCTCGTTCGGCGTAAAAATGCATCTGAAACGCGGGAATTCCGTGTCCGCCCGTATATACGTACCTCGTTCCCCACCTGAGGTATAAATACCGGGTTTCCCCCCTCGCTCGCCCATCAGTCGTTGCCTGACTGGCGCGCGAGTAGGATCTCTAGGTTTCCTTTAGTCTGTCTATATTTCTTAGTGGAAACTTAGTGTTATCCACTCGTTATTTAGGAAACCAGCGGTATATTACCCTTTTTTACTATGTAGGAATGAAATGTGAGGCCTATTATTCTTTATTTCAGGTGCCGATGACATAAGGCAATAGTAGCGCAATGCCTATGTTATAAGAAGGTTTATAAGCTAGATTATTACAAGTTAGGTCGCGACTGACAATTTTATGTTTATAGCGGGTTTATTCTATGCCGTCCTGCACATCTCTCCCGCCGACCATCGTTCGGGTGAACGTTGGATCTTCTTTTGCGTGCAGGTTCTCAGGCTCCGTCGGCAGGATCACCAGCTTCTTGGTCGGTCTTCTGAAGACTCCGCCCTTGGTGGTCACGTCCACTGCTCGTGTCACGCCGTCGGGGCCCGGGTATATAGCTGTAACCCGGCCTCGTGGCCATGTGTTGCGAGGCAGATTCCCGTCGGCCACTAGCACGATGTCGCCGACGTTGATAGGCCGCCCATGACCGTAGGGCTCCCGCCGGTACTGGAGTGAGGGCAGGTACTCCCGGAGCCAGCGGGCCCAGAAGTGCTCGGCCAGGCGTTGGCTCGTCCGCCAAGTCGCGCGGCCGATGAGTGCGGTGTCGTCGAATGTCCCGGGGTTGGGGGCCCGGGCTGAGCCACCGAGGAGGAAGTGGTTCGGCGTGATGGCTTCTGGCTCGTCAGGATCAACCGCCACGTGAGTGAGGGGGCGGCTGTTCACTGTATATTCGGCCTCGGCGAGCAGAGTAGTCAAGGTCTCCTCGCTGGGGCGGCGCTCGTTGAGCACGGCGTGTAGGGCTCTCTTGACGGCTCGTACCATCCTCTCCCATGCCCCGCCCATAAATGGGGCTCCCGCCGGTATGAAGCGCCAGCTGATACCGCGTTGCTCGGCGTCGGATTCGAGGGCGTCGCCGTAGGCCACGCGGAGCTCTTTGTCGGCAGCGTGGAAGTTACTTCCGTTGTCGGTCCAGATCTCGGTCGGGCAGCCGCGGCGCGCGATCATGCGTCGGAGTGCCATGACCGCGGAGTCCCCGCCGAGACTTGGTATTACTTCCAGATGTACTGCGCGCACGGTGAGGCACGTGAAGAGTGCCACGTACCTCTTCTGAGTCCCTCTACCGACGGTTACTGTTATCGGGCCAAACAGATCGAGGCCCGTGTAGGTAAACGCTCGCTGGTGGTGGGCGAGCCGGCACCGCGGGTGGTCGCCGGTGGGTGGCACTGACGGCATTGCTTTCTTTATCCGGCACGGCAGGCATCGATGCACTATCATTTTCGTCACGGGTCGCAGGCGTAGAATACTATAGTATTGTTTACACTCGTTTATAGTAGCCTCGGCGCCGTTGTGTTGCATTTGCCTGTGTATAAAGTCTATATATAGCTTCACTGCCGGATGATTTCCATCGAGCACGGGTGGCCGTTTTTGTAGTTCGGTGATGTCCACTGCTGCGTTGATACGCGTCTTGATAACAATAACGTCGTTCACTAGTTCGACCGCCATGTGTCGTAGGCGGCTATGTGAGCCCGGTGGCTTATTATTTCTGAGGTCACTGAAGTCGTCATAGAATGACTCCAGCTGACTGGCGCGTATCACTAAGCGTTCCGCTTCACGTAGGTATGTGGCATCGAGTATTTTATACTTTCTATTATTTTGTAGCCTTTTAGACGGCGGCTGCGGCGGGGCGGGCTTGCTTCGTTTATTCCAGTCTGGATCGGCCTGTTTGTTACGCATAGTGCGCTTGTAATGTGCGCGCGCCTTGCGGGTTCGGCATAGGTCGATGAACTGTAATACTCTGCCTATAGTTCGCAGCAAGCGTTCCCACCTCGAGAATCGGGCCGGGTCTGGTAGCCAGGCGAGCGGGCCGGGTTTTCCCTTTACGACTGATATTGTGTGCACCTTTTCTTCACTTATTTCGGACTCGTGCGGTTGTGATGGCTCTGTGGGCCACGTCTCCGGGTCATCACGCAGGAAGGCTGGGCCCTGGAACCACCGATGATCAGTGTTGAACTCGAGCGGGACTGTGCGCGTGGCTTCGTCAGCGACGTTGAGCTTGGTAGGTACCCAGCGCCATTCTTTGACAGCCGTGTACTCCTCTATGGCGGCAATGCGGTGCGCGACAAAGGGCCGGTACGTGCGCGCCCCGGTCCTCAGCCACGCGAGTACTGTGCGGCTGTCGGTCCAGAATGTCTTCGTGTCTGGTTTGAAGTCGTGCTCTTCTATTACTGCGGCCGCCATTCGACTCCCCATCGCCGCGGCCTGCACCTCTAGGCGTGGGACTGATATCACCTTCAGGGGCGCGACCTTAGCCTTCGCAGCTATCAAGGACACGTGCACTCGCCCGTCGCCCGTAGTTATGCGCCAGTATAGCGCGCTTGTATATGCAGATTCGCTAGCATCGACGAAGATGTGCATCTCACGCTTGGTCGCGTCACCGTAGTAGGGGTAGGCGCGCGGAATCGCGAGGTCTCGCAATGCCCTTAGGTGCAGCGTCCACTCCGTCCATTGGCGCGCTAAGTCTGCATCCAGCTTGTCATCCCAGCCAGTTCCGCGCCGCCACACCTCTTGTAGGATTTTCTTTGCTATGATGGTTACCGGCGCCGCTAGCCCGAGAGGGTCGAAGATCGACATTGTTATTTTCAATATTTGCCTTTTGGTAGGCTCAATGTCGTCCAGGGCTCCGGGAGGTAGGCGGCTGAGGTCCAAGTTGAAGGCGAGTTCGTCGCTCGCGGGTTTCCATATTTGTCCCAGGATTCGTTCATTTTTCATTTCGCTTTTATTCAGTTCGACGGGCGCGGACGTGGCGTCCTCCGAAGTGAGGGCTCGGAGGACCCGCGTGGAGTTAGAGGTCCATTGGCGTAGTTCGTAATGGGCCTCTCTATGTATATCGCGTACATCACTTGACACTCGAATCGCGTCTTCTTCTGTTTTGAAGCTGTGTAGGTAGTCATCGACATAGTGATGTCTTATTATTGCTCTGACGGCCTCTGGATGCGTTTCTTCGTGTTTCTGGGCGTTGACGTTCTTCACATATATTGCTATTGACGGTGAACAAGTAGCGCCAAAAATGAGTGAAGTCATGCGATATTCTTGCGGCGCGTCGTCGCCCCGCCGGTCGCCCCGCCATAGATAGCGCAGGGCGTCTCTGTCTTCAGACTTGACTTTCACTTGCATGAACATTTCTTTAATATCCGCCCCCACGGCGACTGGGTGTTGCCGGAAGCGCATAAGGACGCCTGGCAGCGACTGTAGGAGGGCCGGGCCTGTCAGTAGGCGGTCATTGAGCGACACGCCCCTTGTAGGCGCGGCGGCGTCGTGGACAATTCGGACTTTCCCGGGCTTGCTAGGATTCAGCACCGGGAAATGGGGGAGGTACCACACTCTTGATGACTTGGTGGGCGGCGCAGGCTCGGCGTAGCCCTTCGAGACAAGGGCGTCCATTTCTTCACTATATTTGCTTTTAAGCTCTTTATTTTTGTCGAGTTTCTTTTCTATGTTATGAAGTCTTCTCAGTGTATTTTCGTAGTTGTCAGGCAAGCGGCTGTCGGGTTGTTTCCATAATAGCGGTGCTTCATAATGGCCGTCGGCTGTAGTCGTTATTGACTGGGCTAGCATGATACGCGCCCGCTCTTCCGGGCTTGACTGGGGTAACTTCGGCTCGATAAGTAGGTTTTCGAGCGCGAAATATTCACTGAGTTGTAAATTCAAATCTTCATTTTTCTCGGCTTCTTCAATAGTGGTCAAGCGATGCGTCGCATGTACTTGTTTGCCTGTGATGCGTGTGTGTGCACCGTGTAGCACCCAGCCTAGCGGCGTTAGGGATGCCGCTGGCTGATGCCGCTGGCCGCGGCGTGTTTCATTACTGACGAGTAAATGCCAGTTATCTTGTCCGATTAACACTCTAGGTCTCGCTGACTCGTACCGCAGGCTATCTTCTATGTCGCATAAGTGTGCGCACTCGCGGAGATCCTCCTTCTTAACGGACTGTGGTGATAGGCTCAGATCGTCTATGGTATGCGCACCGACCCTATAAGGTTGGTCGGTGCCGCGGATGCTGAGCGTAACACGGCGTGATCTCGATGCGTCGATTTTTTCTTTCGTTATAGCTTCTATTTGTAGCGGCACTGTCGGGCCGTCCAGGCCTAAGTCGTTCGCGAGCTCTTCTTGTACAAGTGTTATCGTGGAGCCGTCGTCGAGGAGGGCGTAGGTCTCGACGGCTCCCGCCGGTCCAGAGACTGTGACCGGGATAATTTTTAGATAAGCTCTCGCTTCTCGGGAGGCGCGTGTCGATGTGACGGCCTCGTTTCTTTCTTCGATTCGTTGATAATGTAGCAAGTTGTGGTGGAAGTATTCGCAGCCGTCTCGCTCGCACTTCGTGCGCTTGCATGAGTGCATCCTGTTCTTGTAGCGCAGGCATCGGAAACATAGCCGTTGATCTTTGGCTAGTTTCCACCGGTCTTCAACGGCTTTTTCGATAAACTTAGTGCATTTATCTATTGGGTGACCGGTGTTGTTGCAGGCGGCGCACTTAGGTGAAGGCTTGTCTGTGGTCGCGAAGGCTCGGTGTGTCCTCTTTGCAGGATGAGGATTTGCACCGTCGACGTTCTCGGGCTGCGCGTAGAGCGCGCAGTAGTCCGCCTCGCGTTGCAGGAAGGCTGATATCTTTATTAGCTCAGGCTCGTCGTTTTTCTGCGTATTCGCGTAGTCGAACCATCTGTAGCGTAGGGCGGGCGTAAATTTCTCCATCATTGCCCGTGTCGTCTCCGGGCTGTGTAGATAGTGAGCGCGGTCAAGAGCCTTGAGTGTGGCTATGACGTTGGCTACACGGCTGGCGAAGACACAGATGTCGAGCGGCCCGTCGTTAAGGCGCGGTAGGGCGCGTAAACGCTCGAGCTCGGCGAGGGCAATGGCGTCTGGGCGGCCGAAGCGGGCTTCTAGGCTTCTCATTACTTCGTCTGCGCGAGCGTTGTAAATGAGGAGGCTCTCGACGGCTTCTTTGGCCCTCCCTTTGAGGCATCTTCTTAATCTTGCTATATTATCCACTTCACTATAATTTGCGGTGGTTCCGTTGTAGGCGGCTTTAAATGATAGCCAGTCTTGATGCGAGCCGCTGAATGGCGGCAACTCGGCGTGATAGCGTGATGACTCTCTCGGGCCGGCACGCGCGGCGATGGCGATGGCAGAGGCGAGCTCACTCAGGTTCACACTTTGTTGATTCTTCAGTACTATGGCGCTATCTTCTTGCGTATTCGCTTGTGAATACATTAACGGCGGCGGATATGCGTCTGTTTCGCGTGGGCGCGGCGGCGTTGGCGCGAAAACGGGAGCGTGGGTTCCCCCGGCGGGGGGAGGGGCGGGGACGGCGGGGCGCACGGCAGCGGCGCCCTGTCCCGCGCCCTCGGCGGGGCTCCTCTCCCGAGCCTGCTCGGCGTACTGTGGGGTTGCAGGCTCGGGTTCTTCGATGTAAGGTGCATTGGAGATGGCGAGGACATGTCTCTGGCTGGTCTCGAGCCATTCATCTATGCGGCGTTCTTGTTGGACTGTAGATATTGTGCCGGTGTCATCGTCGCTGTCTTCGGCTTCTATGGCGGCTATGCGCGCTTGCGCGAGCTCCAATTTGATTCGGAGGGCTTCTTCTCGCGCTTGTGCGAGACGGCGGACGCGATGACTCGACGTTGTTCTCACTGATTTTGACGGCGGCCGTGCGGCAGGATGCTGGCTTGACTGTGGGGTTTCCTGCCGCAGTGTTGCTGCAGGGTGTAGGCTCTCCTGCAGCAGCGGGACTATGGGTGGCAGCGTTGACTGTGGGGTTTCATGAGGCAGTGTTTGTGACTGCGCGGCATCATGATGCTGCCCTATGGGTGACCTCGGCTGTGGGTCTGGACGAGGCGCCGGCGTCGCAGGAGTGCTTGTCTGTGGGGTTTCCTGCGAGGGCCTCGAACCTTCTTGAGTAGTAGCAGTTCCCGACGTGGACGTGGTTGCTTCTTCCAGCATGGCTTCTCTGATGTTCGCTGCGATAAGTTGACCGAACGTGCGTTTTCCTGCTTTCGATCTTGTAAGGGGCATCCTCTATGTAGAATCCGGTTTTCGATGGACCAGCATGTGCGAGACGCACCTATGACTGGCTCTGGGCTGAGTAGAATTTGAAGGGAAATCCTGCACCTTCGGCGTTGGTCGTTACGGCTTAGCAGGAACTTGGTCGGGTCGGGGTTCTGAATTGAAAGGCTTGTTTACTTTTTCAAGTAATGTCACTTCGCTGCTACTGTAGGTACTGAATTTCATGGGGTCTGGCCGCCCAATTTATACTATTAAGTTACCTCGGCCGGACGCCCCTTCGCCCCGTATATTTGGCGGGAAAGCGATTTGCGCGGGAAATTTTGGCGCGAAATGACATGTTCATTTATTATACTTCAATCTTACTCTAATACATTATTTACAGT
The DNA here is from genome assembly GCA_963854355.1 of Epinotia brunnichana. Lineage (NCBI taxonomy): Eukaryota > Metazoa > Arthropoda > Insecta > Lepidoptera > Tortricidae > Epinotia > Epinotia brunnichana. The sequence goes on along the minus strand of OY977959.1, from coordinate 1,085,036 downwards.
GCTTATACCTATTTCTATGCTATTTATAATACATTATTACACGAGATCCTGCTCGTTCGGCGTAAAAATGCATCTGAAACGCGGGAATTCCGTGTCCGCCCGTATATACGTACCTCGTTCCCCACCTGAGGTATAAATACCGGGTTTCCCCCCTCGCTCGCCCATCAGTCGTTGCCTGACTGGCGCGCGAGTAGGATCTCTAGGTTTCCTTTAGTCTGTCTATATTTCTTAGTGGAAACTTAGTGTTATCCACTCGTTATTTAGGAAACCAGCGGTATATTACCCTTTTTTACTATGTAGGAATGAAATGTGAGGCCTATTATTCTTTATTTCAGGTGCCGATGACATAAGGCAATAGTAGCGCAATGCCTATGTTATAAGAAGGTTTATAAGCTAGATTATTACAAGTTAGGTCGCGACTGACAATTTTATGTTTATAGCGGGTTTATTCTATGCCGTCCTGCACATATTGAAAAAACTAAATATTTCCAAAACTATTCGGTTCTACTCCACGAAGCTTTGATATCCCATTGCCCGATGTAAGATACATTTTTGGGATCTAATTATATATTCGTAGATTAGATAGAACTTTGTAAATTCATTATTTTGTGGTTTATTCGTTTTATTTTTTTAAATGAATATCTATTGCTATTTGGATTTGATTTTGTCGCAAAATAATTAGGCATTACTAGAAGTTACGTCGTGTTTTTTTTCAAATCTGAATTCGGTGGGATCTAAGAGTAATTGAAGTTTTAAGTTTTTTCTGATAATTCTGGTTATGTTGGTACAAATTTTTTTTTGAACTCTCATTATTTTAAATTGTGTGAATGCCAAACTACTATGAAAAATTAGGCTCTTTCATATGTATGATAACCAAAACCCTAGGTACCAACATAACCAGAATTGTCAGAAAAAAATTAAAACTTCAATTACTCCCACGGAATTCGGATTTAAAAAAAACATGACGTAACTTCTAGTAATGCCTAATTATTTTGCGACAAAATAATTCTAACAGCAATATATTTTCATTTAAAAAAATAAAACGAATAAACCACAAAATAATGAATTTACAAATACCCTGAGAAAATTACGGTTTTTTTGGAAATAATTCAATATCAGGCTAATTCTTTGTATACGGCTTTTATATGTTATTTTAAACAACTTTTACTATTGACATCAATAATTCTATGGACCGGAAGTTAGGAAAAAAAATTAACCCGCAAGCAAAAATGCTATCAGTATTTTTATAATGAAAACATGTTTGAGTACACAAATTTGGAGACTTACTACCTGAATCCAAAAATATATGCATCAGGAAATAACGGCATTTTAATTAAATATTTTACGACCTTGAGATAATATTGAATTTCATTTGGCCTATAGAAAGGTTTATTCATTAACAAAAATAAGTGGATTATGCGCGTATCCCAAAGAACGTATATAGACGTAGTCAATTATAAAGTAAAGAAAGTTTATACCATTTTCGCCTGATTTTTACGGAATTAATGAAGATTACTTTTCATATTTTTTTACCGTATCGGTATTAAATTTAGGTGGATTATTAATGAATATTTAGTCAAATTACCCAACCTATTTTTTGGTGTAAAAATATGGCTGATATCGATATATTGTTGTTTTCATAGAGCGAAACCGTAAAGTTCTCAGGGTAAAAGTTCTATCTAATCTACGAATATATAATTAGATCCCAAAAATGTATCTTACATCGGGTAATGGGATATCAAAGCTTTGTGGAGTAGAACCGAATAGTTTTGGAAATATTTAGTTTTTTCAATATTATTTCTATCAAAACTCAGCATTTTCAAAAAATTATATCTCAAAAAGTAGGTCGATTTGGCACACTGGAATGGTTGTAAATGGTTTATATTAGTAAATACTATATGAATAAAAAGAGGATGTCCGTATTTTATACCCAAAATAACACTGTGACGCACGTAACGTTAGGCACTTGTCTCACCGCCGGCGAGTAGCGAGTACTCTCATAGTAATTCTTACTCGCTTTTACTCGCGCGAGTAAGAATTACTATGAGAGTACTCGCTACTCGCCGGCGGTGAGACAAGTGCCTTACATATACTAAATCAATGACTCTCACTAATCATTAATCAAGGTGCAAACAGCACGGCTATCACAAGCAAGACGGCGCGCGAGCTCTCTCCATTTTTCTCGCACTAAACGTCTCTTTCTAAGTTTTCTAATAAGAGAGAGACCGATAGTGCATTTCGACTGGTTTCTGGCTGCAAATGTGCACTTGTGCAGTCGTCAGACTGCATGCCGACTGCAAGCGGACTGCGCAATCGGTTTGCAGTTTCGTCAACTGCACATTTGCAGCCAGAAACCAGTCGAAATGCACAAATGCAGTTAGCCTTTAACGGCCCTCAGGCATAGTCGGCTACAATAATATCTGCTACTCTATTGTTGATTGACAATAATTCTAAACATAGTAATTGTAGAGTAGTAGATAATTATTGTACAGACTACCTGGTAGTCATAATGTAGAACCAAACTCAAGATTAACTGATCATTCTAATTTGATGAAGTTTGTTATATTCAGCTAATCTCGAGATTGACTTTACATTATATCATAATTATTATGTGGAATAAAACAATCAAATTTAATTAGTTAAGGATATTTTTATTCGACAGTGAAATGAGCACTTAAAACAGTGAAATCAAAAGGTAAAAACCATTTAATTTAATGGAATTGTTTGAACTAAATCAGTCTTTGGCTGTAACACAAAACTAAACCAGGGTTTAGTCGACCTCCTCCATGCGGGACGCATCATCAGCGTCACCTTCTAGAGGTGGGACGTCTCCAACGCTGGCTTCCTCGACCTGGATGGGCTCATCCTCATCGATGCCAAGACCCAGCTTGATCATGCGGTAGATGCGAGAAGCATGGACCTGAGGCTCGTCCAGAGCGAAGCCAGATGACAGCAGGGCAGTCTCGTACAGCAGGATAACCAGATCCTTGACAGCTTTGTCGTTCTTGTCAGCATCGGCCTTCTGTCGGAGAGTCTCTACGATGGAGTGCTCAGGGTTGATTTCCAAGTGCTTCTTGGCGGCCATGTAGCCCATGGTCGATGTGTCTCGGAGAGCCTGTGCCTTCATGATACGCTCCATGTTAGCAGACCAGCCATACTGCGCGGTGACGATGCAGCAAGGCGACTCAACCAGCCTGTTCGAGACAACAACCTTCTCAACTTTGCTGTCAAGGATATTCTTCATGACTTTGCAGAGACCCTCAAACTTAACCTTGTCCTCCTCACGCTTCTTCTTCTCGTCCTCATCCTCGGGCAGCTCCAAGCCTTCCTTGGTGACCGAGACCAGGGACTTGCCGTCGTACTCCTTCATTTGCTGGACTACATACTCATCAATGGGCTCGGTCATGTAGACAACCTCATAGCCACGTTTCTTAACCCTCTCGACGAAGGATGAGTTGGACACCTGGTCGCGGTTCTCACCGGTGATGTAGTAGATGTGTTTCTGGTTCTCCTTCATGCGGGAGACATACTCTTTGAGAGAGCACACGTCATCGCTGGAAGCAGATGTGTGGTAGCGGAGCAAGTCAGCCAATTTGGAGCGGTTCTGTGTGTCCTCGTGGATACCAAGCTTCAAGTTCTTGCTGAACTGCTCGTAATACTTCTTGTAGTTCTCATTGTCTTCAGCAAGCTCCTCGAAAAGCTCCAAGCACTTCTTCACCAAGTTCTTCCTAATTACTTTAAGGATCTTGTTCTGTTGGAGCATCTCTCGGGAGATGTTCAGGGGCAAGTCCTCGCTGTCGACTACACCCTTGACGAAGTTCAGGTACTCAGGGATGAGGTCTTCGCAGTTGTCCATGATGAATACTCTGCGGACGTACAGTTTGATGTTGTTCTTGCGCTTCTTGTTCTCGAATAGATCGAACGGGGCTCTGCGGGGGATGAAGAGGAGCGCCCTGAACTCGAGCTGTCCTTCAACGGAGAAGTGTTTGACGGCTAGATGGTCTTCCCAGTCGTTGGTGAGAGATTTGTAGAAGTCACCATACTCTTCCTGGGTGATGTCATCAGCGTTGCGGGTCCAGATGGGCTTGGTCTTGTTGAGCTCCTCATCTTCGGTGTACTTTTCCTTAATGGTCTTCTTTTTCTTCTTCTTGTCCTTGCCATCCTCATCCTCATCCTCACCGACATCCTCGATCTTGGGCTTGTCATCTTCTCCTTCCTTCTCTTCTGGTTTCTCCTCCTCGGCCTCGTCATCGGAAAGTTCCTTCTCTCGCTCCTTCTCAACCATAAGCTTGATGGGGTAGCCGATGAACTGAGAGTGCTTCTTCACGATCTCCTTGACCTTCGACTCTTCCAAGTACTCTGAGAGGTCTTCCTTGATGTGGAGGATGATCTTAGTACCGCGACCGAGAGGCTCACCGGGGTCGGAGCGGATAGTGAACGAGCCCCCAGCGGCGGACTCCCATATGTACTGCTCGTCGTCGTTGTGTTTGGAGTGCACGGTGACACGGTCGGCCACCAGGTAGCAAGAGTAGAAACCCACACCGAACTGACCAATCATGCTGATGTCCGCTCCCGCTTGCAGAGCCTCCATAAACGCCTTGGTGCCAGACTTCGCAATCGTACCCAAGTTGTTCACCAAATCCGCCTTAGTCATACCAATACCGGTATCAATGAGGGTAAGCGTGCCCTCGCTCTTGTTCGGAATGATCTTAATGTATAGCTCCTTCCCGCTGTCCAGCTTCGAGGGATCCGTGAGAGACTCATAGCGGATCTTGTCCAAGGCGTCGGAGGAATTTGAAATTAACTCACGAAGGAAGATCTCTTTGTTGGAGTAGAATGTGTTGATGATCAGCGACATGAGCTGGGCGATCTCCGCCTGGAAGGCGAAGGTCTCCACCTCCCCCGTTGTCTGCATTTCTTCAGGCATTTTCGTTTCACAGAGATTCAACAAATATATTCAGGAAACTTATGCAGTAGTTACGCCCGGTTTTCACTTATAACACGTGTTAGATCGCGCGGTTAAACGTAGTTTCAGTCTCACTTGTGTTTGATTCAATGACGGCGCGGGAAACGTCAACCGGCTTTTATAGACGTCGCTCGCAAACGCCATCTGGGCGCGAGTAGAAAATTCTAGAGACTTCGCTGGGTAGTAGCAACCTTTGGTTCGCGTTTATAAAGATGATGCAATCGAGCACGTGGTGATGGATGATTTGTAGGTAAAAGCTTTAGCTTAAAATTATACGGTCGTATGATTAGAAATAAAGTAATATCGAATGAAAGAAAAAAACTTCAAATTAAAGGAAAAATTTAAAAAATTAGGTTCGAGCCGGAACCTAAATTTTTCAATGTTTCCTTTAATTTGAAGTTTATAAATATCGTTAGCAGGCGTAACTGCATTATACAAAATGAAAGAAAAAAAGCCAACTATTACATTTATTTATAATGATTACTAACGCCTATAAAATAAATATAATAGGCCATAAAACGCCGGAAAGATCCATTATAACTTTTTTTAAATCTTATGACTAAACCTTGTATTTTTGGGATATATACTAGCACATTCATATATATTCATATTCATATTCATTCATATTTATTCAGCTTACTTAAACTAGGTAAACAAATTAGGTAGGTAACTAACAATATGTTGTTATTTTAGATTACAGCAAAAAAAAACATATCGTCAGCAGTCGTTTCTGAATTCTGATTAATAAAAGAGTAGTGGCGAGTGGATTCAGTTCAGTTCAGCTCGTGGTAATATTATAAGGGTTTCACTTTAATTTTTTGCTTGTTATAATTATAACACATTGGTTGCCGACGTTGTGCCGTTGACGCGATATCGCGTCCCAATCAAATATTTATTTATTTACATGGAATATTTGCGCCTTGGCAACGAATGGGCCAAAATATTTAAGTAGGTACCTAATTTGTGTTATTCTCTGGTTCACTTGTCATATTTATGCAAAATATAACGTCAATTTATCTATTAACCGACTTCAAAAAAGGAGGAGGTTCTCTATTCGTCTGTATTTTTTTTTTTTTTTACTTTAAGAGACGCACGAGCAAAAGTCCCTCCAATCAATAAAAACCGGCCTAGTGCGAGTTGGACTCGCGCACGAAGGGTTCCGTTCCATTATCTATAAAAACGGCAACAAAATCACGTTTGTTGTATGAGAGCCCTCCTTAAAAAAATATTGTATTTTGAATTTAGTATTTGTTGTTATAGCGGCATTAGAAATACATAATCTGTGAAAATTTCAACTCTCTAGCTATCACGGTTCTTGAGATACAGCCTGGTGACAGATTATCTATAAAAATGGCAAAAAAAAATCACGTTTTCTGTATGGGAGCCCCCCTTAAAAAATGTTTTATTTTGTTTTTAGTATTTGTTGTTATAGTGGCAACAGAAATACATAATCAGTGAAAATTTCAACTTTCTAGCTATCACGGTTCTTGACATAGCCTGGTGACAGACAGACGGACGGACGGACGGACGGACGGACGGACGGACGGACGGACGGACGGACGGACGGACGGACGGACGGACGGACAGCGAAGTCTTAGTAATAGGGTCCCGTTCTACTCTTTGAGTACGGAACCCTAAAAACGGGCTGCGCCGGCAATGGCCTTTTATGACTCCTCTGGAGCCGGCGTTCAAAGGCTACGGCGTCCTCTTTCTATCAGGCGGGTTGTACCTATACCACCTGCCACCGTCGGTCGTGGCATAAAAAAGATATTTAGTTACAAGGAATTTATTTTTGTCTTAAAATTCAATCGTATGGAAGTAATCGTAAGTCCTAATCCTAAGACACATAATTTTTTCTTCTAGTGTCGGATCTCCCCTTATAGGCCCATGAGTTTTAGACTGCTAATATTAGACAATTATACGGGTACGTAGATTAGAAATTGTATACCTGTTGGTATGTACATGTATGTACCTATACCTACCTATAGATTTCATAAAGCATATTTACAATAACAATTTCACAACAAACAGGGCGGATCACCGTTCTTAAAATGTCTCATGTACTATATGTAGTGCGTTTATCATATTTATAACAAAATTTAATTCAAATAATAAAGCCAAAACCAATTTTGGACAATAGTCAAAAGAAACAATGATATCTTGCAGCATACGCATAAGAAAAGGTTGACGATACCGAAGCTATTCCAACAGTACTTCTATTCGCCGAGAGGTGACAGTACTAGCGCTCGCTAACCTTTACATGATATTTTCTAGAACGTTCCAGAGCCTTCTGGAAAAATGGCTCAAAATGTAGATTTATGAATGAAACTTATAAAACAAATAATGTATAAATATCAGAAATAATTTAATAAAATTACTACCAAGGGGTTTCAATCAACTTCCATTCAAAATTTTATGATTTTGAGCTAACATTATATTCGTCTAGAATGTTCCAGCCGTATCCGCTGTGTAGTTATACTTCTCACCGCTGTAGGCGCTAGTGGCATCCGGGTTAGTAACTTCTAGTGCATTCTTTGAAATTCCGTCCGGTATCGATTAATGCACATTTTCAAATCAAAACTGCTTTTTTTTTCAAAACCGACAATGACGATGAGTTGTGCAAATAAACCTATTAAGTAAAAATTACTTCGGATTATCTCAATAGAACATGTCATGAATGACCACTCCTTTGCTTGGAAATTTCTAGCAAGTCTTTGTTTACGATTTTCAGGAAACACATTAGGTAATTAAGAAGGAATGTTTTAATAGAATGTTTTCCTAGGTCCATATAACGTTTTAGGTACATGCAGCTTAGATACCTAATTAAATTATTCGTATATGAAATGAAGGTTAAAAAGTGAAAACTATTACCTACTTAGGTAATAGTTTTCACTTTTTAACCTTCATTAGCTTATTACCTAAGTATGTATGAGTAAAAAAATAATTATTTTTACCTTCTATGGAATATCATCCTAGTATACCTACATATACTTACCACCATACAAGTATGACATACTTAGTAGGTACCTACTTACTAACAAATCTGTCAATGATCTAAAAAATCAAATGTACCTGTGCCTTGATTCCATTTGTTTTACTTAAGGTGGTTCGATTTTCATACAAAAAACTATCGCTATTTATGAAGTCATTACAAACAAAGTATTACTAGGTACATAACATAAATATGTGCGCATCTATCTACTTTCGAATATTCGTTTGCACTAAATTAATAGAAAAACTTTGTTTCATACAGAAATCACGCTAAAATCAACGTTAATTTTTAATAAGTTTGAGTACCTACTGTAGGTACCTAGCCTGGGATCAAGGTAGGTACTAATCGTTTCAATCATACAAACGCTAAGTAAGTAGGTATGGTGCATAAATAACCTAAAACGTTACCAATCGACAGCCCCGCTAGCTGTAACTTTTTTAAACTTCACCTGCCCGTTCACCCACAAATATATCTTAACCCCGCGATTCGTAGTAACTAAGCGTAATCAGAGGTCTAGTTTCGTTAGTTGTGACGGGTGAGGTGAGGCGCATGAGCGCGTAGATAATAACAGCCCTGCCATATCTATTCTATACAGGAACTGGCTGGATAAGTAGGTATTTGGCGCGCCTAGCAACGCATAGCAACATTACAGAGGGGTTAAATGGTCAGGTGCGAATCGGGCGGAAGGACAAATCACCAGCTGTCAATAAAATTATTCTAATCTCAATTTTATATAATTTATATGAACGGTATGAACCTTAGACAATTTTTGGATACTTAATAAGCTTCTGTTATATCTACTTAAACACATTATATCGTAATCTTAGACATATTCTAAGTACTAGTGACTGTGAGTTTTAGAACTCACAAGTCTGTTTTTTTTTCAAAATTAGAAAAAAAATTAAACACTGAATCGGCAATTAAATCTACCTACTTAAGGACATAATTATCGAAGCTGCTCAGTGGTCAGTTGCTCACAAAATTTCACGAGAATCGATTGATAAATGCGATCTGTAAGACTGTACCACTGACTGTAGAAGTGTAGAGGAGAACAGCCGGACATCCGGATATACGAAAGTTTTTTTACCCAAGCTGAAACGAAGAACATAACAAAAGAGGATAATTGACTTTTCTAGAAATGGTCAAGCTCAACTAATCGTAATTTTATACTTACCGCTTTGTCTTTGATAAAAAGCACCACGCGTTCAGAAACTAGGTTATCCTAATTTTAGATACCTAGGCACATTGAAAATATCAAGATAGGTACCTACTTATGCCTTAGATAAACTAGTGACTCCAGAGGAATATTTAAGTTGTAATATTACTCAGATAAATCCTTTATTTTAATAATTTTATTCCTTAAAAATATGCCGGCCGGCAGTCGTGCATTTTGTTACTATACTAGTTTACACGTTTTGTAAGCCTTGTTTGACACGTGACGTTCTAACTCATTATCTTTGTCCATCCAAATATAAAAAAATATTATAGGTTTTCTTTAGAATAATAACAGGAAGTCTCTAGATTCTTCTACGATCATGCGTTTGTCTCTTTCCATCCCCTCAACCTAACTAAATAAATACCGTTACCGTGGGAATATTCGCGAAAGGTCTAGTTTCTTTTCTTATAAAACCGGGTCGGCTGTGTCGTAAAGTGACATCTAGTGGCGAATAGGAACATTACAGAAAAAAAATACTGAAATATAATATTTTTCGGTTCAACCTTGCCTTATATTCAGTACAGTTTATACCTTATAACTAAATGAGTTCATTTCTAGCAATTACATATGATAGGGATTCCGAAATAATGAAATAACATACCCATTTAAACAGGATTGATTTTTGCTGCCATCTACCGGCAAATTGCTACAATGCGTAGCGCGGCGTTATTGTCACTTTCTCGAACCTTCGCAAAAGTTCCGCTATTCCCTACTAGATGCTACTATTATAAAGAACGTTTGAGCATTTTCTCGAATGCATTTCCGATCCATATAAAGACGGCAGCCGCTGCGTTCTGCGTCATACGATTGCAAACCTTTGTTGCAAACAAGCAAAGTAAGCGAATCAGCGATTCACTGCGATTTCAAGCGGAATAACTACGTAATAAGCGATCAAACAATGGCGTTATTATTGTTCGACGACCACCGTCCCCGCCGTCTCCGGGACCAACTTTTCGGCCTCGATTTGTCTCCCAGCGATTTCCTAACAGACATTTTTGATCGCCCATCATTCCAGCGGCGTTCTCGTCCATGGCGAAGCCTGGCTTTGGCGTCGGACGTCGGCTCCACCATCAAAACCGACAAAGATAAATTCCAAGTGAACATGGACGTCCAGCATTTCGCACCAGAGGAAATATCGGTGAAAACTGCTGACGGCTGCGTTATTATCGAAGGAAAACACGAGGAGAGAAAGGATGAGCACGGTTACATCTCCAGGCAGTTCAAGCGGCGTTACACCTTGCCTGAGGACTGCAATCCTGACACCGTAGAATCCCGGCTGTCCTCTGATGGTGTCCTAACAGTCTTGGCTCCTCGAGCGTCGGAGAATAATGGGGAAAGAGCGGTCCCCATCACTCAAACTGGGCCTGTGAGACGGAAGAAGGAAGATGGGGTACTGGAGGAAAAACAAGAGAACGGTGCAGTTGAAGAAAAGTCGCCGCAGAAGAAGAGACGACGTTAGTCTAATTTAAGTTCCTAGCATTTGTCAAGACTGATTTCTTTAATAAATATTAAGTTCTAATCACGTCGTTTGTTTCAATTCATTTATCTAATTGGCTAGATACACACAATAGGTACTAAGCTGCGTTCTCCGCTAAATTGCTATTAGATTTTGCTATCTTAGCCTCTAGCCGCCCAAAGGCCTTTTAAAAGGCCTTCTTCCCTTCAATGGAATTTATACTATTTTAAATTAGAACAGAGTTGCATTTGTTTTGTATCGTTCGATTTTAAAACAAAACAAACTCTACTCTAATTACTATTGCTGTTAATTCAAATTTCATTGCCATGTTTTCTTGTATGGTGGGCCGCTAGAGGATATAGGTTCGACGTCAATAAAGACGATTTCTAAACAAATATTTATACAGAAAAAATACAGAAATAAAAATACGGATGTATGCCTTATGTCGTTACATTAGGGCACGCCGTCGTCGCGCCGCGCTTACGCCCCGCTTTGGCCCCGCCGACAAAGCCACAATGTGGCCACAATAGAAATAATCATAGGGAACATTACGCAAAACTCTTCGTAGGTGGCGACACTAGCAGCGTTGACATTGTATCTCGTTCCTACTTGCGGTATTGTCTATGCAAGCATCCTTCAATTCAATTCAATTTATTTTACATAAAAACATGGTGTACATAAGGTACCTTGTCACTCGTTTGACAATCAATTGTGCATGTGTGTGTGTGAATCCCTATACTGGTTTACTATTAGTGGTAGTGCTGCCTCTGGCGGCAGAACATTGCAGTAATGTTCCCTATTGACGCACTTTCATTTTCGATTCGATCCGACTCCGACTCATCCAACTCGCCTCGGCGCGCGGGAGCCAATAATGTACGGCTAAATAATGTACGGCCCGATAATACGCGTCCTTTTTTTGTGGACTCGAATTATTGGGTAGTACATTATCAGCCCGGACTATATCCGAATATGTTCAGGGTGATAATGCAGTGCCCAACAATGTACGGCCCGATAATACGCGTCCACTTTTTGTGGACTCGAATTATTGGGTCGCGCATTATCAGGGCGGACAAAAATGGCTTTCAATTATTGCCCCGGACCAACTTTGGTTGCTGCCTGTCAAAAGCGAACTCTGCCTTAGGTCGGTTAGGCTTAGGTTAGTGTGTATCCCTCAGACCGGAAATTGACATCCCGCGCAGCGGGGTGGCGTCGACCCGCTGGAGATTTTTAATGGACGCCAATTATTGGGCCGTACATTCATTAGGCCGTACAAATTTGGCTTCCAATTGACAACATTTCATTTTTCTGACTCCTTAATTTTGTTCAGGCATTTAATAGTATTTGAAAAGTTAGTAGACACGTATATTTTATTTTCATTTAATTTTAAGTTAAACCCCCTAAATTTGGTAGTTTTAAACTACCACGTTCGAAAAGGGCCTAAGTACGTTTATAGGATGAATAAAATTAGCACTGTGGTCTATTTGCCCCGTACCGAATTTGCTCAGGGTAGGCCCATTATCATGTACAATAACCGGCACCGCCTCGGCAAGCCTAGTGGACACCAGCCTTAAGGCGAGGCCAATTCACGATCTGACGAAAAGATTGATTTTTGAGCTTCCAGTGTGAAGAAATAATGAAGAATTCTACTACAGAAAAATTACTGTAGACTGAAAAAGAAACAAAGAAGTGTTATAATATCACCATAAAAATTAACCTAAATGTTCGAGATCTCGTAATGTTCAACGACAATCTATGTTTTTTTTTATTAAAATGATAGCTTTTTAGGGTTCCGTACCTAAAGGGTATTATTATTATTATTATTCTGGTAGTGGCTTTCGGGCTGTCAAAGCCCTTATATCACTGCGACCATCGCTGATCTATTGTGATCGCCACTTACTACAATTCTTGATCAAGTCCTGCAAACTCGAAGAATTGCAGAATTTTGTTGAACTCAAGAAATTTGATCTCCTCCGGGCACATGATGTGTTTGCCCAGGAAGGAGTTACGACTGCGCATGACGCAAGGGCAATCGGTTAGGATGTGTGTAGGCGTCTCCTCTGCTTCAAAGCAGAATCTGCACTGCCTTGTGTCACACAGTCCTATCGTTTGCATGTGCTTATTTAGGCGGCAGTGCCCAGTAAGCACTAAGCACCCTAACCAGCATGCGTAGACGGTTCCTACTTAGCGCCAAGGCGTCAGAAGACGCCTTTTTGCTAAAGGCTCTAATAAGTGCCTTGGAATGTTTCAGTCCTGGGTTAGCTCTCCAGGCTTGAATGGTCTTGTAGAAACAATAGGCTTTTAGAGTGAGCTTGGTTAGACTTTTAGGGATACCACAGAACGGCTCTGGTCCGCAGTGTGTTCCCTTCGCCCCCGCTCGTGCAAGCTCATCAGCCTTTTCATTTCCCTCGATGCCTGCATGCCCTGGGACCCAACGTAAAATTACCTTGTTTTTGGCACCCAGGTCATTCAATAGTTCCCGGCAGTTCTCGACCAGCCTCGACGTTGTGACGTTAGAGGTAAGAGCCAAGAGAGCCGCCTGGCTATCCGAGTGGATATAAATAGTATGATTAAGGAAGGCGCTTTGCAGATTCGTTGTCGCACATTCTAGAATGGCGTATACCTCTGCCTGGAATATAGAAGTGTGCTTACCCAGGTTCAGACTGATCGCTGCCCTGGGTGCCTCTCCATATATTCCGCATCCTACCTCCGATCCGGATTTGGAGCCATCAGTGTACCACTTCAGGCTACCTGGTTTCCAATCTATGAGGCTGTTCAGCCAGTCCTCTCTCCTTAGGAGTTCCACAGAGTAGTTTATCTGCGTGCAAAGTTTTGGGGGCATTGTGTCAAGTGGCATCCCTAAAACAGGTATATCGTATACTGAGTCCTTGAGTGTTCTCAAGGCTGTGGATAGCCAGTCGCCTTTCCTTACGGACGCTAACCTAAAGGGTAAAACGGGACCCTACTACAAAGACTCCGCTGTCCATCTGTCTGTCTGTCTGTCTGTCTATATCCGTCTGTCACCAGGCTGTATCTCATGAACCGTGATAGTTAGACAGTTAAAATTTTCACAGAATGATATATTTCTGTTGCCGCTCCAACTCGCACTTGGCCGGTTTTTTATTATTCTAGTGTTACCTATAACCGGACAGATTATTAATAAATTATCATGAAATATTTAATTCATATAATAACCAAAGTTGAATCTTGATGATACTGGAGTTTGAGGTATTTATGAGGTATTTAGAACGAGACGACGTGCTTATCCTGTCACTTATCGCGTGATAAGGCCATCCATGCTACGGGGCCAGGAAACATATACGGCACTGTTTACATCCTTTTGTTTAAACACGACAGATTAATTTCCTTATGCTTTGAAGCAAATAGTAATTAGCATATAATTATAATCCGGTCACTTTGGCTCTCCTTTGGCGAGGCCTATGTCCAGCAGTGGACGTCTTTCGGTTATCTATGGGCTGATATGATGATATAATTTCATGACCTGGGGGGCTAGCATGCTAATTTTTACGTCGGATTATGTGGTCACACAACTGTCAGTTCCCATACGTTTTTGACGTTTGTGTTACTATAAAACCGTGGATAAAATTAGCATGCTAGCTACACTGTCAGTCGTCCCAAATATCGCTGGAAGGATATGGTGGAAAGCGGATCTATATTAACATGAGGATCAGTAATCAGTTGTCATTATATTCAGATGCATAAAAACCAAGAGGTATCATCTTGTATGAAATTATGATATTCGTTTTTATGCTAAGTACTTAATATCAAAGATTAGGTAGTAAACGTTATAGCAAAAGTTGTCATGACATGATACTTATGATATATGAGTTTTATTTTTATATTATTTGAGCATATTAATGCTTATATAGTTGGTCACAAAAACTATGATAATGGTTATTATGGTAATCGTTTATTATGTAACTTGTAACTTAATTATGTTAAGTAGGTACATGAAATTATACAAAAAAAAAATTGTCGAGGAAGGCCGATCCGAAGACAAACTTGACTTGGCATCATAATAGTGAATAAGGAATATAAAATACATAGACATCTCTTTCTGACACATTAGTACGTCGTAAGAAAGTTAAAGAGAGATAAATGATGTCTTTGCTACCTATTTTACCTGAGCTTCGGGGAATGCGTTGGTTAGGTATTGTTCTGTCACTTTAAGAGCAAAATAAACTTTAACTTCTTTTATTACACAGTAGCTCCCGTATTAGGAAGTAATATCTAAACATGTTCTTTTACACTGTTATCCTTTTTCTATTCAAGTTTATTTGCTTTCTAACCATACTGTTCGTCATCTTCGTACTGGCTTTGAAATTATGGCTGGAACCTATCAAAGGAGTGTGCAAGTGTAAGTCGAAGCTGCACGGGAAAATCGCCCTTGTGACCGGAGGAAATTCTGGCATTGGACTCGAGACGGCCAGGGATCTGGCCAGAAGAGGCGCAAGAGTCATTATCGCTAGCAGAGACGACAAGAAATCAGAAGCTGCTGTTGCCGATATTGTAACTACCACAGGAAACACCAATGTCGAATATAGACACCTGGATCTTTCAAAATTTAGCAGCATTAGAAAGTTTTGCGAGGACTTCAATACTGTCGAAAGATTAGATATTTTGGTCAACAACGCTGGATGTATTGGAGTCAAAAGGAGCGTAACTGAAGACGGTATTGATTTGGTGATGCAAGTCAATTATCTAGGTCCATTTCTGCTCACTAACCTACTGCTTAAGAAACTGATAGAATCAAAACCGAGCCGCATAATCATCGTTTCGTCTTACGGTTCGCATTTAGCCAAATTCAACTATGAAGACTTAGCTGGGTTAAAAACAGAAGGTTATAATACATGCTACTACAATACGAAACTCTGTAACGTCCTGTGGGCGAAGGCGTTAGCCAAAAAGCTGCCGAAAGGAATCACCGCGAATTCCCTTCATCCAGGAGTAGTAAAGACGGAGATCTTCAACAACATGTCGGCGGCACCAAGGAAGATTGTATTGGCGGTGATTCAGGCTGTTTTCAAGACGCCTAAGGAAGGTGCTCAGACATCGATTCATCTGTGTGTGGCTCCAGAATTAGAGCATATTAGCGGAGAATACTACTCCGATTGTAAAGCTAGTTCAGTTGCCAAAGAAGCGAGGGACGATGAACTTATTGAGAAGGTTTGGAGAGAGAGCATGCGGTTAACTGGTAGTTAAAACCGTCTGTTTCTATCTAGGTAGATAGATCATCATCATCATATCACATCAGCCGAAAGATGTCCACTGCTGGACATAGGCCTCTCCCAAAGAGTGTCAAAGTGATCGGTCCTGTGCCACCCGCATCCAGCGGACTCCCGCGACCTTTACCAGGTCATCAGCCCAACTTGTGATATATACTTACACCATTATTTTATTTTACAACGTACATGAATATTCTCACAGCTAAATAGGTATTACAAAAGAAAAAGGAATAGTTGTTGTTTTATTTACAAGTAATAGAATTTAAATTTAAAATTTTGCGTGTGTTCCTAGATGGAGGGTAAGCTCCTATTCCTGTGATAACTGTGGAGCATTACGGATTATTACGAAGTTGGGTTACAGGAATTAAAAACCAAAATAATTCCCACTGTTTATTCAATACTTCAAGCAACCAATCAGAAAGCACGCACCTAGTACAACCGCCTTCATCCCAGCGCTTAAACTCACCGGGAAACTGACGCCAAAGTTCTCATGGGGGACCTCTTTCCACCCCTGCATCACCTCCCCTACTATCTCCCCCTTTACCAGCACACTATAGACCTCATCAGTTCCCTTGACTATAATTATCACAACAGTACCCTCGCTGTTCTTCAGTTCGTACTTGTCGAACACACATAAATGTTTCACAGAACCGACGAAGTTGTTTGGAGGCGCCCAAATGTAAATTTTATTAAAGAAACAGTTGCCATATTCCGTTATTTGTATCACTTCGTTGCCGTATACATTGTAAAGCTTGATTTGGAGCTCTTTCGATTTGTTTTTCTGTGCCGCAATGAAGACTTTTTCGCCTAAGTTGTTGTAGATCGTGTAGCCGACATCGCAGTCGCCTGTTAGGTCGTGTCGCTTATCTAGTTTTTTAGCTACGATCAGCTGGTTTAGGCCATAAATGTAGGCAAGACCGGGAAATTCAACATTGTCTTTTGGGCATGACATCCAGTTTTCTGACGATTTCTCGCCCGGGTTGTTAAAACGTATCATTTATTTGGTTTGCGGCATTTTGTAGGTTGCTTGGTACCTAGTATTAGGTATGTTATTATTATTATAAATTCATTGTAGGTGGTGGTTTGCCTGTTTTGATGTAATTGACAGTTTGACTACAGAGGAGTCTTGTCAATGATTGATTGACGGATTATGACATTCTTGATTGACTTGTGAGGTGAAGTAGGTGGGGTTTGGTGGGGTAAAAGAGTTTGAGTAGGTTGATGCATGGTTGATGTTGATAAAAATAGGTAATAAAATAAGTTTCTATCAAATTTAATGAAAGTGTTCATGAATGGGTACCTATTTATCAGTGGCGGAGCGACCATACAAGCCGATTCCTACCGGCTTGCCTAAAATTTATTACCAAACTCGTAAATCATCAAAAAACAGCCCTATTTGCTCCGGATTGTCCGGTGAAAGTTCTCACGCGCCACCACGGTACAATTACCTAAATAAAACCAACGTAATACTTTAAAAAACAAAAATTCAGTTAATAGGGAACATTACTGCAATGTTCTGCCGCCAGAGGCAGCACTACCACTAATAGTAAACCAGTATAGAAATATAGGGATTCACACACATATGCACAATTGATTGTCAAATGAGTGACAAGGATGCTTGCATAGACAATACCGCAAGTGGGAACGAGATACAATGTCAACGCTGCTAGTATCGCCACCTACGAAGAGTTTTGCGTAATGTTCCCTATTGCCAAACTATTGCATATTTTCCTTACTATTAAAATACCTACTCAATGGACATTTTGTCCTCTTTAACTTCTCCACAACACTACATTTACCACAGCGCCATCTGTGAGTTATTACCTGAACTATTTTGTACTTAACTTGAGCAAGTGTAGTCGCCTTGTTTTCGCCGCGCCCTTATCGATGTAGTTACTCAACTTTAGAGTAGATGGCGCCTTTTTCAAACATGTGATTTTACGTCATTAGGGCACCCTCCGGTCACGTGGTGTTATGCCCATAACACCAGACTGCTGAGTTTGAGCAAAATAGCAAATGTCTCAGTCTCAGTCACATAAGCAAAGAGTGTTAAGTTGTTAACCTACTCAAATATTTGATAAATGTGCAAAAAGAAAGAAAGAAAGAAAGAAAGTTTTAAAACACTAGGCATACTGACTTTAACAAGCCTGTACATCTTTGAAGTGTCAGTCTTTGTTAAATCAAATCCGGTTCTATTTCCAATAGAAAGCTCCTGCGCAAGCGGAAGATCGATTCGGCATAAATATAAAATAAATGTGGCCCCTGGCAAAACTGCATTACTAAGAAAAAGTATATTGGGAATGGCAACTAAAATTTATAACTTTTTACCAGATGCTCTTAAATGTCAAGATCTTCACATATTTAAGAAGGACCTGAAAAACAAACTGGTCGAAAGAGCTTATTACACGCTAGATGAATTCTTTAATGACCAAATCTAATTGCATGTTTATATAATTTCAATTTATTGTCATGTTTAAAATAGAATTCTCTTGACATTGTGAACTGTAATTATTATTATATATTGATTTTTTTATTTTCTAAATCTGTAATCGTGACATTCCTTATTTTTATTTTTGTTCTTAATTATGTATGACATCTACTTACTATTGATTTTGTATAAAGCAGTTACGCTGCTAATTTATATGTTTAAATCTGTTTGACATATATAGGTATTTAATATAAGAACACATGTGCCATTTATTATTGTAATTGTTTTCCTGTTTTTTTTTTTTGTACGCCGCAAGGTAGAACATAGAGGACACTCAACCTAATTTAAGATCTACAATGTATGTACCTATGTTTCACAAAATAAATTACTTACTTACTTACTTACTTACTTAAAGAAAACATTTATTCGTGGACAAAACAATGGGTTTAAAAAACAAAACACAGAACGTAAAAAAAAAAAAAAACAGGGTCCACGAAAAGGCCCCGACTCAGCATGGTGCTAACCTAGAAGGCCAGCGCTGGTCTTCCGTCGGAGCCTAGAAAGAAAAAGGAACAACTAATTAAGCTTGTACATAAAAAACCGGCCGAGTACGTGTCGGACCACGCACAACGAAGGTTTCCGATTTCCGTGCCGTAAGGTCGTATCGTCACAGAAATCTTAAAACTTGCATCTTTTTCTATAGGGAAGACCGTCTTTCAGCAATAGGTAACTCGAAAACCTTTGAACCGATCTTGTTCAAAGTAATTTTTAGTGAAAGAACTTAAGAAGTACCCACTTACTATGTCCATGTCATAAAAAAAATTGTGACTTTCAGGGCGATTATCTCAGACTATAATATTCACTTGGGTAATCAAAAAAACTGCTGAGAATCCTTATATTTAATTTTGTATAAAGCAAAAATTTATAAATTTATCCGGCTTGGAGCCCAAACTTTTCAATTTTTCCTTTAATTTGAAAATAAACCGTATATTTATTTTGAACGGCCTCACACATGGACAACACATGGACTTACAATGATACTTTTTTTGACTTGCAGTTACATTGTGCGGAGTGCACTGCACATCAAAAATATATAGGTACTTATTTAGCTATTTCATTACTGGCTCTGTCGGTGCGTGCGAATATGATAGCGCGGAGATTTGCTGGGTGCTCCAGGGAGGTAAAGGTTACCCTGTTTAGAGCCTTTTGCACATCCCTATATACCTGTAGCCTCTGGGTGCAGTATTCGCAACGGACCCAGTACTATAAGGCGTTCCGGGTGATAGTGGGACTGCCTCGTTTCTGTAGCGCATCAGGGATGTTTGCGGATGCGCGGGTTGATTGTTTTTATGCTAGTACCTATGCGCAGCCGCGCCGCATCCCTGGTGCGCCGGGTGCGGAGCAGTACCAATACCATTCTGAAAATGATTGCGGATAAGCCTGACTGTGCCATTACGCTACACTGCGCGGGGCTGCATTCTCCCACTAGTCTTATTGAGTGGTAAATATCACTAATTTGTAGTTTGTATTTAGTTTAGTTTTATTTATATATGTGTCATGTAGTTACACGAAATAAATGATTGAAATTGAAAAATTACAGAACTATGTAGCGGCTAACAAAATACACCTAAAATATAAGTAGGGCAAACATTGGCTAATCTGTGATATGAAGTTATTCGGTGATAGCTATTTTAAGGTCTAATAGCGGAGTTACTCGATATCTTTACGGGTTGTAATAATTTCCAGTAGGTGGCGGCACTGTCATTCAACTTACTTACGTGCAGCAAGTATCCGAACGCATTCGTCAAAATTAAGAAAAAAATTACTCAAAAAATCTAACTATCACCGATTAGCCAAGGTTTGCCCTACCTATCCTCCAAATTTTATTCAAATACCTACACCTTATAGTTTTCGAGTAACATGCCTGTGATATACGGATAGACACACACTACAGGACGGATAGCATGTTCACACCGTTCGATAGAATGAGACGACGCGCTTATGCTATCACTTATCGCGTGATAACGCCATCCATGCTACGGGGCCTGGAGAGGCGGAAATCTCAAAACTATAAGGGTTCCGTTTTTGCCATTTTGGCTACGAAACCCTAAAAAGAAACGTATTTACAATCAAACAGGAAAAATAATGTATTTAACGTTATATTTCTTAAAATCACGATTTAATTCTGCAATGAAGGTCAAAACAAGAGCGTCACAGAAAATTACAGGAAAACACTGACAAACTAACCAACCAAGAAAAAACTAAACACTTTCAAAGCGTATGACGAGTATACTCGTCAAGCTACATTAGATTGTAGGCCACTAAAACCGTTCTTATCGTGCTTATTAAGTACGACAAGAACAGTTTCAGTTTAAGAGTCCCCAGTAAGCTTCTTACTAGTCAGAGTATTCCCACTAGTTCTATTATCTCGTCGGGTGACAAGCAAAAGTCACTACCATAACTGTCACTACTCTTCAAAACCTCGTATCTCGGTACGTAGTCGATATCGAGATACGACTTTTAATTTAAGTAGGTATTTGTTACTTAGTGAGTTTTGCTTGTCACCCGACGATCTGTTCTATTAATGGAACACGATTAAAATATAACAGAGACAAGTGGAAATAGACAGTGTAAAGATGGGACGAAAACATCCGACTAGTTCTATTAATAGAACAGATAAAGCTCGACACAAGTCAATCTATACCCACCAGTTCTATTATCTGTTCAATATTAATGGAACACGATTAAATATAACAGAGACAAGTGGAAATAGACAGTGTAAAGATGGGACGAAAACATCCGACTAGTTCTATAAATAGAACAGATAAAGCTCGACACACGTCAGTCTATACCCACCAGTTCTATTATCTGTTCAATATTAATGGAACACGATTAAAATATAACAGAGACAAGTGGAAATAGACAGTGTAAAGATGGGACGAAAACATCCGACTAGTTCTATAAATAGAACAGATAAAGCTCGTCACAAGTCGAGTCTATACCCACCAGTTCTATTATCTGTTCAATATTAATGGAACACGATTAAAATATAACAGAGACAAGTGGAAATAGACAGTGTAAAAATGGGACGAAAACATCCGACTAGTTCTATAAATAGAACAGATAAAGCTCGACACAAGTCAGTCCATTCCCACTAGTTCTATTATCTGTTCAATATTAATGGAACACGATTAAAATATAACAGAGACAAGTGGAAATAGACAGTGTAAAGATGGGACGAAAACATCCGACTAGTTCTATAAATAGAACAGATAAAGCTCGACACAAGTCAGTCTATACCCACCAGTTCTTTTATCTGTTCAATATTAATGGAACACGATTAAAATATAACAGAGACAAGTGGAAATAGACAGTGTAAAAATGGGACGAAAACATCCGACTAGTTCTATAAATAGAACAGATAAAGCTCGACACAAGTCAGTCCATTCCCACTAGTTCTATTATCTGTTCAATATTAATGGAACACGATTAAAATAGAACAGAGACAAGTGGAAATACACAGTGTAAAGATGGGATGAAAAAATCCAACTAGTTCCATTAATAGAACTAGTGGGAATAAATCCATCAGTCGGCTCCCCATACAAACGTAGTTTGGCTCTCATTATAAAACAGGCCTGCTGGAATAACATCCCCTAGTGTATTGGTACCTACAAAGTTTCATGTTATTCCAGCATGCCGTCTTAAATTGAGAACCATGCATGGAGAGTTGTGCTTCCTGGGGGCTCTTAAACGTACAAGTACTGGAAACACGCAGCTTCATCAAAAACCGGAAACATCTACACAGAACTAGTGACAAAAATATGAAATCGGTGAGAAACGGCTGGTAACCCTGCTACGTGAGAGGTGACGTGTTTATGTGTCGTAGTACATGTAGTCGACGAGAAGAGTAGTCGCCAGGAGAAGGGCTTTCTCCTCCACCGCCAGGTCCCTTTGGAAAGCCAGGCCGAATCTGCTGACAAAAAGGCCATTACACACATAGCAATTATCACATCAACTTGCTGTAGTTGGAATGAGGTCGTTGTTGTTCTACGTCCGTAACAATAACCCTAGAAGTCCTACACGTGACCTCCGGATGGTGCTAAAAGAACAACAAACTCGGCAGCTGCACTGTTCCTTCTGAACCTCGCAGCGCACACTGGAACTATATCAGCGACATCGATACGAATACATATATGTACCAGTGTGTAACCGCCATACGATAAATAAATAAGTTGGAATGAGACAGCAGTACGTACCTCTCTTTCTAATTATAGCAAGCTGGTGTGACAATAATGTCTAAACTACAAACGGCAGCAGTCGACGACCGCTTTAGCCTAGTTGGTAGTGACCCTGCCTACGAAGCAAGAGGTCCTGGGTTCGAATCCCGGTAAGGGCATTTATTTGTGTGATGAGCACGAATATTTGTTCCTGAGTCATGGATGTTTTCTATGTATTTAAGTATTTATTTCTCTATAAGTATCTATATTGTCGTCTAACTAGTACCCATAGTACAAGCTTTGCTTATAATATAATAATAATATAATAATTTATTGATAAAACATAATGTACATCAGTGTTTACTATAGACTAGGATCTTAATATTAGAGGCAAATAACACGTGCCTGAACTAGGATACCCTGTGTTTCAGGCAAAAAAGAACTAACAATTGAATATGTTATTCACATGCAAAATATTATTCTTATTTACTAGGTAGTACAAAATAATTAGTAAGTTAATAACCTATATATAAAAAAGGTATAAAAAGATAGAACAAAATTATTTTAAAACGATAAATAACTTCTCAGTATCGTCATAGGACATATTATGTAGGGCTTCTCGTAGCGTTGATTTACATTTCATGTAGTTTAGGGGATATAAATCTAGCCGTGCATTAAGTCTTTTGTAAAGAAGTGGACCTAGGAAAAGAAAAAATCTAGAAGAGAAAGCGTGTCGTGTTTGAGTATAATTAGGACAAACAAAATCTTTACGCCTTTTACTGGCATGATCAGTGTTGTAAGGGGTTTCAGCGTGCTGTTTTAAAACTGTGTGCAATATAAATAATTGTCGGACTGTTAAAACTTCACATGATTTATAAAGCAGGCTAGTGGGGAATTGATAGGGGCGGAAAGTAGAAACCTTAAGAATTGCTCTCTGGGCCCTTTCTAGGTTTAGTAATGTGGTTTTAGCCAAGCCACCCCATGAAGAGATGCAGTAAGTTAATACAGATTGACATAACGCAAAGTAAACTTGTTTGATTATGTGCGAGTCTCCGATCGTACGTATTTTTTTGAAAATAAATATTAACTTACTAACTCTAGTGCACAACGCTTCCACATGAAGTCGAAAAGAGAGAGAGTCATCAATTATGATTCCTAAATACTTTATTTTGTTTGTGGTAGCTATGCCCGGACATGCACACTGGTTATTTGTGGGATGTTTACAATTTTATTGTGAGCATAGATTTTAAGGTTAGTCGGAGCTAGTTTCGATTTGCGCATGGAAAACTTTATAACATTTGTTTTCTCCGAGTTCAGGGTTAGTAGGTGATGTAGAAGCCAGTTACTTACGATATTAAAGCCTCGCTGTGCATATTCATAGACTTGCTCTACTGAGTTTGCAGAAAAAAGTAGGACAGTGTCGTCAGCGTATGAAATGATTTTACCACAGTCGATTTTAAGATTACAAAGGTCATTTATATAAATTAAAAACAGCGTAGGACCTAAAATACTTCCCTGTGGGACCCCAAAAGAGGCATTATGTAGGTCAGAACTCATAAAATTGTCGATTTTTGTGCGTTGCGTGCGGCCGTCTAAATAGTCTGCAAATAATTTGAGCTGCGTACCTCTGATTCCTAATGATTCAAGCTTGTGAAGCAGGATGGGAACGGAGACGGTATCGAAAGCTTTAGCAAGGTCAAGGAAGATTCCCAAAGTCTGATTACCCTTGTCTAGTTCTTGCACTAAAAAGTCAGTCAGTTCGTGTACGGCGTCGGCAGTTGATAGTTTCGACCTAAATCCAAACTGACTTTTAGACAAGATAGCTTGGCTCTCTAAATATTGGACAAGCCTATTATTGATGATTTTTTCTAATATTTTTGACGTCGAAGGTAGTATGGAGATTGGTCTATAATTTGACACCTGGTCTTTACTACCAGATTTGTATACAGGAACCACAATAGCTTTTTTCAGACATATCGGAAATATTCCTTCAGAAAGGCACTTTTGGAAAATGAAGGTGAGGGGAGGAACCAGGATGTGTCTGAATTGTTTGAGTATTTTATTAGATATACCATCCCAACCTTTAGCCGAGTCATTTTTTAAGCCCATAATTATTTGGTCCACCTCTCGTTCATCAGTATTTAACAGCACAAATGACTTCAATGTATTGTTGTGGTTTGAAACATGGTTAACTAATTTTTTTCCTATGTTAACAAAAAAATCATTTGCGCAATTAGCAGATGCTAAAGGTGAAGAGCAGACTTGTGACAAACCGGAACATGATTCTCGTTGTTTTGCTGTGTATGTAACGTTTTTAATACACTTCCAGACTAGTTTACTGTTTGTTCCGGCCAATTCGAGTTGTTTTTTGTCGTAGTTAGATTTAACTTTTTTCAGCAAGTCATTACAAAAATTACGATATCTTTTGTAAGAAAGTTGTAGAACTAAATTGTCCGGATTTGATTTAGCTTTAAGATGCAGTTTGTCTCTGTGTTTCATGCAACGGAACTTAGTTTGGGACTAGGTTGATTTGTGTATGATTGTCTGCAAATATTTATTAATTTTATTTATTTTACATAGTTTTATCCTGCTCTAACTCTTTACTAGTCCAGAATGTGTAACTGAAACAGCGCGTGCCACAAGTACTTATTCTACAAGAAACTGACTAAATAGTGTAATCTTGTTCCAAGTTGCAACACATCACTTGTCTAATAGTATGGGTGACCTGGTAAAGGTCGCGGGAGTCCGCTGGATGCGGGTGTGGCGCAGGACCTGCCATTGTGGCACTCTTTGGGGGAGGCCTATGTCCAGCAGTGGACGTCTTTCGGTTGATATGATGATGATGATGATGATGATATGCAAAGTAGAAGATTTAATAGAATTCAAAAAAAGCCTGTTTACCCTTTTAGTAAAAAAAGCCTATTATTCACTGAATGAATATTTTACAGATTGTGAACTATAATAATATAATACTTACTCTAAATTAGATGCATGCTGCTCCATCTTCTCATAAGTATTTGTATGCCATATGGCAAAACATAGTGGTACATAATTTTAAGTTCTTTGACCATCCATATACCTATGTTTACAAATAAATGATTTTGAATTTTGAATTTTTGAATTTTGATGATGATGATGATGGGTGAGCAGTGAGCGGAACAGTGTATGAATGACCTCTTTATGCCAAGTCGAACTACCAGCGTCTAGACTTAAATAGTGTGGTTCTCCTCACTTGTCCAGTATGGGTGAGCGGAACAGTGCATGCGCGAGTCCGCGCCATCGCTTCCAAGTGCTGCCGACGGGTGCGCCGCCCGGCCGACTGATCTCGAAATGCAAGTCTCGGTATATGCCCAAGGTATTGGCTGGACCTGTGCAGAATGCATTTTACACACAATCTCTAGTTTCATAGATTCTTCGCCAACAAACTGTTATGCAGTTTGGCGAAGACTTAAGCCGCGACGGCTGCGCACTGTTTTCGTGGTTTTTAAACGTCAAACATGTTTTGCCAATCAAAACAATACCCTATTTGTTTGCCGAACCTGACGGAAAACATGTTAGATGTTTAAAAACATGGAAAATATTGGTTTGTTTGTTGAGTAAGAAATAAATAAATAAAAAAAGACGAGAAGGGACGGGTAGTATTCCCCACGCGGGCCCAGTGCCGGTTAGGGACTTCGCATGACACCTTTGAATTTCTTCACAGATGTAGGTATGCAGGTTTTCAATAAAGTTCACTCTGAATACCATGCGAAATAATTCAAATAGCAAATCGTGTATTTGGCTCATTTCATTTCATTTCATTTATTCACAATAATACAATGCAAGCTTACAGTTAACGCCAAATCGCTTACACGCTAAAATAAACAAAAAAGATAAACATGCACAAGTAAAAATTTCAACAATCATAATTATAATGTCATTCCATTAATTAAGTGCCAATTCAAAAATATCCTAGCAATGTGGCACAAGTATGTCAAACGATCAGCGAACATGTCAGCGTCTTCGTGCTGAGTGAGCATTAGATGCAGCCATATCAAAGCACCAAAGAGTATAGTAAGTATAAGGAGAAGAGTGGCAACTCTGACTTTTAAATAGCATGTATGGAAGGTGCTGCTGCCGGTGTCAAGGAAAAGAACTAACGGTTTACTCGTATAGCTAGCTATAGATAGATATGTAGAATTATATATAGATACCTGTGTGTATATCTAATGTATAGGCGCATATTACGTAAAGTCGCCGTCAATGGACTTAGCTAACTATGCAAACAAACAATGTAGTATGGCGGTTTGTTTACATAGTTAGCAAAGTCCATTGACGGCGACTTTACGGCTATTTTTAGAACTGAATGTATTAAAAGTTTTGTTCTGGAATATTTTATGAAAAAAAGGATTAATAAAATTTATAAGAAGACTGTAAATTTGATGAATACACCTAGTTCAATAATAGCCGAACAATTTGAAAGCCGCAGCAGACAATATCTTATTAAAAAAAAATTTTCTTGAATATTATTATTTTACGCTAAAAGTGAATAAGGCCTGAATCACACGGACGCGGCCTGCGGTGGCGGTCAATGGTAAACTTAACAGCTATCGGAAAAAATACTATTAACCGCCACCGCAGGCCGCGCCAGTCTGTTGTCTGAATCTCACTGGCTTGGCCAGCGGTGGCGGTCCATAGTAAACTTGACAGCTAATGACAAGTTTACTATTGATCGCCGCGGCCAGGCCTCGCCAGTCTGTGAGAGGCCTAACGCCGCGAGTACTCTACGTGATAATCAGGGCATTAACTATAGGAATACAAATAAAATACTTACGCATTTATTTTTTAATTGATTTATGTTTATCATAATATGTGCTGTCTGTTTTATCTTATCTTCTCCTTTATACGTAATCTTACCGTCTAAAATTCTGTTAACAGATCTACACCAACTGTAAATAATTATGTTGATCGAAGTATCAACAAAACATTCTTTGACTTTTTCTTTATGTATCACACAGTCTATGAAAGAAAAGTCAATAAATAACTCTGCGAAAGCAACAATTCGTTCTTTTAATTTTGGTTTGTAGCATTCGCTGTTCAGAAAGGCAATTGTCGTATTTTGTAGGTCTTGGAAGCAAGCTACAAGGCATTCAGCGGGATAACATAGCCATTCTTTGCCTTTTTCGTATTCTTTTGCTTTTATGTACCGATATTTTTTATTATTTGTATTTCTCTCGCTCGGATTGCCGTCACCCGAATTTTGTTGATTTGAATTGACTTGTAGCTTGCTCTTACATACTTCACATCCTTTTATTACTTTTTGCAGACACTTCGTCAAGGCCCACCCACATACATAAATTCTTTGATCAGCCCCGGAATCGTCAGTACTTACATTATTGTCTATGACATCCAAAGGCTGATCAATGACTATATTGTGGGATTGTGAGGGAGCTGTATCATTTATTTTGTTTTGTACTAAAAACGATACTGACTGCAAACATTTATTTTCATCTTCTTCACAATTGGAATTTACTGAATGATTGCTGCTTAAATTATTTAACAGTAAAGTTTTAAATGCCCCCTCAAATCCCACGCAATTTGGTGCCACATATCGTGCACCCAAACTACGGATGCTGCCGAAAAAGTTTTCTAGGGGGTCTTGATTAATATTTCTTGTCAGCATTGAATCGAGACCATATCTTGTCGATAACAATTTCCACAATGATTTGAAGCCTTCTACAGTCTTAATAAAATTATTTACAGTTGGTATAGACTTTGCAAATGTAGTCCCATCACTTTTCTTCGCCATAAACTGTATTGATTTCAGTAATTCTAACGATTTTTGCCAAATCACATGGTGAGGAGAATTTCTTTTTACCGCTGCTCTATATTTTTTACCACACGGCGCAGAAAAGCTGGATGCATTAAGGGAATCAAATAGATTGTCTATTAAAAGAACAAAAGGTATAATATTTTTGCGTTCAGAGGGAACTTCGCCTCTTGCTACTAAATTATCGGCAGCCACAGCCATGCTATGGCTAAATATTTGTGCCGCAATTTTAACTTTCATTTTTTTATTTTTTCTGGGTCGACATGTTCCCTCGTCAGTTTCGGTAGCAGTCTCAATTCACCATGTGATTTGTCAGCTTCAAATATGCGCTGAAAGTATTCCCATTTGATTGTTTTCAATTGTTTTTCATTTTTATACTCCATATCTTTATTTAGTAAATTGTTTCTCATACCCTTTAATAAATGAGGTACATCAAATAAAGGAATTATTTCTTTGCCTTCAATAATCATAATGTTATTTTTCCACTCCTTTCCTGACCTTAAATATTTTTCTTTTGCTTCTGAAACCAAACTGTTGATGCAGCTTGCATTTGGCGAACCTTGGTCACACACTGTGGCCACGATATTAAGACCGGTAGCCTGTACATTTTTGACAACATCTTTCAATATTTCTTTTAAGTTATTTGTCTGTAAATTTTGAACAAAATAGTAGGCTACCGGTTGTTTGAAATTTTTTTTGATCCCTTTCACCATAAATACTAAAGCGTGATTTGAAATTTTTTCGGATTTTGATGTACCGAAATTTTCAAAGCCAACCAGATCATCTGTATACGGGTTATAATGAATTTGTGGTGTAATTGACATTTCATCAAATAACAACGTACACAGACGATCTTGTGGTAACATTTTCGATACGGTGACCTTTAGCTCTTCGAAAATTAATGGGTTAATACCTGGATGTATTTAAATTTTTGATAGCAATGCTTTGAGTACCTTTTTTGACGGTAAGGTGAAATGTTTACACATCAAATTGTATGCTTTGGGGCTTTTCTTGTACAATGACAGTGACAAAATCTTTTCTTCGAGGGTAAATCTATGTCCCTTCTTCATCTTTTTCCCTTCAATACACTGCATCCGGGTGAACAGTCTTGCCTCTTCGGACATATTTTCCGTTAACTTTTCATAGTTCTTCTGAACGGAAACCTTCTCTAGTTGTCGGAGACGCAACTTATAACTCTTCACTTTTAAGCGCAATCTTCTGATTTCATTTTGGCTCTTGCGTAGCTTTCTTGCGCATGCCGTTTTCGATTTTTTCATCATAAAGTCGAAAGTCTTGTCTGAAAGCACCAAAAAATATGATTAGAAAAAAATATCTCTAAAAACTAACTAGGTAGCTAATAATTTACTTTGAAAACAAAGTTTTAACCGACTTCAAATCAGTAGCCAAATTGCTTCAAGTTTGCCTATAAAATTTAAAGAGTTCCCTCGATTTCTCCAGGATCCCATCATCAGAACTGGATTTTGGTGACAATGGGACCAATCTGGAAGTATATGCTTTCAAACAAATAATTTTCTTTCAAATCGGTTCATAAATTACCGAGTTACAGCGTAACAAACACACAAAAAAAAATACAGACGAATTGAGAACCTCCTTTTTTGAAGTCAGTTAAAAATATAGGAACTTTCTTTTTGTTGGTTAATTTGTTATCAATGCATAAAAAACCGGTTTGTTGTTAGTGGCAACAGAAATACATCATCTGTGAAAATTTCAACTGTCTAACTATCACGGTTCATGAGATACAGCCTGGTGACAGACGGACAGACAGCGGAGTCTTAGTAATAGGGTCCCGTTCTACCCTTTGGGGACGGAACCCTAAAAATAATGAATGCAGCTGGAAATAATATGTTATTTTACCAACCGCAAATACCAATAATGCTATAGTTATCCAGTGCATTGTACACCTAACACTAACAACATGCAAAATTTCATTAATCGGCGAGTCAGTGAGTGAGGTGGGTAAGTCAGTGACAAAATTTAGGAACTTGAAATAATAGGCTGAGATACGTTGAAGACGTACCTATAAAAAAAAAAATAAAAAAAAAATAGTCAATACAAAATTTTGAAATCTGCTATCTTCATCCGTGTGGAGTGTAGAATGTGAATTATCTCTGAATTACTATATTAGGTGAAGTCATCCTTGACGACATTATGTTGTGAAGGAATGACTTTTCAATATTCTCACCTGCATCGAATTTCGTATGAGGTTTTCGTGCTTGAGCTTTTTCAATTGCAGTCGTTACTGGACAAGTCATGGCCGTAGATGCTGACGGTATTGGGATTTCAGCTATAGGTTCAACTGATGGGCCAGGAAAGTTTGTAATGTCCATCATTGGTGCTCTTGGGAAACTTTCCCGAATGCGACAGGAATAACCATGGTCCACTTCCACAAAAGTAGTGCAGGATTGCTGCACACCTGAAACACAAATATCCAAGGTCATCAACAATATCAATCAATGCTCCATCAAACTCCCTCCATATATTTATTGTCAAAAATAAATCAATCAATGAGGTGTATTTGAATTGCATAATACAAAAGAGTAATGAACTAACCTATTTAATCTAATTGAACTATGTTCTAGTTGTAGCCAATGTTCATACAATACTTAATGAAGAAAGAAAGATAGAAAATAGATTAATTAATGTCTACATATTACAATTAAATAAAAAAAATGCATGTAAAAGAGCATAATGCCGCATCGAAATACATTTCGTCTAAAACACAAACAAAGAAAAAAAAATACCCATTCTGAGTATTTTTTTGCCCGATCTTGCCAGATTACCAGGGCTGCTGTTCAGGCTTGTGAATTCCATACTTACAACTAGTTACCTACCGTGTAATCTAGACCGACTCTTTTACTTCTTTTTTTTAGATATTGAAAACTCCTCAAAACAGGTTACACAGTTTGACTGTGGGATCTGCCTCCTGGCGTTATTCCTATTTGTGCCCTAAATGAGCCCAGGGTCTGCTTTCACACCTAATCCCAAAATTTGGCATACACACTAGTTATACGAAAGCGATTGCCATTTGTCATATTTAAACGGAGTATTATAAAATGTACTTACGATTTAGATTACCTGATGGAACTGTCGCCGGCTTCAAATGTTTTTCTGACACTTTGTGTATAGAATCAAAATGATGGTCACATACTCTCTTATTAGAGTATATTTTCTTCTGGTCAGTTTCTTTGAGTTTGTCTCCGATAATTGATACCCAATTTGCAAACAAATCGGGATGCTTTTCCGGATTGGGAAACCGATGGAGAGGTACACCAAATGTGACTGTAAAAAAAAAACATGTGAACACAATTATGTAATCAAGATAGTACCAAAAATTTACTTTTTAAACTATAACTACAGTACATTTTCATTCTTTTTTTTATACAGTACCTACATTCTAACTAAAGTGGTCAACTAGGTTATTTTGTTTCCAGATTTGAGCTGGAGTATTTTTATGTTATAATTGTATTTCTCTGATTAGGGATTGTAAATTTGCATGTAAACTGAGAAGAGGGAGCAAAAATTTAGAAGTAAAGAAAGAAAACATTTATTTGTGACAAAAATACATAAAACAAACTGTAGACACATACCTACACATTTGCCACGAATTGGTCAAGTATTACTATTCATGAAACCTGCCTTTGATGGAATATACTTATATGTAGTGTGCGGAGTATCAGTGGCAAATTTTACACCGAGAGTATAGGAGTCATTTTTATGATAAACTTTTTAAGATTGAATGAATAAATTATTCATTTACCTAACATACTTAGTATGACATTAATTAAGTACTCGTAAATTTCAAGCACTTAAAACTATTTATTTTCATAAAACGATTACAGGAACACCCAAATGTTGTCATAAATGTTTTGGGTTGTTTTTATAGACTAGTCCTAAAAAGACAAGTTTTTATAGATTATGCTACCATGACATCGGTAGATGTAGAGCGATCATTTTCCACTCATAAATGGATATTCAATAAATTAAGAAACTGATTTACTCCGAAAAACCAGGAACAAGTGGCCAAAGTCCATTCATTTTATAACATGGATACGCAGTTAACTGAAGACAGTGAGGAGGACCTTGAACACTTACTTCCAGTCACCAATTGTTATGTAGTTCAATGGACTAGAAAATAATATGCAGGTATGGCAGGTATTACTTCTTAGTCTAATAATTTTATTTGAATAAAAAATGTGACTAATATTTTGATAAAAAAAAACATATTACCATTTCACAAACCTTGGTATAGGTAATGCTCGCAAGATGATTTATAGGAAGTATTATGCAAAATTAATCATTTAATGGTTATTCGTTTAATCATAAAAATACTTAGGCGACTCCATTTCCCACTGTGTGAAATTTGCCACCGATACTCCGCACACTACTTATATGTTATCAATTACCGAAACCCGATTCAAGCTCTAGAAATTAAAACCAAATTAAGTACAATTTGTATGAACGAGTGTTTGCCACTGGTGCACCTTGACTGGGTATTATTTCTACATCTTTCTCCTAACAATTTCTTACTTATTCAACATTGGAACAAAAGTTATTCAATCTTTGAAAAATACCACATGGAACAAACAACAACTTCCTATATAATGTTTTAGTTTAGTAGTACTTACCGAGTTTCAGCACAAGCTAATTCATTTTATAGGCATGACTGAGAAGAACTCTAGACGGTTTATAGTATAAAAAAGTATTTAACACTCACCTAGTGGGTCACAGCCGAAAACACAATAACGTTTTGGTAATTGACTCATGTTGAAGTTATTATCGCAAGTTCAAAAATATAGTTAACAAACAACAACATAAAACTTAACACAAACACCACTGAACACAAAAAAACTCAACAAAAACTACTAGTAAATAACAGCCAAGGAATAACAATAACAAGAGAAAACCAAGAGCGCATCAACATCCGAGCAAACGAAAGCCAGAGTTGACAATCAAATGGCGACCGTTGGCGGTTGACAGCCAGTCTTTTTTTTTTTTTTTTGTAGTTCTTTACCCGGCCGCAAAGAGGCGCTGCTAACTGTCAAAACCTAGGTATTTTTAAGTGTGCCCCCCCTGCAAAGCACGTGCGGTAGGCGCGTGGCTCGCGTAGCGTGTGGGTCGCGGACGGCCGCTGCAGCAGGCGCGGCCGGCGGCGCGGCGCCACCGCCCCGTCCGCGTCACTGGGTATCCGCGTTGGAACTATCAACCCGATCTGAGCCAACACCTCTGCACTATCCACTCGGTGATGGACAACTGATAGATAGTGGACTAGCAGCAATAACCTTCTTCTCAGTGCCAGCGTATCTAGTCCGACCATGCCCGAGACAAAGATGGAGGGATAGATCAGGATCATATGTAAAGCAAAGCTGAATCTCAAGAAAAAGGGTAGGCACCTAGGTACCCTGGTGAGAAGGAGACATGGTGGGGGTGAGATTTTGATGGGGTCTTATAGAGGCCGGCAAGGTGACCACCAGAAAAATCTGACAGCTTGGGATTTGGCGAAGCGAGGTTCGCAGATATTTCCGACGAGTTGTACCTACACAAAGTTTCATGTTATTCTAGCATATCGTTTTAAGATGAGATCCAAACTTTGTTGTATGGAGGGTCCAGTGTCCAGCAATGCTGTCACGGAGAGAACACGCGCGCCGTCTTGTGATAGCCGTGCTGGCGACCGAAAATAGATATATTAGGTATACGTACCCAAAATAATATATCTATCCATATGCCTATAAAACATCATAACTATGAATTTTTTCTCGTCGACCTAGGTATGGAAGGTTAGGGCGCATAACGTCCCACTCGCAGAATGTCCCTTGGTCCCTTTCGCGAAATGTCCCTTTCCTGAATGTCCCTTACGCAAAACGACCCTTCTGCAAAAGGTCCCATTCGCAAAACGTCCCTTCACATAAAAACAGTCCCTTTCGCAAAACGTCCCTTTCGCAAAATTACCCGATCGCAAAACGTCTCTTTCGCAAAATGACCCGTTCGCAAAACGTCCCTTTCACAAAATGACCCGTTTGCAAAATGTTCCCTATAATAGCTAAAAAGTGTGGATTATTTGTGACATATGGCTCGCTAGCGGTTTAGGTATAAATATGTGGACTTGATGTTTTTAATTGCAGACCCATACGTCAAAAAAATAAGGACATAGAACCGTTTAAGATGATTTTAAGACCAGTCTTTGCAATTATTTTCCATCGAACCGATTTCGTCCAATTATGATTCGAGTCCGTCAACTGCCTTGGAAATAAGAAACCAACTTATATTCTTTTGATGTGCTAGAACCAATATTTTTTCTTAAAAAACTGCTTAAATAATATCAATTTCAACAAATAAGGTCGTGTCAGTCTCTTAAACAAGCTTTTTCTAGACAGGAAATTTTGCGAATGGGTCATTTCGCAGACGGGACATTTTACGAATGGGTCATTTTGCAGACTAGGGACGTTTTGCGAAAGGGGCGTTATGCAGTAGTGACTTTCAGCGAAAGGAGCTTTCTCAGACGGGACGTTTTGCGAAAGGGATGGGACCTTTTGAGAAGGGGACGTTTTGCGAATGGGGTATTTTACATAAGTGACCATTTGCAGAGAAGACGTTTTGAGAATGGGACGCAATTTTGGTGGAGGGACGTTTTGCGAGTGGGACGTTATGCGCCCTAACCGTATGGAACACTATCTGTTTTCAAAAGTTTGTATGATACCTAGTACGGAGAATCGTCATTAGACCTGGGTATGGATGGAACTATCTCCTTTGAAAAGTGTGTGTTATACCTAGTACAGAGAATAGATCTTCTCCCTCCTGGCCCTTGATGGAGTAGGACGGCTTCATGGGAGTCCACTGCTGCTCTACAGTGCCAATCAGAGTGTCGGGAGGCGAGTACACCTGCAATATCCATATAAGGTAAACGTCCGAGTAGTATATGGCATGGGCACTTTATGTCAAAGCAATATGGGTTAAATTCGAACTAAGAGGATTTTTCTCATTCGAATTTAAGGGGGTTCGATTGCCATACAAAACGTTATTTGACATTCGTAGGCTAACGGCGTGATATTTTAAGAAACTTATGTAACAAACTTTCATAAATTGGCTTCCCATTTGCGCCAAATTCCCCCTTTCCTAGAATAAACTTACATAAACTAGATTAATTTGAGAAATTGGTTTGTCACGTGATATTTTGGGAAAACTATTTTTCTCAAATTAATCTAGTTTATACAAGTTTATTCTAGGAAAGGGGGAATTTGGCGCAAATGGGAAGCCAATTGATGAAAGTTTCTTACATAAGTTTCTTAAAATATCACGCCGTTAGCCTGCGAATGTCAAATAACGCTTTGTATGGCAATCGAACCACCTTAAACCATGTCACTTTGACATAGAGTGCCCATGCCATATACTAGTACAGCGGCAGCGTCGATCACTCGGACTTTTACCTTAGAAAACGCGACACTTAAGTTTATGTGTCTGATAAAATATACTATCGTCGCAGGGGTGTCAGAGGGGTTCGACGGGTGTGCGGGAGGCGAATTGAGGCTAACTTCAGACTCCTCATAGACACAAACTTATTTGCTGCATATTGTAATGTAAGGTTGTGATAAAAAAAACATTTCAAATTCATCAACTGTACGTTAAGAGAGTTCCGATGAGGACAGGACACACACGATGGGTTTATCTTTTAAAGTTTAGAAGTTGGTATAGCCAGCTTCTGTCTCCGTTATCAGTTCAGCTTGATGGTGCCAGTACGGCACTATCATCCGACTTACACAATTGTACAACATTTCAACTCGATTGGAATTCGGCAAGTCAAATTCGATTTGCTAGATTCATCATCATCATCATATCAGCGAGAGACGTCCACTGCTGGACAGCCTCCCCCAAAGAGTGCCAACATGACCGGTCCTGCGCCACCCGCATTCAGCGGACTGCCGCGATCTTTACAAGGTCATCAGTCCACCGGCCTACCCACGCCGCGCCTTCCGGTACGTGGTCGCCACTCGAGAGAACCTTTCCACCCCAACGGCCATCGGTTCTACGTGCAATGTGCCCCGCCCACTGCCACTTAAGTTCATCATCATAAATGGCCCTAAAGACACACTATCAGTGTCAAGAATGACGACGACGTCTTTTATACATTTTTTCAACCCACATATTCTAACGATCGAAGGATTTAACAAGGCAAGTTAATATAAAGATTGTAAGAAGGCTTTTGGATGTGCCCGCAAGAAAGATGGAAAGCAAAGGGCAAAGGCGTATAAGAAAATGTTTTTGACCCGATGGGCTTGTGACCTTAAATTTGTTTACGATGCCATTCGAACCAGTTTTTGTAGATGAACAAATGTTTGTATGGAAGCAACTACATTTAAAAGACATTAATACCCAAAAAATCGAGTTAAAGACGGACCTCGCTGACAGCAGCCGAAACGCTTCATACTGATTGGCTTTAAAATATGACGTCACACCGTGCAATTTGTACTAACCGTTGCATGGCAAATAAAGTAAATTGCTGTTTCGGTCGTGAAATACTGCGTTTAGGTCCATAGTTGTCATACAAATTTGTTTCTATAAAAACGCAAGGATTCTATTGGTACCTTTAAATTTACTCTTGGACAATAAATAAAAAAAACTTTTTTTTCTAAACTTTCAAGGTTCATATCTTTTTACGACTTGAATTCTATTTTGTAATTTATACTTTATTACCATCATTTGATGGTTTACTATCCATTTAGCAACACAACGTTATCAATTTTAACACCACGCAACAAGCCTATTATAGGCGTCTCTCCACGGGCGAGCATGGCAGTCTTGCCGACGAAGGTCAAAAGGGATCCAGTGACTGTTTTGTGACTACCTTGGTTTTGCCGGACGCCGTGCAACTGTGTCCTGACGGGCTGAAATCACGTGGCCAACAGCCATGCTCGCCCATGGGGACGCGCCTTTTGCTACTGCTGGGGTAGATGTTAAATGATGTTGGTGAGTAAGGTCGCCAGAGCTCCTACGGATGCGCTGTGTTAAGAGCGAGGGATCTGGATTTGTCTCTTGTCAACGCAACGAATCCTTAAATCAATAAAGACCGAAATGCACTGACAGCGGTGGCGGAGCGGCGCGGTGTGAAGCGGATCCTTTCATATTAGCTCGAATATTACAACCCGTACCGCCTCCGCGCCGCACTGCACCGCGCCGCCACCGCTGTCAGTGCGTTTCCAGCTTTAAGGGTCGTACGTAACGCACTTGCGCATTCTTCTGCAGTCACAAAGCGTACAGTCGAGTTCACAAATCTCTTTACAAGCCAACTTCCCAAAAATATGTTTACTCGACCTTATTGTCAGACAGATAAGGTCGAGTAAACATATTTTTTGGTGTTTGTGAACGGTCTTTGCGTACCATCAGGTAGGCCATATAGTACCTAGTATAAGAATAAAATGATGACGTCACCTCCATCCGCTGAAGCTGGCACGGCGTCACGCGCGTAGTGAAGGCAAAGGGGCGGAGAATCCGAATGACTTCCTCTCCTGCCTTGTTCAGGATCTTCAGCTGACATGGACGAAGCCCGTAGCAGAGGAAACCAAGCCACCAGCTAAAAGACAAGTGTGAATATTAAGTTTGGCATTGGGGAAAATCTGTTGACACGGCTCTTTAAATCTTCTGTCATGTTTGAGGCCCTCGGTCTTTCGGTCGGTCTTTTGGAGTCTTAAGGCCTAATGCTAATGAGAAATCCCTTGTCTCATCCACATTGTACAAGAGTTAAGCACGCTGTTTTGCAAATTGTGTATGATTCCAATCAGGATGGAATTTTCAAAGCTTAAACCAAGACCTTTATAGCACCTTATGATTTTATCCCCTTATGACATGGCTGGAACTCACGTGTTTTCTTCCACCACGGAGTACATGAGCGCATTATCTGGCGCCCTGATGAGGTACCGGCTCCTCTGGCTTTGCAGGGATAGCAGCTGCTTCATCGCCACCTTCTTGGTGATCATTAGCTTTTCCACGGCCACCAGGGCTTGGAGGCCAGATTCGGATGGCACTTCTGCTAGTTCTATTGCTTCTTTTGACAACTGTCCACAAAAACATATATTCTATTCGCTACCTACATCCAAAAATAGCACAGAAGACAATAGTATCGTTACAAGATGAATTTAATAATTGCCAACCATGGTATTACAAGATTTTACAAGGGTATCTAGAGTACAGAAGGAACCATATTAGGGCAAAGCAAAAACTTATAGAACACCCAACGTATCACGGTTATGCCATAGCCATCTATAAGTATGGATCAAATCGAATTGGGATGTACCGTAACTGTTTCAACCATATAATGCGTGTTCATGTACAAAATTCTCATGCCACATTATCATTTCAAGTCGTTGTTGTTCTACGTCCGTAGGAATAACCCTAGAAACCCTACACGTGACCTCCGGTTGGTGATAAAAGAACCCTTGGTGTAGGCAATGATGTATATCCCGCAAGAGTTAACTTGAGACTCGAGCGGGACTAACGTCATACGAACGTGGTTTCAAGTTGACTTGCGGGTTATAATATAAAAGAAGAGCTATGGTGAGGTGGTTTATGTTGTCTATACAAAATGGCCAGGCACATCTGACAGCTGAGACACATTTATGTTTCCATTGACGACGCGAAACTGAGGCAAGTTGGTGCAATTGATTCAATTTTAGTGTGCCATTTGTAGAGCGCTTGGGTGTAGGTGTGTGTTAGACTTGTAATGTAACTGTAGTTAGTTAGGGGGGGGGGGGGGGGGGGGGGGTTGTGGCCAGTTTTTGGACTTAGAAAATTTCTCATAGTTTGTTTGGGTGGCCGGTTTTTGGACTTAGAAAATTTCTCATAGTTTTTTTAAATGTTCATTTTTGTTTAATATTAAAATTTCTCAGTTTTTTTAAATGTTCATTTTTGTTTAATTTTCTTTTCCTATCATAAAAAATGCGAAAAGATAAGCATGTTTTTTCTTTAAACTTTTTCTCTCAGATCGGTATTTACCGAGATAATTGTGTTCGAAAGTATCTGTATGCTGGCGAATCACGAGGTTGTGACGGTTGTACTTGTCGTATAAAGTCGGTTCTGGGCGTTCTGGCGCTTCGCCGGCCGCTGCCGCGGCACGCTCGCTCCGCTCGCTCGGCTCGCGCACTGTAGGGTTGCAGTTCTTCCTAACACTCCTCCTCGCTTCGCTCGTCGTCGTATCTACACCGACCTGCCTTAGAGTATAACCGCTCACAACCTCGTGATTCGGCAGCATAATTATGAA
This sequence comes from Epinotia brunnichana, assembly GCA_963854355.1. Taxonomy (NCBI): domain Eukaryota; kingdom Metazoa; phylum Arthropoda; class Insecta; order Lepidoptera; family Tortricidae; genus Epinotia; species Epinotia brunnichana. The sequence continues at coordinate 1,045,443 of OY977959.1, read as the reverse complement.
TGCGGGCATGATTATGAAGCGAGAGCCCTAGATTTGGACTTTCGCTGCCAAATGAAAATTTATATTCTACAATCCGTCATTTATCTCGGTAATTAATTATCAAGTTTAGAGAAAAGTTGCCCATACAAAACATGTTTATGTTAGCGTCTTCTATACAATGGCATCATAAAAAATAGGTGTCATAATAACACCACCCCCATCAAATTTTTTTAAGTCCCGCGCCCCCTTTGCTATACCCCAACCCCAGGAACACGCTTGGAGGATGATGTGATGATACATACTGAAACCTCTTCAAAAGGCTGCAGCGACTCCAGCAATGCGTCAGACTCATGTTCCTTAGGTTTTTCCTCTGAAGACACATCCCCCACCGAACCGAACTGCTCGATAGTCGGCGCTGAAGCCACCAACATCTTGATTACGAAAACAACGGTTTTTGCTTTAGAATTTGAACGGTTTTAAATTGGTCGGCGATTTGACACGGGATGCGTGTCATTGGCTCATTGCTGAGTGAAGTTTTTAAAGTGAATTGGTTGAAAGAGGTTGTCAAAGACTTCTAAGAAGAGAGTATCTACATGTACCTAAAGCCCGTAGCACACATCAGGTTCCCAGATCAGGTTTTATGTAACAGTTTTGGGATTAGGGCGCTCGAAATCGGCATATTATCGCATGCGAGAGCTAAAAACGGTTTTCAAGGTTACCTTCCTACCTGAATCACTAAAAATTGTTTCCCAACGGTATCGTTTGTCCAAATTTTAAGAGCCCGTTAACGCGCTTACTAGCGCCACTGGTAAATAATTGTGATTATTTAAATTTAACGATAGATATTTAAAAAAAACCGGCCAAGTGTGAGTCGGACTCGCGCACGAAGGGTTCCGTGCCATTATCTATAAAAAACTATTTTATCCTGTGTTTCTAGTATTTGTTGTTATAGCGGCAACAGAAATACATCATCTGTGAACATTTCAGCTGGAACTATAACGGTATCAGTGAGATACAGCCTGGTGACAGACAGACGGACGGACGGACCGACAGCGGAGTCTTAGTAATAGGGTCCCGTTTTACTCTTTGAGTACTGAACCCTATAAAGTAGGGCCTAGTGGCTCTTTTCGAATCCAGCAACTTAAAAATGATTATGATGTACATTCAAAATATACTTAAATACAAAATACAGTGTGTAGCGGCCTACTTTTTTAAATATCTGTCGTTAAATAATCACAATTATTTACCAGTGGCGCTAGTGAGCACGTTAATGGGCTCTTAATCCTATATCCTATCCTATACTATTAAACGAGCAATATTTGTATATATATATATATTTGCAATCGCGTTCTCGGAAACGGCTCTAACGATTTCGATGAAATTTGGGATGCTGGGGTTTACGGGGGCGAGAAATCGATCTAGATTGGTCTCATGTCCGGGAAAATTAGTTTTCTCCGTATTTTCTCCATTTTCATCCGAGCAGAGCTCGGTCGCCCAGGGACTTTGTCCTAATTGTCGTTTTTCTCTGAAGCCATGACATTTTCAAAAGGGTCTTCGTGAAAAGTGGCTTTTTGCCGAAATGAAAACTCGGACACCGTTACAGTTGGGACACGTCACACGTCACATGTGATTGCGATTCGATACCGGTTTTCGAATGTGACTATAAGCGCTAGTTAAGTAGCCGCTGTCCTCAGAGCATAGCATACTAGAGAGAGGACAAGCCGCCGGATGCCGTGTCACAGCTGTATGCTCAATGGGCATACACTGCCATACTGTGCACGCGTGCTGATCGCAGATAATATTAAGTTTTTTCCCAAAATGCCTGATATGATGCCCGTTTATTGTCAAATAAGCGTGTAGGTATACAAGTGTGTGTGTTTTAGGTGTGTGCGTGCTTTGTCTTTTCAATTACTTGGGCGTTGTGTGGGTTAATGAACTTGCGACAGGCGTACTCTATACAAATCGGCCGCCATGTCCGATCTCCTTATATTCATACATCTGTGCCGCTGTCCGATGCCCAGTGCCAGGTTCCAATAGCACAGCTAAAATCTATAATTATTTGCTAAAGTGTTTTTGACACTATATCTGGGGGCACGGTAGTGCCCCCGCCAAGACGAGCCAAGCGAAGCGCAAGGGCAGGCACTACCTACCTTTTCTCGAAGCGCTTCGTCGTTTTTTTGAACCCTCATAACTTGTGTTTGGATTATATCAGATAAACAAACTTCTCGAGATATGGTGTCAATAGTGAACTTATTAAACATATAAAGTTTCAATTGCATAGCTCTTACACTTTATAGATTCTATTGATATCTAATAATGAATATAATTTACTTTAAAAACAAATTTTAAACCGACTTCAATTCAGTACTTCGCCAAGCCACATGGTACATGAAAATTTCCACATTTCCTTTCCAATTTACCACATGAACTGCTTTCCGAGAGCAAATGCGTTGATTATTACAGAAAAAACCCAAGTCGCTATATGTGGGCTGATAATATTTGAGGAGTTCCGTCGATTCCTCAAGGATCTCAGAGTTAACACTTTATTAGTTGCTACTTCAACGGAATCATGTCAGAATCTTTGACGTACTTTACATCTTTGAGGAGTTCCATAAGTCATATGTGGTCTTCATTATTAGTTCCACTTCACCAAAATTACGATTTCCGAGCCGAGACCAAAATCACTACACGCGTGCCTATAAAATTTGAGGGTTGCCCTCAATTTCCCTAGGATCCCACCATCAGATCCTAAATTGGTGACAATGGGAACATCTCGGGAATATACTGTTAAGAATAAAAAAAAAAATTTGGAAATCGGTCCACAATTGACGGAGAAATCGGCGAACATACATTAAAATATATATATACTAGCTTTTGCCCGCGACTTCGTCCGCGCGGAACTCATTTATATTGTAACTTTCTCCCCCCTTTTCACCCCCTTAGGTGATGAATTTCCAGATAAAAACTATCTTTAGTAAGGATTCTTTGGGAAGGCCTCGGAATTCAAAGTATCGCTACACCAAATTTCATCTCAATGGGTTCAGCGGTTTAAGCATGAAAAGGTAACAGACAGACAGAGTTACTTTCGCATTTGTAATATCAGTATGATTTTATAGATTAGCTTACTCCGAACTCCTTTTTTTACAAAATAGACTTTGCCGCAAACTTGGTTTCTATGACCCGCCTCACCATAATAGTGCATGTAGGCTTTTTTCAGTATTATTTTGCATATTTTCATATCACACGGCCGTAAGGACCTTTTCTACTTAACCGTAGGACTAAATTAACTGACTTATAATTTAAATATTTTATATTAAAAATAAATAAATGTCAACAAAATGTTACATCTAATAGTTTTCAAATAGCCATTATAAAACGTCTTTTTTACCCCGTTTTAGAAAACATCTTCGAAACTACCGCCATAAGGTACCTTTACCCTTAGAACGTCACATACATATATTTACCTATAATTCCTATTCCCCAGGACTCCCAACTACCGCTATACCGTTAATGGGTTCCATCCAATTTTTCACCCCCTATTTCACCTCCTTGGAGAATGCTCCAGGACTCAAACTATCTCTATACCAAATTTCATCTAAATAGGCTACATCCAAATTTTCACCCCCATTTCACCCCCTTAGGGGATGATTTACGGAATAGAAACTATCATATGTCCTTTTCCAGGACTCAAACTATCTTTCAACCAAATTTTATCAAAATGTGTCACAAACAAATTTCCACCCCCAATTACACCCCCTTAGGGGATGATTTTCGGGATAAAACTATCCTATGTCCTTCCTTAACTATCGCTATACCGTAAATGGGTTCAATCCAAATTTTCATCCACCATTTCTCACCCCCGCCCCTTATGTGTTCCCCTTATTTCCTCCTTTCATGTGTTCCGGAATAACAATTATTCTATGTCTTTTTGAAATTCCATGACCCTCATTTATTTAAAAAAGCATTGTTTAAATTTCTAGCTGCCAAAGCATACTATTCCATACAAGAATATTTAAATGACCCTAGCATAACGTAAGCAAATGATAGCATAATTAACGACTTATATCTAGTGTGTAAGTGCATGCTGCATGCTATTTTGTGGCTATTTGTATGCCTTAACAGGCAAGACATAGTGAGACAAACCATAACTGTAACACCGATGTACATACCTATGTTTAACAAATAAAATATTTTGTATTTGTATTTGTATTTCCTTGGACTCTCTCTATACCAAATTTCATCTAAATGGGTTCTATCGAAATCTTCAACCCTCATTTCACCAACTCAGGAAATGATTTTTCGGGATTAAAACTATGCATTGTCCTTTCCTAGGACTCCTTCTATCTCTTTACCAAATTTCCAAATTTTCACCCCCTATTTCATCCCTGAGGGGATGATTTTCGGGATTAAAACTATCCGTTGTCATACTCCGGGACTCAAACTACCGTACAACCAAATTTCATTAAAATGGGTCACAAACAAATTTTCACCCCTAATTACACCCCCTTAGGGAATTATTTTCGAGAGTAAACTATCCTATGTCCTTCCCCAAGACTTCAACTCGCTATACCGTAAATTTCCACCATTTCACCCCCTTAGGAGATGATTTCTGGACTAAAAATTATATTAAGTCCTTCCCCAGGACTCATCATCTCACAAATTTCATCTAAATCGGTTCTATCCAAATTTTCACCCCTCATTTCACCCCTCAGGAGATGATTTTTCAGGATGAAAACTATGCATTGTCCTTCCCTGGGTTTCCTTCTATCTGTATACCAAATTTTTACTAAATGGGATTTATCCACATTTTTATCCCCATATATAAGGGGGTGACCCTTAGGAGATGATTTCTGGACTAAAAATTATGTTAAGTCCTTCCCCAGGACTCTTAACTATACCAAATTTCATCTAAATCGGTTCTATCCAAAATTTCACCCCCCATTTCACCCCCTTAGGAGAAGATTTCCAGAATAAAAACTATCCAATGTCCTTTTCCAGAACTTAAACTACCTCTGAACCAAATTTTATCAAAATGGATTACATCCAAATTTTCACCCCTCCATTTTACCCCTTAAAGGGAAGATTTTCGAGATAAAAACTATCCTTTGCACTTCCCCGGGACTCAAACTAATTATATACCAAATTTCATCCAAATCGGTGCAGCGGTTTAAGTAGCCCCATACAAATTTCCATCCCCCATTTCGTCCCCTTAGGGGTTGATTTTCAAGATAAAAACTACCCTAAGTCCTTCCCTAGGACTCAAACTATCTCTATACCAAATTTCATCTTAATCGGTTCAGCCGTTTTCACGTGATGCGCGGTCACATAAACAGACAAACAGATAAACAGACAAACAGATAAACAGATAAACAGACAAACAGACAAAAATTCTAAAAACTGTTGGAACGTGTTCTGTTATCGATTTTAAGTATCCCTAGCCAATTTTTTTTCGAATATCTTCCATGTACAGACTTTCGACCCTCTTCAGCTTTATTATATGTATAGATAGAAGATAGATAGACATATGTCACCGTTAGATTGTGAACACCGTCAGTTTATAATCTTACCCGTTATATTGTAAACTGACGGAATATTGTGAACTGCCAAAACCATTCACAATTTAACGCAACATTTTTCGTTAGTTTATAAACTTTCAGTGTCGAATCGTCAAATTGTGAACTGAGATCAAATCGGCATGCTACGGAACGTACACAAAGACTAGGTAGGTTAGGTTAGTTAGGTATCTTCAGTTGCCCGAAGGGCAAAGCGCCCAGAAATAGGCTGTGTTGCTGCCGCTGCGCGGGGCTCCGTTGACTCTGCTGGATGCCGAAATAAATGGAAGAAAATGTCTGAATAACAAAAAAAAAACTATCATGTTCTGACGTAAGTGGAAACTGACTGATGCAAGTGGAATAATTCGCTCAACCAAACAGCGCACAGGTTGCGTTCGAATCAGGCAAATTTGATTCAGTTCACAATTTGACGATATGACATTGTTAGTTTATAAACTAACGAAAATGAATGCGTAAAATTATTAATTATTTTGGCAGTTCACAATATTCCGTCAGTTTACAATATAACGGGTAAGATTATAAACTGACGGTTTTCACAATCTAACGGTGACATATACATACAGTAGAACATATAACCTCCTCCTTTTTTGAAGTCGGTTAAAAAACGCCGATTTCGTCACTGACTCAATCACGTTGATCATCAAAACCTCTAGGGTACTTCCTGAAGTCCTAGAAAGCTGAAATTTGGTATCTAAGCTAGTTTTAGTACACAATCAACAAAATAATTTAAAAAAATGGAACTTTTACCCCCCAACCCCCTAAACTAGGGGATACAATTTTGTATGAGACTTCGGCAAATTTTGATTCTAGAGGTCTGAAAATTGAAATAGGGACTCCTTATTATTAATAATAAAATACATATTTCAGGATTTTTAGTAAATCACCCCCTCACCCTTTAAATTAGGGGATGGAAGTTTTTATGGGTTTTCCTATACGCTTCTTTAGAAATTACCTTACAAAAAGGAATGAGATCCCACCAAAAACATTACCTACATGTAAAGTGACTGCCAAGACTGCCTAGCTCATATAGTTTTCAGCGTTAAAAAGGAATCAGATCATAAGGAGCGCCAAGTTTCCTACTCCACACGGCGTAACCTACCACTACCAGCCACGCTCTAAAAATTCTATATCTTGGCTAAAAATTATAGACCCGTCGCTTATTAATATCGCTTATAAATTCATTCACGGCGAGAGTCTATGCGGCCACCAGGATGTGCCCAACAAAGCTATACTTTTTAGCCAAGATGTAGAATTTTTAGAGCGTGGCTGGTAGTGGTAGGTTACGCCGTGTGGAGTAGGAAACTTGGCGCTCCTTATGATCTGATACCTTTTTAACGCTGAAAGCTATATGAGCTAGGGAGTCTTGGCAGTCACTTTACATGTAATATTTTTGGTGGGATCTATACTTACTTAGTCAATAACTCAATATGTAGCCAACCCAAACTACTTATGCGTCGTTTAATCGTAAGTGCTCGGTGAGTTTCCGGTTAAAAACTTAAATACAACCTTAAGCCTGCATCACACTGGCGCGGCCTGCGGTGGCGGACCATAGTAAATTTGACAGCTAATGACAAGTTTTCTATTGTCCGACGCGGCCAGGCGCAGGCCGCGCCAGCCTCTTCCTGTCATTTCAGTTCGCGCGGTGTCAATCAAAGACTACAATATACATACTTTTTTCAATAAAAAAACTGGAATTGCATTAAGTTCTAAGTTGCCATAGCATGGCGTCAATTTGGCGTCAATCTGTTTGAGATTGGAGTCCAGTAGGGTCGAATATTTTCATTGTGTAATTAATAAGTGCCTGGTGGACATTTGTATATAGAGTGATAGTAACATTAGTAACTGATAAGGTCATTCCCAAGGGTCGAACTTTATCTGCAGCCGAGCTGCCACGTGCGTAAGTGTTACTAATCGATAGTCAAATTGTTAGGGTTCCTTATCGAAGAAAAAAAAAACCCTTGTATCACTATTTTCATATACCTAATTACCTACATATATTTATCCCAAATATCAGTTCAAAACTACTGGTGACTGAGCCCCGTTATAGGTGAATGTAATGTGCCTAAATTGATGAATAAATAACATTGACTATATATTAGGTAGGTTTTTTTTAAATGAACGGACTCTAAAGCGAACTAAGTTCTCCGTTTAATCTTGGTCTAAAAAAAAAAAAACTTTCGTATGTCCGGCGTCTGTCCGGGCTGTTCAACTCTACAGATCGCATTTCTCAACTGATCCTCGTGCGCATGTTAAATAATTCTAGTCTTTTTTATCGATTCAGTTTTCCAATTTTTTTTTTAAAACTGGCTCGCTATTTCGACAGTTCACAGAGACACTACTTACATTTATAAGTTTTGGTCGTGTTGCAACATCCTTGGTTGCGACGGGAAAAATTTCTTGAAGTGTGTTGTTGTCTCTCGAGTGAAAACCGTGAAAATTTAAATAAACATAAACTACACTAAAACACACTTAGAAATCAAAGAATCATCTCGGAAGCAAATAATTTATATTTAGACACACCCGCACACAAATCGATTCATCCGTGTGCGAGCTACGATGTCACAGACACACACACATAGGTATTTTAAACATATACCCAACACCCGTCGTTTTTGGGGGTTCAAAATAGTAATTTCTAAAGAGCGACTCACTCTTGACCGTTTTTTTTTGTCTCCAAAGTCCCCATGGCCGAAATAATCGATAATCAATGTTCATGCAAATACGGTATTATTACTAAGGGGGATCATTTAAATTTGTGGAAAGAAACTGTATCGCTTTTATTAATCTATGCAACAATGCGCTCCACATACAATCGAGCTAGGGTGACCATGAGTTGACCGTTATACAGGATTACTGAGACAATTACGCGGTAACTGCATAAACTGCAATTTCGTATGGGATCGGTGTTATAAACGACAAATATATCACACAAACATACATACACATACTACTGAAACCATAACCCTTCCTTTTTGCTTTGTCGTAGCCGAAAAAAAAATTTAAAATGCCACAAATTTAGGATTTTTTAATTTATTAATCAAATTATATTAGAATTAATATACCTTCGAATATGATTGTCTTGGCGTATTACCTTTGTAATTATTTTAAGTACCGGAAATAGCTGTTCCATTTTATGTTGCTTTTTCTCGCCGAACAAGTCGCTTTAATCTTTGCTATTAGCAATGTCCAGTGGCTTGAATATGTCATGCTCGCTTAAAGGGCTTTGCTTACGGTGGCGTCGTTGATCGGGTCGCCACCTTCCCTAACATATGGTTGAGGGAGGCGATGGCTGAGATATGCGTCATACTCGTGATCGGGTGCTGTTTGTGGAGTTCGGTCTATTCACAATATAGAAAACTCAAATAAAAGCCAAAATTCGTGAATTGTGAAATCACGAGAGGCGTAATAGCGACATCTCTCGCATCTGGAATTCTGGACACTGTTTAAATCATCTGTCAAGGTGAATAATACCAAATAATCCACTAAAACAAGTTTTTAATCATGAAATTCTAGTTTTCTAAGAGATCTAGTTATTAGTATAGTCTTATTTCCACCACATGAATTAAGTACTTGCTCAATAAGTAAAAATCCTTATTGGTATAATATTGTCTTCAGTTCCCACAATTTTTTTCTAAATTCGGCATGTAATAACACGATTTAAACGGATGTAATACGTACGTTCGAAAAAAAACTACTTCGGTTCCCACTAAAAAAATATTCGGCATGTAATAAAACGATTTAAACGGATGTAATACGTATGTATGAAAAAAACTGCGTACCTAATATACGCAATATTAGGTACGTATTTTTTTCGTATACAAGTAGTCCCACGTTGTTCCCCATCATGGTCACCATATCTTTTTAATGCGCGCACGCGTCGTTTTATGCATAAACGCAAATTTGGTAGAAATTTGAAACGGCCATTGTTGCAGAACAAAGGCGGGGGAAGTCGCAGGGCATTGCTGTATGCAGGGACGGTCACTCGATATGCGAAGATTTTTTGTGCAGTCAGCGTGTATAATTGGGTCAAAATTCTTGTTGCATTGGGAAAAGCACTTTAGACAATAGGAATCGATCGCCTGTTTTAGGAAGCTACAATTTACAATTTTAAAAAGTCAATTTTACCCTGTCACAAGAAGAAAACTATTCCCTGAAAAGTATAATGGATTTGAATTAATGGTGCCCAAAGTATATTTAACGCTTTGCCTTGTTAATTGTTTGCCGAGCGAGGATATGAGAATTAGTACTTTTAAGAAATGTGTTAAAAAATGTCTGTTAAAAAAGTACATACAAGAGTAATGAAACCGGGTTTCATTGCTTTAAGTATATAATTTTAAACTTAGTAGAATTAGATATTTTATGTGAAAGTGCATCATCATCATCATATCAGCCGAAAGACGTCCACTGCTGGACAAAGGCCTCCCCCAAAGAGGTCCAAAGTGACCGGTCCTGCGCCACCCGCATCCAGCGGACTCCCGCGACCTTTACCAGGTCATCAGTCCACCTTGTGGGAGGCCTACCAACGCCGCGCCTTCCGGTACGTGGTCGCCACTCGAGCCTTTCCGCTCATGAAAGTGCATGCCTAGCATTAAATAATACAGCAGATAACTAACTAGTCCCTGGGCGACCAAGCTGTGCTCGGGTGAAAATAGAGAAAATACGAGACCAAGCTAGATCGATTTCTCGTAACCACCTATATTCCAAATTTCATCGAAATCGTTAAAAAGAGCCGTTTTCGAGAACGTGATTACAAAACAAACATGAGGTATCTAAGTCTGTAATTAGTTTATATGGCTCCAATTTTTAAAACAAACGAAATACAGCAAAAACAAGTTTTGTATAAAAACTTAAATTTGCTGTATTTTTTTACTATGGTATCTGAAGCTACATAAACTAATTACAGACCTGGATGGTACTTAACTTATTAAAATTTTATCAAGAAATAAATGAATGAATGAATGAATTGCCCTTTGGGTGACTTTGAGCCTTCTTATGAGGCCCATTGTAAGCGACCACGTTTCAGTGCCATATGTCATCACTGGCAACACACACTGGTCAAAGACTCTCGTCTTGAGACACTGCGGAATATGGGACGAAAAGATGTGCCGTAGCTTCCCGAACGCTGCCCAGCCGAGTCGGATTCGACGATTGACCTCTTTCTCAAAGTTGGAACTACCTAACTGGACACTCTGTCCTAGGTATACATAATCAAATCAAAATCAAATCAAATCAAATCATTATCGTCTTCAACTTCGAGCGAAAAGTGTCCGATTGTAATGGGAGTTGGTACTACATGGGCATTTGACATGGATCTTCGTCTTATCCATGTCCATTCTTAGACAAACTCGCTCGGAAGCTTTGCTGAGGTCATCGAGCATCGTACTTAAGTCCTCCATGGTCTCAGCCAAGACTACTATATCGTCAGCAAACCGACAATTATACGTCGTTGACATTATATTTAGTTTAATTTAATCCTTAAACTTATAAACAAAACACCTCGATTTTACAGATTTGCTCCCTCCTTCACCTTAATGTAGAAAAGTTGAAAAGGTATGTGAGTAGGCTTCGAACCCACGACCGTTATTTCAATATTTTTAACCCTATAATTGGCATTGTACTTTTTAATGCAGAAATTTTATAGTTAGTTACATTTTGCATTTGTTTAAGAACGTTTTCTTTTTGCTGTACTTATAGCATTTGCATAGAAATTTGAAAATGAATTACGAAAATTAAAGTTTGAATAATACATTTTGAGACATATTTACAGAACGTCCAGTAACATTAATCACCTTTATGGGCTTTACGACGGCAAAATGTAACATTGTAATAAAAATAAAACGTGATTTTAGAAAAAAAATACCCAAATCTGGAATTATTATATTTATGAATATGAAATGCATGTCGATAATGAACGGACATAAAATGTAACAATACTTTTGAATAATGGCCTCAAATGACGAGAAATAATAAAACTCAAAGTTAGCCGATAAAATGCAAAACAATTACTTTCACATCCACACAATTCTACGTTTAAACTCCTATGTAACATGGGCTATATTAGCTTGAGTTACAATGTCTCGGACATTAATATTGAAATGAGGGGAAATGATCGTTCGTTATACTTTAAATGCATTCTTTTTTACACCCAAAAATGTCGATTTCTCCCTAAAAATTTATGTCCCGCACCACCCCTATTTGCATTGTGTTTAAACTTTTTTTCTCCAACGGCAGATGGCCGCGGTAAATGGCGCGAAATTTTGACAGAACGTGTAATTTTGTCGCAATCCAATGACGTGTGCCAGAAAAAAAGTTAATATTACGTACTTTATTGAACCCTTTCCTAAAGGATTGAATTCAATTACGCCATTTGCGAGAAAAAATCTAATAAAAGGGTGCGTTTTTTACAGATTTTTGGAAACGCAGGGGCTTAGTAGCATGTAGGTCAGTGGGTGCAGCCGAATTAAAAGTTTTTTCTATTTTTTCCTTTTTATTAAATGTCGGCGCGCGTATGTCACGTGTCGGAAAAGCAAGGGTTTAAAAAATAACAATGCCTTTTTAGAAAATGATTTAGAGTTTTTTTAATAGCATAACGGATTTGGCTTTTTGGGGAAAATAACAGTATTTTTTTAAAGAATTCACTTTTTTGAGTTAAATCGAAGGGTAGGTGTCAAGAGCGCGAAATTATAAAATGATTGATTGCGTATTGTGTTGTTTTTGTAAGATTATTTTTGTATTATTCTTCTACTAGTTTGTGCCCCGTGAATGGGTATTACAATATTTTTTATCAAATACTCTTTAAAAAAAATCCCCAGTCAAAGTATGTCATCAACATAGGGTTAAATTCTATCAATTAAAGACTATCCGTCCCTTTCTAATTAGAACACTTAAAAAGAGACGGATAGTGTATCTCGCCGCGAGAATGCTCGCGCACCGCCTTGTGCTAACCGTGCTGTAACTTTACTTTCGCAACGGGTTCAGTTCAGATCCCGGGCTATTTCGCGGTAAATGCATCTGATTTACTTTGTATGTTACGTTGTAAATAAAGTACTTTCACACTAATAAGAAAACAATATATTTCAAAAAATATAACCTCTTCTTGTGGTCCATATCTGCGGCAAGTGGTTGACGCACGTGAGGTTTTAATATCTAAATAGCTAGTAATTGACGTCAATCCGTGGACGCACCATTCTATTCATAGTATTGTTTGTTACATATAAAAAATCAACCTTATGCAAAAAGTACCTCATTTTCATTAAATAGGAAAATTAAAGTAGTAAATAAGAAGTAGTACTACTAAAGCACTCTATTATGGTTATTGTCTATGTCCCGTGAAGGATTGCCGACTGTGCGCTAGTCGGATGCAAATCGGAATTGTCTATGATTTTGTCGGAGGCCTGCTTGCATGCGGCCGTAACCCGTACTATACGGTATAGTACCTGCCATCCTCGAAATTAAAACTAGTCTGCAGTAGCCCTCATTATATGACTATCAAAATTTATAATCACCTTCCTAATGCTATAAAGAATCTGGAAAGTCCAAAACTGTTTAACAAACAATTGAGAATGTTTTTAACAAACAGATGTTTTTATAACTTGAAGGAATACTTTAATGATGCCTAAAAGTTAAAAATCTTGCTGTGTGTTTTTCTTATCAGGCTTTTTAATGTATAAATTTACTATTAATAATTGTAATTAGTTAGCCCTCTGATATTGCTATGCCCTTGCAGGGTGTCACATGTATACCTACTTATTAATACCATCCACGTCTGTAATGTGATATGCAATAAACATTTCTATTTCTAGTATAGTCTATACCTTGGTCTTTATGATGGACACTCGACTATAAACTCGACTGGACACATTCACTGGTTAATCGTCACATCGATGCGATAGCGATCTCATGACAAGGTTATTTCACTATTGAATCATTTGAAGAGTTCCAAATACAAGACTAATCACAAATGATGTCTTGTGTATGACATTAAATCACAAATAATGTAGGTAATGTGTATACAATGCGGTGGATACATACTGAGAAGCTTCAGCAGGAACCTGCGCTCAGGCTTGCTTGCGTATGGCGCAGAATAGAAGTGTTTGGAGAAAGGTGGTGCCCTGAGCAACCCTGAGCAATCAGGAGACGACTAAGAAGAAGAACTATTTCATTACCAATAAATGATGTCGTCTGTGAGGTTTCCTCGATTGTCTCTTTAGCGTGGCTTATGACCTCTCAATGAGACCTTTGACCAAATGATTTCCAAAAAATGAAATAGGTCACAAATTAGAAAACTGATCCGAAACGGCTTCTGCCAACGCGTGTCGATCACGGGTTAAGCTCGGTTGACACTGTGACGTTATTTGATATTAAACCATACAAACATCTCTTTAAACAAGCTATTATATACCTAAAGTGGACGAGTTAAGGACGTAGGTGAATGCTCAGTTAACGTGGTTCCACTCCGTGTCTATTTCAATGTTTTGCCATTCTTTTTTAACATTTAACCCATTTTTCAACAATTTCCCTTCCCCTAAGCGCCTGACAACAATACTACAATCCTCCCGATTTTAATGGATGTCGCTTTTCGTCAACAAAAGGTTTTTTTTAAGTTTTTTTTTTCATCCAAAGCCGACAGTTGACGCGGACGTAATCTTTTAAAGAGTAGTTTTTGGGAGTTTTTGTGTAATTTATTTATTGATAATTTTACGGATTGGCAGGGGATGTGTACATTTAATTAAGTTTTATTTGTGATACTTTCGGTTCGTTTAGGTTCAATCCGTAATGCGAATGTCAAATGATTTTTAACGAGTGCTTTTAGAAATATTGTTTAATGTTATTCTAAAGGGTCTGGCTCACTGTTCGTTGTGCGTGTTTGAGTACATGCCACTTGGTCTGGTATAAAAATTGGAAAAATGGTATGGTGGTGGCTCTGTGACTGTGAGCTGTTGAACACGCGAGTCTGTATTTTTTTTAAATTACGAAAAACTGGATCGACAACAAAATTATATATAGGTAGGTAGTATAGGTACTTAATTATTGAATAGCTCACAAAATTTCACGAAAATCTGTTGAGGAATGCGACCCTTAGAGAAGAATTCAAGAATTTTCAATTTATTTATTTAATTTAAAAAGACGTGAGCCGACGACCCAATGATGGACGCACGAATGGCTTGCTCTATTCTACTCTCATTTCTTTGCGTTATGATATTTATCTATGGTAACCTCCCTGTGTTGGGAGTTTCTCTGCGTGATCGCATCAGAAATGAGGCTATCCGCAGCAGAACCAAGGTAACCGATATAGCCCTCCGAATCGCTAAACTTAAGTGGCAGTGAGCGGGGCACATTGCACGTAGAACCGATGGCCGTTGGGGCGGAAAGGTTCTCGAGTGGCGACCACGTACCGGAAGGCGAGGCGTAGATAGGCCCCCACAAGGTGGACTGATGACCTGGTAAGGGTCGCGGGAGCCCGCTGGATGCGGGTGGCGCAGAACCGGTCATTTTGGCACTCTTTGGGGGAGGCCTATGTCCAGCAGTGGACGTCTTTCGGCTGATATGATGATGATGAACCTCCCTGTGAACTAAGGTCTAAATTGTCAGGTTTATTACCACACTGAAAATCGCTAAGCGACTTAAATAAGAATTTCTCTTTAAATGTCTCTTTTCGAGATTTACGTACAGATGAAATAGTCTTTCTCGCCGCGATGAAGCCTGCGCGCCGTCTTGTGCTAACCGGGCAGGCATAAGTGACAAAACCTTTTCCACATGCCAGGTGAAATTCAATCTACAAAACTCTATTTTTAGCAGATTTCAAGAAAGGAGGACGTTCTCAAATATTCTCAATTCGTCGGAATCTTTAATTTTTTATATATGTTCCCCGATTACCTTACTCGAAGACGCCTGGATCGATTTGGAAACTTTATTTCTTTTTACCCGACTGCCGAAGGAGAGGAGTGTTATTTAAAGGGTATTCTTCCCAATTGGTCCTTATGGTCAGGGATCTGGTGAGGATTGAGGGAACTCTTCAAATTTTATAGGCACTCTTGAAGCGTAGGACATTAAAATACAAATTGCACCCCTCAATAAAAGAACACGGAATATTGAATTGATGTTGGTTAAAACTTAAAATATCAATGTAACGTAAGAACTTAAATCATTTCCTTGGATGTTTATGGGATCTGTCGACAACCCTCTCTTTCGTCATCTCAATCTCCTATAATTGTTTTAAATTTGACAGCTTACGTCAACAACTAAACAAACAGTAAGGTGGACCTTCTGTACCTTAATACTATTACTTTTTTTTCTTACACAACAAAATTACGAAAAACTTAGTCTAAGTCTCCATCAAACTGCTGCTGCTTAGGATTGTGTTGCACCAAACAGTCTCTAATTTTAAGCAGTGTTAAGTAGTGCAGTCGTTAAAACAATGTGTGGAAGGTTGTACAACTTTCTATGGCATTAAATACATGGAAATCATCCATGACTCAGGGACATTATTCGTCCTCATCACACAAAAGTAAATACGCTTACCGGGATTCGAACCCAGGTCCTCTAACTTCGCAGGCACAACAAAATATAGGTTGAAGAGGTCGTATTTATCATGATTCTTCGTATGTTAGCCACCATTCACCATTATTGTCTCTAATCTCAGCCATTGATATTTTTTTATTTGATTAAATATTATTTACGTTATTTTTAATTAAAATTGTTGGATATTGATGCTGTAAAATGTAGATTTTGTATAGCTCTGACCACCCAGCATAAATGTGATAATTGAAAATATCATTTTTGCCATTTCAAAATGATAATCAGTTTGTGTAAACTGTGTCCTTTACAATAGACAATGGATATGGATATGCAGGATAGTTTGAAGTAAAACACGATTACTTGTATATTTAATTTATTGAATACGGTAGAAATGCTCGTAGTATTAATGGAAAACAAATAACAAGACGGATCTAGGAACATATACCTACCGGAACAGTAATTAGCACTTTTAATAAAGTGTTGCCAATATATCAACAAAATTAAGCATTTTTATCTAAGCCATTAATGGACACTGAGCCTGATACAACAGAACACCCTAGGGCTATATGTGGCCATAGTCGTGAAGCAACAAAATTTCTGTTTAGCAACTTTCTTTTATACTAACTGTAAATTTACAAAAATCGTTTTAAATCGGCTTCACTAATTCGATCGTTATTCTTCCCATACCTACCAAAGTGTGTAATAAACCTCTTTGCAAAGAAAATGTTGTAATCATCCTCATAAAAGTAATTGTTTTCTTTGCAAAGGTTATCATAGATTTCATATACCTAATATGACACATACCAGCCATCTAGAAATAACTACAAAGCACAATAAGTGGTAAAATTATCAAGTTACCTTGAATAAAACGTTTATATTATCCTTAATTTCTTGAATAAAGACATCCCCAAAAAATATAGTTGTAAAATCGATCAAAAGCAGTGTCTCTTCTGATGCACAGGTGACGATGTCCCACCTTTTGTATTATTGGAACCATTTGTGCCCGCAATATCAAAAAAATCCATCACAAAATACATTTTGTGCTTCTTTTGTCATTATATGGCTTGTCATTCGGTTTACTAATATTAAAATATCAGATGCATAACAATAAGTAATTTTAACCTTTAGGTAAGTATAAAGTTTTTACTAAAAGTGCTAATCATTGAACACGGCAAAAGATTCGGCTTCTCCTTAAGCCAGAATATAATTCTCTTTTACACTTAAAATAGATACAATTTTACCAACGCGGGACACATGTCATTTTATACAAAAATGGCTGCAGTTTTTTTAACTTTTGTCTGAAAAAACTTATAATGTCTGCTGAAATTTGACTTTTTTTTAGAATAGTCGGTAAATATTATCATCCTCCTAACATTTTCCCCAGTTGTGCCCTAAAAGAGCCTGAGGAAATTAGACATATAATAATTTCATAAAAATGTATAGTATCGATCAATCTAGTTCACCATGAGGTCAAATTACATTAGCTTGATTCAGATAGGATGAAAATATAACCTTTTAAGAGCGTATAAAACATCAAAGCTGTTTTCAAAAGTATAGGCTGGTTTTTTTCCTTTGTAATGACAATCTGCCACCGCGCTGGCGAATACATAAAATAATTTGACTAGAAATAACATTAACATGACAAATCATGACCTGTATTGTTTGGTACAGTCGCACTGGATATACAAACAAACCTTAGTCTATAAGCAGATGACTAGAAAAAATAAGCTAATATTTGGAACATTTTGGAATGACTTAAAGGAACTTTGGTTTTCTTACAACTACCAGGTTAATTATTATATAAATATGTTAAAAAAGCATTTGTACCGACGGTGAGTTTTCGCGAAAGATTAATATTGAACTCACTGTCGGTATAAATTCTTTCCACACAATAAGCATTCTAAACATAATTCTTATAAACAATTCCATACAAAAAAAGTTACAAGCAGCAAGGTCTTGATTGCTTGATTTTTTTTACAAATCCAGCAATGAAGCCGAGGTCTCTATTTGCGCTTCTTTCACACCTATAGAAAGAGAGCGACACGTATAATATTTTCGTACAATTCATTGCATGATTTATAAAAAATACCTTTTGTGTATTTGTACCTTTTGTGTATATTTCGAGTAGCTGTGTATTTTATTATAGTAGTTTATGCAATCGTTATATAATGTATGCTTTTTAAGTCGAGTACCACGTTTAAGGTACGAGACTTAAAAAGCTAATTATATAACTATTGTATACAATACTTTTTCTACGTGTCAACGGAAATAATAATTTATTAAACAAACTTGGTATCTATTGAAAATCGCCCGGCTGAAATGAAGCGCAGCAGCTTAGTATATTTGCGCGTTGATGTCTTCACAGTTATCTTATACAGCTCCTGGATTCATAAGATGACTGCTGGCGGTTATCTTATGGAACCACGAGCTCCGTCACCAGCTGGTAGAGCTCCAGGATTAAAAAGTATGTGATCTTAGTTTCGTGTACGAAATCTTAATTCAAATATTAAAGTCGACGAGTAGAAAAATGTTTATACTAAAACAATGGCATTTCATAGGAACTACAAGAGTAAACATTTTACAAATTATTAGAAGTGCCTATACCGATCAAAACATATCACAACAAAGACTAGCGTGCGACTGTACTCATATACCTGTTTATTAGCATTGTACCCGAGTGTTCTTCCTATTTCTATATGTGTAAACTCCATCTATACTTAACATTAATTTGTACTGCATTTATTTACCAAAACACCGATACATTACGTGGTATATTTTGTACTATTGTTTAGACTTGGTCTGTTTCCACTAAGGTACAACGCCATGGAAAATCATTCTGAACACAATTCAATACATTTCACTACATCCAATGGCAACGACTTGGAATGTCCGCCTAGACTCCATTGTAATAAAAACCTGCGAGCGGCAAAGTTAAATGAGCTGGCAGCAAATTTAAATTTCATGTGACTCCTGAGGTACATTGTTATTTAAAGGTTTAATAAAATGTACTTCTTACCTTGCATCTTAATTTGTTATGAAGAAGTTACTAAAGAATATGTTTACGACGCTGCGTTAGTAATTTCATAAATCGCTAGGTACCCATCTTTTCCTTTCTCACAATGTAATAAAGGGAATGTAAATGTAAGACGGAAAAATATTGCGAGACAAAGACGCGTGTCTAACTGCCCAGTGCTTATACAGATACATATATTTTTTATATAAAACGGCTGGAAATAATGCGATTGAAGGAATAAATTCCGTGAAACCTTGATTTCTCAAAAACTATCAGAGCTTAGCCGGATTTACTCCTTACCCACACATAGATACTATTTAGCCACATTTACCCTGAACCCTTATTTAAATTTGAAAAGGTGTATATTATTTCCTAAATATTACCCAAAAATCACTTCTCCGAAGCATGATGCCAGCTCATAAGACTTAACCTGGGAATATAAACGGACATAGTAAAGTCGATGTCACGCGTACAATTTTTTATTAATTTTGTTATTATTTAAAACTTTATTAATAATATAATTTGTTGTAACGCGCGCTGACGTTTCGGCTCCGCCCGGGGTTGTTTTGGCTCCAAGGAAGACTGGTCGGAAGTTACTATTTAGTATTATTATGAGGAACTTTGTTATATTTTGACGAAATCGGAAGTAGGTAGGTAGTATGAGGAACTTTCAGATCTGTTTATTTGACAGAGGTAGTTTACGCCACGATGAGAATAGTCCACGATTCGGGCCCTAAAAATACCTTATTAGTAGATATTTATCATTTGTCGCTCCTAATGTACATTGGCAAATAATAAATAATAATAATAATAAATATTACGGGACAATCTTACACAAATCAACCTAGGCCCACGGTAAGCTCAATAAGGCTTGTGTTGTGGGTACTAGGCGACGATATATATAATAGATAAATACATATAGATACGTATATACATATATAACATCCATAACTCAGGAACAAATATTCGTGATAAACACACAAATAAATGCCCTGACCGGGATTCGAACCCGGGACCTCCAGCTTCGTAAGCAGAGTCACTACCCACTGGGCTACGGAGGCCGTTGCCCAGTTTACATTGGCAAATAAAGGGTTAACTTTTAGTTTATATTTAACTTTGACTTATTTTGGGTTAATTTTTACTTTTTAACAGTGTTTCGAAGAGTGACGCGATGTTTTAAATTAGTCTTTTGTTTTATATTTGTTATGTTAAAATGATTTCTTCTGAGGTAAATTATTTTGTCTGAGGTAGATAAGTGATTTTATATTGCTATGCTACTACCTAGTGTAAAAAAATACGTGTAAGTAATTAATCTCCTGACGCATTTTTCTACCACACCATATAATAATTAAGATTCACAAAACAACTGTAAATGAGAAGATTTGTATTCAAACGTTAAAAGTTTTTCCACTTTTCACTAAACTTCTATACCAAACGTTCTTTAGGGAATTTCTAACTTAGTTTTGAAAATTGTACTTATTTTGTACTTTGTTGTCAAAATTCGACAAAAATTAAGGTTAAGCGTTGCTATAACAGTTTAATATCTATATGAAATGAATAGCGTTTTCATAAGGTTTATCATATCCTGGTTCCTACAACTGTATTTTCCTGCCTTAATTTGTAAGAAAGCTCGGTACTTTTTATGAGGTTACCTACGCGCTTTCATGTTTGACTATATTTTTAGCTTATATTTGCAAGTTTTACTCTAAAACCTGTGTTCCTGTTACAAAATTACGTATATGGACGTTTTTTTAGGTTATTTTTGCAAACTACCCTGAAATCTAAAATTTATTTTGTATGTAAATTAATGTATTTGTATTTGCCCTAGCAATTTTGTCTGACACTGACATCCGACAAGTTTTTTTTGCATAAAATGAGCTATCAAATTTTTTGGATATATTTTTATAATGGGATATTATGTTATATTTTTAGGTTATGTTTTTAAGTTATCCTGAAATCTAGCGTGTTTTGACCTTAGTTTTAGATTAGGTAAGTTTGTTTTTTTTGATAAAAAGTATATGAGTGTTTTTAGGTAGTGTTTGCAAGATTTTTTATTACTTTCCTGTCACAAAATGACGTATAGTTTATTTTAGGTTATGTTCGCAAGTTACCCTGCCATCTAGCGTGTAGTCAGGTAAACTCGCCCCCGCGCGCAGCCGTCCCGCCTTCGCCTCTAGTTTTACTATAATTACAACTTACGTAGATACATAGGAACTTTGTTTAGAAGCTGCATGGTTTATACAAGCTAACCTTCACACTGACCTACCATTAAACGAATCTGTTACTCAAATAAGTCTTGATCTCAAGTAACATTGATGACTCTTGCGCAGCCCTAGAGTTGCGGTTATTGTCGTTTGTTTTTAATTTTCTGTGGGTATCTATGGAAGTTGAGGTAGGGTTGTCACTTGTCAGTTTTTCAAAAGAATATAACCACGAAAATCGAACTTCAAAGTTCGGATATCTCCGTCTCTATCGCACTTATAATACTCGAGCGACAGAGATATAAGTATATGTATAGGTACGTACTTCGAGATTCGATTTTCGTGGTAGCGCCGCTGTACTTTTAAGGCTTCGGTCTGGACGCCAGCGGGTAGCGGGGCGAGGAGCGTGCGTTCATAGATTGAACTCCATCAAATGTATGAAGTGCCGCTCTTCGCTTCGCTGTCCGCTGGCGCCCAGTCCACGGCCTAAAGCGGACGCAGCCTAAGTCGGATTGGAAGGTTAGAAATACTGAAGAAGCATCGAAAAGGTCATCGTATCAGTTAAGTTCAGTTAGGATTGTCATTTGTCAGTTAATTGCAAGACCTGGGTCATAAATATACGATGGTCAGTTAAATAGGTAAGTTTAGTTAGCATTGTCACTTGTCAGATGGAGGAAGATCTTAGTACATAACGCTCTGCTTGGAATTCTAGCCATGTAAAATTCTTTAAATTGTCGTGTTGTCCATTTTAGTTGCATGTATTAAGTTTGTTACTTGTCAGATAAAGGTAACTCGGACCTTTACAATTGAGGTAGAATTTTAAGAGGAGGTAGATTACTTACTAAAACGATTTTGAAATGAGTTTCTGTCACGGTTCTTCGTGAACTATATAACTCATTGTTAAAAGTGGTACAGGGACTTATATTGAATGTGCTAGATATATACCTATCTAATCTATCCCATTTTGGGCCTACAGGCTATCCTGATGACATTAAAATATCTATATTTTTTTGTCCATTATAAGTATTTCAACTCTCTTTAAACACTACAACACCGGTAACCGTTAAATATGGCGCAATCAGCTGTCATCCCATAAAGAGTCAAACTTACCACACAATCAGATTTTAACTGACCTGGAGGTCGATCACGTAACGCATTGTACGAACGTCGGATAGGTTTTAATGTCACTTTTTATATGGAAAATTGACAGTTAAATTGTACCGACGCGCGTTCGGAACGTTACGTGATTACCCCTCGGAGTTACGATTAGTTATAGGAACTGGTACAACCAGCCCTTAATGTCAAACATTGAACTATTTTACTTTGAACTTAATAATGAATTTGCTAGAGCTTTCGTAGCTCCTTCGAAAGCTGTCATCAGCGTACGAGTAAGTAGTCCAAATTTAAAATGATCTAAGTAGTAGGTATTTCGGCTCTTGATCATTTGTCAAATTAGTGTCAAAGATTGGTCTAAGTAGTGATTCTGCTATAGGTTTTTAGTTCTTTCGAAAAATGTCATGTCAAGAGTCTCACTGTTAAATGTTTAAGATTGTTTTGTAAGTCGCGCACACTATAGGGATGCGCAAGACCTGAAACTGCAGTAACATATTATGTTATCGATTACAATAGAAATAAGTGTAAATACGGACAGGGCCGAAAGGGGCTGCGCCCCCCGCAGTAACAAACCCGTATGCCTTGCGGCTCCAACGACCGACCCCGTCCACACATATCTAATCAAATTTAATACTAAAATTACGTTTAATGTTGATCACTGCCCAATAGTACGTATTTTTGTGCTTTAAGTCACCTTAGACAACAATAAATAGGTTTAAGCTAACATGCCGGCTTCAGTCCGGGTGTATAACTAGTTGTACTGTAACTCCAAAATATAATTTATACATCAACAGCTAATATAAAACCTAGTGAGGTAGAGCGGTTAGTCGTAGTACGTCAAAGTACCGTGGGAGAGAGAGCGGGCCGATCGCGCCGGCGATTGCGACTGGGCGACCCGCGGGACCGCGACTGGGCGACCCGCGCGACCGCGACTGGGCGACCGCCGACCCGCCGCCGACCGGGCGACCGAACCTCGACCGCACCGCTCAGTGATCAACATCACACTCTGTACTACGACACTATCGTGGGCGGACCCACCGATAAATACATTTAAATAATAATTACGCCTAGGTTGTATTTCTTCTCCCGATCGAAATGAACGTTTCATAAACTCGTCTCGGACACCAAAGGAACATCGAGGAGATAATAAATAATTAAATTTATAAGCAACGTTTCATATATCACCCGTTCAATATAATTCTCAATATATGAAGTTAGACTTTCAACACAAGCCGGAGCCCAGCGGGCAGCTTCTCCAATTATAATTACGTCTCATAATATTTTTCAGCAATCGCTTGAAGGCACACAGCGTTAAATGTAGTTAGTACAGTTCAGCGATCGTAGGCCTAGGCGCGACCGCGGCGGTGTAGTCGCGGCGCGGTCGCGCGGTCGCGGGGGCGGCTAGGCCGGCGTGAGCGTGAGCGTGACAGTGGCGCGGCGCGTGGCGCGGCGGCGCACGGGCAGGAACACCAGCGCCGGCACGAGGCTCAGCGCGCCTCCCGCCTCCTCCACCACGAACGGCTGCATCGTCAGCGGCGCCTGAGGCGCGCGCGGCACCGCCAACAACGCCCCGGCCCCTGAATGAGCAGCTCGTAAGTGCGCCTCGAGCGCCGCGAAACCCTCCGCGCGGAACTCGCAGCGCGAGCACGAATACACCTCGTCGCTTTCACTCTCACCCTCTCCCATTCCTTCGCTTTCCGCGTCTATAGTCGGCGGCCCGGCGCCCATCTCGTTCGCGTTCTCCTGCGGCTCGTTCGGCTGGTGTTGGACGTGGGCGCGCTCGTGCGCGAACAGGAACGCGAGCACGTCGGTCGTGAACGGGCAGTAGGAGCACGCGTAGGGCTTGTCACGAGCAAGGAGATCCAAAGGTCTTGGGGGAGGGGGCGGCGGGCGCGCTGGTGGCGCGTGCTCGGCCAGCAGATGGGCGCGTAAAGCCCGTGGGCCGCGGAAGCGGCGAGCGCAGAGCGGACAAGGTTCCGCGGGCGCAGTGGCCGCCGGCGCGGGCGGCGCAGGGATCCCGTGGGTATTATGCTTATGGACACGCAGAAAATACTTGCTGCACAGCTCCTTGTGGCAGATATCACAAGTTACACCTCCAAGCTGCGTGCCACTCTCGAGGGAGATCCCGTGCATCCGCTGCATATGTGTTCGCATGAAGTACTTATTGCACAGCTCCTTATTGCAAATCTCGCAGAAGCTGGAGCCTGATGAAGAAGCGCGGCGCTCGTCCTGGGCGGGGGGTGAGGAGGAGGGGGCACGTGGAGCGGGGGATGAAGGCTCTTCGGCTAGCCGTTCAGCCGCTAGCTCGTTCAGCTGCGATATCATCGTCTGTAGTTTCCGCAGCTCCTCGCTAGCCGAGCCCGGCGACGCTGCCCCACGTTCCTCGACGATCAGATTCAGCGGACTGGTCTGTCCGTCCCTAAGCGCCACGTCCAACTCATCTTCGCATTCGCGTTTCACTTCGGCCATCTCCTCAGGGTCTAACGGTGGCGGGAGCGAGTGCGAACGCGGCGGCGTGTCCGGCGGCGGCACTAGGGATGCTGGTGGTGTCGCCAGCGGGGTCGTGAGCGGCGTGCTGACCGGCGTGCCCAAATGCATCATAGGTGGAGTCATGGATTGTGGAGACCGCTCGGCTCCAGGCGATCTATGCACCGGGAGACCGTGCCGTCTCTCCCGATGCGTTCGGAGAAAGTATTTGTTACAGTACTCTTTGCAACATATCTCACAGAACGCTTCAGGATTGACGACGCCCAGATGTCTGAGGGCGTCAGGCTGGAAGCCGGCATCGCGCGCCCGCCTCGCTGAATCAGGGGAGAGTCTTCTAGGAGTTCCGTTGGATTCCTCATCGGACGCGCGCCGCGGCGGCGACATCTGCGGCGGCGGCTGCGGCTGGGACTCCCCACCGTCGTAGATCCCATGTTTGTTCGCTCTGTGCGTCTTCAGGAAGTACTTATTACAGAATTCTTTACAACAGAGATCGCAGTAGGCTTCTGGGTTGAAGATGCGAGGAGGATCGTGCCGTGGCAGCAGTCTGAAGGCGGCTAGTGGATCGAAGGTGGGGAGGGTGAGTTCCCCGAATGCCATGGCGGACTTGTAGATGTCCTGCATCTTCGCGTGGAGGTCCAGCGGTGGGGGGAGCTGGGGGGCGCGGGTGGGGGCGGCCTGCTTGCGTCGCTTGCGGCCGGGGCTGCCGCCCCCGCTTTCAAGGTCCGGCTCTCGTTTGACCGCCGGCGCGACTGACATCGCGTCACCGCCGCATCTGGAATGTGGAGAAGAATTGGGGTTATGATACTGTAAGACACAGTCGAAGTGGTTCCACCCTTAGAGGTCTGAGAGGGTACTGAATGAGTTCCTAGCACAAATCCAGGATGCCGATGTGTTTGCAGATAGTCATCACACAACTAGCACACTAGCGTTAAAATAACCCTTATATCATTCAAACTGAGTCCTGTAACACAGGGAACCCTAGCTCAGGACGCAGGGTCGTGATTAGCATATTGTGTTTCTTTTTTTGTCCAATAAATAAACTTTTTTTTTTCTTATATCGGTTCCAGCCAAGTGTTAAGGTGTTACAATGCCTGTAAAAAAGGTGTTAGAGTGTGCGCGTGTGCATGTGCGTGTGCGTGTGCGAGTGCGTGTGTGTGTGTGCGTGTGCGTGTGTGTGTGCGTGTGTGAAGTTGTGGCACGAAGCCAGTAAGTAGGCTGGTGACGAGCGTCTAATAGAATCCTTTATTTAATATAATACCTATCTATTTATACACTTTAGGTTGCGCTGATACAAGGAATATGCGTGTATGTAGCAGTAAACTATTGTGTTACTGCTAAACACTATATGTGGCCAACTGCCATACTACAATAGGATGCACCACTAATTAGTAACAATAAATTAGTAATTGTTCTCGGATTGCCAGTTCAACACCAAATAATCTACTTAAAAATGATGTTCACATACTTAACGAGTGATAAAACATTTAAGTAAACGTCGAGGTCTTGCAGGAATAAAAAGAAAAAAATAGTGATAGGAATAGATCAACTGTAGTTTTTTTGGTCTTGAATTAACAATTGGAGTTAGTGCTCTGAAAAAAAAGCGGCCAATTGCGAGTCAGACTCGCACATGAAGGGTTCCGTAAAATAAATTGCGGTTTACGATTTATGACGTATTAAAAAAAAAACTACTTACTAGATCTCGTTCAAACCGATTTTCGGTGGAAGTTTGCATGGTAATGTACATCATGTATTTTTTTTGTTTTATCATTCTCTTATTAGCAGTTACAGGGGGGGGGGGGGGCACACATTTTTCTCATTCTAGTGTTTCTCGCGCAAACTATTCAGTTTAGAAAAAAATGATATTAGAAACCTTAATATAATTTTTAAAGACCTATCCATAGAAAGACCCCACACGTATGGGTTTGATGAATTTATTTTTTTTGAGTTTCACTTCTGTGTATGGGGACCCCTAAAACTTAATGTTTTTTTTAATTTTTTGTGTGAAAATCTTAATGCGGTTCACAGAATACATCTACTTACCAAGTTTCAACAGTATAGCTCCTTATAGTTTCGGAAAAAAGTGGCTGTGACATACGGACGGACAGACAGACAGAACACTAAAAACGGTCATTATGTAGATAAAATAAAATATGACATTAAATAACCTACCATTTCACTGTATGTCGTACTCTTTTGCTATAGAAACCAAACACCAAAGTTATCGATATATAAGCAGGTAACTAATAAGTGAATTTTAGTGCATAATTATCTGAGCGATTCTAAAAAGTTTGAACATAGTAAATAGGTACGTCAATTAAGTCAAACTATTATTTTTTTCACTTTATTTAAGGTTCTGTTATTATACTACCTTAATTCTAAAAAAAACCGGCCAAGTGCGAGTTGGACTCGCGCACGAAGGGTTCCGTACCATTATCTATAAAAACGGCAAAAAAATCACGTTATTTGTATGGGAGCACCCCTTAAAAAAAATTGTTTTTAGTATTTATTGTTATAGCGGTAACAGAAATACATAATCTGTGAAAATTTCAACTCTCCATCTATCACGGTTCTTGAGATACAGCCTGGTGACAGACAGACGGACGGACGGACGGACGGACAGCGAAGTCTTAGTAATAGGGTCCCGTTTTACTATATGAGTACGGGACCCTAAATAGGTTTTTAGGGTCCCGTACTCATATAGTAATTATTTAAGGTTCTGTTATTATACTACCTTAATTCTAAAAAAAACCGGCCAAGTGCGAGTTGGACTCGCGCACGAAGGGTTCCGTACCATTATCTATAAAAACGGCAAAAAAATCACGTTATTTGTATGGGAGCACCCCTTAAAAAAAATTGTTTTTAGTATTTATTGTTATAGCGGTAACAGAAATACATAATCTGTGAAAATTTCAACTCTCCATCTATCACGGTTCTTGAGATACAGCCTGGTGACAGACAGACGGACGGACGGACGGACGGACAGCGAAGTCTTAGTAATAGGGTCCCGTTTTACTATATGAGTACGGGACCCTAAAAATCTATATTGTAGTAGATATCACTAAACATATTGGTAACAAACCAGGGACATTAAAAGCTCGACTTATTTGACCTATGCCAACTTTTCTAGAAATGCTCACCTACAATTCAATGGTTTGTACCTACATCAATTAAGGTATGGATTTTCCTATTTTGTTACGATTTAAGTATAGGCATAAAGGAGAGGGCAAATGTACAAAAGATCCCACTGGGTCGAAGTGCATCCGAAAGGGACCTCACCTAGATAAGATAAGATAACTATTGACCTAATTTTATATCAACTTTATTACTGTTTTTGATAATTAAGGTCATAATAAATACCTACTTATACACGGATTATTAAAAGTAATCTCAACCCAAATTATGTTCAAAAAAAATGGTAACATAATAGGAAAGTTTCAAGTATGCCTTAATCTAGATGTACAGAGTTTTATATGTACCTCCCAAATTATCGGTAAATAAACACTAAGTGTTACATTGATTTTTCAAATACTGATACACCTACTCGTAATTAATTACCCACGACGGAACGGAGAAAGTATGTATGCGTTTAGGGTGAGAGGCTGTCTAATTAGAAGTATTGATCACTTTATCCCAGTATTATAAGGATCAAATAAAACTCAACTTCAGGGCTAAATAATTTATTGTTAAGAAAAGCTAGCCTTAGTATCGACTTGGGCTTTTAAGGCACAGTTTATAGAGTTTAACTGACCCTAACTTAGAACCCCTAATCCAACATGATTCTAATAAGAAACTCACCGATCATCCCTAAACTCAATTTCTTCCTTCATCTGACACTCAAGTCCTAACCACCATCACAACACGTCACCACACTTTCTTACGAATATTCTATTGTCTAACTCAATCTAACCAACGAAAACCGTTGGCATTCCAATTTTAAAAAGTTCGAACGAACAATTGACGAAAACAGTTGGCGATCGAACGGCGAGATTTGAAAAAACAAACGCGATTCGATAATGGAACGGCGCGTGCCGTGTTGCGCGCGCGACTAAATTCGGTGTTTTAAGTAAAAACGCGTGCGACGTAATTTTTTTTTTGTAGAAAATGGCAAAAATTTACCCCACCCGGGCACCCCAGTGTTGACGAGGGGCGGCCGGTGCATTATGGACGCGGTAGGCTCACATGGGGAGAAAATTAAATACGGGTTACTAATGACATCCATAATTACATTTGCCATAAATGTAACTATTGCTATAATCATCATTTGGCCCTATTAGTTTATTCTTTATTCATTTGTAAAGCCATGTACATTGCAATTAAGGTGTTACATTCAGTATTCAGGTCAGACCATGACGCCCTGTAAGGACACACAAAACTTAATACTAACATGCATACAATAACAACATTATTAACATTTTTGCATTAGATACATATTCATTCATTTTAATTACAATTAGTTTGACTTTAATTTCATATTATTTTTACATTATTTCTACAATATTTTTATATGTCAATTTAGATATGTCATTCATAAAATTTATAAAGACCCATCATTTAAAAATTCGTCTACTGAGTAATTTGAAATGAGTTTTTATCAGAAACTAAAAAAAACAGGAGTTTTATTTAAACTAACCTAACTAACAATTAAATACAAAAAAATAGGGTTCAATACAAAGTTTATATAATGTGTCCTGAAAATGTTACGGTTATGAGAAAATCATCTGGCAAATGATGATTTAGCGTTGCGTTATGTTATGGCATATGAAATTATGGATATCGAAGGTATCGATTAAATACACTATCATCTCTACTAGCCTATACTAATATTATGAAGAGCAGATGTCTGTGAGGTTTATATAAAGCTATGTATATCTCCGAAAATACTCATCCAATTTCAAAAATTCTTTCATGCAGTCATGCAGTACATGAAATGGAACTTTAAGATGGATTAATTTTGGTTTGTATTACTTTGGAACCTAATGCCAATTGTCATTTAACTGAGATACATAGGTGTGCGAAATTTCAACTCGATTAAGACTTCGAAAAATTGAACAGTCTAAAATTTAAAATAATAGGCGCGGCGAGTTCTACTGTACAGCGGACAAGCTCTGTCAATAAATGACAGTGTTAATCTATTTATTTGGATTTTATATCATTATTGTGAAGACGTTATAGTTTTAATTGTATACCGTCCTTTCTTTCCACAACGTGAGAAGTGCTACATATGCATGACTTTGTGGGTATCAGTGTATTCAGTGGTGTTTTTATAGCAACATTTATTTTAGCGTTTAGTGTTTGTGTTTTATGTGGTAAGATTTTTATGTCTCTCCAACAGAACTCTTGTCGAAGTATCCCCTCTTCCACAAGGGCTCCGGAAACATTCGTACAGTGCCCACACTGCCCCCAAATCCGTCACTACAAAGGACAACGTGGCCTGAACATTCACATTAGCCGAGCCCACGGAAATGTGAATGTTGGGGCCTCTGGCGGCCCCACGCCGACCGTTCGCCCAAGCCTTGCAACCACTGCACCACATGCTCTCTATTCAACACCGGCTGCAGCAGCTGGACCCGGCTCAAATCCATGCAATTTAGGGCTCCAGAGTCTTCCGGCCTTGAAGAGAAATGTCCCAGTATTAAAACACATTCCCAAAGGAGCAAGGAACCTTGCGGCTGGCAAATTGTCGACTCTAATCGAGTCTTGTTTGCGTTCCAACGACGCTGATGATTGGTTTAAGCTTCTTTCTTTTTCTTTCTCTGCCTTAAGGGTGCCTGGGGGGCCTGGAGGCAAATCATTGACCACTAAAGTGAAAGAAAATGTTGACAACCTGAATTATTATTTCTCAGAGGGGCTAAACAAAAAGCCTCATTCAGTTTACCGCACAATTGAGGCTAAAGTTTACGATGGTGATTTAAGGGGAGCAGTTCGTGTCCTTCTTTCTGATTCATCTCTTGCTCCGTCCAATGCCGAAACTTTGAATGCATTGAAAAATAAACACCCTTCACCGTCCAGACAACTTACGTTCCCGCCGGAACCTGATATCTCAAGTATTTTTCTTACAGTTTCAGTTTCGGACGTATCCAACGCTATCGGATCTTTTTACAATGGCTCTGCAGCTGGCTTGGATGGCCTTCGCCCACAGCATTTAAAAGAACTGACTACTTCTAGTGCCGGCGATAACGGACTTAAATTACTGGAATCATTGACTAAGCTTTGCAATTTTCTCTTGCGTGGTATGCTTAATCCTCAAGTTTGCCCTTACCTCTACGGTGCGTCTCTGTGTGCTCTAGAAAAGAAAGATGGGGGCATTAGACCGATTGCGATTGGATCTGCATTAAGACGACTAGTTGCTAAGTTAGGATGCCGTTCGGTACGAGAGGAGATGGCAGCCTTCCTTCAGCCACGTCAGATGGGTTTTGGCACGCCTCTTGGCTGCGAGGCGGCCATCCATGCAACGAGATATTTTGTGTTAGCACACGATAATAGCGACAAGGTAATCGTAAAACTTGACATAAAAAACGCCTTCAACTCTGTTGAAAGGGACGTAATTTTAAATCAAGTGAGAGATCACACTCCCGCCCTCTACCCGTTTCTTTTTCAGTGTTATTCTGCTCCAAGTAATCTCTTCTACGATGACTGTACCATTTCATCACAGGTCGGTGCTCAACAAGGCGACCCTTTGGGCCCTCTTGTGTTTTGCCTAGCCATGCAGAGCTTGATTACAACGCTAGAATCACCTCTGAATGTCTGGTATTTAGACGATGGCACCATAGGAGGTGATTCTGACGTTGTTCTAAATGATATCAGTACGCTCTTACCAGCTCTGCGGTCAATCGGCCTGGAAATAAATACTGCAAAGTGTGAACTTTATCCTTGTAGTTCCTGCTCGTTAAATTCATTATCTCATTTCCAAGCTTTATTGCCAGACATTAAAGTCATAAACAAGTCATCCTTTTGTCTTCTCGGAGCACCAATTTTTCCTGATGGTGTAAGTTCAGTTCTCCTGGCTAAGACAGCGGCTCTGAAGTCCTCCTGGGAACATTTGAAGCACTTGTCAGCGCACGTGTCCCTCGTGCTGCTCCGTAACTGTTTCACATTGCCCCGCGTGACTTACACACTAAGAACTGCGCCTACTTGGTTGTTTAAGCCGGAGATGGAGACGTATGACAATGTACTTAAACAATGTCTGGAGACTGTTCTGAACGTTCAATTCAATGAGGCTCAGTGGCGCCAGGCAACACTCCCAATTCGGTATGGAGGATTAGGGGTCCGTTGCATAAAAGACGTCGGGATCGTTGCATTCCTCGCCTCTTCCCATGCGTCGACAAATCTTGTCACTAAGATACTTTCTTTAAATGGTGGCAATATTTGTCCACCGTTTGTGGAAGAGGCTATAGTTGAGTGGTCATCTCGCTTTTCTGACGTAACGCAACCAGACAACCCCGCATCACAAAGACTCTGGGACGACTTATGTTGTAATGAAATTTATTCCAACCTTTTAAATGTAGCCCTTGGGGTAGATGTGGCTCGTCTAAAAGCTGTCAGAGCTCCCGAGTCTGGGGCGTGGCTGCACGCCTTGCCTTCACCAAACTTGGGAACATTGCTCGACAATGATTCATTGAGGACAGCGGTAGCCCTACGTCTTGGAAGCAAGGTGTGCGAGCCCCATCGCTGTATATGTGGAGCAATGGTTGAAGCGAACGGGCATCATGGTCTAAGTTGTCTGCGGTGTGCAGGGCGTATCCCTAGACATCACGCCATAAACGAGCTTTTGCGCCGCGCCATGGTCTCGGCAAACGTTCCCTGCGTTCTGGAGCCCCAGGGGCTAAGCCGTACCGATGGTAAGAGACCGGACGGTCTCACGCTGATTCCCTGGTCAAAAGGCCGCTGCCTGCTATGGGATGCAACTTGTGTGAGCACATTTGCACCCACTCATCTTCACCACACCATGAGGTTAGCAGGCGCGGCTGCCGAAAATGCGGCAAAACTAAAACACGGCAAATACGCCCACCTTGAATCAGCGTACGACTTTGTTCCGGTCGCTATCGAGACGGCTGGTCCTTGGTGTTCGGAGGGCAGGAGGCTTGTTTGGGACCTTGGCCGGCGTCTAAGAGACAAGGGCTGCGACCCTCGTTCCGGCTCTTACCTGGTCCAACAAATATCGGTGGCAGTTCAGCGGGGCAATGCAGCCAGTATTTATGGCACCTTTGGACCAGATGGGAGCCGGACATAAAATATATATATATATATTTCATTTTCTTTATTTGAACCTTGTTTTTTTTAGTTTTAGTTTTAATTTAGTTTTAGTTTTAATTTAGTTTTGTTATTATTCTCTTTCTGTGTAATCGTATATATACATAGATGTGTGTGTGTTTTGGTTTACTAATATAAATTATAAAATGATATTAGCATTTGTAAAAAAAATAATAGGTATTCATATTCATATTTACGAAACATTTACATGCTAATTATTTCAACCTTAGTAAACAAGTGAACATATTATATTTTAAGTGTAAAAAAAGCCAATCGGAGCCATAAAAGCCAGCCCTAACTCAAACAAGCGGTGCTTTCCCAAATTTTGGAAACACTATCAAAGGGAGCTGTCATACGCCCGTCCCCCTCGCACGCTCTCGCTCGCACCCTAATGATTATGATAAATCGTACAGCAATATTTCACGTACGATGGCTGTTATTCACAAATAATTACTAAGCGTATCACTGCAGACCTACCAGTATATGTCGAACAGCATTACGCATCATCATATCAGCCGAAAGACGTCCACTGCTGGACATAGGCCTCCCCCAAAGTGTGCTAAACATTACGCATAGTTTTTAAGAATTTCGAGCTCACTTTAAACTGGCGAGTAGTTAATAGTCGATTAAATCGAGCATAAAATGCTTTGTGAATATACGGACGTCGTAACTCACAAATTTTGTTTTTAAAAAGTTTGGGCAAGGTATTGCAAGAATCGGGTTTTTGTTTTTATATTCGAAGTTAAGTTTTATATTGTAACGAGTGATAAATCATTTAGCTGACGGTTACGTTATAAGTAGAAATTCAAGTTGCTAAATATGTTATTGTTTGTTTAATTTTAAGTGTGGGGCGGTATGTTCGCCTGGCGACAAGCCCCTTTTCATCAATAATTTAAAAAAAAGTTGTATGCATTGGTCGTTGTTACCCACCGTCATCATCATCATCATCATCATATCAGCTGAATGACGTCCACTGCTGGACATAGGCCTCCCCCAAAGAGTGCCAAAATGACCGGTCCTGCGCCACCCGGGGCTCCCGGGACCCACCGTGCTTTCACCGAATGGACCCTGCGGAAGACCAGCGCTGGCTGTAAAGTTAGCAATATGCTGAGCTGGGTCCATTTCGGGACAATGCCTTGGGTGTTTTTGTATTTATTTATTTTATTATCTGTCTGTTTGTAACGAATAAACATTGTAGTTTGAGTTTAAATTAATCTTCGATCCCGCGGTTTTCGGGCTAAGTAGCGAAAGGTGAGTCCACTGATGCCTAAATAGGTAAGCACATGCAAACGATAGGACTGTGTGACACAAGGCAGTGCAGACTCTGCTTTGAAGTAGAGGAAACGCCTACACGCATCCTAACCCATTGCCCTTGCCTCATGCGCAGTCGTAACACCTTCCTGGGCAAACACATCATGTGCCCGGAGGAGATCAAATTTCTTGATGTCAACAAAATCCTGCAATTTTTTGAGTTTGCAGGACTTGACCAAGAATAAGCTTGTTGCGTGGTGTTAAAATTGATAACGTCGTGTTGCTAAATGGATAGTAAACCATCGAATGATTGTAATAAAGTATAAATTACAAAATCAATTTCAAATCTAAAAAAGATATGAACCTTAAGTTTAGAAAAAAAAGTTTTTTTATTTATTGTCCAAGAGTAAATTTAAAGGTACCAATAGAATCCTTACGCTTTTATAGAAACAAATTTGTATGACAACTATGGACCTAAACGCAGTATTTCGCGACCGAAACAGCAATTTACTTCATTTTCCATGCAACGGTTAGTACAAATTGCACGGTGTGACATCATACTTTAAAGCCAATCAGTATGAAGCGTTTCGGCTGCTGTCAGCGAGGTCCGTCTTTAACTCCATTTTTTGGGTATTCATGTCCTTTAAATGTAGTTGCTTCCATACAAACATTTGTTCATCATAAAAAACTGGTTCGAATGGCATCGTAAACAAATTTAAGGTCACAAGCCCATTGTAGTAAGTGGCGATCATAATAGATCAGCGATGGTCGCCGTGATACAAGGGCTTTGACAGCCCGGAAGCCACTACCAGAATAATAATAATAAGGTGACTCCAGCTAGGCGAGTTTCTGGCAGTGAAAGGATTAAGCGGCGGAGCCAGGAGTTCCCGCAGTCGACGAGATCACATCATGAGGAGATGTGAAGGAAGCGATAGAAATATGTAGGTACTAGCTTTCGCCCGCGACTTTGTCTGCGTGGACCCGGAATATAAACTATCCTATATTTTAATCCAGGCTATAAACTATATTCGTGCAAGATTTCATCCAAAACGGTTGAGCCGTTTAAGCGTGATTGAGTAACAAACATCCAAACTTTCGTATTTATAATATTAGTAGGATATAATATTATTCTTTGGCATCTGCCTACCCCAATGAGATACAGGCGTGAGTATATGTATGTCTTATGCCGTAATGACTGGAAATGCACGTGCAAATTGAATCATTTGCTGAAGTTTCTAGAATTGTAACAGAAAAACAACCGTTTTACTAATTAATGTTATTTTATATCAATGTTTTCTTGGGGACAATTGCGACGTTTGCTACAAGGAAAATGGTAAATTACTCCGGCTTAATAAATATTAAGTTGAAAAATAAAGCTGAAGAATATATTTTATCTCCAAGTTTAAATTGTAATTATATTTTTTTGTTTTTAGGTCACGTTTTTATTTACTGATTGTTAGTTTTTGTGTATATACAACAGAAATGAATGATGTCCAATAAAATTTCTAGGTATTTAAGCCTCTGCTAGACGGTCGCCAACACGCCACTCCGACCGAGCAACCTTGGTCGGCACCGACCGCTGTAGTATGAATTATGAAACTTAGCTCCAAACAACTGTCTACACGGTCGGTGCGGAACAAGGTCGCTCGGTCGGAGGGGCGTGTTGGCGACCGTCTAGCTGTCGCCGTGCCGTGTAGCTGTTTGTTAGTTTTTGTGAAATTAAGTAACGAATGTATTAATGAATGATCAATAAAAAATAATTGTCCATAAAAGTTTATTGTCATTTTGCCACAAACACTTACTTCTCTTTGTTTTACATTTTAATATGTCCGGCTAAATATGACACATTTTTTAAGTCACATTGTCAGCTTTGTGACGTAAGCGTTTGACGTAGACCGTCAGTTTTGTGACGACTTCGTCATCCGTAAGGCCTGAATCTGTTTTAAAATTTATAATTGACCGCCACCGCAGGCCGCGCCAGGTATTAATGGTACTTCATCATATCATCATATCAGTATGGTACTTATTTAAGGGGCTACCCGAGGTTTTTTAGATACAAATACTTTTGCACTACAGATACTCGTAGAATTATAAGGCAAGTGGCTATCGATTATTCAATCTTTAATCTCCACTTTGGTGTACCATATTTTGAAAGAAATGGATAGTAATTTTTTTATGATTTTTTTTAAACATTGTCTAAAAAACACCTTTTTTGTTATAAAATTGCTGTTAAAGATCTAACATATACAAAATCTACATATTTGGGTTCGTCTCTGATGTCTCTATAAACGTGTGTACGGTTTTCGTTTTAAACTAATTAACACAAAAGTTATGGCCAGAAAACCTGTTTTTTGGTCTAAAATTGTTCAACTTTGATGCCAAATATCTCGAAGACATTGATGTTTAAAGTAAATATGGGATACTATATTGCTTAAAGCTGTTGTTGTTAATATGATAAGCTACAAAAAATATTAGAAAACTAAGGGATTCAGATCGAAGGTCATTGGCGTATGGGATCCCCTTAAGTGAAATTGCCCATAGTAGACTAGAAAAACGCTAGTCTACAGGAACACATGTATCTACGTAAACATTATGGGTCCCTGTCTATACATTTCAGGGTCGCAAAGGTTCGACCTTTGCCGGGCCGGTGGAGCGCTGGTAATACCTACCTACTCGCGGGGTCGCGCTCACACGGGCGGAAATATTGTCTTTAGGAAAAATACGGTTATGAAAAACATGAATTTATACTAGCGTTGTTGTGTTTATTTCATTTTAAAATGTTATTCTAAGATGCTTTATTCAAGAATCCAACAAACTTTCCACCCGGAAGTTAATTATATAGATTTAAATGAATCATGCATTGTCTTTTTTCGTCTGGTTGTCTTGAATATTATAGAGCAAATGCAAATGTGAAATAAAGATAAAGACATGTATTAATATTTTTCTGACTTTTTAGAAGCTAGTTTTTAAGTTATAATTTTTCTGATGATGTATGAATTTCATCGAAAATTTTCCCGCGCCGCAACGCCACTGCTATAACTGTACCTTCTTGATAATGTCAAGAACAGAAAAAACTTCGCGCACCGAGGGTTCCGGATCACCCCGTACAATATAAACAGGTCCACTATAAACTGACACTCACTAAGTATGTGATCACATACTTAGTGAGTGTCAGTTTATACTGGACATTAAATTTTCAGTGATGTAACTAAAAATTTTCGGCTTTCGCAATTTTCCCTTTATCTGTGCTATAAGACCAGCGTCTTATAGCACAGATATATAACTACTGATACTGCCTACCTTCGTGCCAAATTTCAAGAGTCTGAGTTCACGGGAAGTACCCTGTAGGTTTTGATTCCCTTGCGAGTTTCGAAAATTTGCGGAAATTTGCGGCATAAACGGCTGTACGAGTATCTTTTGATTGCGTTGGCTTAGAAGTTTGATTTTTTCACAGCTCCAAGAGACAATAGACTTGAGTATTTGATATAAATTTCAGCTTGATACCTCGACGCGTCCCTGAGAAAAAGGGTCTTGACAGACGGACGGACGGACGGACAAACAACAAAGTGATCCTATAAGCTATAAGGGTTCCGCTTTTTCCTTTCGAGGTGCGGAACCCTAAAAGACGGATGATAGGGGCCATAACATTAGCGGGCAAAAATATCTGACTTACTTCCCTTGATTATACTAAATAGTACAGTCGCCATCACATACATAGGAGCAAACAAGCACGTCACAAACATCGGAACACACCTCTATTTTCAAGGCATTAGGGTGCATGTGCCGATATTTTTGAACACCTATAGTGTACCTATGTATGTGATGGCGACTGTACCTAAGTATGTCTATTGTTTAATATTTTCATTAGATTATTTGATTAAAATTAGGTACCTATTTATTTGATTAAAATGAGTTACTTCTTGAATTTGTCTCTAGCTGTCAAAACAGTGAATCCACAAACCAATAAAAGGTCGGCAACATGCTAATGGTTCACCTGGAGTATAAATAAAATAAGCAAGCGTCCACAGGCTATCTACTTATACTTACCATTTTTAACCGACTTCAAAACAGGTAGAGGTTCTCAATTCGCTTGTTTTTTTTTTTTAATTTGTTACGCGATAACTCGGTAATTTATGAACTGATTTGAACATTTTTTTCTTTGTTTGACAGCATATACTTCCAGATTGGTCCCGTTGTCACCAAAATCCAGTTCTGACGATGGGATCATGGAGAATTCGAGGGAACTCTTCAAATTTTATAGGCAAACTTGAAGCAATTTGGCTACTGATTTGAAGTTGCTTAAAACTTTGTTTTAAAAGTAAATTATTATGGGCCATCTATGCAAATTCGTGTTGTCACAATTTTTCTAAGAAACTCTTTTTTTTTGTCTACTGACTAACGGGAAACACAAACACAACAACAAATACAATATAACAAGAAATAGTTGATTGTCACATTTCGCAGTCTACTGTTCCGAGTAAAGACAATAGTGTACCATAACATAATCCAAATATTTGTCCAAACAGTCGCGCCCAACCACTCAATCCTCATTCAGTTTTCAAGAGGCCGTTTTATGGAGCAGTCGTTAACTTTGAAATATCGGTCGACCCCCCAGCCCCCCGGGTGGGGGGTGTTGGCAAATAAAATAAAAATAAAGGCCGATTATGGCCGACATTTTATAATGGACGTCCAAATGACATGCGGGCGCCGCCGCGGCGCGCAGGGGTGGCGCGGAGTCGAAATGTCAGCGGTGTTTTTAAATTGATGTTGAA
The DNA here is from genome assembly GCA_963854355.1 of Epinotia brunnichana. Taxonomy (NCBI): domain Eukaryota; kingdom Metazoa; phylum Arthropoda; class Insecta; order Lepidoptera; family Tortricidae; genus Epinotia; species Epinotia brunnichana. Next base: position 1,006,286 of record OY977959.1, on the reverse strand, counting down.
GTGGTTCAGGAAATGTGTTTAAATTGGTATACATAGACGTACGTCAGTGTAGGTATACAGGGTGTGGCCTGTAATAGGTGTAAACAATTAAACGGTAGATTATTAAGCTTGTGAACTTTTATTTGCACATGGTTATATTTGAAAAAAAATGTATAGGTATATAAATTTGTTTTCTTCAAAATAGGTTTAGTTGTACTCTTTTACTCTTCTGGCGTGCTACAAGTAACTTTTTATTTTAGACACAAAAAAATTTAATAAAAATTTAAAAATCACAAAAATATCTTTTGAAAACAATATTTTTTTACTTTAAAAACAAAGTTTTAACCGACGAAAAATCAATCACCCCTATTTTCCTACCCTTAAAGTTGTTTTTTTGTTCAAAATTTATATGGGACCAACTTTCGGAGTATACCCTTTCCAATAAAAAAATAATTATCAAAATCGAACTAATGTGTAAAAAGTTATGCGTGGTCATACATAAAAAAAAAATATACGCGTCGACTTGAGAACCTCCTCCGTTTTTTTCGTCGGTTGAAAATGCAAAAACTATTATGACTCGTTACATGATGTTACCTCAAAATCCGCATTGAGTGCTGTGCTATGAAGTCGTGGTGCCAAGATACAATACTTGGAGGTCATAACTTTAGATCAAAATATCTCCGAAACCAAAAAAAAAAATACGGGACGCAAATAAATGCTATAAGGAAGCGTCCTTTTGAATATTTGCTTCTATTACAGGCCACACCCTGTATGTTTGCTAAATTATTGTATACTAGCTTTTGCCCGCGACTTCGTCCGCGCGGAACTCGTTTATATCGTAACTTTCTCCCCCCTTTTCACCCCCTTAGGTGATGAATTTCCAGATAAAAACTATCTTTAGTAAGGACTCTTTGGGAAGGCCCCGGAATTCAAAGTATTTCTATACCAAATTTCATCTCAATCGGTAACAGACAGACAGAGTTACTTTCGCATTTGTAATATTAGTATGGATTGTATGAAGGAAAGGGTATAGATGCATGTAGGCTTTTTTCAGTATTATTTTGCATATTTTCATATCACACGGCCGTAAGGACCTTTTCTACTAAACCGTAGGATTAAATTAACTGACTTGTAATTTAAACATTTTATATTAAAACTAAAAATACTTCAACAAAATGTTACATCTAATAGTTTTCAAAATAGCCATAATAAAACGTCTTTTTTACCCCGTTTTAGAAAACATCTTCAAAACTAAGGCCGCCATAAGGTACCTTTACCCTTGGAACGTCACATACATATATTTACTTATGTAATGTTCATATTCCCCAGGACTCCCCATTACCGCTATACCGTAAATGGGTTCAATCCAAATTTTCACCCCCTATTTCACCTCCTTAGAGGATGCTTTTCGGGATTAAAACTATCCGTTGTCATTCTCCAGGACTCAAACTATCTCTATACCGAATTTCATCTAAATGGGCTACATCCAAATTTTCACCCCCATTTCACCCCCTTAAGGGATGATTTCTGGAAAAGAAACTATTATATGTCCTTTTCCAGGACTCAAACTATCTTTCAACCAAATTTTATCAAAGTGTGTCACAAACAAATTTCCACCCCCAATTACACCCTTTTAGGGGATGATTTTCGGGATAAAAACTATCCTATGTCCTTCCTTAACTATCGTTATACCGTAAGTGGGTTCAATCCAAATGTTCATCCACCATTTCTCACCCGGAATAAAAAATATTCTATGTTCTTTCCTAGGACTCTACCTCTCTCTATACCAAATTTCATCTAAATGGGTTCTATTCAAATCTTCAACCCTCATTTTACCACCTCAGGAAATGATTTTTCGGGATAAAAACTATGCATTGTCCTTCCCTAGGACTCCTTCTATTTATTTACCAAATTTCATCTAAATGGATTTTATCCAAATTTTCACCCCCTATTTTATCCCTGAGGGGATGACTTTCGGGATTAAAACAATCCGTTGTCATACTCCGGGACTCAAACTATCTTTATACCAAATTTCATCAAAATGGTAACATAAAAAAACAACCAAATTTTCACCCCCAATAACACCCCCTTATGGGATGATTTTCAGGAGTAAACTACCCTATGTCCTTCCCTAAGACTCCAACTCGCTATACCGTAAATAGGTTCCATCCAAATTTTCATACCCCATTTCACCCCCTTAAGAGATGATTTCTGGACTAAAAATTATATTAAGTCCTTCCCCAGGACTCTGAACTATCTCCATACCAAATTTCATCTAAATCGGTTCTATCCAAATTCTCACCCCCTCAGGAGATGATTTAGGATAAAAACTATGCATTGTCCTTCCCTGGGACTCCTTTTATCTCTTTACCAAATTTTAACTAAATGGGATTTATCCACATTTACATCCCTATTTCATACCCTTGGGGGATGATTTTCGGGATTCAAACTATCCATTGTCATTCTCCGGGACTCAAACTATATCTATACCAAATTCGATCTAAACGGAGTCCATCCAAAATTTTACCCCCCATTTCACCCCCTCAGGGAAAGATTTCCGGAATAAAAACTATCCAATGTCCTTCTACAGAACTTAAACTACCTCTAAACCAAATTTCATCAAAATGGGTTACATCCAATTTTTCACCCCCCCATTTTACCCCCAAAAGGGAAGATTTTCGGGATGAAACCTATCCTTTAACCTTCTCCGTGACTCAAACTAATCATATACTAAATTTAATCCAAATCGGTGCAGCGGTTTAAGTAGCTCCATACAAATTTCCACCCCCCATTTCATCCCCTTGGGGGTTGATTTCCAGGATAAAAACTACCCTAAGTCCTTCCCTAAGACTCAAACTATCTCTATACCAAATTTCATTATAATCTGTTCAGCCGTTTTCACGTGATGCGCGGTCACATAAACAGACAAACAGATAAACAGACAAACAGATAAACAGACAAACAGACGAAAATTCTAAAAACTGTTGGAACGTGTTCTGTTATCGATTCTAAGTATCCCTAGCCAATTTTTTTTCGAATATCTTCCATGTACAGACTTTCGATCCTCTTCAGCTTTATTATATGTATAGAAGATATGCGTGATTAAACGGAGTACATACGCTCACCATAACAATGTTACCTAACTTAAGTACTTTAATTCTCATGTAAGTGCATTGTAAACATTCTTATGAGAAATACATTTCTATAAACTTAAAACTAAACCTTATAGCGTAAAAATGAACATATAGCTTACTTGCACGTTTCCTTAGACATCGGTTACACGCTAATTCTGGCGTCAGTTCAGTCCATCAGTATGATGAGAGAATGATAGTGTAACCGTTGTGAATGACAGAGACAGACAGATCATACTGATGGACTGAACTGACGCCAGATTAGCGTGTAACCGGCGATGTCTAACGTTGCGCTTTGGTGTAGAGAATAGATCTACGACATCAGTGCCAGTTTAATGTGTATATAAATAAATAAAAATAAAATAAAAATGGTTTATTTTTAGATTCCTTAGATCCATAGCATTGTTAGTTACAAAACACTTATACAACTACATTAGTAAAACTAATATTAAATGGCCACATGAATTTATTTTATTTTATTTTTTAGGACGTACGACATGTAGGTCGGTGTATGGCCGAGTCCCACCTATATTGTACCTATACATTCATTATTTTGCTAACTTATACGCGTTGCACAGTATGTCTGCCATGTCACTTTTTCACTCAGCTGCTCAAAGGTTAGGTGGAAGAGATCCCTTAAAGGGTTCGCCTTTGTACAAATGTTTTTATTTTCTCTGCTATGGACTTGTGTTTTTTTTGGTGCAATAAAGTGTTTACTACTAGGTACTACTTACTACTACATTCGCATATTGTTTTCATTGAGGCAATGTAGTGTAAGTAGTGTTCATGAAACATAAGAACACACAAAAATATTACGAGTAATAAATTGTAAATAGTACTCTATTAATAATACTATGTTCTACCGACTAGGATATACGATATTGGCTTATAGATTTCTTACGGAAGCTGGCTATTCTCAATATGTCTATGTGAGCCACTAACAAAGCATAGATCCAAAAAAATACTGTGAAGACTTACTTACTTTATACGCCGTTATTTTTAAATGAAAATGTTAAACGTATTAAATAAAAATAAAAACCACAACGCAGATTTCGTTTAAGTCGTTTTATTTTCGTACTTTCGTTTGAATACTGGTAAATATTAATACCGACATAGGTATATTCAGTCAAAATTAGCCTACTTTAGGCAGCCAGCCTGTATCATTTGGCTGGACATTCATTATACCATGCCTAATGGCGTAATGGCGACTCCGCCTCTGCCGTGACTTCGCTCGTTTTAACCGATGTAAATTAAATTGCACTAATAAAACTAACGAATCTACTAAATATTTAGGTATGATTATGGTAAGATTTTTCGTGGCCGTATATATAAGAAGTGTGCATAAACTACCACTGGACTTACTTGTTTTTAATTTTTTTTTATACAACGACGGTGGCAAACAAGCTTACAGCCTGCCTGATGTTAAGCTGGTGCCGTAGCCTATGGACACTTGTGACTCCAGAAGAATCACAAGCGCGTTGCTGACCCTTTATTTACTTGAGGATTCGCTGTGTTGGCAGATGGAGACAGACATGCAGGTCCCTCACTCCCAACACAGCGCACCCTAGGGAGCTCTGGCGACCTTACTCACCACCAGGAACACAACACCACATGCTTCATAGCATGCAATAATATAACAACACTACAAAGCAGTGGTGCTATTATGGCTGCGGTCTTCTGTAAGGTGGAGGTACTTCCCCAGTTGGGCTGCTCCACATACGAGCGAGATGACATTCCGCTGTGCCCTACTCCTCTATTCAGGTCAATTTGAAATTATTATTATTTATTATTTATTTGTGTGATGAGCTCGAATATTTGTTCCTGAGTCATGGATGTTTTCCATGTATTTTAAGTATTTATTTCTCTATATAAGTATCCATATAGTCGTCTAGTACCCATAGTACAAGCTTTGCTTAGTTTGGGACTAGGTTGATTTGTGTAAGATTGTCCGCAAATTTTTTTTTTTTTTTTTTTTATTAAATAAAAAAAATCTTTAAAATGTTTTTAAGTACTCAGGAAGTAACAAGATATGCGTAAAAATATAGAGTACGCGCACATACAGACGATTAAAACGTTCATCCGCAATAAAAACGGGTACCTACGTTAGTGTTATTATCCATAAAAAGTCAATAAAACCTGTTTCAGTTAAAATGCCGTTAAAGTACATTTAGCTTTATCAGTCAAATTAGAATTGTGTTTGTGACGGAGAGACAATACATTATTATTATTTAATAGAGGTTTGTTAAGTTTTACTAATTATTACTCTGGAAGTCTATAAATTTTAGTTGTTTTCTGCATGGCGTACTTCAGAGTCAGACTCACTTAAGATAAGATAAGATAGGATTTCTTTATTGTCAGAACTGTGTACATTTAGTTGTTGTGGGTAAAATAAAGTCAACACCTTGCCTATTTCGGACTTATACACGGTATTACAAAAATACCCGTAAAGCGTAAAGGGGTTTAAATGGTCAATATATAAATAAAGAGTCAATTTACAAAAAACGCAGTATGACTTACCGCCAAAATCAATAAAAAAAACCGGCCAAGCGCGAGTCGGACTCGTGCACGCAGGGTTCCGTACCATTATCAATAAAATATTTATTTTATTTTGTTTTTAGTATTTGTTGTTATAGCGGCAACAGAATTACATCATCTGTGAAAATTTCAACTGGAACTATCACGGTATCAGTGAGATACAGCCTGGTGACAGACAGACGGACGGACGGACGGACGGACGGACGGACAGCGGAGTATTAGTAATAGGGTCCCATTTTACTCTTTGAGTACGGAACCCTAAAAATAATTAGAACATTTTTACGGAGTTCTTTGTAACACGTTGTATTGTTTGCTTTTTTTTTTACATTTTCTATTGAGCTACAATTAATTAATTAATTCGCTTGAATTTGACGTGCCGTACCTACCTAAGCATGAATCAAATGTAATGCTAATTTTCACAAGCCTGTTTGGGATTCATTTTATATGTTTAGGCACTTGAAAATTAAAGTGACAAATTGTGCTTGTACCATACTTTTAAAGTGAATAAAGGACATTCATTTAACTGTACTTGTAGAATATTGACCTTATTGTCATCCCAAATATTTGCATCACTAACCGACTCCACCCCCCCCCCTATGTCGTTTATTTATTTTCAATCGCGGCCCCCGCCAGGTGGACTCTACATTTAATTGACAACATTGACAGTGGCCATTTTTGTTTGATTAAGTCGATGTTCTATAACGGCTCATATTTTGAAGTTGTTTATCTGCTCTTTGTGTAGACGTAGAGTAGTGTCAGTGTATAATTAATTACTTTTGCAAATGTTATTAATTATTTAGCTAATTTATGATTGGTGGCGGGCGTGGCTCACTTAAGAGAAAATAAGTAGCTGTTTATTTAAAATGTGACATCTGAGCAGACCATTGTGAGACATGTATGGATCGGAATGTGGGACTTAAAGGTGACGGATGAAAGGTTGTATGTTACGGAGATGAGAATGTTAAGATGGATGTGTGGTGTGACGAGTATGGACCTAATAAGATAAATATGTAAGGGGAAGCCTGAAAGTAGCACCTATCGCGTATAAATTGAGAGCCAATCGTCTTGCGTGGTATGGGCACGTAATGCGGAGGGGTGAAAATCATGTGACCAAAAGAGTATTAGGTATGAATGTGGATGGATGTAAGAGACGAGGTAGGCCAAGGAAAAGGTGGATGGACTGTGTGAGAGATGATATGAAGAGAAAAAGAGAAGTATGGATGAAATAAACATGCAGCGCCGACCCCAAGTAAATGGGATAAGGGCAAGGAACTGATCAGAGCAGGAATAAACCTGGTCAAAATATCAGAACATGACTCTATCTAGTCTCTAGTGTTAATAACCCAAAATCATTTACAAACATTTTTAACGGCGGGACAGATCTCAATTTCGACTGTATCTACTGCTTATTAAACCACGACATTTTGTATACGAACAATTTTTGATAACGCACGCCTACGCGCCCACCCCATATTTGTCGTATTGTCGCTTATTTATATTCAATATGGATTTAAAACCACCGGGCCCCTATTCACAAAATGCCACTTTACAACCAATTTAACTCTAACCCCCAGTTACGTCTAGTTGTTATGAATATCGAGGTCAATTTACACTAGACATGCCCTCTAGGAATATAACTGATCCACAGTTTGACCAATGTAATCTGACCTCCCATTACGTAGAGTTGTTAAGAAATTAGGGGCATAATTATACTGGATCCATCGTATGCTCGTTTTGTGAATAGGTAGGCAGGTGTCGGATTTTACAGTTTATAATTGACATTGATTGACGATATGATTGAGTAATGTGTGATAACTTATGTACAAAATTAATGCCAAGGTGTTTCTGTCTGTTTGTCTGTCTGTATTTAGATGAAATTTGGTATAGAGATAGATTGAGACATTAGGAAGGACATATTAGTATAGTTTTTAGACCGGAATCAGCCCTAACAGGGGTGAAAATAATTGATGCTGCGTCTGTGTGAAATCTAATTAGAATATTTGCTATTTTAGATTTTAACCCCCGATGCAAAAAGAGAGGTGCTACAAAAGTCTTATAAGTTTGACGTGTCTGTGTGTCTGTGTGTCTGTCTGTGGCATGATAGCTCTTAAACGAATGCACCGATTTTAATGCGGTTTTTTTGTCCCAAAGCTGACGTGATCAAGATGTTTCTTTAGCTTTTTTTTGAGATATTTAACTTTGAAATGAAAATGTCGGAGGTTTTTCAACATTTCTAAGTTGTTAATTATTTACATTGTACAGTTGTAGTATGAATCCCATCAGGCGATTAAAACGACGTAGGCTCGTGGTCTTCTCTCCCTCTCACTGAGCATAAGCGTGAGCGAGATGGAAATGCGTGTTCGGAAGCGGATATCATGTTTTTTTAAATTTAAATTTTTGTGCGTTTTAATAAATAAAAAAACGGCCAAGTGCGAGTCGGACTCGCACATGAAGGGTTCCGTGAAATAAATTGCGGTTTACGATTTACTTATGACATATAAAAAAAAAACTACTTACTAGATCTCGTTCAAACCAATTTTCGGTGGAAGTTTGCATGGTAATGTACATCGTATATTTTTTTTTAGTTTTATCATTCTCTTATTTTAGAAGTTACAGGGGGGGGGGACAAACATTTTACCACTTTGGAAGTGTCTCTCGCGCAGTTTAGAAAAAAATGATATTAAAAACCTCAATATCCTTTTTGAAGACCTATCCATAGATAACCCCACACGTATGGGTTCTTCTTTTGCCTGGCTCCTTCCCATTTACTTGGGGTCGGCCCTTCTAATCATGCGTCGCCAGGCCGGTCGGTCCTGGGTCGTCTCTGGTCTTAAATTTCCCTCTTCCATGTCTTTTCTCACTACTGCCATCCAGGTTAACCGGGGTCTACCTCGCCCCTGGGGTGCAACAGTCATGTCTAGGACTTTTCTGGTCATGTGCTCACACGTATGGGTTAGATGAAAAAAAAAATTTTGAGTTTCAGTTCTGAGCGGTTGACAGAATACATCTACTTACCAAGTTTCAACAGTGCTCTTATAGTTTCGGAAAAAAGTGGCTGTGACATACGGACGGACAGACAGACAGACAGACATGACGAATCTATAAGGGTTCCGTTTTTTGCCATTTGGCTACGGAACCCTAAAAAGTAATAGCTAAGTTCTCTCAAACATTGATATTTTTAGAACCAATTTTAATATGTTTAACTGTTGTGCATAATTTGTTACGAATTTTTTAAGTGTGTTTTAGACCTATGTTCGAGATTTTTTGCTATGGAGTGAAAGTCAAAAACTCAGGAATCGAATAGCTGTTGTCCCTCGAGAAAGGCCTCAAGATTGCTAATTAAATTTAAGGCAGCCGTATTATAATCTAAACAAGAGCTACGATTTTTTAAAAATCCGTTTTCTGAGCTCAAACGATTATACACGTGGACAAAGATGCGGGGAAGCCCTAAGCCCTAGTGTTTAATAGACCACGATGACCCATTCCATTCCTATTCTTCACCCTGTTTACGCCAACCATACAGCAACACTACTTATAAAATACTATAGGTATACGATACTATAGCAGAAATCCTCACAGCAACAGGAAAATGTACGAGGCAATAAAGATTACAGTTTTTCAGCTCGCGACACAACAAAATACACACATAGTGATGTGCTGTCGTTGCCAATTTTGGCAATGTTGGCAATATAAGCGGAGACTCCTTGCAGTCATGTATAATAATATGTATACGGATTCGAACTTATGCCTGGGGGATAGGATTAAAAATCGTATAGGTAAATAAATAAATATTTTTATCAATTCGGGTAAATCGTTAGTAGCTGGCCACCTTTCAATAACTGGCCACCTAATACTAAAAATGAACTCTATTCACCTATAACAGCCCGCGCAGACAGAATACGTTCAACCGGAGTTCTGCGTTCAATTGCAATAAATGGAACGCGGAACGCAGAACTCCTGTGAACTCTCACTGTCTGCAAAGGCTCTAATAGAATTCATTTTAGTATAAGATTTCAATTACTGGCCACCCTTCAATAACTGGCCACGTCATACCAAATTGAATTCTGTTTGTAGGAGAACATAGTTAATTTTTAGTATGTGGGGCCAGCTATTGATGGGTGGTCAGCTACTGGCGATCTTACACAAACCGACCTAGTCCCAAACTAAGCAAAGCTTGTAGGTATATAAATTTTCATACTCATAACACAACTCAATGCCCTTACCAGGATTCGAAATCGGAACCTCATGCTTCGTAGGCAAGGTTTCTACCAACTAGGCTAAAACGGTCGTCATTTTAGTAGTAGATACAGGTACATATTTTTATACTCGCGCACGAAGGGTTCCGTACCATTATCTATAAATATTTATTTAATTCTGTTTTTTTTAGTATTTGTTGTTATAGCGGCAACAGAAATACATCACCTGTGAAAAATTCAACTGTGTTTTCTGTCATGGTTCATGATATACAGCCTGGTGACAGACTGACATACAGACAGACAGACAGACAAACAGACGGACGGACAGCGGAGTCTTAGTAATAGGGTCCCGTTTTACTCTTTGAGTACGGAACCCTAAAAACTGTAGAATTATTTTTTCGTAACCAAAATAAGAATTATTAATAGGCTGACTGAAAATGAATGTGTGAACAACTGTAGGAACAAGCCTTATTTATTGAGCTTTGGTACTAGTTAGATTTGTGAAAGGTTGATCCCAATTATATTTAAAAATAGTTTTCATTTGTTCAAGAGTAGTCCCAAGTAAATGGGATAAGGACAAGGAAATGATGATTTGTTCAAAAGTAACTTCAAAATGATACAATAATGACATGTATAACATCTTAGACGATAAGAAATTTTAAAATGTATTTGATATGATATTGACCTGCAAAATATGACATTTTATCAATAAAGTTCTGAATCTGAATCTGAAACTAACTCCCTTTAAAGGCAAAATTCTTGATATCATTGCATGTGAGATTACAGACCTTTGGCAAAGTTTGTAATAAGGCAATATTGCCGTAACGTTATTGCCAGCCCTATATTCCCGGCACGGGCACATCACTAAACACACATCATCCGCCCTCGCGTATTGATTTTACGTCAAAACATTTTTTCATTTTATCTGCGTTACTTTAAAGATAATGTGGGGAGTGATAAGCGAAATTAAAAATATTGTTAACGGACCATCGATTTGTGTTATCAGAACTGGTTGGCCTAAAAGTAAAGGTAACTGTAGATCAAGTTAGATGTTTTCAAATGAATGAAACGTTACGTACTTAATGAAAGTTAGTTTTTTTTTAACTACGTCCATAATAATGTAAACTTATATTCGACGACCGCTGTAGCCTAGTTGGTAGTGACGCTGCCTACGAAGCCGGAGGTCACAGGTTCGAATCCCGGTAACGGCATTTATTTGTATGATGAGCGCGAATATTTGTTCCTGAGTCATGGAGGTTTTTTATATGTTTAAGCATTTATTTATCTATATAAGTATGTTTATCGTCGTCTAGTACCCATAGTACAAGCTTTGCTTAGTTTGGGACTAGGTCAATTTGTGTAAGATCGTCCTCATTTTTTTTTAATTATTATTCTATTTTCATTTGACCGTATAAAAAAAAAAAACATTTATTTTGGAAAACTGGTTCCATAGTTTTTGTTAGTAACAATTGCCTTAAAATATGACCTAATTTTTTTTGAATTTCTTTACTGAACAAATTGAGGGACCTGCATTCTACACAGTACAACAAATCCGCAAGTCAATAATGGATGGCGCAACTCTTGTGACTACGTTAGTCATATCAGCCGAAAGACGTCCACTGCTGAACATAGGACTCCCCCAAGGAGTGCCAAAGTGACCGGTCCTGCGCGACCTGCATCCAGCGGACTCCCGCGACCTTTACCAGCTCGTCAGTCCACCTTGTGTGGGGGTACCTATGTACCTAGGTATTCTATTTTTGTGTAGGTATAGTATCATATCATATCATTTATTTGCATTGATCATACATCGTCATAAAATACACATGTCAAATATAATATCTATACTACATATAGGTATAAATTCACAATAAAATTATTAGATCATGTTCAATTATTTAATATTCATTCAGGAGTTAACAATTAATCATTTTGTATTATATTATATGTATAATATGCTCCAATACGTAAGGCGAAGTATTCGAAGTATTCCGATTTATCCCTGTAAAAATTCCGCTAACTGAATAAAACGCCTTTTGGACCAGGAGTAAGCAGTATGGCGCAGTTAGTTTCTTGCATAGAATAGAATTCCTAAACCTATAGTATACCAGTCATCATCATCATCATATTAGCCGAATGATGCCCATCGCTGGACATAGGCCTCCCCCAAAGAGTGCCACGCCACAATGACCAGTCCTGCGCCCGGATCCAGCGGACTCCCGCGACCTTTACGAGTATCAGTTCATCAGTCCACCTTGTACTTTATTTTCAACTTAGAAAAAACATAGTAGACATAAAAACACATGTACGAAACATTGCGTTCTACACCAAAGAAATACAGGATTTTTTTAGGCAATGTAATATACTACAAAATAAAAACTAGGTTTTATTATCCAGAAGCCGTTATCTCCGATTTCAATACCAAGTACTAAACAGACGTCACAACTGCCATCTTTTAAAAATAGAACGAAACGAAGATTTAGAAAACCTACCAACGATCTCCAAGCACGCGAGTACACATGCACACAATTATAGACCCTATCCCTTCGTAATAAAGTAAAAAAACGTATGTACAAACAAAGCTATATTAATCTAATCACACTCGGGTTTCGGTAAGAATGTGTGAGTCTACATCTCGAACCAAGCTAAGAATGCACCTCGCTCAGTGTAACTTATTCGACGCGAGGTGCATTTTTAGCTTGGTCGAGTTGTACGTCTTTAATAATAACCGGGGTGGGGGGTGGGGGGAGTCCCCACACTAGTGAAAAAATATATCCTGAGGAAAAACAATATTATAAATTGGATGGAGTGTGCGAGTTAGACGGCGCGTATTCTCACATGGCTTTTTATTTTATTTTATATATACGTACTATTTTCACCGAGTTCAGGGACGAAGTATTTTTTGCCTTAGGCTTGATGTATTGTAGGTTTTCTGTACGGCTAGCCTCGATTAGATTTCGTTGTGATTAGGTATTTGAACTTTGATTGTTGCGTGACTTGTCAACGCTAGAGTGGACTTGAAAATATTTATGTTTCCCGTCAATCCATGCTAATATTATAAATGCGAAAGTGTGTCTGTCTGTCTGTCACCTCTTCAATTTTAAACCGCTGAACCGAATTAGATAATTTTCTTTCAATACAAATTTTTATTTATGCGGATAACATAATCCATTTTGTTACACCACACTTAAACCGTTGAACCGATTTAGATTAAATTTGGTATAGAGATAGTTTGAGTCCCGGGGAAGGACAAAGTATAGTTTATATCCCGGAAATCATCCCCTAAGAAAGAAAGTTTGTATGGAGCTACGGTATAAACGAGTTCCACGCGGACGGAGTCGCGGGCTTCTGCTAGTATAGTTAATGTATATAACTCAGCGGAAATACCTGTTAAGATGTCTGGTTACCAAAGCTACGTTCCCCTATGTGAGTGTCTTAATACAATAGGAAAATGGTATACATAGCTGAGATAGAGTGACAATCAAGGCCAGAGACTGTCGACTGTGTAGTACGTCACGCTTACGTCTATGGGATGTGATAGATATATGATGTCTACATATATTATGTCTACTATGCAGAATACGGCTTTGATCGTGGATAGAAAATTCAACATAATATCTTTGGTTTTGGTCGAATCAGAAACACGGAACTGCGGTCCAAAACTCAAATTGTAGATGTGGGTGCCAAGACCGCCAAACTGAAGTGGGACTGGGCTGGACATGTCAGCCGTATGCACCCGGAAAGATGGGCCACAATAAGTACAGAATGGGCCCCGACAGACGGCCACCGGAGCAGAGGCAGACCAAAAAGGAGATGGCGGGACGATTTGGACGCGTTCTGCTTGGGTTGGCGAGAGCATGCCAGCAATAGGGCCGAGTGGAGGAAAACGGGGGATACCTTTGCCCAGCAGTGGGACACCCAAACAGGCTAAGAAAAATAATCAAAAAAAATTTTGGTTAATAAATAAATAATACATAATAAATAAAAAAATATGGAATACTAGCGAGTTCCTAAAAGTTGCAATGTGCCCCGCGCACTGCCACTTCCGGTTATATTAGATAGGAAATTGTAATTTCTAGACCTTTGTTTATAAGCCACTGACTACTCTGAATCAAAAGCAAATAAATAAATAACTAACTTACAATACCCCTCCATGGGGGAATGGATGAAAATTTTAGAAGTGCCTGATTTTTTTTGTTGTTAGGAATAACCTTCCTTACCACCAGAAAAAAATTGTAGACTTGTCAGCTGCGTCAATTATTTTTGAAAAATATAAACAGTTTCCTCACTTACGTTTTGGGTTTAGGACGGCGGATGAGACATTTTCCTTGATCCGTCTCATATTACAAATAATATCATAAAAATCCGTGGTAAACCGACACTGGCGATGATATTGACAGCTGCAGCAGCTATATTTGTCATTGCCAGGGTCAGATATTCAAAATATTTTTTGTAATATGAGACGAATCAAGGAAAGTTTCTCATTCGCCGTCCTAAACCCAAAACGTAAGTGAGGAAACTGTTAATATTTTTCAAAAATAATTGACGCACCTGAAAAATCTGCAATTTTTTTCTGGTGTTAAGGAAGGTTATTCCTATCACCAAAAAAATAATCAAGCACTTCTAAAATTTTCATCCATTCCCCATTACAGGTGGTGAAATAGGAGTTGGTAAGTACGTTGATTGATACTTTGTCGCTTTCACCCATTGGCAACTTCGTTTGGCAGTTTAAACATGACCTTAATGTGACATGGTACAAATATGTTCAGCCACCTGTGAGGTCGACAGTACAAAGTTTCAGTTCAAAGTCTTTTACTTATCTGTATAATTCAGTCAGTTATGATTATGAAATGGAAGACTCAGACATGGATTGATAGGTATAACAATACACGCGAGGCGATAAAACAATTTGAGTCCTCCATAATGACCAAGTTAGAATACAACCTAAGTCTACAGAACTATATACAAAAATTGTCAAAAACCTGCAAGAAAAAAATACGGAGTTTTATACCTACAGACCCAAACAAGATCGTTCTTTCAAAGTAGTACTCAAAAATCTTCACCCCTCCACTGATATAGAAGAAATAAAAGCCGAACTAGAAATGCAAGAACATAAAGTTACTAATATCTGGAATGTCAAACAAAGGAGTACTAAAAAACCTCTTCCAATACACTTCATAGAAATAGAATCCAATAGCAACAATAAAAATATATACGACATCAAAAGTCTTTTGCACTGCAGAGTCATCTTCGAACCACCAAGACCTAAACGGGATATCCCGCAATGTAGCAATTGCCAACAATATGGGCACACAAGGAAATACTGTTTTAGGAAACCCAAATGTATAAAATGCGCCGGAGACCATGCGTCAACAAAATGCGAACGTAATGAAAGATCAGACTCAGTAAAATGTATACTTTGCAATGGCAACCATCCTGCAAACTATAAAGGCTGCACAGTATATAAGGAGCTCCAGAAAATCAAATATCCTACCCAACCAGCAAAATACCGACAGCCAACGCGCCCCAAAAATCAACCAGGCCGCGAAGAAACTGCTGCTAGGCAACAAGACCAACCATCATCATATAAGCAAGCACTTATATTCAATAACCCACCTACTAGTACGCAGGGTCCAAATGAAACAGCAGAAACTCAAACAATCAACAATGATATGAAATTGATCATGACTACTATGACACAACTAATGCAACAATTAACCACAATGATAAACCTCCTAATGGAAGTCATGACCAAACTAACAAATTCTGTTCATTAAAAATAGCCCTTTGGAATGCCAATGGGCTGTCACACCATGTCCTCGAAGTAGAGACATTTCTAAAAATAAACAAAATTGACATCCTACTAGTGTCTGAAACACATTTTACAAATAAAAATTATCTCAGAATCTACAATTACAAATTCTATCAAACAATGCATCCAGATGGCACGGCCCACGGAGGATCCGCGATTCTCATCAAGAACAATATCAAACATCATGAGGCGGAACCATTTAAAACTCCTGAGATACAAGCAACAAGTGTTGTAGTTGAGGATTGGCGGGGTCACCTGACCGTCACTGCACTGTACTCTCCCCCAAAACATGTGATCAAAAAAGAAGACTACATCAATTTCTTCAAAACCTTAGGATCAAGATTTATAGCAGGCGGAGATTATAATTCCAAAAATACTCAATGGGGCTCGCGTCTAACAACTCCCAAAGGACGTCAATTACAGGGTGCTATAAATGATCTACACCTAGATACAATATCGAACGGTGAACCAACTTACTGGCCGACTGACCCAAAAAAAGTGCCAGACTTGGTAGACTTTAGTGTCATAAAGGGGATTCCTAATAATTGTTTCAAATGTACCTCCCTCCAAGACCTCTCATCGGACCACAGTGTAGTTCTACTAGAAGTTTCCCAGAAATTCGCAAGTGTTAAACACATAGCAAGGCTACACGAGCGAAGGACCAATTGGGATATATTCCGCTCCATAGTAGAGTCCAAGATTAATACCAACCTGCCCCTTAAAACAGAGAAAGACATCATGATAGCCGTTGAACACTTCAACGAGTGCGTCCAAAATGCTGCCTGGGATAGCACTCCAGTTCCTAAGAAGAACTCGGAACCAGACTGCTCGAAATCCATCCGTGAACTAGTAGCCGAAAAAAGACAAGCTCGTAAATTATGGCAAACTACTAGATACAACAAAGACAAAACAAGATTGAACTACCTAACAGCGAAACTTAAAAAACTAAACCAGGCAGAAAAAAACGAAAATATACAGAACCATCTTCGCAATCTGGATGCTACGGTTTCTAGTGACTATTCCCTTTGGAAAGCAACCAAAAGACTCAAAAGACCCATTGCCTCCAATCCGCCGATACGCAGAAAGGACGGATCCTGGGCAAAAAGTGACTTAGAGAAAGGTGAAGCCTTTGCCAATCATCTGGCTGACGTCTTTGTGCCAAACTCCGTTCAGAATGAATCGATAACGAACAGTGAAGAACTCACTAACTTTCTTAATAAACCTTATCAACTAGACCTGCCAATTGAAAGGATTAAGAGATGTGAGGTCATAGAAACAATTAGAAAACTAAAGCAAAATAAGGCCCCGGGATACGATTTGATTACTGCAAAAATACTCCGTGAAATACCTGAAATAGCAATACGCTTCTTGACACACCTGTTTAACTGCATACTGATCAGGGGCATCTTCCCACCACAATGGAAAGTAGCCCAAATTAAAATGATCCTCAAACCTGGTAAACCTCCTGAAGATACATCTTCCTACAGACCGATCAGTCTATTACCTATATTGTCAAAAGTAATGGAAATACTTTTCCTGAAGCGATTAAACGCAGTCATAGCAGAAAATAAGATCATACCTGACCATCAATTTGGTTTTAGAAAAAAACATGGCACTATAGAACAGGTGCACAGACTGGTAGAAGAAATCCATAAGGCTTACGAAAACAAGAAATACTGCTGCGCCGCATTTTTGGACATATCCCAGGCCTTTGACAGAGTTTGGCACAAAGGACTGTTATACAAAATAAAACAACAACTCCCATCAAACTATTATATTTTCCTAAACTCATATCTTGCTAATAGATATTTTTACGTTAAACAAGGAGAAGAAATAACTAAATTGCACAGAGCCCACGCAGGAGTACCACAGGGAAGTGTGCTTGGTCCGATCCTCTATCTGGTTTTCACTTTAGACTTGCCCATGACGGATGGTGTCGTGATTGGTACCTTTGCTGATGACACAGCAGCCTTAACTGTCCATGATGACCCGGCTCAAGCAAATAACATGCTTCAGCGCTCTCTAAACAACATCACAGAATGGCTAACCACCTGGCGGATAAAAGCAAACGAAACTAAGACGATACAGGTGACTTTCACGACCCGACGCGACACATGTCCTACTGTGACGCTCAACGGAGTACAGATACCCCAAGCAAACGAAGCCAGATACCTTGGGCTTTACCTAGATCGTCGTCTTACCTGGAAAAAACATATTTTCACAAAACGAAAAGCACTGGGAATCCAATTGAGGAAACTGTACTGGATGCTCGGAAAAAAATCACAGTTGTCTCTGGAAAACAAGCTGCTGTTGTACAAGTGTATCCTGAAACCAATCTGGACTTACGGAGTCCAACTCTGGGGCACAGCCTCCAACTCAAACCTGGAGATACTCCAGAGGTTCCAATCCAAAATGCTGAGGATTATCACAGGCGCTCCATGGTTTATAACAAACAAACAATTGCACGACGACCTTGAAATCAGAACAGTCCACCAGGAGATTAAACACTCAATGAAATCCTACAGGAATAGATTAGACAACCATCCAAACATACTGACTATGCACTTAATGAATAACGATCCAACATTCAAAAGGCTAAAAAGAAAGTCCCCTAAAGACTTGTAGGGATTATCATCCATAATGGGCGCACGTCGCTGGACTGACTGCCCTTCAAGACAAATTGAGAAATTCTTAACCCTATGCTGAATGTTCGAACGAAACAGATTGCAAAAAAAAGAGAAGAAAAAAAAAAAAAAAAAAAAAGTACGTTGATTGATACTTTGTCGCTTTCACCCATTGGCAACTTCGTTTGGCAGTTTAAACATGACCTTAATGTGACATGGTACAAATATGTTCAGCCACCTGTGAGGTCGACAGTACAAAGTTTCAGTTCAAAGTCTTTTACTTATCTGTATAATTCAGTCAGTTATGATTATGAAATGGAAGACTCAGACATGGATTGATAGGTATAACAATACACGCGAGGCGATAAAACAATTTGAGTAGGTAGGTTTTTTTAGGGTTCCGTACTCAAAGAGTAAAACTGGACCCTATTACTAAGACTCCGCTGTCCGTCCGTCCGTCTGTCTGTCACCAGGCTGTATCTCACTGATACCGTGATAGTTCCAGCTGAAATTTTCACAGATAATGTATTTCTGTTGCCGCTATAACAACAAATACTAGGAACACAGAATAAAATAGTTTTTATAGATAATGGTACGGGACCCTTCGTGCGCGAGTCCGACTCGCACTTGGCCGGTTTATTTCTATTTATTTCAGTAGGTTGTATTGAAGGTTCTTGACGCATGTGTCCTGAATGAGTAAAAAATATATATTTTTAAAATATTTTATTTGGTCTACGGTACTACACAGACTGCTAATGACTACGGCGTAGAGCTACGAGCGTAGCTTAACACTTTTACTGCCAGGGACCCGCCTACCGGGTGCCTACGCCGTAGACGCTTTCCGCTACATATGGGGACACTACGGGACGGGCTACGAGCGTAGCACGTAGCGATTTTTGGCAGGGAATGTGTTAACCCATTCATGGCCAGTGACGACACATATGCGTCAAAGCGCTACGAGCGCTTTCCTCTACATACGAGGTTTAACCTGCTACGGACTACGGCGTAGCGCTACGAGATTAGCCCGGCCGTGAATGTGTTAACAGTGGCCAATGAGTTAATCGTATGTCATCATCCTCCTAGCGTTAATCCCGGTTGTGCCCTAAGGAGCCCGCAGCGAAGATTTGGCATAAGCACTAGTTTTAGGAAAACGACTGCCATCTGACCTTCCAACCCAGAGTAATACCTAGACCTTATCGGGATTAGATCGGTTTCCTCACGATGTTTTCCTTCACAGAAAAGTTACTGTTAAACATCAAATGATATTTCGTACGTAAGTTTTTGAAAAAACTCAGTGGTACGACCCGGGGTTTGAACCCCCGACCTGCAGAGTGATCCGTGCCTTACTGCTCAGCTACAATGGCAGTCAATATTATGTACAGGACTAAATTTAGGCCTGACGGACGTACGATGATCATCATCATCATATCAGCCGAAAGACGTCCACTGCTGGACATAGGCTTCCCTCAAAGAGCGCCACAATGACCGGTCCTGCGCCACCCGCATCCAGCGGACTCCCGCGACCTTCACCAGGTCATCAGTCCACCTTGTGGGGGGCCTACCCAGTACCCACGCCGCGCCTTCCGGCACAACGACGATGCTGCGGGCAAAAGCTCATCTATTCTACCTTATGTGCCACATAATGCCCTGTCAAGGGACCAACAAATACGTACATAAACGGCCCTACAAATCGAATCATTACTTTTATTGATATTTGCATCCCTCCCCAAGAATCTAGAGCAAACATTAAAGTAATATAATATAATAACTGAGTCGGTATATAAACATACGCCGAGGAAATTTGGCCTAGATTAGGAGTTTTATTCGTTTTGATGTTTTCTTGGAACATTGCTGAAGTTTCGGAAGGTACCGGCATTTCATCGTTCAAAATCAAAGCCAGTTTAACTGGAGGTCGATCTTTGTTTGTCGTTTCCGATTCGAATGTGTTTCGCTAGCTCAAGCTCAACTCCAATAAATATACCAGGTGACCAATAAGGTAAATGTGCCAGTGGCCGTCACTGGCCTTAAACATGACACTTTGTATCATTTTAGCAAATAGCGACTGTCTTACTTCTATGAGTAGAATAGTTACACAAGCAAGCTTTAAGCTAAATCAATAGATACCATTGGTTTACGCGTTCAATAGAAAGCGATATATAAAATCTGTTTGAGAATAGTCGTAAGACATTATTGGAATTTATTGGGCTGGCACAATGGAATGAAATTAGTGTCAATTGATACACATTTCTCAAAGTGTATGGAAAAACGGTCGCTTCTATTCCTATTCTGCAAACGGAATGTATTCGTTTCAACATTTAGGCTGAGTATTTAGGCTAAGGCGGCGAGGATGCCCCGAACGAGCTGGTAGGAGCTTCATCCTGAGGGTCGTGAGGTTGGAATATCGGCATAACGTGAATTTTAATGCCTTTGTGATGAGAGTTCCAAGTTCCAACTGACCATCTGTCGACCTTCACTAAGGAAGCATTTTGGTCGAAGGGAGTCAAGTTCCGGCGTTTTCGCGGATGGCTACCTGATACCGGTTCGTTTCGGTCGCTCGTTAGGGTATTCAAGAGCAGTTCAATATGAGATCCTGGAGTCCGCATGGCGAAATGGTGGCCGCCATGGAGTTTTGTTAGGTCTGGGATTACTCTTAACATTTGAATATAGTTACAGTAGCATTATACATATATAATCTTAGTTCATTATACCTACATACTTGGTTATTGTATTTGGCCCGTCCCGAGTAGTAAAAGTTTGATTGTCTGGGAAGGGCGGCCTTGTAATGTACCTATAAGTGCCAGTCCGCCGCTTTTAGCCATATTTCAAAAAGTTTTTCATACGCACACACAAAAAGGCAGGGCATTTTCTGTTTGTACAAAAGTATAAGATGTTAAGATGTCAATAAAACATAAAAAAAACATTAGAGATCTTAGGCAAAAATATTACCCAGTGGTACTTAACCTTGACTTAAAGTTGTTGGTTTAAATTAATCTTAAAAATCGTATTTTACGTTATGAAAAATCTTGTTAAGAAACTATTTTAGACATGAGTCACCATGAAAAATGAAACGCATTCAAAAGCAAGAAAAAATGATCGATTAACCACAGGAAGTAAAACAAGTGATCTACTTTTACAGTAATTAAATTAAGTAGCAAATAGTACAACCAATAATTCCACCCTACAATTTAAATAGCAGATATAAATATACATCACATACAATAACATTTCACAAACAAAGAAATACCTGTATTGTCATTATCTTTATCAAAACACGTAAGAACATTTTAACATCCATCTATGACCCTTGTCGCCAATCTATAAATAATAAACTAGAAGGTAAAAACTTAAAAACATCCATACAAATGTATGGTTATTGTATTTGGTAATGTATTGTCCCCGGGCGTAGTATCAATAAAAGTTTGCGGAAGGGACAGAGGGTCGTCTTGTAAACATTACGTTTAGGAGGTAGACTGTTTTTTGTGGAAGCTTTTGATAAAAACGTCTTTACGCCTTATTTAGCACAATATAAGGCACTGGTGGCGGATGGCGCAGGACCGGTCACTTTGGAACTCTTTGGGGGAGGCCTATGTCCAGCAGTGGACTTCTTTCGGCTGATGATGATGATGAAAGCACTGGTCAAAAGTATAATATACTAGCTTTTGCCCGCGACTTCGTCCGCGCGGAACTCATTTATATTGTAACTTTCTCCCCCCTTTTCACCCCCTTAGGTGATGAATATCCAGATAAAAACTATCTTTAGTAAGGATTCTTTGGGAAGGCCTCGGAATTCAAAGTATCGCTACACCAAATTTCATCTCAATGGGTTCAGCGGTTTAAGCATGAAAAGGTAACAGACAGACAGAGTTACTTTCGCATTTGTAATATCAGTATGATTTTATAGATTAGCTTACTCCGAACTCCTTTTTTTACAAAATAGACTTTGCCGCAAACTTGGTTTCTATGACCCGCCTCACCATAATAGTGCATGTAGGCTTTTTTCAGTATTATTTTGCATATTTTCATATCACACGGCCGTAAGGACCTTTTCTACTTAACCGTAGGACTAAATTAACTGACTTATAATTTAAATATTTTATATTAAAAATAAATAAACGTCAACAAAATGTTACATCTAATAGTTTTCAAATAGCCATTATAAAACGTCTTTTTTACCCCGTTTTAGAAAACATCTTCGAAACTACCGCCATAAGGTACCTTTACCCTTAGAACGTCACATACATATATTTACCTATAATTCCTATTCCCCAGGACTCCCAACTACCGCTATACCGTAAATGGGTTCCATCCAATTTTTCAGCCCCTATTTCACCTCCTTGGAGAATGCTCCAGGACTCAAACTATCTCTATACCAAATTTCATCTAAATAGGCTACATCCAAATTTTCACCCCCATTTCACCCCCTTAGGGGATGATTTACGGAATAGAAACTATCATATGTCCTTTTCCAGGACTCAAACTATCTTTCAACCAAATTTTATCAAAATGTGTCACAAACAAATTTCCACCCCCAATTACACCCCCTTAGGGGATGATTTTCGGGATAAAACTATCCTATGTCCTTCCTTAACTATCGCTTTACCGTAAATGGGTTCAATCCAAATTTTCATCCACCATTTCTCACCCCCGCCCCTTATGTGTTCCCCTTATTTCCTCCTTTCATGTGTTCCGGAATAAAAATTATTCTATGTTCTTTTGAAATTCCATGACCCTCATTTATTTAAAAAAGCATTGTTTAAATTTCTAGCTGCCAAAGCATACTATTCCATACAAGAATATTTAAATGACCCTAGAATAACGTAAGCAAATGATAGCATAATTAACGACTTATATCTAGTGTCTAAGTGCATGCTGCATGCTATTTTGTGGCTATTTGTATGCCTTAACAGGCAAGACATAGTGAGACAAACCATAACTGTAACACCGATGTACATACCTATCTTTAACAAATAAAATATTTTGTATTTGTATTTCCTTGGACTCTCTCTATACCAAATTTCATCTAAATGGGTTCTATCGAAATCTTCAACCCTCATTTCACCAACTCAGGAAATGATTTTTCGGGATTAAAACTATGCATTGTCCTTTCCTAGGACTCCTTCTATCTCTTTACCAAATTTCATCTAAACGGGTTTTATCCAAATTTTCACCCCCTATTTCATCCCTGAGGGGATGATTTTCGGGATTAAAACTATCCGTTGTCATACTCCGGGACTCAAACTACCGTACAACCAAATTTCATTAAAATGGGTCACAAACAAATTTTCACCCCTAATTACACCCCCTTAGGGAATTATTTTCTAGAGTAAACTATCCTATGTCCTTCCCCAAGACTTCAACTCGCTATACCGTAAATTTCCACCATTTCACCCCCTTAGGAGATGATTTCTGGACTAAAAATTATATTAAGTCCTTCCCCAGGACTCATCATCTCACAAATTTCATCTAAATCGGTTCTATCCAAATTTTCACCCCTCATTTCACCCCTCAGGAGATGATTTTTCAGGATGAAAACTATGCATTGTCCTTCCCTGGGTATCCTTCTATCTCTATACCAAATTTTTACTAAATGGGATTTATCCACATT
This sequence comes from Epinotia brunnichana, assembly GCA_963854355.1. Lineage (NCBI taxonomy): Eukaryota > Metazoa > Arthropoda > Insecta > Lepidoptera > Tortricidae > Epinotia > Epinotia brunnichana. Next base: position 982,407 of record OY977959.1, on the reverse strand, counting down.
TTTATCCCCACTTCACCCCCTTAGGAGATGATTTCTGGACTAAAAATTATGTTAAGTCCTTCCCCAGGACTCTTAACTATACCAAATTTCATCTAAATCGGTTCTATCCAAAATTTCACCCCCCATTTCACCCCCTTAGGAGAAGATTTCCAGAATAAAAACTATCCAATGTCCTTTTCCAGAACTTAAACTACCTCTGAACCAAATTTTATCAAAATGGATTACATCCAAATTTTCACCCCTCCATTTTACCCCCTAAAGGGAAGATTTTCGAGATAAAAACTATCCTTTGACCTTCCCCGGGACTCAAACTAATTATATACCAAATTTCATCCAAATCGGTGCAGCGGTTTAAGTAGCCCCATACAAATTTCCACCCCCCATTTCGTCCCCTTAGGGGTTGATTTTCAAGATAAAAACTACCCTACGTCCTTCCCTAGGACTCAAACTATCTCTATACCAAATTTCATCTTAATCGGTTCAGCCGTTTTCACGTGATGCGCGGTCACATAAACAGACAAACAGATAAACAGACAAACAGATAAACAGACAAACAGACAAAAATTCTAAAAACTGTTGGAACGTGTTCTGTTATCGATTTTAAGTATCCCTAGCCAATTTTTTTTCGAATATCTTCCATGTACAGACTTTCGACCCTCTTCAGCTTTATTATATGTATAGATAGATAGATAGAAGATGTATAGATTAAAGCAGTGAAAACAGAAATGTATAAAACCCAAAGACTATAAAAAACCGGCCAAGTGCGAGTTGGACTCGCGCACGAAGGGTTCCGTACCATTATCTTTAAAAATATTTAGTTTATTCTGTTTTTAGTATTTGTTGTTATAGCGGCAACAGAAATACATCATCTGTGAAAATTTCAACTGGAACTATAACGGTATCAGTGAGATACAGCCTGGTGACAGACAGACTGACAGACAGACAGTCGGACAGCGGAGTCTTAGTAATAGGGTCCCGTTGTACTCTTTGAGTACGGAACCCTAAAAAGTAGGTATGTAGAAGGCATAAAAAGTCAAAAAAAAACTGTATCCCTACTATGGAAAACGAGCTGGAATTTTTTTTTTTCTTTTAAAGGTAGTCTATGTCACCAGGAGCATAATTTAGAATCGATTGATACCTCGTTAATCAAACTCGGTTCAATATCTTAAGCTCTATGGTGGAAAACACGTAAATACAAGCATAGATGGCAAAAATCACAACCCTTCCTTTCGACTCTGCCGTGGTCGGGACTCGCCCGAGCAATGGCTGGCCAAGTTTTTTATGAAAACTTTCGTAGTTACGACGATTTAAATAAAACAAAAAACATCAATAAAAAGAGTGTCATCGCACAGCATTATCTTGTTAGTCAGTTTATCAGAAAAACATTACCGTAGCTTTTTGATTTTGTGTTTTTATGTTTCGTAATTTTAATGTGGAAAATACCCCACATTTTTATAAAAAAAAAAAATTATTAAAATTTAAACTGTTTAGTGCATTAATTTAATTGTTACAAGTATAGCTGAGTCTCGGTCTTCTTTGTTACTATGAGCGTTTACATTTTTCTTTGCTCTTTGTATCAATGGCAACATTTTCTCTTAATAAAATCCGGTTTGTAGGGAAGAAGAAAAACAGGCGAGGCGTCTTTAACATTTATTTTAATTTTTATTAACTTAATCGAAAAAAAACTACATACTCGTAATTATTGAGTCTGCTCCCAAAATTTCACGAGAATTGGTTCAGAAATTCGAACTGTGGAAGAGAACAGCCGGATAGCCGGACATCTGGACGTACGAAAGAATTTTGGCTCAAGCTGAAACGGAGTGTGTTCGCTTCGCTCGCTCTTCAAAAAAAACAACTAAGTATATAACATATAAAAAAAACTTAACTGCAAGAAAACCCTACTAGCTCCTGGCCTATTCCTAGAAAACAAGATAGTAAATGTTTTTGTCACGGAAAAAAGGGCAGATCATTCGTCTTGCTCACTCCGTTGATAGTAGAAAGAGAGGGACTTTAAGCCAGGAGCCGCAGATGTTTGTTTAATTAATGGAATGAAAAATGAGTTCATTGAACGAGTGTATTTTATATAAGTATTTTAACTAGCTGCCTGAATAGGTTTGCTCGCGGGATACAATATAGCCTAAATCCACCCAGAAAGTCAATTCTACACGTAAGTGAAATCATTATTTGTTTCTCTAGATCAGTGGTTCTTAAGCTTTTGTTAGGCATGGACCACTTTCAGAATTTCAAAAATACCGCGGAACCCTGTTGAAGAAAATGAAAAAAAAACTCATGTGTACGTACCTACCTACCCTACGTTAAGAGTGAACGAAGTGGCCGTGGACCCCTAGCAATCATGCCACGGACCCCCATGAACCACACTTTAAGAAACCCTGCCCTAGATCACGCCTAGATGAGCGCATGATGTCGATATCCACTCCTGTCCCGGTAGTACATTTATAAAATCTGATGTAAAGCATAATTTCAAATAATACATAGGAATACGTAATATATTTCTATTTTTAACCTTCTTCTTCTTCCTAGCCTTGTCCCATCTACTTGGGGTCGGCTCTCCTTGTATGGCGTCGCCAGGAACGTCTGTCCTGGGTCGTCTCTGGTGATAAATTAGCATCTTTAAGGTTCCTCTGAACGAGTCCCATCCATGTTAGCTTGGGCCTTCCGCGTTTCCTAGGCCTCTCAGTCCTTTCCAAAACCATCCTCGTCATGTGGTCAGGTGGTCGCCTCATGACATGGCCGTACCATCGGAGACGGCTCTCAGTGAGCTTTTCCTGTATTGGCCTGACCCTGAAACTACCTCTGACGTGAGTATTTCTAATATGGTCTAGTAGTGTTACTCCACCGGCCCATCTAAGCATTCTCATTTCGGCAGCATGCAACTTATCGACGTGTTGTTTCTTGAGTGGCCAACACTCGGACCCGTAGGTCATTGCCGGGCGCACTGCCGTCTTGTAGACTTTGCCCTTAATGTGAACCGGCATTTGCTTGTCGCAGAGCACGCCCGTGAGCTCACGCCATTTCAACCACCCAGTGTTGATACGATTAACGATATCTGCTTCAATGGTTCCATTATTTTTAATGTTGGAGCCCAGATATTTGAAGCTCGTTACTTCGTTCAATGGGTTATCGTCTATTTATTTGGATGCTATATATATTTCTATTTTTAACCGACTTCAAAAAAAGGAGAAGGTTCTCAATTCGGATGTTTTTTTTTTAATGTTTGTTACCTCAGAATTTCGTCATTTATGAACCGATTCGTACAATTATTTTTTTAACTGAAAGTATATGCTTCCAGATTGGTCCCATTGTTTTCAAAACCCCAGTTGGATGGTGGGAACCATGAGGGATTGAGGGAACTCCTCAAATATATTAGGCACGCGTGTAGTAATTTCGGTATTTTCTATTATAACTCGTGTATTTACACCCGGAAATCATAAAAAAGACCACAGATGGCTTGTGGAACTTCTCAATGATGTACGTACTTCAAATTATAAAAGTATGTCACAGATTCTGATATGATTGCGTTGAAATAACAAACAATGAAGTGCCAAGGGTAATTCTGAGATCCTTGAGGAATCGACGGAAGTCCTCAAATATTATCGGCTCACATACAGTGATTTGGTTTTTTTCTCTAATAATAAACGCATTTGCTCTCGGAAATCAGTTCATGTGGTAAATTGCAAAAGAAATGTGGTAATGTTCATGTGGCTTGGCGGAGTACTGAATTGAAGTCGGTTAAAACTTTGTTTTTAAAGTAAATTATACAGTAATTTATATTTTAAATTCTAAGGTTTTTTACTTTCACTGTTTGTGAATAAATTATAACGCATGTGGTGCATTGCATCTATTTATGTATGTTTAAATCTGCAAATCGTGAATTGATGTTAACAATATTGTTGGTGAACGTGAACCTAAATAAAATATGTCCAAAGAAACAAAGAATAAAGGCAATAAAGTCGTGTATACATATTTTAGTAACTTTGGCCGTATCTTTGTCTTTGTAGTATTTACTATGAGAATGGCATTGAGACGTGGACGACTCAGCTAATAATAATAGGGACTATTATTTCACGCGCTGTTGGTAGAGAGTGGCGGAAGTCTGGCAGAGGCAGGGATTTTGCAACTAGGTACCTACATAATATACAGGGTGTATTATTCAAACGGGGCAGTGAAGGAAAATCCGTAACTATAAGAGATACCTACGGAAATTTGCTCTTACAAGTCAGGAGACCGATTTTAGAAAAAATATAAACTGCATTCAAAGATTTTACAAAAAGCCTCATACACGGCCGGGAATCGAACCCGGTCAAATCTGTCTAAAAATCAGAGTATTTATTTTTGCGCAAATTTATAGTGCTAAAGAACAATTGTTAGATCGAATTCCGTACATTAAATTAAACTACCTATGAAATTCGGCATTTTCCTGTGGTTGTATATACAGGGTTCCTTAATAACAATTAGGGTTGCCAACTCATTTTGGGAGAGATATAGTATTTTCCAGAAAAAAACGACAAAAATATAGTACACTGTAAAAAAATATAGTACTTGGCTGGCCAATGTTGCTATTTAGCAGTGGCGGCACGTGAAAAATTTTCTATGGGCAACCCGAAACAAAGAAGTTATGAAATAGTTTAGAATACGTATATTACATTTTAGGCAATCGGCATGTATGGGCGCTCCGCCACTGCTATTATACAGTAAAACCTCGGCAATTTGAAGCACTTCATAAGGTACCCCAAAATATAGTATTTTCGCGTACTATATATTTCTTCAACAGTATATAGTGCAAAGAGTCAAAACAACACAACAATACTATACAATACTATATAATATAGTACGGTTGGCAACCCTAGTAACAATTGTTACTTACATCCAGCACTATTAATTTACGCTACAAACGAACTCTGTTTTTAGACAGATTTGACCAGGTTGGATTCCCAGCCGTGTACTCATAAACGGTACAATCCTTTTTTGAAAATCTATGAATGCAATTTTTATTTTTTCTAAAATCGGTCTCGTAACTCCTAAGAGCACATTTCCGTATCTCTTATAGTTTCAGTTTTTCCCTCACTGCCCCGTTTGAATAATACACCCTGTATACATAGTTCTATTTTTACCCACTAACGCAAGCGAGGAGTGTAATAATCTTAACACATCTATGTATCTGTGTCTCTGTCTGTGGCATCACAGCTCCCAAACGGATAAACCAGATTCTGATTCAGACTTGGATATAAATCATTCACAATATAAGATTACATTATAAATTACATGTTAATTTACAAGAATCCCTATCGTGATCGTCAATAACATTCAATATAAATAGAAGACTAATAACACTTTAAATATAATTAATTAGTTAACTATGTCCACTTCATTTAAATAATGTCAAAAAAGTTCACCTAAAAGAACCGTAATTTGTGTGCGATTTTTTTAATCGAAAGTCTTGACTATCTAAGCTAGCTAAGTTTGATTTGTCGGTTTTATATTGTTTAAATTTACAGTAGTTATACTAAATATTAATTTAGAAAAATTGTTTTCGAATGGAGAATATAATATTATACTAACCTACTTCAATATACATAGTATAAAACAAAGTCGCTTCCCGCTGTCTGTCTGTCTGTCCCTATGTATGCGTAGATCTTTAAAACTACGCAACGGATTCCAAATTTTAATAGATAGAGTGATTCAAGAGGAAGGTTTATATGTATAATACAAACCATACATGCATGTATTATGCACATAAACCCGTGCGAAGCAGGGGCGGGTCGCTAGTAGTTAATAAGCCTTATCTGTGCCTTTACTAACAAGCTATGGATTTATGTCCGAAATAAAGATTTTTCAACAAACGGACATCCTTGCTTGATATAATTTCACGTTATATTTCATTCACCAAATATAAAATAATGATGAGCTTTTCACTGAAACAGTGTTTTTTTAGGGTTCCGTACTCAAAGAGTAAAACGGGACCCTATTACTAAGACTTCGCTGTCCGTCCGTCCGTCCGTATGTCTGTCACCAGGCTGTATCTCAAGAACCGTGATAGCTAGAGAGTTGAAATTTTCACAGATTATGTATTTCTGTTGCCGCTATAACAAGAAATACTAAAAACAAAATAAAATATTTTTTTAAGGAGGGCTCCCATACAAAGCACGTGATTTTTTTGCCGTTTTTATAGATAATCTGTCACCAGGCTGTATTTCAAGAACCGTGATAGCTAGAGAGTTTAAATTTTCACAGATTATGCATGCCGCTATAACAGCAAATACTAAAATCAAAATAAATTTTTTTTTAAGGGGGGCACAACAAACGTGTTTTTTTTTGCCGTTTTTATAGATAATGGTACGGAACCTTTCGTGCGCGAGTCCAACTCGCACTTGGCCGGTTTTTATTTATTTTTATATAATGTCGTGGGAGGTTAGGTACCGTTGTACTTACCTGTCATACTGAAAATTTTAATGCATTACCTATGTGGAACAAAAATTGGGACCAAAATATCCATAACACAAGCCTTATTGAGTTTACTGCGGGGCTACAATTGCATCGATTTGTGTACGATTTTCCCTGATATTTATTTTTAATTGAAGAGCTTGGCTCTTATCGGTCGAATAGTAATAAATATCAAGTACCTAGTACTAGTATTCTTTGAGTACTTTGTACCAACATTACTAAGCATTACTAAGAAAACTTACTAGATCCATTAACAATGCCAACTCGCTAAAGATTAATATCTGAACTACAATTCGTAATCAAGTTACATACCATTATTACTTTCTTTTGAAGTGTCCGCGCCCCAGGGATATCATTTCCTAGAGCGGGACGGCGAATCTCCCCGACCTTTTAGTTTTCGGGTAGCGTTTCTTATTTAGTTTCTCGCAAATTATCTCCAATTCTTCATATTATTAAACATCCAAGGGGGAACTAGCCCCCACCCCCCCCCCCCCCCACCGGGGGTCTAATGACGGCGAGCGGTCAGCGCCCCCTTCTCCATCCTCACTTGTTTCTTGTAAAATTTTTCCCCGATCTTTATTTTCTTTCGGCCGTAGACGTATATAATTAGAGTTTTACGCGTATGTGTGCGCGGTTCGCTAGTGTTGGTGGGCGCGTGTGTGTGTGCACGGCTCGGCGTAAGTCCTGTTATTAGTTTTCTTGCGAGTTTCGTTTGGGATGCTTTGTTAGATTTCGATAATTTCGCGACAACGGGAGGGGAAATCAATAATGTGTGGTAGGAATATGCTTCGTAGGGCTATTAAGGAAATACTTATTTATCGAAGGAAACCTTTTTCGCAATAACGGCTTTGCCGGGTATTTTGAGTCAAGCAAATGAGGTTATTTTGCGAGACGAAGTAATCAGCCGGCGAAATTAAGTAAACAAAATGTTGAAATCTTGTTTTTACATTTAGCTTTGTCTTTTGTTAGGAAAAACTATGTTTTGTTTATCTTTACGCTTCGGAGTAAAATCCGATTTTAAAAACAATGTTTTGTATATTTCGTCAAATTCGGAGGTTTTCGGACTTTTTGCCATCACTTGCTTACGTACAGTGGGCGTCAAAGATATGTACTAAGGTACATTTGTGGATTGTTACGCTAGTAAAAGTAATATTACTTACCTACCTATGTTTTTTGTTAAACATTGCCGTGATCTTATTTTGCTCTTCTGGCAATTGTTTTAAATATATAAATACTAACTAATTTAATTGAATCTACTACGACCTAATCGTATCACTTCAATATAACAATTTCTCCGTATTTAAATCTACAATTTTTTATTGATAAACAAAACTGACTGCCTGGTACCTACAATTTTTTTAAATTGTTATTTTTAAGTATTTGATTTTTTACTTAAGGAAAACGTTGTGAGGAAACCGGTCTAATCCCAAAAAGGTCTAGTTTTCCCTCTGGGTTGGAAGGCCAGATGGGCTCGCAATCGCTTTCGTAAAACTAGTGCCTTGGCATAGGCACTAGTCTTCGTCTATCTTGGGATTAAGTGTTAAAGTGGACCCCGGGCTCTTAATAGGGCACAACCGGGAATAACGGTAGGAGGATGATGATTTTTATTTGACTTAGTAACGAGGTATCTTATTTTTCATGTAGAGCAATTTTTAAATAAAGTGTAGGTACCCTAGTTAAGGTAACAATTAAGAAACGTTAACTTTGTCAGGTGAGTCACGAAAATTTGCCGTGTATGTATGGCTAATTTTCATGACTCACCTGTCAAAGATAACGTATCTTAATTTTTACCTTAACTAGAGTACAGCCACCGGCATCAATATATGATGAATCAAAGGCCGCAAAAATATCTGACACGCTCTAACGGCTCTAGGAATAGAGTTGTCATCAGATATTTTTGCGGCCTTTGTTCCATCATATATTGATGCCGGTGACTGTACACTTTATTTAAAAATAGCTCTAAACTAATAATAAGGTACTCTCAGTACCTAATAACTATAAATAAATAAATAAATAAATATTTGCGGACAATCTTACACAAATCAACCTAGTCCCAAACTAAGCAAAGCTTGTACTATGGGTGCTAGACGACGATATAGATACTTAGATAGAGAAATAAATACTTAAATACATAGAAAACATCCATGACTCAGGAACAAATATTCGTGCTCATCACACAAATAAATGCCCTTACCGGGATTCGAACCCAGGACCTCTTGCTTCGTAGGCAGGGTCACTATAGTTGTTATTTTCTAAGCCGTCCGTTCTGCAGTGCGGCGTTCTTTAGTGCGGAACGGACGGCTTAGAAAATACCAACTAGGCTAAAGCGGTCGTCAAACTATATAATATTATTGTTTTTTTTACATTATATTTTGCTCGTTGTTTAAAAAAATGGTTTTTAATATTGTTGCGCAATTTGTAGTCTAAGGACCATTATACAATAAGCAACCGGAGGCCGTCGGCAACATAAAGGGTATGCTAGGCTTCCTGGTGGAAATGGGTTGGCACGAATAACAGTAGTGCCAAAACCCCTACGCAAAATAGGCGCATTTATGACGTCGAGTTGCGGAAACCCAGCCCGCGTAAAACCTATATACAATAAGCAAGATGTACGAGTATAATATATGAGTTTATGTGACATCGGGTACACGCTAATTCTGGTTTCAGTTTAGTCCATCATTCTGGTCAGACTGACGAAAGAATTATCGTGTAGGTAACCATCGGACTGACTCCTGTCAGTTTTCTGTCATTCACAAGGGTAACCCGATAATTCTCTCGTCAGTCTGATCAGAATGATGGACTGAACTGAAGTCAGAATTAGCGTGTAACCGAAGTCTGGGAATGGTAGGTAATACCTACTGAGATGCATTAAACTAAACTAAAACTACAATGGCTTGGGGTGACGGTATGCACTCCACACGTATGCCCTTGTGGCACGGACGTGGACCGACTGGGGCACCACGGACTTTGTTGTCAAAAAAGTGCAGGCCGCTTTTCAAGACATGCGACACTTAATGACATAATCCGCCGGTCTCTTGCCACCATCAATGTGCCTGCTCTTCTTGAGCCGCCTGGCATTGTCAGAGATGATGGCAAGAGACCTGATGGTGTGTCTCTGATTCCTTGGAGTTTGGGACGGATGCTAGTATGGGACGCTACCTGTGTAGACACGCTAGCACCGTCCCACCTCCAACGGACTTCTTCTAAAGCGGGTGCAGCGGCGAAAAACGCCGAACTTTTAAAATGTAATAAATATAGTGGCCTCGGCAGAGAGTACAACTTTGTACCCTTTGGCGTCGAGACCCTCGGTCCGTGGGGTCCCAGTGCACATAAGTTATTTGCGAAAATCGCGAAACGTCTGTTTGATGTAACTGGTGACCGAAGAGCTTTCTTGCGCAACGCATCAGCATTGCAATTCAACGAGGAAATGCCGCCAGCATCCTCGGTACAATGCCTCGAGGGCCTTTTTTAGATTTAACGTAGTTTTAATTTAATTTAGCTTATGTTAATTATCATGTATTTACTATATAAAATAAAGATGTATTATTTTAAACTACAATTGCCAGAACTGGCACTGAGAATTATATATGTGCTCCACTCTCCCCGTTTCGGACTCCCTATATTTACCCACGCAAACAAATGGCATACATCCCCGGGCACCAATCGGGCTCGAACCCTGGACCGTCAGCTCTTAACTTAAGAGTTAGAGAGAGGTCGCCCAGGAGAATTGTACGAGGAAAATAATTTTAAAACCAAGTTTACTACTGATACTGAGTTAACTTAGTTTTTACCCCATTTCGGCAGATATACTGTTAAACAAAGTAGTTTACGTCATACCTGGCCGTAATGTGGCAATGGGGAATGGATGAAAATTTTAGAAGTGCCTGATTTTTTTTTTGGGTTTAGGAATAACCTTCCTTAACGACCGCTTTAGCCTAGTTGGTAGTGACGCTGCCTACGAAGCAATAGGTCCTGGGTTCGAATCCCGGTAAGGGCATTTATTCGTGTGATGAGCACGAATATTTGTTCCTGAGTCATGGATGTTTTCTATGTATTTAAGTATTCATTTATCTATATATAAGTATGTTTATCTTCGTCTAGTACCCATAGTACAAGCTTTGCTTAGTTTGGGACTAGGTCGATTTGTGTAAGATTTGTCCCCAAATATTTATTTATTTATTTATTTTATTTTAACACCAGAAAAAAATTGCAGATTTTCAGGTGCGTCTATTATTTTTGAAAAATATAAACAGTTTCCTCACTTACGTTTTGGGTTTAGGACGGCGAATGAGAAACTTTCCTTGATTCGTCTCATATTACAAAAAATATTTTGAATATCTGACCCTGGCAATGACCAATGCAGCTGTCAATATCATTGCCAGTGTCAGTTTACCACGGATTTTTAAGATATTTTTTTTAATATGAGACAAATCAAGGAAAATGTCTCATTCGCCGTCCTAAACCCAAAACGTAAGTGAGGAAACTGTTTATATTTTTCAAAAATAATTGACGCACCTGAAAAGTCTGCAATTTTTTTCTGGTGTTAAGAAAGGTTATTCCTAACACCAAAAAAAATCAGGCACTTCTAAAATTTTCATCCATTCCCCATTACCGCCAACTACGTCCGCTTGGTCAGGGGGTGACGTAAATTTGGCATTAACCACGGGCGGTAGCAGAGAAACCCTAAGATCGCATATTTATCGGGCCTGGCTTTCGGTTCGGGTGCCAAAAACCTACGATTTGACAAATTGCTTATTTTTTTATGACAGAGAGTTGCATTTGTTTTGTTTCATTTGATTTTAGAATAAATTTAATTTTATTTTCTTTAGTGAAAAAAAAACATACATAGGCAAATGACACAAACATATGAAAATGTATCCTAAAGTAGTTATCCAGCCTATATCCTGACGACCTCTGTAGCCTAGTTGGTAGTGACCCTGCTTACGAAGCCGGAGGTTCCGGGTTCGAATCCCGGTAAGGGCATTTATTTGTGTGATGAGCACGAATATTTGTTCCTGAGTCATGGATGTTTTCTATCTATTTAATTAAGTCTTTATTTATCTTCATAAGTAGGTATGTATATCGTCGTCGAGTGGACCCATATTTAGTACAAGCTATGCTTAGTTTGGGACTAGGTTGATTTGTGTAAGATTGTCCCCAAAAAATATTATTAATTATTATCCTAAAACAATTCCCTCTGAGACATTAAATTTCAAAACAATCATCCGAAGCGTTTGTTCAAATTTCATTGTTTGTATTCAGGAGGCTGATTTGAATTAAATTAAATTAAAATTTTCACTAACATTGCAGTAAGTAACATTTCCCCTAAAACAGATTAAACCGACTGAGTATTAAGTTTCAGAGAATTCCCTTTAGGACTCATAATGATTAGGTATGTTATGAGAAATATTAAATTATACCTAGTAAATAAAATTACATAAAATAATAGTCACTCGATTCAGCCGTCATTGAGGACAAAGTGGTAAGCTATATACGTTATACATATTTTATTACACATATTATTATGTATAGGTACCACTAACACGGGATATTATTCCATTTTCAATATGAACACTAACTAAATTAAATCGAACTTACCAATGCGCTACTACAGAGGAAAACCCTGTAAAGTAACAAATTATGGAAATATTACTTAAAAAAAAAAAAAAAGACTCTGGAATATGGAACATTACTGCAATGTTCTGCCGCCAGAGGCAGCACTACCACTAATAGTAAACCAGTGTAGGAATAAAGGGATTCACACACATATGCACAATTGATTGTCAAATGAATGACAAGGATGCTTGCATAGACAATACCGCAAGTGGGAACGAGATACTATGTCAACGCTGCTAGTGTCGCCATCTCCGAAGAGTTTTGCGTAATGTTCCCTATTCCTAATCCTATCAAAAACTAGTTGCTCTGTGAACTGGAAAAACCGCGAGCATGTCTTTAATCTCTCAGACTAAGAAAAAAAGATAGACGGAGCATGACTAACAACATTTGTAACTGATGCCGACGTAGTTATTAATCTACCCTACATGGCACTAGTGAAGCCGGTTTTAAACCAAGCCAAATAAGTTTAGCACACGCTCGCACACATAAACAAACTAAATTGCACAAAAGATGTAAAACTCGAAATAGGTGATCTTGACACCATTGTGACTTTGTGACACGTGCTTAAGAGTTTTGAGCAAATTTGTTTGTATATGTGAGCGTGAGCGTGTGCTAATCTTATTTGGCTTGGTTAAAAAACCGGCTTCACTAGGTCGCGTAACTAGCACTGGTAAATAGTGCGTATCTACAACTTTACACGACGACTTAGGTGGACGTCCGGACGTCCAAGGTACCGCACATGCAAGCGACATGGTACAGGCGGATCTGAGCGAGCTCCAAATCTGCAATTGGCAAGAGCTAGCGCAGAACCGAGAAAAATGGCGCACTATCGTGTCGGATCGGAGGCCAAGACTCATTTTGGGTCGCTGAGCCAACGGAGTAAGTAAGTAACTTTACAGGAGAAGCTTAAAACGTTGTACTTATCTTTTTTATTTTGAAAGACACTTTTTCTTGTTCTACACAGAAAAAATTGAATCACGAGTTCTACAAGATAATGACTTGCGTTTGGTACCTATATTCTAATCAGGATTTTTCGTTGGCGGGAAATCTTAATTTGGCTACATTTGTTAGATAAATACCTACGCGGTATTACCCATGCCAGTTTCGCGGTATTGTCCTATGGGTGTTGTGTAGATACACAGTATTTACCAGTGCTAAGTAGTTACGCGGATTTGTCCTATGGGTGTTGTGTAGATACACAGTATTTACCAGTGCTAAGTAGTTACGCGGATTTGTCCTATGGGTGTTGTGTAGATACACAGTATTTACCAGTGCTAAGTAGTTACGCGGTATTGTCCTATGGGTGTTGTGTAGATACACAGTATTTACCAGTGCTAAGTAGTTACGCGGATTTGTCCTATGGGTGTTGTGTAGATACACAGTATTTACCAGTGCTAAGTAGTTACGCGGTATTGTCCTATGGGTGTTGTGTAGATACGCAGTATTTACCAGTGCTAAGTAGTTACGCGGTATTGCCCTATGGGTGTTGTGAAGATACGCAGTATTTACCAGTGCTAAGTAGTTACGCGGTATTGCCCAATGGGTGTTGTGTAGATACACAGTATTTACCAGTGCGAAGTAGTTACGCGGTATTGCCCTATGGGTGTTGTGTAGATACACAGTATTTACCAGCGCTAAGTAGTTACGCGGTATTGGCCTTAGGGGTTTGTGTAGATACACAGTATTTACCAGTGTTAAGTAGTCACGCGGTATTGCCCTATGGGTGTTGTGTAGATACACAGTATTTACCAGTGCTAAGTAGTTACGCGGTATTGTCCTATGGGTGTTGTGTAGATACACAGTATTTACCAGTGCTAAGTAGTTACGCGGTATTGTCCTATGGGTGTGGTGTATATACACAGTATTTACCAGTGCTAAGTAGTTAACACGTTCACTGCGGCTCAAAATATTGCTAACTTTCAACTAGTGCTGTAAGAGGTCTTTACGCCTTAACTGTACCATTTCACCGGTGCGGTTAGGGGCCTAAAGACCAGTCAAGGAACACTAATCTTCAAATGCTTTTTTTTCATGAAATTCAAACATTTGTATATGTTACTTATATAATGTTGTAGCTAAAGGACTATTCTGTCTTGTTTTGGCTTCGCCCAAAGTTCTGATATCAGAATATGGAATAATAACAAAAAATAATTAGGAGGCTTTTAGACCTCTTACAGCACTGAATTTGAGGTACATTTGTACTTACTTCTAGTGATGATCCTAATAAAAAGGCATTTTATCGATAAATCTATTTATCATTAAAACAGTTACTTCTTTCTGAAGTAGCAGCTAAAGTAGGATCACAGGTAAGTAGTAGTATTTTTGAGGATATTTATGATACTAGAAGACGGCTCACTTACCGAGTTCGCATTTGCAGTAGCGTTTTGGTAAACACTTCTATCTGACGTAGTAGCAAAAATTGGAGGACAGGTAGTAATATCTTCAAAGATTTTTATTCTACTAGAATACGGCTCGCTTACTGCGTTCGCTTTCGCAGTAACTTTTTGGTAAACTCGGCGATATTTTGGCACAGAAGTTTCGTCTTGCACTTCTTTCGGATTCTGTGCTAGATGTAGCGTTCTCCGGCATCTCTTGTTTACACGACCCATGATTCATCTATGTACTCATTCGATACTTAAATATTGTTAATATTACTGACTGACCTATAACATTTCTTGGGTATTTATTCACCACAGATCAACTAAAACACTGAACACAATGTTGACTCACTAGCAAACGCAATACATTACGTGCATTGCTCATAGACGCGTGCACATCACTGGGTCATAATTCAACTATCATAGACACAAACAGGTGCGGGAGGGGGCGGATAGGCCCGTACTACCTATATGAGGTCTTTAGACCCCCTATCCGCACTTGACGCACACTTTTAACTCTCAGTGCGATGAGAGGCCTTAAGACCTCCTGCGTCTTTTAAAGTGCAAAAAAAATCTACGTTATGATAGGAATCGAACCATATATTGGACTCTTTTCTACCTATACAATTCTATAAGCTACGAGCTCCGCACCAGAGCGAAACCACAATATTTTTACCCGCACAGTCCAAGAGTACGGGGAGGAGGTATTTAGACCTCCTATCGCAGCGAACGTGTTAAGCGGTATTGCCCTATGGGTGTTGTGTATATACGCAGTATTTACCAGTGTTAAGTAGTTACGCGGTATTGCCCTATGGGTGTTGTGTAGATACGCAGTATTTACCAGTGCTAAGTAGTTACGCGGTATTGTCCTATGGGTGTTGTGTAGATACACAGTATTTACCAGTGCTAGTTACGCGGTTTTGCACTATCCCTGACGATATATCGGTTCAAACCGGCGTTTTCATACAAAATCCAGATTGCATTCCTAATAAACACCCCTTATCTGACTGCAAGCTATAAAACCTTTCTTAGCCGAAATAACCGGATATCCGGTATATTTACGGAGGTTTACTGTCCATGAATATGTACGGAGTGATCCGGGACTATTAATCTACTTCGGCAAGTTTATAGGGGAAGGTAGCAGACGAGTTTGAAATAGGGATATATTTAATACGGGTAAGAACGCGGTAGATCTTAAGATAATGTGGATTATAAACATGAGACACGGAATATTTTGAACTAAAACATGTATAAAAACCGGCCAAGTGCGTGTCGGACCACGCACAATGAAGGACCATTTACTTTACTAGTGAACCCACAATTTTAGGGTTCCGTAGCCAAATGGCAGAAAACGAAACTGTCCGTCCGTATGCCACAGCCACTTTTTCCGAAACTATAAGAACTATACTGTTGAAACTTGGTAAGCAGATGTATTCCGTGAACCGCATTAAGATTTTCACACAAAAATAGAAAAAAAAACAATAAGTTTTGGGGGTTCCCCATACTTAGAACTGAAACTCAAAAATTTTCTTTTCATCAAACCGAACGTGTGGGGGGTATCTATGGATAGGTCTTCAAAAATGATGTTGAGGCTTTGAATATCATTTTTTTCTTAACTGAATAGTTTGCGCGAGATACACTTCCAAAGTGGTAAAATGAGA
The DNA here is from genome assembly GCA_963854355.1 of Epinotia brunnichana. Classification (NCBI taxonomy): domain Eukaryota; kingdom Metazoa; phylum Arthropoda; class Insecta; order Lepidoptera; family Tortricidae; genus Epinotia; species Epinotia brunnichana. The sequence goes on along the minus strand of OY977959.1, from coordinate 966,293 downwards.
GTCCCCTGTAACTTCTAAAATAAGAGTATGATAAAACTAAAAAAAATATATTATGCACTACCATGCAAACTTCCACCAAAAATTGGTTTGAACGAGATCTAATAAGTCGTAAACCGCAATTTAATTTACGGAACCCTTCATGGGCGAGTCCGACTCGCACTTGGCCGCTTTTTTTACGTATGCTTCAACTACTAATACAAGTTGTTAATAGTTCCAACATGCTGTAAAGACTGATATTTATATTTTTTATCAAAACTTCCATTATCTTTAAAATCCAATGTCAGATTTGACATGACATTTTACAAAAAACAGTAAGTTTCAAGTATTTTTTAACCACCGACGCAAAAAGAGTCTCTGTCTGTGGCATCGTAGCTCCCAAACAAACCGACCGATTTGAATGCCGTTTTTTTTTTCCGATAGCTGACGTGATCGAAATGGTTCTTAGCGTGAAATGGGGTTACTTTAGGAAAAAATGGGGCTACTTTGATCATTTAAAATGTTGTATAAAAGCAAAACTATCTGAAATGAAGAAGATTTAATCGAGTATACAGCAAGATATATAATTAATATATTCACTGCCACAGTTCGCCCACAAGTAAAAACAATGATTTCGGAGAAAAACCTATTTGATCAAAGTAACCACCATTCCACCGTACGTTTCAACAAAATCGGTTCTGCCGGTTTTGAGATATTGAACTTTGAAATGAAAATGTCGGGGTTTTTAAATTTTTTTAAGTTGTTAATTATCTTAGCTCCTAAAAAGTAGAGAGTTTAGGTAACTTATTCTGCAGTTATCCTTGAATTTAGAGCAGTTTATTAATATGCTGACTACATATACCTGACACATATACATACCTATGACTACTCGTCCCCAAAAATGAGTCAGTTTCTCAAAACTCATCCGACAGTGTTGTACAGTTTAACGTAATTAACATAACAATTAAATCATTGTTTCTAAACGTATGTCTGTCGTCTGCCCCGCTATTCAAGTATTCTGTAACATGTTTTAATCTAACCTCACCTTTCACCCACAAATATTATTTTGACGCAGTCATTCGTAGTAACCACAGATGTATGAATATAAGGAGATCGGACATGGCGGCCGATTTGTATAGAGTGAGCCTGTCGCAAGTACATTAACCCACACAACGCCCAAGTAATTGACAAGACAAAGCACGCACACATCTAAAACACACACACTTGTATACCTACACGCTTATTTGACAATAAACGCGCATCATAATCAGGCATTTTGGGAAAAAACGTAATATTCTCTGCGATCAGCACGCGTGCACAGTATGGCAGTGTATGCCCATTGAGCATACAGCTGCGACACGGCCGCCGGCGGCTTGTCCTCTCTCTAGTATTCTATGCTCTGAGGTAGTAACTAAGAGTAGGCAGAGGTCTAGTTTCGTTAGGCGTGGAGGGTGAGGTGATGAGCATTGGCGCGTTCCGAACAACCCTGCCCCCCTATTCTGTACAATATGCGGTACCCCTATGTCTGAAGTTAGCCTCGAGTCGCCTCCCGCATACCCGTCCGACCCCTCTGACACCTTTGCGGCGCTACTAGTAGCTAACATCAGAATCGTTAACTGATTTTAATCGTATTGTTACTTGTTTTAAGCTCACCTCAACGCTCACCCACAATTATACCTTGACACCGCGATGCGTGGTAATTAAGCGTAGGTAGAGGTCTAGTTTCGTAACGGGTGACCGGCGGGGTGAGCCGCATTAACGCGTAGCGAATAACAGCCTAGGTTGCGAAACGTCAAGTGACCACTTATGAATGATACGCTATTAAATTTCGTTAAGGTATGAAATCATGAAATATTTAATTAATATAATAACCAATGTTGAATCTTGATGATACTGGAGTTTGAGGTATTTATGAGGAGAATTATTTCCAAAATTTGAGTGAGAATAAACTTATAACTGTTTTTAACCACTCACTTGCTTCTGGCAACCACAGTGGCCATTTTGGTGCAATTGCTTCAGGCAACTGTGGTTGCCAAGAGAAGTATGGGCTTGCCTTGATAAAAAAAATTTAAAGCAATTATAGGATACCTTTTTTTTAAATCCGAAAGCAAGTGTGAGTGGTTAGGTTATGTATTAAAAATATAAAAAAAACCAGAGATTAGTTATTTTTCCTTATTACAACAAGTATACCACAATTTTAATTTGGTTTTCCTGATATATAATAATGATTAACTAGTAACTATGTAGGTACCTAGTAATGTGAGATTTACCAACTATTTTTTTAAATTCCATAACTGGGTTAAAAGAATAATCTTTATAATTACAAGAATCGGTAGGGAAATGTGACATGTAGAGGATAACAGCTGGACAGCCGGACATACGAAAGAATTTTGGCCAAAGCTGATATACTTCGTTCGCTTCGCTCGCTGTTTCAATACTAACGTTTCATCATTTCAGAATTAAGGTTTAAGATACTTAGGTATCTATTTCTCAAAACAGATTAAAATTTACTCAGATTAGAAATACAAGTTACGTTTTTTAAGTAGGTACTTATACAGAAGCATGCAGGGGAACTTTGCATATTAAAATCTGTTCAAGAGATTTTAACGGGCGTATCATATGATTATTGACGTTTTATATTACGAGAACAATATTCCTTTGCTATTCCGCTAAAAACTCAGCTCAGTGGACGTGGTGCAAGCAACATCTCCTGCCAGCATCTCCTGATGATGCCTCGTAGAGAGGCGTAACACGTGTCGAGGTTTTTTTCATTGTTAGTGGTGGTTTGCTGTAATTATTTGCATATTTATACGCAAACAGTTGCATTTGATCTCCGCTGATCGACCAGCACGTTTTTAGCGGAATAGCAAAGGAATATTGTTCTCGTAATATATCACGGACTTCCGCAAAGTAACGCCTGATTCAATAAATTATTGACGTTTTGAAACAATTTGGCTTCTTACAACTCTTACAACCACTTTTTTATATGTAATCACTAATCATTATCACCTGATACATTGATAGTCAATCGAAACATAATAAAATAAGTTTCATTCCAAATTTTAATTTTTTTATACAAGCTTTTATTGTTGACTTTTCTGTATACCATCATCAACTACTCATTGAGACGATTCTAACGAGCCCAAACTCAACGAGGTTACGTTGGTAAAATACTGAATTCCCATGGCCACCTTCTGTCTCCATCATCAGATCAGCTCGATGGTACCATAATATTGTATTGTCACCAATTGGAGGTCGTTGTTGTTCTACGTCCGTAGGAATAACCCTAGAAACCCTACACGTGACCTCCGGGTGGTGCTAAAAGAACAACAAACTCGGCAGCTGCACTGTTCCTTCTGAACCTAGCAGCGCACACTGGAACTCTATCAGCGACATCAATAAAAATACATATATGTACCAGTGTGTAACCGCCATACGATAAATAAATAAAAATTGTCACCAAACATATATACATAAGTATTCCAAATTTCAGCTCAATCAGATGACGGCAAGTGACTGAAAAATGGATTGCAAATGTTAACGGACAACTTACCTTACTTATCACATAAGTACTTACATAGGTACTAACATACATACAAACAGTGCAAGTTAAATAAATGCTTGTAATAAAACATTAATATAATGTTAAAGTTATCTACATAGTATAACGTCATAATACACAACTCATGACATGACGTTTCTCACGTAAGATACATTCTCATATGGTGATGCATTTGAGATGATTCAAACATTTTGACTTAATTCCATGAGAAGTTATTCCCTTTAATTACATAAACGATTGGCGTCATACTTACAATTAGTCAAAGGTGGTTCGATTGCCATACAAAACGTTGTATGACATTCGCAGGCTAACCGTGTGATATTTTAAGAAACTTATGTAACAAACTTTCATAAATTGGCTTAACATTAGCGCGAAGTTCCCCCTTTCCTAGAATAAACTTGTATAAACTAGAACAATTTGAGAAATTGGGACGCGATATTTTGGGAAAACTATTTAGGTACCTCAAATTATTCTAGTTTATATACTTATAAGTTTATTCTAGGAAAGGGGGAAATTCGCGCAAATGGAAAGCCAATTTATGAAAGTTTGATACATAAGTTTCTTAAAATATCAGGCCGTTAGCCTGCGAATGTCAAATAACGTTTTAATAGCAATCGAACCACCTTAACGCCTTGGCCACGACTTTGGTCTTAAGCGACCTGCGACCAGCTTTTTATCTGTTCATTGCGCGGTGGAGACGCGCAACGCACTGTGGTCAGTTGGGATCGGGACCAAAGTCGTGGCCAGGGGGTAAGAGTCCCCAACGCGATCGACTCAAGTGGATTTTCCATACACACAAAGTTAGATTCACATTTTAAAACGGCATATCGACGCTTAAAGGATGACTCACGCTACAACGGGCCGTGTCCGGCCCGGGGCGTTTTCTAAGAAAAACGACGGCGTTTTTGTGCGACCGAGACATACCCAAGCCCGGCCGAGCCACGGCTGGGCCGAGCCTCGGCCGGGCTTTGGTATGGCTCGGCCGCTCAAAAACGCCCCGGGCCGGACACGGCCCGTTCTAGCGTGAGTCATCCTTAAGAATCAATACCGTCTAAGTAACAAAAAATACAATTTTACAGGAAGCGTGGCATGCTATTCGTTATTTTTTTCTGCACCTCACTGCATTAAAAGGTAAAAAACTTCAAAAATATTTTCACCTCACTTGTTCGGAAAGGCCTTTTTGTATGTTTGATATCTATTGAGAAAATCGCTTTTTATCCACATGTGAAGAAAGTAGACGTAGAACGTTAAAAGTACTATGACATAGAACGTTAAATGTTTATTTTTGGTTTTTTGTATATTTTATGACATTTTCTTTAATTAAGTATTTAAAATTTTTTTAAACTTTTTTTTAAACTTTTTTTAACTTGTTTTTAACTTTTTTTTAACGTTTGTTAAACATTTTTTTAAACTTTTTTAAAAAATTTTTTTACTTTATTTCTTTACTTTATTAAACTTTTTTTCATTTTTTTTAACTTTTTTTTAACTTTATTTTCCTTTTTTAACTTTTTTTCTTATTTTTCTCGCTGTAGTGAGGTGAAAAGATTTGTGTTATACACGGGTGAAAAGTTATTTTACGTCTCGTGTGTTGAAACACTCGCAGGTAAATATAACTTTCCCCCCTTGTATAACAAATAACTATAGTTAGACATTCTTAAGCGTCGATATAGGAATAACATGAAACTTTTTATACGCAACGGGAGCCGCTATATCTATGTAGTAAACTAGTTTCTGTTCCTATAATTATAATAGAAAAAAAAACGGTCAAGTGCGAGTCAGACTCGCGCACCGAAGGTTCCGGACCACCCATACAAACGAAACTAGTCCACTATAAACTAACACTCACTATGTGTACAACTTAGTGCGTAATTAAAATACTTAGTGCGTGTCAGTTTATACTGGACATTAAATTTTCAGTGATGTAACTAAAAATTTACGGTTTTCGAAATTTTTCCTTTATCTGTGCTATAAGACGTTGCTTCGTACCAAATTTCAAGATTCTGAGTTCACGGGAAGTACCCTGTAGGTTTTGATTCCCTTGTGGGTTTCGAAAATTTGCGGCATAAACGGCTGTATCATTTGATTGCGTTGGCTTAGAAGTTTGAATTTTTCACAGCTCTAAGGGACAGTAAACTTGAGTATTTGATACAAATTTCAGCTTGATACCTCCACGCGTTCCTGAGAAAAAGGGCCTTGAAAAACAGACGGACGGACGCACTACAAAGTGATCCTAGAAGGATTCCGCTTTTTCCTTTCGAGGTGCGGAACCCCAAAAATGAAGCAAGTAGAGACTTTGTATGAAACCCGTTCTACTCGCTTTTTATTAACTTGCATCGTATGTAACTATGTTTGTTCGGGTGGCATCTTGCAACTCAATTTTGAAGCAGATACCCGTAACCTATTGAGCTGAAATTTTGGGTTAAGGTATAGTTTGGTGGACAATTAACTATTATGACACCTTCGAGCTGATCTGATGGTGAAGACAGAATGTGGCCATGGGAATTCAGTACTTAAGAGTCCGCAGTAAGCTCGATTCTCCATACAAACGTAGTTACGTTCTCATTTTAAAACAACTAGCTAGTTTGCTCTAAATCTTTGTACTTAGAATAAGTTAAGTACCATCCAGGTCTGTCTACATAAATATGTAGCTTCAGATACCGTATTAAAAAAAATACAGCAAATTTAAGTTTTGCATACACGAAACACCAATTTGTATGGGAAGGTGAAAGGCCGCGGCGTTTTTGATGACGTCATTACAGGGGAGACAGACTCCTTATAGATTGTGTCCTGGCAGTTTTGGAATCCAGGAGATATGCATAACAACATACTAAAATATGAAGCCGGTATCCGAAAGTGAAGTATTTGTTCGACGGAATCCCCTAACAACACGCACTATATGAAGTGTAACACGTCAAACGTTGTTTCTTATCAGGTACTTGGTGCCCGCGCGGAAAATTTAACGTACTAACGCTTAATAATCCCCCTCTTGCGGGAAAGTCCATGTTCCGTTCCACCCTGTATATATGTTCATTCTGGAGAACATTCTATACCCTTTCAATAAGAAGTTGATGAATGCGAAAAAATAAAGTCGGCAATAAAAGCTTATAAGTACTCGTACCTACCTACCAAAAAGCTTTGTTGGAACGAAACTACATAATTAAGCTAATTGACTTTTACAGATAATGGTGGATCCTTTAATTTATTATTATAATTACAATCACTTATTCACAGGACCGGTCATTGTGGCACTCTTTGGGGGAGGCCTATGTCCAGCAGTGGACCTCTTTCGGCTGATATGCCGATGATGAAGATATTGGTTAGTAAGAGAGTTATCTAGTCAAGGGCACCAATATGTATTCACTCAAAGTTTCATAATAGTAGTTTATGCAATCGTTATATAATGGATGCTTTTTAAGTCGAGTACCACGTTTAGGCCACGAAGCTTGCTGAGTGGCCTAATTAAGGTACGAGACTTAAAAAGCTAATTATATAACTATTGTATACAATACTTTTTCTACGAGTCAACGGAAATAATAATTTATTAAACAAACTTGGTATCTATTGAAAATCGCCCGGCTGAAATGAAGCGCAGCAGCTTAGTCATTTTGCGCGTTGATGTCTTCACAGTTATCTTATACAGCTCCTGGATTCATAAGATGACTGCTGGCGGTTATCTTATGAAACTATACGAGCTCCGTGACGAGCTCGTGGAGCTCCAGGATTAAAAAGTATGTGATCTTAGTTTCGTGTACGAAATCTTAATTCAAAGATTAAAGTCGACGAGTAGAAAAATAATGTATATGTAGTAACCTTATTGTTGCAGAAATAAGGTCGGTGTAGGTACATATTTTTGAGACTTTGTGGTGTATACATATTGGTGCCCTTGACTGTAAAGTCGTGTTCATATACATCCCAAAGGTTCAAAATTGTCTGAGCAACGTTATGAGTAAAGTCGTGTTCACAATATCGCGGTCGCTTTGTTATTTAATTAACTTGTTTATATTTTTTTCCTTTTTATGACAAAAGCGGTTAACCCTTTACTTCGCAAATTAAAAAAAATGGCCAAGTGCGAGTCGGACTCGCGCACGAAGGGTTCCGTGCCATTATCTATAAATATTTATTTTATTCTGTTTTTAGCGTTCCGTACTCAAAGAGTAAAACGGGACCCTATTACTAAGACTCCGCTGTCTGTCCGTCCGTCCGTCCGTCCGTCTGTCTGTCACCAGGCTGTATCTCAAGAACCGTGATAGCTAGAGAGTTGAAATTTTCACAGATTATGTGTTTCTGTTGCCGCTATAACAACAAATACTAAAAACAAAATAAAATATTTTTTTAAGGGGGGCTCCCATACAACAAACGTGATTTGCCGTGTTTTTAGTATTTGTTGTTGTGTTAGCTTCAACAGAAATACATCATCTGTGAATATTTCAACTGCGTCTAACTATCACAATTATTGAGATACAGCCTGGTGACAGACGGACAGACAGACAGACAGACAGACAGACGGACAGCGGAGTCTTAGTAATAGGGTCCCGTTTTACTCTTTGAGTACGAAACCCTAAAAAACACGAGTTGCCTCGTTTGCGACTTGCAAACCAAAAAAATAATTGTTTTTACAATAAGAAATATCTGTGTTGTTACATAATTAGTTTATCTGTCGCGTTCGAGCCTTAACTATTTTTCTATTTTCTAATTGCCGTGAGAGTGAAAAAGTGTAACAAGAGAACAATTACAAAACATTGAGATTTTTCAAAATAGAAAGTTTAAATTTATATTTGTCAATAGTTCGGTATCGTTATTAAAGTGCCTGTGAAACTGTATAACAATTGCAGCAGCAAAACCGTATAACTGATGCGTTTTACGTAACAGCATGATGTCCAGCAAGCATGGAAAACTAACCTGCGACAAATAATTTTAGCTTGGGCAAAAAAATCTTTTGTATGTCCGGCGTCTGTCGGGCTGTTCTCCTCTACTATTTTTTACGCGCTCATGCGTCCTGAAAATGATTAAGCCTATCGATTAAGAGGATTGTGAACCTGTAGTTTTTCATACAAAAAGCGATAACGTTTTTCACCCCATAAACATAGTTCGATTTATATAATTTTTGGATATGTTGTAGATATGATAAAAAACTAGGTAATTATCATGTAAAAATCTATATTTTTGACTTAAAAACTTTGTCTATCTTTTTTTTTTAATTAATCTAAACTGATTTAAGTACCGTCAAACATGCCTACTTTGCCACCAGGGGGAACTTTGCCCAAGAAGCAAAGTTTAAAATTTTCCTCTTGGGCAAAGTTCCCCCTGGTGGCAAAGTAGGGCGTGTTTGACTACTAAAAAAGGAAAACGTACAGGCATAGATTAAAGTGTACTATTTATACAACAATACCATTTTTTTTTTCATTTCATAAAGGTTTAGGGGGGTAAAAACGTTATCACCCGAAACAATATTTCAACAAGGAAATGTAGGCAATTGTCTCCAGCCCCCCTATTCTGTAACTTGTTTTAAGCTCACCCACAAATATACCTTGACACCGCGATGTGTAGTAATTAAGCGTTAGGTAGAGGTCTAGTTTCGTAACGGGTGACCGGCGGGGTGAACCGCATTAACGCGTAGCGAATAACACCCCAGGACTTGCAACTCTCACTATCGCACGATACGGGTGAGGCATAGAGTGGTGTGAAACAGATAGCATTTTTTTAAATACCTACTCGCGCCGCGTATCGGTACTTCACAATCCTCTATTTGCTAAATAAATGTCTTGTCTTATTGTTATTTTTAAGCCGCTTGCCGGTATTGCATTGAGCTGAAATTTGTCACACTTACTATGTATTTCCGGTGACGCATTATTATGTGAGGGACGTATGTAGACAATTTTAATGACTACACACGTAAACATGGTCCTTCGAAGTCCTGAAATCGGTTATCTTCTGACGCGGCCAATCTACGTCAGACGGACATTTTTCCTCATCACCATGGTGCTTCTTTGAGAAACTGTACTTTAAGAATATGTGCATACGTTTTGAAATACAATGGCAGTTTTTAATTGCGGTTAAATTGAACCGTAACATTAAATTAACAATTATTACTTTAGCTGTTTGTTGTTAATTTACTGTTTTCTTTGTTCTGGTTAGTATTGCGTTTGACTGGTGTAGTTCCAAGTAACAGCATAAAAGTGTGGTTATGAAACTTATGAATGAAATAACAGTAGGTACCAACCGAAAAACTGATACCTACTTTATTATGGCCTCATTCAAACACGTACTGAAACCAATTATAACTGAAATGTTAAAATTCATTTGACTTTATTTCTCAGTTTAACATTTGTGTTTAAGAGAACAGGGGGCCGGCTTTTGACTTTCGAGGGCTCGAAAATTAAATAAAAGTAAAACGATTGTAGGTACTTAGTGTCAAAATTGCAGGCAGTTACTTTCTACCGATATCGATAGAATTGGATACAATCCGCATGGTCGAATCATATTTTAATTAACAGAGGGTTGTTAAGTTTTATGAATAATAGGGTTACATCTCCGATCAAACACATCATTCCAGATAACATTATAATTTATAACGAACAATTTATGTGCATTTCTTCGTTTATAGCAAAGGGAAATATTTAAAAATTTTTACTTACCTATTACTTCGATCATTTAGTTAGTAGTTGTTTTCAAACATAAAAATACTATTTTTTCTAGGTTTCCGTACTCAAAGAGGGACCCTATTACTAAGACTCAGCTGTCTGTCTGTCTGTCTGTCTGTTTGTCTGTCTGTCTGTCCGTCTGTCACCAGGCTGTATCTCATGAACCGGGATAGTTAGGAAGTTGCAATTTTCACAGATGATGTATTTATGTTGCCGCCATAACAACAAATACTAAAAAAAACAGTTTTTTTTAATTTGTTTTTTTGCTGTTTTTATAGATAATTACACTTACGGAACCCTTCGTGCGCGAGTCCGACTCGCACTTTCCGGTTTTCGTTGAAATCGCGATTAACGCACGATTAATATAATCTCAACGGCCTCCGTAGCCCATTGGGTAGTGACTCTGCCTACGAAGCTGGAGGTCCCGGGTTCGAATCCCGGTTAGGGCATTTATTTGTGTGTTTATCACGAATATTTGTTCCTGAGTTATGGATGTCATATATGTATATAAGTATCTATATGTATGTATCTATTAAATATGTCGGAGTGACGCTGTCACAATGACATTTGGAGTGCGTTTACAAAGCGCGCCAACAACAGATCGTTCATTCAATCATTCGTTTATTTAGTCTGTCATTTGATTTGTAAAGGAACGTTACACTTGCGGAATATTGTTGAGACGGTACGGCCAGACAGTTGGATGAACTGATAGGTCTGTGGTGGCGGAGAAGAGCCGTCAGACCATATATTGAATAACCTGATTAACCTGCGTCAGACTTGACAACTGAACTGACTGCGTTTTGAACGGCCACTGAGTACACACCTGATGCGAGTGATAACGTTCTATCCGTGAATATTAAATCAATCACTGTATATTTTTGTAGTCTCATGAGTGGATCTAATTAAAGGACAGTTAAAGTGTTCGTGTGCGTTTTTATTTGTGTCGAATTACGAAGAACATGGACAGTGATGGAGATCATCCCAATCCCTATTCACCACCTCGCAATGCCCCTTCTCCGACATATATATCATCGCCTAGTACCCACAACACAAGCCTTACTGAGCTTACCGTGGGCCTAGGTTGATTTGTGTAAGATTGTCCCGTAATATTTATTTATTTATTTATTTATTTTATTTATTTAAATGAAACATTTATTACTCTTCTTTTTTAGCACCGCTGATGGTGCTATATGTTTTTATATAAAAATGATAAGACGAACGTTGAATACACGGTGGAATTTAATCGGTGAACAGGAACCCATTTTTCTAATTCAGTAATCGATGGCGGTCACGTTTATGTAGTATTTAAGTGGAACCAAGTTTTTTTTTTATCATAACTAATTTTTAAGTTGAAATTAAATTTTAATTAAAATTTATTGTCACCCTACTAATGGTTTAGTCTGAAAAGTTTAATGACGTTTCATTTATTGACGTCTGATCTGTCTAGTTTCCCGCCAAAGCCAGCAAGCACTTGACGTATGTACACTTACGAGTAACTTCCCTTCAATAAAAGTAGGGTGTCCATTTATTCAGTCAGTGTACATTTTACCGATGTTAATTAAGTGTGATTAATTAGATTGTGAGCAATATTGCACGAGATCTCACGTATTGGTTTCTGTGTAGATTGATAATTAAGATTTTTGGATTCCTGATCACCGATTAAATTCCACTGTGTATTATGTACAATGGATTGTAATTTACAATGAATTAGAAATGCAAGTTTGCGGTCTCGTAGGAAAACCAAACGTAACATTGACGCGCCGATCATAGGGATCTGGGCAGCTCCAAACCATTTTAGGGTTCCGTAGCCAAATGGCAAAAAACGGAACCCTTATAGATTCGTCATGTCTGTCTGTCTGTCCGTCCGTATGTCACAGCCACTTTTTTCCGAAACTAAGAGTTTGCGCGAGAGACACTTCCAAAGTGGTAAAATGTGTGTGTCCCCCTCCTGTAACTTCTAAAATAAGAGAATGATAAAACAAAAAAAAATATATGATGTACATTACCATGCAAACTTCCACCGAAAATTGATTAGAACGAGATCTAGTACCTAAGTAGTTTTTTTTAATACGTCATTAATCGTAAACCGCAATTTATTTTACGGAACCCTTCATGTGCGACTCCGACTCGAATTTGGCCGCTTTTTTTCCTACTCTTATGTTTAATGTCAATTTTAAATCATAACCAAATCAAGTGCTTATAAATCAATTATTCTTATTTAAGGCGAAGTAGGCTCGTGACCTTCTCTCCCTCTCACTGAGCAGAAGCGTGAGCGAAATGGAAGTGCGTGTTCGGAAGCGCGGCTATCATGTTTTTTAATTTAATTTTTTTGTGCGTTTTAATAAATAAAAAAAGTAATAGCTAAGTTCCCTCAAACATGATATTGTCGATTTTTAGAACCAATTTTAATATGTTTAGCTGTTGTGCATAATTTGTTACCGTGAAATGGGGTTACTTTAATTCCTGGGTTTACATTGATCAAAACTTCTCTTCATGTTTAAACTCCAATTATACGCTTTCTGAACGCATCGTTTGGTTTTTTTTTTCGATTGGCAGCATTGAACGTCACTGTCAATGTGTCTTTACCAGTCGTGGGATCGGGCACGCCGATCGATGAAAAAAAAAATTAAATACGAGCGGACTCATTTTACGGACTTTTAATAGCTTGTATAGCTTCTAAGGTACAACTTTCAGTATTGTTAATACATAAAGTTTATGTAATTCACTGAATCAGGCATGTATCTGGCTATAATATCAAATACTGTTGCAAATCACAACCTTGACGGCCATTTGCTTGTTTCGATATTTGTAGCATGGGGTGTCATTGATCACTTCTGAGGGTTTACTTTGATCACGATACCCTCGTCATCATCATCATCATATCAGCCGAAAGACGTGCACTGCTGGACATAGGCCTTTCCCAGAGAGTGCCACAATGAGCGGTCCTGCGCCACCCGCATTCAGCGGACTCCCGAGACCTTTACCAGGTCATCAGTCCACCTTGTGGGGGGCCTACCCATGCTGCGCCTTCCGGTACGTGGTCGCCACTCAAGAACGTTTCCGCTCCAATGGCCATCGGTTCTACGTGCAATGTGCAATGTTACCCTTATGTGAATGATAGCCTTATTTAATATAAAATAAATACCCTTTTTTTTGTTTGTCAAAGTACGTAAGGCACATAAACCTTTATAAATCCTAAGCCTGTGAACGGATTTCTTTTTATATTCTTGTGTTTTTTTCCTTATTATATACTATCATAATCTGTTAAAAAAGGGGGGTTTTAAAGTAACCCCGATGTCAGTATAAAGTTGATCACCGACTTAATTTTTTTTTTCTGAGAGATACATTAATAATGATTTTTTTGTTGATGCAATCGATAGAGGACCATAAACCGATATTTGCATTTTTTTCTTTATATTTTTGGATAAACGTTTAGGGAGATACAGACGTTTTCATTCTGAAATTGATCAAATTAACCCCAATTCACGGTACCTACGAATTTTTAAGTTAAGTTTAGACCTACATTATGTTCGTGATTTATTTCTATCGAGCGAAAATCAAAAACTCAGAATTCGAATAGCTGTTGTTCCTCGAGACTGCTAAATTAATTTAGTGCAGCCGTATTATAATCCACACAAGAAGTACGACTTTTTAAAATCCGTTTTCTGAGCGCACGTCGCCTTAAGATCGATACGGTCACAGGAATACAACCCCAATAGATTGCAATTCAGTAGAGTTCCACACTCAAAATCAGACTTTATTTAAGTAACTTGAGTTCTTACTAGAGAGCTGCATGAAACGCGCCTAATAATACGAGTAGTACATTAAAACCAAGCTATTTAAAAGACAAAACCATTTCTCGATTCAAACCAAACGTACTACAAGTATAAAACTTAGTCTTAATACGTATCCCCCCAATTTCCCCAAATTTTTGCCGATAGTTAGCGCTCACACACGCAAACCCCTACACGTACGGGAGGACGTGTGCGTGTGTGGGTGGGGAGGCAGGGGGAAGGTGGCAACTCTGTTAAACTAATTATTGCAAGAGGGGGGCGTCTAAGATTTTTCTACAGGCTGTGTGTGTCTTTATAATATGTGGGTATAGATCTTTATTTAATTCGGCTATGGATCAATATGTGTGCGGTGTTATTGTTATTAAAGCGTGAGTGTAGTTAGTGAGTGGTAGTGAGTATTTTGGAAATGTACAATGTAGTGCGGTATTTTGGCATTTAGAAATAGGAGATTGCCTCATCATCATCATATCAGCCGAAAGACTTCCACTGCTAGACATAGGCCTCCCCCAAATAGTGCCAAAATGACCGGAGATTGCCTATTACGATTGAATCATTTTCTAAACTTAAACCAATCTTGAAATATAGAACATCTTGTAAGAAAAAAAATTGCAAGATCGCTACAAACCAAACCAATTTAACTTTTAAAGATAACTTTAGGTTGAGTTAAATAGGTATGGGTATGGTAATTTATTATAGATTTATCAACGAATCAAACTCAATAGAATACAGAGGTACGGTCGAGCTCATAAATATTATGTAAGTTCGCAAAAGTTCAAAACCATCTGAGCAACCTTATGCCCTTAACAATAAAGTCGTGTTGACATATTTTTGATCATTTGTCTGAGTACATATTGGAGAACTTGACTGGTATACTTCTTTTTCCACCTACTTACTCATAAAAGAAAACGTAAATAACGTAATGATTTAACATTGGATATCTGACACGTACCTACCTATTTGGTTAAATATTTGACACATACATACATTATACTTAATCAGTAATCATAATTTTATCCAATTAGTCTGTTAAATGCCGATTACACTCTGGTAAATGGAACAAGTTGATTTAATTATTCATTTCATTTCATTAATTTCATAAATTAATTAATCAAATATCAATTTATTTCCGATCAGTGTTATATCGATTCTGAAGATTATATTTCGTATTATCATTATAAGGTTGGTGACACGGAAGTCCTGGAACGTCACACTGACAATGGTATGTTTCACTGTGACAGTGACATTTCTTGGTAGATTTGATGGTTCTGGGATAGTAATTATATATATATAAATATAGATATATAGCTATCCACGCCGTGGCCGGCGATGGCGACCCTAGCTAGTTGCGGGCGTGAGCGTATATGGCTTGCGAAGCCGAACTTACTCTTAAATTAAACACTCGGTCGCAGGAAGCACAGTAAAGCTGACCAGAGCTATTGTACGTATAATTGACAACATTTCATAATTCTAAGTCCATGATTTGACTAGCTCCTTGTATTCTACTTGAAAAGAGGAACACGCTGGTAGTTTTATATTTCCGGTATTATTTATGTTAAATTTTTACCGAATTTTTAAAAATGCACTCATAGCAAATCCAATTCTACTGCAGAATGGGCACCTTGCTTTAGTCTTGTTTACATATACCAAATTAAAAACAAACATTGTCAAGATGGCGTCAGTGTAAAGCGTGTCACACACTAACGCGGCCTGGCCGCGGCGGACAATAGAAAACTTGTCATTAGCTGTCAAATTTACTATGGTCCGCCACCGCAGGCCGCGCCAGTGTGATGTAGGCCTAACCCACCTGAAAATGACATTTAAACTTTTTAAACGTTTTCGTCGAAACGGGACTAAAGCAAGGTGCCTATTCTGCAGTAGAATTGGATTTACTTACTATGAATGCATTATTAAAAAATCGTAAAATTTTTAAAATAAATAACTCTGCAAATATAAAACCACCAGCGTGTTCCTCTTTTCGAGTAGAATACAATGAGCCAATCGAACTAAGGGCTAAAATTTATGAAATGTTGTCAATTGTAGTTGGGCTTTGGGCGCGATTTTCGTGCCTGACGTCTCGGTCAAGGTCGAGGAGACGAGCAGCTTCGAAATGCTTGATGCTCGTTTTGATGCGCAACGAGGCAAGCTTAGTAATTACCTAGTTAGCAACACTATTCTATACCCTATTCCATATAACATTAGATAAATCGCGCGTTAATCGTCATGCCATTTCATTTTTAGGGTTCCGTAGCCAAATGGCAAAAAACGGAACACTTATAGATTCGTCATGTCTGTCTGTCTGTCTGTCCATCCGTATGTCACAGCCACTTTTTTCCGAAACTTTACTCACCAAGTTTCAACAGTATAGTTCTTATGAACTATATTGTTGAAACTTGGTGAGTAGATGTATTTTGTGAGCCGCATTAAGATTTTCACACAAAAATTGAAAAAAAAACAAAAAATTTTTGGGGTTCCCAATACTTAGAACTGAAAATCAAAAAAAAAATTCATCAAACCCTATGTGTGTACCATCTATGGATAGGTCTTCAAAAATGATATTGAGGTTTCTAATATCATTTTTTTCTAAACTGAATAGTTTGCGCGAGAGACACTTCCAAAGTGGTAAAATGTGTGTCACCCCCCCCCCCCCCTGTAACTTCTAAAATAAGAGAATGATAAAACTAAAAAAATATATGATGTACCATGCAAACTCCCACCGAAAATTGGTTTGAACGAGATCAAGTTAGTAGTTTTTTTTTATACGTCATAAACCGCAAACCGCAATTTATTTTACGGAACCCATCATGGGCGAGTCTGACTCGCACTTGGCCGCTTTTTGATATCCTAGATAAACGAAGAAAATGTAGATGAATTTGTCCTTTAAAATTCTAATGTTATATGGAATTAGGAAGGCTGAATACTAGTTTTATCGAGGACATTGAGAAAAAACGAGATATACCCAACAATAGAGTGGAAGTTAGCTGAATACCTGATTTCAGTTATGTTTTTGCCTAAATTTATTTTATAGGTCAAGGAAATGTACCTAAGTACATTAATTAGGCGACTATCTAGTTGGCTTCCGTCCAAGGTTTGATAACTTTCTTTTAGCTAGACATTTTGTCCCGAACGAAATGAACCAGGTACTTTTAAAGGGACGTTCAGGAACTGTATTAAGTACCTACGTGTTTGTGCCGCGATTCCGTCTGCGATATTTTGTCAGAAAGGGATACTCATCATGTCTCTGTCATTATAGTTTTCAAAGACTGAGACATACAATTTGGGATACCTTTTCATTGGTTTATCCCTACTGATCCTGGGATACCTTTTCATTGGTTTATCCCTACTGATCCTGGGATACCTTTTCATTGGTTTATCCCTACTGATCCTGGGATACCTTTTCATTGGTTTATCCCTACTGATCCTGGGATACCTTTTCATTGGTTTATCCCTACTGATCCTGGGATACCTTTTCATTCGTTTATCCCTACTGATCCTACTTCTTACTTATAATTACAATATTATAAATGAAAGTTTGGACGTTTAGATGTTTGTTACTCAATCACGCAAAAACGGATGCACTGATTTAGATGAAATTTGGCACAGATATAGTTTGTAACCTGGATTAAGACATGGCATACATTCTATCCCAAAGATGAACCCCTAAAATAATGTTTACCGAAACTAATTAATTGTTTTATTTTTTTTGAACCAAGAAATTACATAGAAAAATACAGTCACGCGCATTTCCCGGTGGGGTAGGCAGAGAAATTATAATATGTTAAATTATCTTGAATGAAGCGAAAATCTGGTGCCAAGAATTTATTTCTACTGGTTCGACACAACACAATCATCTAAATTAACAATTATTTCTGTTCATTGTTTGTTTCTAATGAATTTCAAGATTTAATTACGTTTTTTTCTGTATTGGTTTGGAAGTCACATGGATGAATTCGCGTTTTACTAGTGCTTTATAATGTTAAAACTGAAAGCTTTGCTGCCACATTGACGATGGTTACTATCGCAATAAAACCGAATCGTCTTTATATTAGTTTATTAGCGGGTCGGCCAAGCCTACTTCAGGCTATTGCCCTATTTCGACAATGACACATCAAACTTGTTATTGGTTTTAAATAAGTACGATTAACCTATAATAGTACCTGACTCAAACTCCAACTGAAATGAATACTTCATTCATTAATTATAACATATTCTCAGTACCTTGCCACAGGGGCCCATTTTAGATTAGGTTATTAGTTTTTATACTAAGTTACTTGTATGTAAAAATTAAATTATTCAATAATGATAGGTATAACATCTAAGACAATAAGAAAATTTAAAATGTATTTGACATGATATTGACCTGTAAAATATGACATTTTATCAATAAAGTTCTGAATCTAAATGTATTTTATTTTTACTGAGCATTTTTTTATAATATTGAAGACTTAGTTACTAATTGTTTCTAATTAAATAACTAACTTCAACTGTGATCGAGCTCTACTCGGGTGAAAATACGGTGAAAACGATTTTTCCCAGATACATCAATTTTTCACGCCCGTAAACCCCCGTATTGCAAAATTCGTCGAAATCGTTAGAGCCGTTTTCGAGAACGAGTCTGTGTTATCCTATACTATTAAACGAGCAATATTTGTATATATATATGTATGTAAGTATATATATATATATATATATTTGCAATCACGTTCTCGGAAACGGCTCTAACGATTTCGATGAAATTTGGAATGTAGTAAATGGGTAAGGAGGCGAGAAATCGATTTAGATAGGTCTCATGTCCGGGAAAATTCGTTTTCTCCGTATTTTTTTCATTTTCATCCGAGCGGAGCTCGGTTGCCCAGGGACTTTTCATAAAACATTTTTTTTTTATCGGAAACCTACTTATACATATGTATATAGAAAATAATCGACATAGTTATCGAACCGGCTCACAAAATTTCACTAGAATCGTTTGAGAAATGCGATCTGTAGAGGAGAACGGCTGGACAACCGGACATACGAAATAATTTTGGTCTAAGCTGAAACAGAAAACTTCGTTCTCTTCGCTCGCTCGTCCAATAAACAAATATATATCGTTTAATACTATTACATCTCTACGTTAATCGAAAATTGATAGCGGCGCATCACTACACTATAAATCATAAAATTATTCGCAAGAAAAAGGTACAATTGCTACTTACATTTTAAGTTGATATATCTATAGTGAAAACCAAAAGTAAGTGTCTACTGACCCCCGTACTAGTTTTCACTGTATCACGGTGGGTCAGGATTCACCGTCCTTTTAAGTGTCACTCAAATAAGTAATGATTATTGGAACTATAGTTTGGGGTTAACTAACCCCAGCATAGACTGCCACTATTTTGATACACTCTTTATAAATAACTAAGAGCGTTTTCAGACATAATCGTGCATTGACCCCCATCTAGAGCAATCACACATACTTAAGTACAATCAATACATCCCCTACTGTTATAATGCGAGTTGATTTCCAGACACTAATAGTAATATATTATTTATTTTTTGAGTTGGAGACGGAGGTCATCGGTCCGCGATGGGTTATTACCTCAGAGCATAGAATACTAGAGAGAGGACAAGCCGCCGGCGGCCGTGTCGCAGCTGTTAGCTCAATTGGCATACTCTGCCATACTGTGCACGCGTGCTGATCGCAGAGAATATTACGTTTTTTCCCAAAATGCCTGATATGATGCGCGTTTATCTCCACTTATAATAAATCTCTAAATTAAAAAAAGAATCAGCCAGTTTGAAACTAAGCTTTGCGCGGTTCGAATGTTCTCAGCATCCCATGAACGGAAAAATATGAAACATTTTATATAGGTACATTATTATTCTAGCTGCAACTTAGGATAGTTTTTATCCGACTGCGACAGTTAATTAATTTTCCGAAATATACGACTTCATTTAATTTTTCATTTATTTTTATTGAAATCAAACGCTGCTCCAGCTGTCAGCTATAAGAACCGTCAAATTTTCGTCAAAATGGCGGAATTGCTTTGCCTTTCACTTATTAATAATTTAAATCCCGTCTACGATAGACCTTTACGAGACAAATGCTAAAATATAAACCATAAAAAAATATTCGATTCTGATATGAGAACTTATATGCGCAAATGTCGTTTTATGTCGTAATTTCAATAAATGAAATCAACAAATTTGAACAATATAATTAACACGAATTTGTTTTTTTTGAATGACAATGGCACGCGCTCGGCGCATTCAGCCAAAGTACCTGCTACCACGAAAACCGATACTCAATGTTCATATATTTGCATCCCTGTCACTCGAGTATGGTTAGTGCGATAGAGATAGAGATACCCGAATATTTTCGAATTCCGAAGTTCGTGGTTATAGCTCAGGAATCGAAAATATGGTAAATAATCATAATGTATTTTCTCGAAAAAGAATTTAAAATAAATATAGTCAAATGGAGAAAAAAACAAAGCAAGAGGTTATATAGGTAATGATTAAGTTATAAGAGTCCAAAGTTTTAAGAGGGGGTATGTTCTGTCCCTTTTCCGCAAAACGCACCTTCATATGAAACGATTGTTTTTTACTATGACGCTCGAGTATATTGACGTCACAGTCCCTCATCGTTTTCTCACTCTAACAAGCGACATTAAAACGGATGTAGCTTCATAATTTTTTGGGATATTTGAATGGGAGTTTCATTATCTTCTATTTATTTATACATAATAAATGCCTATGTCCTGACTGACTTATTCACTCACTCACTCACTCACTCACTCACTCATCAACGCACAGCCGAAACTACTAATCTTAGAGAGTTGATTTTTGCACAGTATGTTGCTTTTATAACGTGGGCTAGGGATAAAAAGGGATTTTTGAAAATTCTACCCCTAAAGGGGTAAAATGGGGGTGCAAAGTTTGTATGGGAGAACCTTTTTTTTTTGAGCTATAGACTTAAACTTTGTAGAAAAATTAGTTATTAGAATACAAATGAAACACTTTCAGCGTTTTGGAAAATTCCACCCCTACGGGGGTAAAATAGGGGTGCAAGGTTTGTATGGGGGAAACATTTTTTTTTAAATAGAGACTTAAAACTTTGTAGAAAGATCAGTCATTAGAATACAAATAAAGAACTTTCAGGATTTTAGAAAATTCTACCCCTAAAGGGGTAAAATAGAGTGCAAAGTTTGTATGGGAAAAACTACTTTTTTTTAAATAGAGACTTAAAACTTTGTAGAGAAATTATTCATTAGAATACAAATAAAGTACCTAGATTCAGTGTTTTAAAAAAATCTACCCCTAAGGGGGTAAAATAGGGGTGCAAATTTTGTATGGGGGAAACAATATATTTTTTAAATAGAGACTTAAAACTTTGTAGAAAGATTAGTCATCAGAATACAAATTAAGTACTTTCAGCGTTTTAGAAAATTCTACCCCTAAAAATAGGGGGCTAAAATAGGGGTGCAAAGTTTGTATGTGGGTAACTATTTTTTTTAGCTAGAGTCCTAAAACTTTGTAGAAAGATTATTTAAATACAAAGAAAGTACTTTCAGCGTTTTGGAAAATTTCACCCCTAGGGGGTAAAATAGGGTGCAAAGTTTGTATGGGAAAAACATATTTCTTTTTAATAGAGACTTAAAATTTTGACGAAAAATTACTTATTAGAACATGAAAAATACTACATTCGGCGTTTTACAAAAATCATTCCCTAAGGGGGTTAAAAAAGGGTGCAAGGTTTGTATGGGGAACACTTTTTCTGAGCTAGACACTTAAAACTTTGTAGAAAGATTACTTATAAAAATACAAAAAAAAAGACTTTCAGCGTTTTGAAAAAATCTATCCCTAAGGGGGATAAAAAGGGGTGCAAAGTTTTTATCAGGGAAAGTTTATGTTTTTGAGTTAGAGACTTGAAACTTTGTAGAAAGATTACTTATTAAAATACAAAAAAAGAACACAAATCGTTTTAGAAAATTCCACCCCTAATAGGGTTAAAAAGGAGAGCAAGCTTTGCATGGGCAACACTTTTTTTTGAGTTAGACTTAAAACTTTGCAAAAAGATTACTTATTAGAATACTAAAAAAGAACTTTCAGCGTTTTAGAAAACTCCATCCCTAAGGGGATCCTTAAGATCCTTAAGAAGGGTAGCCAGTGTTGTGTGGGAAAAACTTTTTTTTTTACTAGACTTAAAACTATTGAAAATGTTACTTATTAAAATTAATAATAAAGTACTTTCAGAGTTTTAGAAAATTCCACCCCTAAGGGGGTTAAGAAAGCTTTGTATGGGCAACACTTTTTTTGAGCTAGAGACTTAAAAGTTTACGAAAAAAGTTCTTTCAGCGATTAGAAAAATTCAACCTCTAAGGGAGTTTAAAAGGGGGTTCAAATTTTAAATGGCGAGCAATAAAATGTTAAAGTGTGAGTAAGAGATTTTTAACTTCGGTCTTATTCTGTACGTTAAAAGACTACAAAACTGATTTCAGAGTTTTTCCAAATTCATCCCCTAAGAGTGTTAAAATTGGTTCAAAGTTTGAGTATTTAAAGGCATTTTTAAAGTATGAGATTTTTAACTTTGGTTTTAGACTGTTTGTTCACAAACTAGAAAATGAACATCAACTTTTTTTTTAATTATCCCCTAAAAGAGGGTTCAAATTTTGTATTGAGAGAAATCATTTTCTAAGACGATAAAAAGTTCTACGCGGACGAAGTCGCGGGCAACAGCTAGTTGTCAAATAAGCGTGTAGGTATACAAGTGTGTGTGTTTTAGATGTGTGCGTGCTTAATCTTGTCAATTACTTGGGCGTTGTGTGGGTTAATGTACTTGCGACAGGCGTACTCTATACAAATCGGCTGGCATGTCCGATCTCCTTATATTCATACATCTGTGGTTATTATTATTACACTTACATACTTGGAAAAATCTGTACTATAGCTTAGTGGCTATGTAAGATGTAGAACTCGTGCCAAAAAAACATAATTAACAAACCTGCTCACAAAATTTCACTACAATCGGTTGAGAAATGCAACCTGTAGAGGAGAACAGCCGGACAGCCGGACATCGGGACATCCGGACATACGAAATAATTTTGGCCGAAGCTGAAACGGTAAACGTTTCTCATTCATAAATGTTATCACTCAGTGGAGGAGTTCTTAAATGATGAAACTTTGTCGAATCATAAAACTAGGTAAGTAACTTAGTAATAAATAGTAGTAACTAAATTGTAATTGAACTAATTGAGTAAATTATGTAACCTAGACTTAACTTTGATGTTAAGAACTATTCAACTTAAAACTTAGATATATCAAATCGAATCTGCTCTGTCCTGTATTCACTATACTAATATCACTTTTCATATAATAGCATGACCTAGCATATCGAATTAAGTATACTTTAAAGACCATGTGTGTGCCCTAACAAGGTGTCATGGAAGCCTGTCTTATAATCTTAACATCTCATGTACATGACTTTACAAATAAATACCTATAATAATGAAATTAACTCCTGTCTAAATTGTTAATTTAAACCGTAATGGCCAACGGTTACAAATATATTATTAAAGAAAGAAAGAAAGAAGACATTTCACTACACAAAAGACACAGAGACAAAGGGAATACATACATTACAATTTGACACATATAAACCTAAATCACTAGATGAGTTGCCTGGTAGGATAAATGTCGAATTTAGTTTTCCAAACATGTACGGTCTATAGTTCTAGACCGTGCATTCTCTTTTTCTAAATGCTTACTTCCGATATTTAGAAAATTATATTTGGAATGCGATGACCTCACCATATGGCATGAGAAAGAAAAAAAATAAAGTAAAAAAACTACATAATAAACTAACAGATGGTCTGAACTAACATTCGGTACTTCTCTCTCTTTAAATTTAAGAGTTATCCTCTTGTCGGTGGAGTATTTTCCACTTCTTCCTGTCGTACGCCAGCCCCTTGACTCGCTGATACGATACGACACCAGCTTTTCCCTTTATTTGGTCCATATAACTGCGCCGTGGACTTCCCCTGTCTCTCCTTCCTCCTATATTTCTTTCCATTATGGTTTTAAAGAATTTGTCGTGCCGTATCAAATGTCCAATCATTTTCCCCCTTCTAGCGCTGGTGGTGTCCAAGATCGCTCTCTTTTCTTTTACCCTTCTTAACACGTGCTCATTTGTTACTCTCTCAGTCCAGCTTATGCCTTCCATCCGTCTCCAACACCACGCAAAACAAACGCTTCCAGTCTTTCTCGGTCCCTTTGCGTCATTGTCCACGTTTCGCTGCCATAAAGAGAAATACTCCAAATGGACACTTAGGTACTTAGAAGATTTGTTTATGACTTTGTTTTTTAATGCGTCGGTTATGTACAATTTAGACTATTTTAGACGCTAAAATAGACTCAGATCGCAGGTTGGCCGCTGTAAGGAAGACATGGCCAGATGGGGACTGCATCGTGGCCAATCAACCCAATGTGTTTGCGGTACAGCACCTGCAAACCATGGTGCACCTGATGGAGTGCTCTACATGGCGACACCCCTATTCAGAACACGACCTAAGGGATGCGACTGCCACTCGTCCACACCGCTGCCCATTGGGCATCTCTTATTTGAGGAACCGCGACACGAAGAAGAAGAATAATTTAGAACCATATAAAACAATTAGACCAAGTTCTAATATAGTGTATTAATAATTTCACGCAACGAAATTCCGGACATACGCTAGAGTAGGTTACGTAAGTAAAACAATACTGAAAAAATACGGTATAGGAAATAATAGATATTAGTATAAATGATGCTCATGCCAAAGTTTACATTTATGGTAAACAAAATCCTATCAAAAACATAAATGTAAAAAATAGGCCAAGTTCTGGTGAGCTTACATAAGTAGTTTTACCAAAGTTTAGCGTTGGGATGTTGGTAATTCAAAACAATTCCACTATTGTCTTTAAAGTTTCCCCAGATTTGTCACGAATTTGTTGAGTCTTCCGTAAATAAGGCATACTGACTTTTACGTACATCTAAGTAATTCTCATTCATGAATATTTGGTTATAAGGAAGGACAAAGTTCACTCAATTTTGATTAAGTATTACGTCAGATTGGGATTTTACCTAGGTATACTCGTAGCTGAGTAATTTCCTGTAATCCCAAAAGCTGTGTGTGTGTGTGGACGCCCGTCCACTTAAGATTTTGATATCCTTCTATAAAAATACATAAACAATAACATATTATACTACTTATTTTCTAAAGTTAGGTCATAGATTTTGTAGATATACGACTTTTTATCTTGCGTGTATTTTATTCCTACAGTCCCCCGCGGCTATGAAGTCAATCCTGACACATTGCACAACTATGAAATTTCTGAATAATAGGAAAAAATTACATATTCAACCCTAGAGGCATGTCTTAGGATTGACTTCATAGCCGCGGGGGACTATAATCTGATTCAATCGCGAGTATTTTCGCCATTGTTTTAAAACGATTACAAGTATTGAAAACCATAATACTCGTACTTATAGTAAAGGTATCTACTAATACCTACTCGTATTAGCTATTTCGTAATAAATTTGTCCGAAAAAAGTTATCTACTAATACCTACTCGTATTACGACCACCTATCTTGGTATAATATTAAAACTATCAAATCAAATATAATTTATTTTTTTCAAATAATTTATTTGCAGAAAAAGGGTAGTTTACATATCTTAGAGTAAATACATTATAGTTTCACCTTTTCCAGCTGTATCTAAAAAATATGATGAATATAACTATGATAAAAAAATGCCTGCAATTTTTTCAAGTCATAAGTATTCAAATATGTACAAAATTCGGAGTTTTTTTAAGGAAATTGGGAACGCTGTTCAAAATGTAATAAGTGCAATATTTAATTACCTAACAGCATAAACATTAACCGATTAAGATGCACGAGTGTCAACCAACTATTAATGCGTAACTAAACAAGTCATTAATTGTAATCACAAGTAAACAAGCTTTACTAACGAACTGACTCACGACGCAACATGACTTAAACCAGCGTATAATTCGTATAAAACAGCCGTCCTGATCCACAGAAACTCATTCAAACTCGCCGTTCGAAGCGCAAACATGTATTCCAAAATCGCTTTTTTAATCCTCTTCAACGTTGTTCTGGCGCTCGCCGAGAACAAGTGCAATTGTTCTGACGCCGCGCTAGAACAATCACTGCAAGAAACCAATGATATAGTGGAGTTTCTCAACAAACTATCCCAAACTGCCCCGGCTGAAGAAAAGTATCCAGAGGTCCTGACTGGAGTGGTTACTGGCTCCTTAGGATGTCAGTGCGAGAACTTCAGGAGGAAGAGGAAAATAATGCCGAAAGAAGACATTCCTCTTATTGACAAGCTGCAGATCAGTGGCGGAGTACACTTTTCCAAAGGAAATTGTGCAAAAGGCTACGTAAGGGTCAACAAGAGGTGCATGCACGCAGAACTGCTTGAAGATTAAAATGAAGACAAGTTTGGAAGTTTCGAGGGTTTTTCGGCCAGTGGTTGTGTTTGTGTGATTGTTTAATTGAGGTTAGAAGAAAATTATTGAATTTTCTTTAGAGTCTAGTTATATTTAAAAGTAGTACTTAACAACTTGCGAATACTATTAGAAATGTGTATAGCTTAGTTTGACAAACGAGTTAATAATGTTTGTTTTTATTGTGAATACCAAAATATAAGTACTTATTGAACATCTACAAAGAACTATTGTGATTAATTGTAGACCTGTAATTGAACCAAAGCTTTAACTAAGTAGGTACTAGGTAGGTAATTATAGTCCTAAGTGTAAATGCATTTATTAATTTTAATAAAATGACATTATTTATAGTATTTCATTGTATTTCTTCAACAACCTATCCAACCTTGAGTTCTAAAATTAAATTAAAAAAAAGTTATTTGATAGCTTTCCATTGTTCTTAGTATAGTACACAATACAACTATGGATACAATATATTGAATACTTTAATAGTGAAGTAGTAGACCTTCAACAACAACAAAGCACAAACTCGTTATAAAAACAACAAACAAAATAATCTATATATACATTATACAGTACAGCCTAATGACATAATAACCTGCTGGTAGATTGTCTAATAGCACCAGTTTACAAATCACAAGCATACATAGGTAGCATTCATTACGGAGTAATAAAATGGATTCATAAATTATTAATTTAATTTTCTCAGTTTCAATTAGTCGTAGATTGTATAGTTGACAAGTCGATTTTATGTCATAACTCCTCAGAAGTAGACGTATATCTTGACCCCGAAATTCATAACAACTATGCGTATTTGGAGGTCAGACTCTATAGTTTGCAATGGGTGAGTTGTCGGTAAGCGTTGTGAAAACCAGTCAAAAAAGATGTCATTTATTTCTAAACATAGGAGGAGAAAATATATGAAATTGACTTTTGACTTGCTTTTTCAGTCCTTGTCATTCATACCTATTTGAGACATACACGTTGTAGTATTTCTTTCGTCAATGAGTTTGTGGTGTCATAAGCGCGCAAAACAAATTAATAAGTAATTAATTTGTGATGTGAAAATTAATTCTTTGGCAGACTCCCTGGCAATGTATTGATCAAACGAATCGAACCACGCCCCACCAATCTATGCGTCTCTTTGAATAGGCTCTAAAATTACCCATAATTCACACTTTTGCAGTACTATATAGTTTATACTATTATTAGGGTTCCGTACCAAAAAGGTAAAAAAGGAACCCTTATGGTGCGACTCTGTCTGTCTGTCCGTTTATCCGTCTGTCACAATGTAAAATATCTCAGGAACTACTTATGCTATCAATTTGAAATTTGGAACAACTATTAAGGCGACGTGAGCTCCAAAAACTGATTTAAAAAAAATCGTTGCTCTTGTTTGCCTTAAATTTAATTAGCAATCTTGAGGCTTTTTACCGGTTTTTTTTAATGTGCCTGCACGGCAGTTTCGGCCAAGTTCATAAAAACGCGCTTTACGTAATTCAGATTAAAATCGAGCAATGAAATGGGGAAACCCATAATCAAATCAATGCTGCATTTTAAATCACACCTTGACACAGTGACTTAGATTCTACTTTTCAATGAGCGCTATGATTTATAAGAACGGTTTTCCCATCTGAATCTCCATTGATACGGGTGTGCAGAATTGTATTTGCATGCGGAAAATTAACTAACTAACAATTTTACGAATAAAGATTGGGTTTTGCATAGACGGTGGCGCTGCAACGACATGCAAGTGCATGTTTGTAATAATTTATGTATTGCTATGACGCAGAGATATATCTTTTATGGTATGTACAGAAGACAACTGTTTCATATTTTACGTCATACCTGGCCATAAAGTAGGAATTACCGCACGCTATGCGTGCGGAAAACCCCACTTCCTGGACAGATAGAGACGTAAAATGTTGTACTCACCACGGGCGGTAATAAAGAAAGCCTCATAGCGCATATTTATCGCCCTTGCCTTCGGCTCGGGCGTCAAATACCTGCGATCTGAGACATTCTTTGTTTAACCGCCCTAGGTAAGTAATGTACTATAATCGTCAGTCAGCCATCTTAATGGGTGAAAAATCCAACAGGAAATAGACATAGGTAGGTACATATTTTCCTCGCTGAGTAATGTTTTGCCTTAGATTAAATTATATTGCACAATAAAATAGGAAAATGTATTTATATTTTTTTATTTAATCTTTATTGCACAAAAGAACTTATAATACAAATGGCGGGCTTAATGCCAGAAGCATTCTCTACCAGTCAACCTTTGGGCAAATCAGACAGATGTACCTAATTTTCATGTTTTTAAATACGTAGTTTTAACTGTAGCGTCAATTGAGTAACTAATAACGTTAGGTATTACTAAGCATGATTTACTGAATTATAGTATTACGAGTATTAGCTAATATAAATATTAGTGTAATTAAGTAAGTCTTAATCATTACCAATCATTACATCATTACCTACCATTATATATCTGTTATACAAACGAATGATTAGACAAAATTATCTAGATAATGCTACTGACAGTACTGACCCTTTCAATTATATATATATATATTATATTATCTATCAATAAGCATAGATTTGGATAGGTTTTAATTAGGGTACAAATTCTAAGCACTTTTAAGTAATCAGTTTTTAGTTTTTTTTTATAAAACAGACGTTTTAAAATAATCGTATGACGACTAAGAATTGGGATTTGTGTAAATTAATGTGTGTAAGAGATGTTCAGAAAAAAAAAGTTATGTTGGATGTATAGTACGTCCCAAAATAGCATATAAATAAATAAATATCTGCGGACAATCTTACACAAATCAACCTAGTCCCAAACTAAGCAAAGCTTGTACAGTCGCCATCACATACATAGGTACACTATAGGTGTTCAAAAATATCGGCACATGCACCTTATTGCTTTGAAAATAGAGGTGTGTTCCGATGTTTGTGACGTGCTTGTTTGCTCCGATGTATGTGATGGCGACTGTACTATGGGTACTAGGCGACGATATAGATACTTATATAGAGAAATAAATTCTTAAATTAAATACATAGAAAACATCCATGACTCAGGAACAAATATTCGTGCTCATCACACAAATAAATGCCTTTACCCTCATGCTTCGTAGGCAGGGGGCAGGGCCACTATAAAATTAATATCGATCAATATAAAATTAATATACGGGGTGACTGGTAATTCGACCTATTCCTTGAAAGGGGTTATACTAGAGCTAATTTGCAACAATTTATGTCCAGTCAACCAGGGGTCAAAACACGATTTTTTTTAATTTTTCGAGTTTTTAGTTTGTTTGAAAAAAAATCGCCTTGCAGCCTTAAAGTGCTGATTGTGACAAAAATGTTTTTTTACCATCCAAATGGAAGTACTTTGGTCACAATCACCAGCTTAAGGCTGCAAGGAGATTTTTTTTCATACAAACTAAAAACTCGAATATCTCGGAAACCAGCTAGTTTCGACCCCTGGTTGACTGGACATAAATTGTTGCAAATTAGCTTTATAACCCCTTTCAAGGAATAGGTCGAATTACTAGTCACCCTGTTTTTATTGAAAGTAAATAAATCTAACAACGTGTAAGGATCGAAGCTAGTGAAACTGTGTGTGTGTCTTTAGATTAAATCTGAACTCGATGCTAAAAGCGGGGTTTTCGCGGGATTTCTCCAATCGGTGGGTTATGCGGTTGCGCGTGCGCCGCGCCGGGATTCCCCACGCGGGCTTGCGATTTGACACACTAATCGTTTGTAGCGATTGCTGTTACCTGAGGTCGTCGTACCTTTCGATACTATAGGCGGTGTGGGCCAAGTTCGAAAAGAAAATATCGCTGCAACGGAGGCACCATTTCAATATATTAAGTAAGTGTATGTTCTCTGTACGTCAGTTCATGTTGTATGTTAAAGGGTATGTAAGCTTTGTATTGTGTAATCTAACCTTATAATTAAAATGTAACTAACACCTCTTATATGGGTCGGTGAAGACCTGAAATAAAATATTTAATTAATTAATTCATTACATTTTTTTGGGTTCCGTAGCCAAATGACAAAAAACGGAACCCTTATAGATTCGTCATGTCCGTCCGTCTGTCTGTCTGTCTGTCCGTGTGTCACAGCCACTTTTTTCCGAAACTATAAGAGCTATACTGTTGAAACTTGGTAAGTAGATGTATTCTGTGAACCGCATTAAGATTTGCACACAAAAATCGAAAAAAAACACTAAGTTTTAGGGGTCCCCATACTCAGAACTGAAACTTAAAATTTTTTTTTTCATCAAACCCATACGTGTGGGGTATCTATGGATAATTCTTCAATGATATGGAGGTTTCTAACATAATTTTTTTCTAAACTGAATAGTTTGCGCGAGAGACACTTCCAAAGTGGTAAAATGTGTGTCCCCCCCCCTGTAACTTCTAAAATAAGAGAATGATAAAACTCAAAAAAATATATGATGTACATTACCATGCAAACTACCAACGAAAATTGGTTTGAACGAGATCTATGAAGTAGTTTTTTTTTTAATACGTCATATATCGTAAAAAGCAATTTATGTAACGGAACCCTTCATGTGCGAGTCCGACTCGCACTTGGCCGCTTTTTTTTCATTACGTGCCAATACAGTGACAGATATAGACAATCAATTATTAAAGCCTTTATAAAATATATCAGCCCTTTCGAGATCGATTTTTATGTAAATTCGAATTGATTTAATTGAATTTCTAATATGAACATGTTGACGTTTAATATATTTGTGCATTATATAAATAATTGAGTAAGTAACAGTGTATTTCGAGTTGATGCAAGTAAAAAAAAGCGGCCAAGTGCGAGTCGGACTCGCACATAAAGGGTTCCGTTACATAAATTGCTTTTTACGATATATGACGTATTAAACAAAAACTACTTCATAGATCTCGTTCAAACCAATTTTCGTTGGTAGTTTGCATGGTAATGTACATCATATATTTTTTTGAGTTTTATCATTCTCTTATTTTAGAAGTTACAGGGGGGGGGACACACATTTTACCACTTTGGAAGTGTCTCTCGCGCAAACTATTCAGTTTAGAAAAAAATGATCTTAGAAACCTTAATATCATTTTTGCATACCTATCCAATGATACCCCACACGTATGGGTTTGATGAAAAAAAAATTTTTGAGTTTCAGTTTTGTGTACCCCTAAAACTTTATGTTTTTTTTCGATTTTTTTGTAAAAATCTTAATGCGGTTCACAAAATACATCTACATACCAAGTTTCAACAGTATAGCTCTTATAGGAAAGTTTCGGAAAAAAATGGCTGTGACATACGGACGGACAGACAGACGGACATGACGAATCTATAAGGGTTCCGTTTTTTGCCATTTGGCTACGGAACCCTAAAAAGCGGCCAAGTGCGAGGCGGACTCGCCCATAAACGGTTCCGTAAAATAAATTGCGGTTTAGGATTTATTACGTATAAAAAAAAACTACTTACTAGATCTCGTTCAAACCAATTTTCGGTGGAAATTTGCATGGTAATGTACATCATAATTATATTATTTTTAGTTTTATCATTCTCTTATTTTAGAAGTTACGGGGGGGGGGGGGGGGGGGGACACATTTTACCACTTTGGAAGTGTCTCACGCGCAAACTATTCAGTTGTATTTGATAATATTTTACAATTTTGGATTGTTCTAGTTTTCATTCAGTGACATTTAGTTTGTAACCATTTAGGTACTAATTAGTTAAAATCTGCAATTTTAAAATGATTATTGTGTAAGATTATTAATATTATATTGTAGAACACCATTTGACATGTAAAAGTGCCCTTGTGGCCTATTTGCAGAATAAATAATTGATTTTGATGATTTTGATTTGATTTTGATTTTTAGAAAAAAAATGATATTAGAAACCTTAATATCATTTTTGAAGGCCTAAGATCCATAGAACGTACGGGTTTGATGAATATTTTTTTTTGAGTTTCAGTTCTAAGTATGGGGAACCCCCAAAATTTATTGTTTTTTTCTATTTTCGTGTGAAAATCTTAATGCGGTTCACAGAATACATCTAGGTACTTTCCAAGTTTCAACTTCAACTGTATATTTCTTATAGTTTCTGAAAAAAAGTGGCTGTGACATACGGACGGACAGACAGACAGACAGACAAAAAATGATCAATTAAATAATGTATTTTAGAATAAATAACAATTAAATATTATTAGAAAGAAGTTTCAATTACTAATAAACATTACGTACGTGCAAAAGCGAGTCTGCGCCTAAAAATCATTGACAAAATAATATTATGGTCCGCAGTCCAATTTATTAACACCTACAATACCTCACGTGTTTACAATTCATTTCAGCCAGATTCATATTTCATTTGATCCGACAAAATTCAGAAACGCCTAACTATGAAGGTCACCAAATGACATTTCGTAATAGTTCAGTGGGTAAGGCTGTGTCAAGGACGTAGATTCAATCCATATACCCTGACAATATAACTACCCTGACAAGATATTCGGATTGGTGGACTTAGGATAGGTAATATGGACCTTTTTTTTCGTGGAGAAACCCTGCGAAGGTTATATGTGTGGTATAGATATAGACATCCTATGGAAATGAAATTAACGAGTATGAAACTACGCTATAGCAAAGAGTGAGACAGGAGGTTGTAGATTGACGGATCTGTTTGGTTTGTTGTAAAGGTTTTTTTGGATGTAATATTGAGTGTAATGTGTAATGAAGTCATCTTCGATTGCCTATAAAAAATACTCCCGCATTGCTTTTCTGGATCTATATTTTGCCAAATAATCATTTTGAGAAGTTATTTTACTTGAATCGGTAATTGTCTAGATTTTTCTTGAAAGGAATCTAAACGTTTGAGTGAAATATAAAAAAAAAGTCTGATTTTAAAATAACGGTGGGTAAGGTCCCGTTTTTAATGAATTAATGATAAGGTTTGAATACTAAAAATAAGAAATTCAATGGACCTTTTCAAGTGAATTACTATGACATTTTACTCATGACATTCGAAGTTGACAGATAACTACAGGCGCCATAGGCAAAAGGTTAAGGCCACTTGCCTATTAAAGCGTTTCTCTTTCTAATTAAATTAGGGGACATTAAAGATTCACTAATTTTGCCATTATTAAACAACAACGGGGTTTGAAACAATGCATATTGTTTAAAGCTTTATTTGGGGTATATAGAAAATGATTGAAGCGTAGATTGAAACACGAAAATTGCGAAATGTTTTTTCTTGAATTCCTATTACATATTTTTTTTTTAATTTGGCACTTTAATTCTTAACTAATATTTGTAACTGGTGGTCACAAAATATTGTGCTAAGCAGTGGTGATTGATGCATTACTATTTCTGTCTAGAAATCATAAAGATTTTTATGTCGATTCAGTTTTAAAAATTGAAAAAAAGACAGGGTCACGTACGAGTTCTACAGGCACTGTCAACACCAAAAACGCGCACACTGTCTATTTGTATCGGAGTAAACGAGAGCGAGTGTTACTTGAGCGGCCTGGTTTTAGACGAAAATAATGAATAAAAATTTAAATAAAAAAAAGTGTTTATTATTTGTGAAATATATATATAGCTCGTCAGCGGTTTAGGTATGAATATGTGGACTTCATGTTTGAAATTGCAGATCCATACGTCAAAAAAATAAGGACATAGAACCGTTTAAGATGATTTTTAGACCAATCTTTGCAATTATTTTCTATAGAGCCGATGTCATCCAATTATGGTTCGAGTCCGTCTACGGTCTTGGAAATATGATGAATATTAATTTATATCTTTTTTGATGTGCTAGAACAAATAGTTTTTCTTAAACAACTGCTTAAATATTATCAATTTCAACAAATTTGTTCTTGTGAGCCTCTTAATATACTAACTTCTAATTTCCAAAACAAAAACTAAAGCGAAAATATCAAAAAATACTGAAAAGTAGTGTAATTTGTAAAAAGCGGCCAAGTGCGAGTCGGACTCGCACATGAAGGGTTCCGTTACATAAATTGCTTTTTACGATATATGACGTATTAAAAAAAAACTACTTCCTAGATCTCGTTCAAACCAATTTTCGTTGATAGTTTGCATGGTAATGTACATCATATATTTTTTTTGTTTTATCATTATCTTATTTTAGAAGTTACAGGGGGGGGGGACACATATTTTACCACTTTGGAAGTGTCTCTCGCGCAAACTATTCAGGTTAGAAAAAAAATATGTTAGAAACCTCAGCGTCATTTTTGAAGACCTATCCATAGATACCCCACACGTATGGGTTTGATGAAAAAAAAATATTTTGAGTTTCAGTTAATGCGGTTCACAGAATACATCTACTTACTAAGTTTCAAGAGTATAGCTCTTATAGTTTCGGAAAAAAGTGGCTGTGACATACGGACGGACAGACAGACAGACAGACAGACGGACGGACATGACGAATGTATAAGGGTTCCGTTTTTTGCCATTTGGCTACGGAACCCTAAAAATGGTCCAAGCCTGTGACGTCACAGCAATACGGGCCGCACTCTGCACAAGTTAATTAAAATATCTTTTACAATGACGCAACGCGAATTGATTTATTTGCGCGCGGGTGCGGCGCGGGCGGTCACACAAATAGGTTCCCTTTGTGTGTTAGGTAACAATTAAATTGATTATTAATATGACACGATACAATTTGTTTGTCACAAATACAAAATTCGAATCGCAGACAAACTGAGACTGGTTGAATATATTAAATGTAAATAATTAAAAAAAACAATACAAGTATTTTTCATTACTCCTTACATACATACATACACACACACACACACATACACTACATGTAGCTACATTTTCTCAGACTATACCTCTCTAAGTGTAATATGTAATACTATCTAATAGAGGCGGCTGAAACTAAAAAAATAGCTAAGTACCAGTGTCTCGGCCCTCATTACCACTTCGTGGCATTCGGTGTTGAGACACTGGGGCCGTGGGGTCCAGGCGCCAGGACGCTTTTTAAAGAGCTGTCAAAAAGCTCGTCGACACAACTGGTGACCAAAGAGCTGGCAGCTTCCTCGCTCAACGCTTAAGCATTGCGATTCAGCGAGGTAATGCTGCCAGCATCTTTGGCACGATGCCGCGGGGGCCTTATTTAGATGTTTTTTAGTTTCTAAGTTTAGTTTTGAGATTTTGTAAATATTTATATAAAGAAATGAGATTTCTTTATTTTGTTTTTGTATCGATGTGCAGCCTATGGTCGTCGGTAAAACAGAAGTTGTTCTTTCAAATGTCAAAAGATGGCGCTGTCACCGCCAGGAGCGACCTGTCGGTGAAACAGGGATTGTTTTGAAGATGACAATGGTGATTTGTGAGGTTATGAACTGAAGATGTTTAAATGAGTTATTTTATAATTACAATGTGCAAAGTGGGAATCGACAAGCCAATAAATGGACTTTAAATGTCGTTTCTTTGTTTTTCAGGTAAGATATTTGTGTATTTAGTGTGCTATAAAGTACATACTTTAACTTTTGTAACCGATTTAAATAAAACTTTGTTTTTCAGAGCAACACATTACTTTTCATTTGGTCGGTTCCTAATAAGTCCTTAGAATAGTCTTATAAAACGACATTTCTAGTTAAAAACTATGGAAAAGTTAAGATTCACGTTCGCGGTATTAGCGACGGGGACTGACGGGAAATCAAATTTGATTTGCATTACCTCAATTGAAACACCTGATGGACGTGTTTTTGATGTTCCGGACGATCTGAAACCTGCAAGTAAACACACTGGCATAGCGGCTACGGACGCATACACGAAAATAAAGAATTCACTAAAGAAAAGACATCAGACACGCAAAATATGGATCCCATTAACGGTAGAATTGAAAAAAATCTACTTAGATGAGGGTGAAAATGTGCAATTTTGTGACCAGTATCTAGACGAAATCATAGCTGAAACCAGACCTTCGAATAATAACACGGAATCTGGAAATAAAAATCTGGGTAAAGTGGCAGAAAGGTTTTTGCTAGAGAAGTTTTCTGGAAAAACAACAAATGTTGACCAGTGGATTAACGAATTTGAGAACGAATGTGACAGATTTGAAATAGTGCAAGATACAGAAAAAATCGAGATATTAAAACATCTACTCGACAAACAATGCTTAGATTGGTACACCAGTATGATGATAAAATTTACAGTAAACTCGGACTGGACAATATGGAAAAATAATTTGTGTGAGACATACGGAAATAAAGGTTGGTCCCAAGTTAAATATGCATTTACATTTAAATATCAGGTGGGTTCACTACTGGAATATGCCACAAAAAAAGAGAGGCTATTACTAGAGGTAAATAAACAGATTGACTCGCAAACAATGATACATCTAATTGTTATGGGTTTACCAGATTTCATAATGGATAAGATTGATAAGGGATCGATAACAACCACTGCAAATCTTTACAATGAAATTGGAAAACATGAGCATACAATATACAAAAAGAATTACAATAAAACAAAAAGAACCACATTTGATACCAAAGGAGGAGTCGATAAATTAAAACCTTGCAAAATTTGTGAAAAACTAAACAAAGGTGCCCGCTTTCATCCCGAGGAAAAATGCTGGTTTAAACACAATGGTGATCATGAGAACAAGAAAAACTACAGCAAGAACGTAAACAATACCGTGCTGGATGTCGAATTAAATGATGATGACCAAAAAAAACGAATAATTACACCATTAATTAAAGTCAAACTAATATTAAATGAAAAATTAGAAATATTTGGTATATATGACTCAGGCTCTAATGTTTCTCTGGTCAATTCCAAATTATTAAAACTAAAGGAAGCAGCAGATAAAAATGCAGATTTAATAACAATTAATGGTGTAAAAAGAACAAGAGGTTTGACTACATTAAAAATAAAAATATTGGATATAGAAAAAAATATTGACGTATATATAGTGGATGGAAAAGAATTCAAGTATGATTTCCTAATTGGACTAGATATGATAAAAGAGTTTAAGCTGGTTCAAAACGAATATTTAGAAATCACTCAAAAAACAGAGGAGCTCTCTACAGAAAAGGAATTACATGAAAAAAACACTTCTAAGGAAGTAAATGATAAAACAGACTTACAAGCTATAAATTTTAATGAACACGTAAAGCAAGAAGATTTTGAAACGCATATGAGTCACTTAAGTATAGAGCAAAAATCTGAAATAAATAAACTTATTGACAAATATAAATCAAGCTTTGCGAAAGATAAATACGATATTGGAACAGTGAGAGACTATGAAGCGCGTATTGATTTGCTTGTGGATAAAAACTGTAGTAAACGACCTTACAAATGTTCTATACAAGATAAAAAAGAAATAGAAGAACAAGTAGGAAAATTGCTTGAAAAAAATCTTATAGAGGAATCATACAGTCCGTTCGCAGCACCAGTAACCTTAGCTTTCAAAAAAGAAGACAAAAGGAGATCCAGATTATGTATCGATTTCAGGGATCTCAATAAAATTGTCGTACCGCAAGCTCAACCGTTCCCATTAATTGAGGACTTAGTACTAAAGACAAGAAATTGTAAATATTTCTCGACGTTGGATATAAATTCAGCGTTCTGGTCTATACCACTACGGATTGAAGATATGACTGAACAGTTAAAAGTAGTAAATTTTATAAAATTACAGGATGTTGTCACAGATCAAGAGACAAATAAGGATATACAAATCTATAAGGACAATTTAATTTACAGACACAATATATATTATAAAAAAGTAAATAAACAAGAAAAAATTATATTGTCCGAAGAGTACAGTAAAAAAATAATTAAAGGAGTACATGAAAATATGTGTCACATAGGTGTAAAACAAATGCAGATGATAATTGGAAAACAATATACAGCAAAAAATTTGACTAAAAATATAATTGGTCTATGTAAAAGGTGCGAGATATGTATAAAGAATAAAACCAGAGGACAAGTTAAATATGGCTTAATGTCACACTTGGGTCCCGCTACAAAGCCATTTGAAATTGTTTCTATAGACACGATTGGGGGCTTTGGTGGATCACGATCAACGAAAAGATATCTACATCTTTTAGTGGACCACTTCACTCGTTACGCATATATAGTAACCTCGAAGACACAGAACGCCAAGGACTTCATAAAACTAACCAATAACGTAACTAATCATAATGATATTCATATGATCCTCTCAGATCAGTATCCTGGAATAAACTCAAAGGAATTTAAATTATTTTTAAATGAAAAATCAATCCAGCTGGTTTTTACTGCAGTAAATGCACCGTTTTCTAATGGATTAAATGAAAGACTTAACCAAACCCTTGTAAACAAAATAAGATGTAAAATGAACGAAAAAGAAAACATAACAGCGTGGACAACAATTGCTCACGACTGTGTAGAAAAATATAACAATACTGAACATACAGTTACTGGTTTTGCACCGAGATATCTACTGGATGGCTCAGATGTTTCATTAGTGCCAAATGAATTGAAACAAAATAAGTCAATAGATGACTGGGTTAAAGACAGGAAAATAGCATTTGAAAATTCAATCAAGTCGCATAACTATAACAAAATGGTAGTAGACAAGAACAGAACATACCATAATTTTAGTACAGGCGATATGGTGTATGTTGAAAATGGGCACAAGTTAAATAGAAAAAAATTAGATGAGTTGAAGATAGGTCCTTTTGAAATCAAAGAGAAAATATCTAATACAATATACAAAATTGATACTGGCCACAAGAAGTTGGAATCAAATCTTTTCCACATTACGAAACTCATTCCGATTACTACATAATAGGAAAAATCGCGATATAGAATTTTCTATGATTGAAAATTGTCTGAAAGAGAAAATTTTCTTCCCAGGGAGGGGAGATATAAAGAAATGAGATTTCTTTATTTTGTTTTTGTATCGATGTGCAGCCTATGGTCGTCGGTAAAACAGAAGTTGTTCTTTCAAATGTCAAAAGATGGCGCTGTCACCGCCAGGAGCGACCTGTCGGTGAAACAGGGATTGTTTTGAAGATGACAATGGTGATTTGTGAGGTTATGAACTGAAGATGTTTAAATGAGTTATTTTATAATTACAATGTGCAAAGTGGGAATCGACAAGCCAATAAATGGACTTTAAATGTCGTTTCTTTGTTTTTCAGGTAAGATATTTGTGTATTTAGTGTGCTATAAAGTACATACTTTAACTTTTGTAACCGATTTAAATAAAACTTTGTTTTTCAGAGCAACACATTACTTTTCATTTGGTCGGTTCCTAATAAGTCCTTAGAATAGTCTTATATTTATTTAAGTAGTTTCTTAATTCGTTTTTTATTTAGGTTTTTTTATACTTAGTTTTAATTTAATTTACCATTACTTAGGTATGTCAAGTGTATTTTCATATATAAAATCTATATAACCTACCTGTAATGAAAATATGTAATACTTAGTAGGTATAGATATAGATTACATAATAAATAATGATTACACAATAATAAATATCTATAGGTATAGGTATAGGTACTTACTTTTTAATAATGTGTACACCCCCCCCCCCCTTATTTCACCGAATGCATTGTTTCGCTGAATTTTCATCATCATCCTCCGAGCGTTATTATTCCCGGTTGTGCCCCTAAAGGAGCCCGGGGTCCGCTTTGACACCTAATCCCAACATTTGGCATAGGCACTAGTTTTACGAAAGCGACTGCCATCTGACCTTCCAACCCAGAGGGAAAACGGAACGAAAAATTCCGCACATAAGTTCCGAAAAACTCATTGGTACGAGCCGGGATTCGAACCCACGACCGCCGCTTGACAGCCGCATGCCTGAACCACTAGGCTACCGTAGCTTTTTTTCGCCGAATTTTCATTTTATCTAATTTTTGTTACTCAAAAACCGTTAACTTTTTAAGTACAGCTAAAAGGTCATTCTGTAGAACCCATTATACCCTATCTGGTTAGGTAATTAACTAAATGTAAACAAACAAAACCACGTGACTTGGTCATTCAACCAATCATATCAACCTTTTGTTTCTATAGTAATTATTATCTTATTGGCTGAATGACCAAGTCACGTGGTTCTTTTTATTTTTTAGTTAATTACCTAACCAGAAAGGTTAGGTTAGGTATGTATTAAGGTTTCGGTACATATTTATGAGATAATTAATTCGATACATATTTTTGCATTTATCTGTACCATGTATCACGGTTCTTCCTTGACCTAACAACTTTAGCCCTAATCTTTCATAAGACCAAATGTTTCACTAGACCTAATGGATTTTTTCTTAAGGTGGTTCGATTGCCATACAAAACGTTATTTGACATTCGCAGGCTAACGGCGTGATATTTTAAGAAACTTATGTAACAAACTTTCTTCAATTGGCTTCCCATTTGCGCCAAATTCCCCCTTTCCTAGAATAAACTTGTATAAACTAGATTAATTTGAGAAAAATAGTTTTCCCAAAATATCACGTGACAAACCAATTTCAACGCTTTGTATGGCAATCGAACCACCTTAAATAGTAAACTTTATAGGATTATTGCAAAACAAACCTAACCTAACCTAACCCGCCCATGCAAGCCGATTCCCACCGGTTTGCCTAAAATTCCTTTTTACGCAAGCCTATAGTTATATACTCTAAACTCGTTCATTACTTTTTTGTTCCGGGTTACCCATCGATAATTTTCACGCGCCGCTACTGTAACCTAATGACTTCTATTTGATGATATTCAAAGAAAACCCGAAAAGCTCACTGTTTCGAAGGAAAATGCATTAGGTCTAATGAAACATTAGGTCCTATGAAACATTAGGGCTAAAGTTGTTAGATCTAACAAGGGAGACCTATGTATCCACAGATGTATGAATATAAGGAGATCGGACATGGCGGCCGATTTGTATAGAGTGAGCCTGTCGCAAGTACATTAACCCACACAACGCCCAAGTAATTGACAAGACAAAGCACGCACACATCTAAAACACACACACTTGTATACCTACACGCTTATTTGACAATAAACGCGCATCATATCAGGCATTTTGGGAAAAAACGTAATATTCTCTGCGATCAGCACGCGTGCACAGTATGGCAGTGTATGCCCATTGAGCATACAGCTGCGACCCGGCCGCCGGCGGCTTGTCCTCTCTCTAGTATTCTATGCTCTGAGTATGTATCACTAGTTAAGGCGCATGGTAAAGTACCGCCAAGTTCAAGAAATTATACATATTATATTATCAC
This sequence comes from Epinotia brunnichana, assembly GCA_963854355.1. Classification (NCBI taxonomy): domain Eukaryota; kingdom Metazoa; phylum Arthropoda; class Insecta; order Lepidoptera; family Tortricidae; genus Epinotia; species Epinotia brunnichana. The sequence continues at coordinate 924,601 of OY977959.1, read as the reverse complement.
ATTGTCTCCGGAAATTACGCAGAAGCGGTTTATAATTAAACCTGTTCATTGGTTTGCCCCGTATTATCAGTACAATATGACGTACAAGGCTTCTTTATGCGTATTTGCAAGTTGATAGTGTTGAGGAAACCATTCAGTTGGAACCAAGTTAGGAAATAAAGCCGGCATCCATACAAAATACGTATAGAGTTTAAAGGCATATACTTACACGGTTGTACCTTGTTATACCGAAAAATGTTCCATCAAATGTACATTTTGCAGATTTTTCATTTCATCGAAAAAAAAATTTCAGAGTCAGTAAACTTTTCAGGATTGTTACAAAACAAACCGATTTACAAACCTAACCTAACCTAGCCTCATTGGCTTATCAGAAACAAGAAGAGAAGAGAAGGAAACACCATAGAAGACAGAGGTCACAAAAGTAAATGCCAGGGAAACCTGGAAAGCTTTGGAGGAGGCTTTCACCGCTATAGGCGGTCCTTATGCAGAAAAAGAAGAATATAATGCAAAATAGAGAATTAAAATAGTGAAATAAGAAAAATGAGCAATAAGTACAAAAACTTTCTTTATTAATTAGTGCACAATATATATTATAAGCATGTTGCTGATTATTGGTTGTAAGTATTTAATATTAGACGAAGTTTGTTGCGGATACTCACTCTGTGCTCATTTTTGACGAAACCTGCGCTGTGGATATTTAACTTTGTGGATTGCTTTGATTATGCTTTGAATAAATTATATATATTTAAAACTCTGTTATAAGGAAATAAAAGCTCATGTTATCTTATCTAACCTAACCGAATGGGTTCTACATAATGATCTTTTGGCTGTACCTGAAAAGTTAACGTTTCCTACGTAACAAAAATTCGACGAAATGAAAATTTGGCGAAAAAATGCACTCGGTGAAACGATTGTCGGTGTAATAAGGGGACCCCATTATTATGCTATTATTGACATATCCGAGTAGAGCTAGGATTCGTCACGGTCTATTAGAATGCGTAACGGACGCTTATCTGACATCTCTGCGTGCCTTCGGTCTCGGTGCGTCACGGGCTCGCGGGATTCGAACCCGCGACCTGCTAGTTGACTTTAATATTATTTACATTACACCTGGGTATAAACAAAATTCACAGGTAATTTAAAAAGAACTGACCAGCTAAAATGGGAGTGGACTGGCCACATGATGCGCTATAAAGATGATAGTAGTCACACATTGGTATCCCAGAAGTTCAACTAGAAGCAGAGGTAGACAGTATTGTAAAAAAGATAAAATAAAAATAACAGCGGGACCTTTTTGGAGAAGAGTCACTATGGACAGATATCAGTGGAGAGAGTTGGAGGAGGCCTTTGCCAAGAGGCAAACTGAGATAAGAGACATTTTAAAAGTTAATAGACATTATTAAAGTGAAGTGAATTTTACACATTTACGAATTAGTGATTAGTACTATCTACTGATTAGTTTTAAGTGTTCATTAGCGTAAAATCGCAAACAAGAAAATGGTATTGCTACATACCTAGTTGTTATCCTATGTGTATGTACTCTTCTTAGTAAATAAAGGCTATTTCATTTTATTTATATATTTTTATAAACTGCTGATGGGAGATGTAAAATCGTGTACTCACCACGGGCGGAAGTAAAAAAGCCTTAGATCACATATTTTATATTTTAAGTATCGCCTCTTCCTTCGACTCGGGCACCAAAAACCCGCCAGTACCTATGTACTTACTGTATCTTGTTTAGTTAAGTTTATTTAATTGTAGTTTTCGTGTACTGCATTGTAATATTTCTAAGTTATGTCAATAAAGTTAAGGCGACGCCGGTTCACGATCTGACGAAAATATTGATTTTCGAGCTGGAAGTGAAGTGAAGAAATAATGAAGAATTCTACTAACGAAAAATTACCTACTGAAGACTGAAAAAAAAATGTAGTTTTATAACCGAAATAATATTAAAAAATGGCTTGGTAACTCTGTAAAAAATCTTGAATATCAACATAAAAATAAACTTAAATCCCGATCTCGTAATTTTCAACGACAATCTGTTTTTTTTTATTTAAAGGATAGCTTTTTATTATTCTAGTTTAATAACCGGACAGATTTTTTATAAATTATGCAGTATTCCAAAAATCTATTAATGTATACCTACTAAAAAGTGATGTAAAACACTTCCGAACACGCACTTCCATCTCGCTCACGCTTATGCTCAGTGAGAGGGAGAGAAGACCATGGACCTGCCTCGCCTTAAATTTAATTGAATTGCATTGAAAAAGATCTTAAGTACGATCGTGCCTACCGACTTGGCGGTAGCACTTTCGTGCCCCTAGATTTATATATTTTTTTTTTGGGCAATTTTTTTAATTAGGTACTTATAATTATTTATTTATTATTTTTGTAATTTATTTAGTTCTTAGTTTTCGTATTTTTTATTTATTTCAAGGTCTATAATACCTATTCTGAAATATTATACAAATTCATGTTATCAATACGTTTCTTATTGAATTTACCGTTTCCTGTGCGACAATAGCGGCCATCCTTATGCCACGCCACTCGCTTCGGCCGAGTGCATCCCGGCAAATGGCTTGGGACTGGGAGCCCTTAACCCTTTACCGGGGTAACAAGCGATTTTATACTTTATTGTAGTGTGTGAAGGTGTATTTTATTAAACTGTATGTTTGGGGCGATAAAATTATGAGCAAATTTTTCGTAGGATTTCTATAATTTTAAATAAGTATTGAGAAAATATGAATGCTAGTATTAGTTTAATTTAAAAAATTAGATTATTCGTCAAGCAAGACGATATTTTTGTTCAGGTTGATACTAAAAAGTGATTAAAAATTGCGGTGTAAAAGAAGTAAGGAAATCATTAAATATTTGTAATTAACTAATTAATCTCGAAGTAGTTTCCTCAAAATATATTCATTTATTTATTTCAATACAGCAAGTATTCTTACAGGTTGACGGGGTATAATGACGTAGGTATATCATGCGTCTAAATCACTACACGAAATAATTGAATTAAATTGCCCATTCTAATTTTATTGGCCATACTATAATCCTAGTGTCTCATCACATAAACTTCTTGTGTCATCGAAATTACACACACATATCACATTTTAAGACAACTTAGCTTGTAGTAATATGAATCACTGATTCATGTTTCTGGGAACCATTGAAATGGGAGTCTTTCAGTTTTGACTGAATCACTGAAATAGTTAATGATTCATCTCATTACTTTACACTAGTGTTGCCACCGCATAAATTATTGGACCATTTAGTAAGTCATGTACCATTTTAAAGGCGTTTTATTAATGCCATTTTAGTGTAGTATTTTTTTTTTCACAGCGAAGGTCCTAATTCCGGTGATGAGACTGAAAAATAATCTAACAAATGGCTCTTGAGTCGTTTTTCAGCAAAGTAGCATTACACATTAAAACAAAAACACCGTGTGTTTTAAGGAATATTTGACAAAAACAAGATTAAAAAAAACACATTTTGTAGCTTTTGCAATCAAAAAACTGACCTAATGATTATTATTCTAAACACCGGGAACCACAGAAAGAGCGATGCGTTATACAGATATTTTCTATGTCTATATTCTATGTCTATCTATATTCAGTGAATCCTTCGCCATTTTTCTATTATTTTGCGGCGTACCAAAATAAAACCTCATAAGGGTGAGTATACAGGGTGTGGCTTGTAGTAGGAGCAAAAAATGAAACCGTAGATTATTAGGCTTGTGAAAAAAAAATTGCACGTGGTTTTATTTAAAAAAAAGATTTTTTTTTTCTTCAAAATATGTTTACTTGTATTGTTTTACTCTTCAGGAGTGCTATCAGTAACTTTTTATTAAAAAAAAACTGAAAAAATAAAAATAAAAAACACAAAAATATTTTGATTCATTACTAGCGTACGGACTGACGGTGGCATTGTGGACAGAGTGAGAAATGGAGTCGCAAAGCTAGATTTTATGATTGAGTGAATAATGATCAAATGATTTTTCTTCATTTAAAGTAGGGCCAATATTTTTAAACCGAAAAATTAAACTAAATGTTTTTGTGCATAATATAGTGCCTACTGCAATGTTTAACAGCAAATTGCGGCTGGGATAAGAGATTCGAAATCTTCTTCGTCGTGCCCATTTAAATCGGTGTCCATGTTATAAAATGAATGTACTAGCAACTTGCTCCATATTCTTGGCGGTAAATCTGTTCCTCAATTTGTAGGCAGTCATTTACGAAGGTTGTATAATGGCTAATGTTGAGTTTGTAAAATATATTGGTTAAAAAATATGTAAGAAGAGAAATGGATTTTATAAGAAAATCCATTTAATATTTGAATTTATTCATTCAATAATAAGAAGTTTGTAGATAATAACGACTCCATTTCTCACTCTGTCCACAATGCCACCGCCAGTCCGTACGCTACTCATTACATGATGTTACCTCTAAATCTGCATTGACTGCTGTGCTATTATGTCGTGGTGCCATGATACATTACTTGGAGGTCATAACCAAAATTTCTCCAAATCAAAAAAAAATAAAATGAATGGGACACAAGGGGTTACTGCAAATGCTCTAAGGAAGCGTCCTTTTGAATATTTGCTCCTATTACAGGCCACACCATGTATACCAGCGCTCTGCGTGGTGTCGGACGGAGCGGTGCGCGAGGTATAGAACAACCAATTAGTTAAAGCAATGTCGCGTAGTTGCAGTGTCCAAGAGGCAACCGGATGGCTCGCGGTATTTGAGCTCCCGACGAAGTGTTGTGAAACCGCTCTGTGCATCCCGAACTGAGCCAACTTCGATGGGGGTGGAAGATGGGGGCTGAAAAAAATAAGGTCGCGAGGCAGGCGTTTCAAACAGCATTACATTATATAAATCAGCGTACACACTTTCAGGAAACCGCTGTTTAAATTTTTTTTTTCATACGTTTTCCTATTTCCGCCCGCCCCAGTCCAAGTTGGCACAGTTAGGGTATTGAATTACAATTGGAATATACAATTGCAATGTACTCGTATGTGCCTACTACCTAACTATGTTAGTATGTGGTACTTATGTATGTAGGTAGGTGTAATTATGTTTGTTCGGGTGGAATCATGCAACTCAATTTTGGAGCAGATATCTTCAACCGATTGAGCTGCAATTTTGGGTTATGGTACAGTCACGAGCTTTAATTTGGGACCCACCTAAGGTGGAATATCGTATAGCAAACTGAAGTCATTTAGAGCTACTATTTTAATGTATAGTGTCATAACTCATAAGTCATAAAGTTTGCCATCGACAACTTACGTTCACACGTGTCTGGGGGCAACCGCTCAGCGACGTCAACCAAGCGCAACGAGTCAAACGACCGTTTCCGATTTTTCCCGACTAATTGTCACTCGTCTTTTTGGCCCAGTCCTCTCCGGCCATATTTGTTATTTGCAAATTATATTTCGTGAAAATGTCAGTTTTCTCAATTTTCTTGTCTGACACTGACACATGTTCGTAATTAGAAAACCGTAATTATAGCTTCTTGCACAGAGGTTATCAATTACAGTGCCCATTCGATAAGACATTTAATTGTCTTATCTTGACACTTCGCCGCTATTATTGACCTGAAGTTTTCGACCTTATTGCATTGTGAATGTTCTAACAACATTTGAAGGAAATGGGTCCTAAATTAAAGCTCGTGAACCATCGAGCTGATCTGATGATGGAGACAGAAGGTGGCCATGGGAATTCAGTACTTAACCGACGTAACCCCGTTGAGTTTGGGCTCGTTAGAATGGTCTCAATTAGTAGTTGATCAAGTTGATGACGGTAAACAGAAAAGTACAGTCGGCAAAAAAAAGTTTGTACCAAAATTGTAATATTTGACAGAAACTTATTTCCTCTCACATCGCTCTGCTTCCTCGCACAGCTGGTGGATACTCACCCGAAATGTATATACTTGTAACAAAGGAACATGACATTAAATGTTCCTGTCAACTTGACAGCGTTAATTGTAATTGTAGCGTGACCAATCGGTTTTGACATGTTTTCAAGTACCTAAGTTTATGCCATTTAAAAACCTTGATGAATGAAGATGAAATTCAACTTTTAAAAAGCGGCCAAGTGCGAGTCGGACTCGCACATGAAGGGTTCCGTGAACTAAATTGCGGTTTACGATTTATGACGTATTAAAAAAAAACTACTTATTAGATCTCGTTCAAACCAATTTTCGGTGGAAGTTTACATGGTAATTGTACATCATATATTTTTTTTAGTTTTATCATTCTCTTATTTTAGAAGTTACAGGGGGGGGGGGGGACACACATTTTACCACTTTGGAAGTGTCTCTCGCGCAAACTATTCAGTTTAGAAAAAAAATGATGTTAGAAACCTCAATAACATTTTTGAAGACCTATCCATAGATACCCCACACGTATGGGTTTGATGAAAAAAATTTTTTTGAGTTGCAGTTCTGAGTATGGGGGCCCCTAAAACTTGATGTTTTTTTTCGATTTTTTGTGTGAAAATCTTAATGCGGTTTACAGAATACATCTACTTACCAAGTTTCAACAGTACAGCTCTTATAGTTTCGGAAAAAAGTGGCTGTGACATACGGACGGACAGACAGACGGACATGACGAATCTAATAAGGGTTCCGTTTTTTGCCATTTGGCTACGGAACCCTAAAAAAATGATGGGTTGTGTTGTGATATAGTCACCACATGACCGAGGTATCGGTGATAAAGGCAATCTGTCAAATTTAGCTATTCAAATAATTATAGTGACAAATTGTGGCTTCGATGTACCTAACTACATGTGTTGAAGTTTGTAATATTTATATACCTAGTTATAACATCTTGATGATGTCGTTCATAATGTTATATGTCTACTTTAACTTAGGTATACACAATGTAGCGATGTTATTTACGAGCCACCAAAAACAAAGTCGTATTTTGCCCCTTCTTTTGCTAAAACAACTTGATGAAGGTTCGTTAATTCGGTAAGAAAGTAAAATGCAATGTTGACAGCTAATAGAAACACAATGACACTAAACATGACACAATGTATACAAAATGACAGCGCATGACGTGGAGACTCATCATATCAGCAGAAAGACGTCCACTGCTGGACATAGGCCTCCCCCAAAGAGTGCCACAATGACCGGTCCTGCGCCACCTCCCGCTACCTTTAGCAGGTCATCAGTCCACCTTGTAGGGGGCCTACCCACCCCTCGCCTTCCGCGACGTGGAGACTAATTAAAGCCAATTTTGATAGAAGTTGACATTTTTAATACTATGACCGTGGCAAACAAGCACACTGCGTGTCTGATGGATGGTAAGTAGACTCCGTAGCCTATGGACGCTTACAACTCCAAACAAACGCATTGATTTGAGGAATATTTTTTTTGTCCCTATTTAGGCTGCAGTGCGGCCAGCAACAGATATGTTATAGTTATAGTATGGCCTCTCTGGGGGGATTTGAGGATGCTTCGTGTCGACAGCCACAGACAATACAGGCCCCTATTTCACCAAATCGACAATTGTCGCCTGACAATTCAAATTCACACAAGGTGGACTGATGAGCTGGTAAAGGTCGCGGGAGTCCGCTGGATGCGAGTGGCGCAGGACCGGCCATTGTGGCACTCTTTGGGGGAGGCCTATGGCCAGCAGTGGACGTCTTTCGGCTGATATGATGATGATGATGATGATGAATGACAATTCGACTTACATGGCTGCGTCGACAGGTTAAGGTGGTTGCTGGATTATTGACCCAGCAATGTACATTTGTCAGGATGGTGAAATAGGACACTGGGCCCTCTTAACACAGCGCAACGTAAGGAGCCCTGGCGACCTTACTGACCACCAGGAATACGACACCACATACTTAAGCAGCCTTTAGACCTGGCTAAATACAGTGCACTAACTGGGGGAGGGGAGACAAACATGGGATTGCAGTTAGTGCACTGCATTTAGCTAGGTCTAAAGGCTTTATGTGGTTATGTTACCAGCCAACTGTCAAATTTAACCATTAGGAGCTGTCAAAAACAATATCGAATTGCGCTCTAGAATTTGTAAATTTAGACAGAACGTTTGCAACGTTGTCAACAAAGTAGTAGAAATCAGACAATTAATATCAATAAAGCAACGAAATTAAACAAATCGGTACAAAGTATACCCTTTAGTGTACCTATAATATGAATGCGGAAGTATATAACTTTCAAACCAGTCAAATCCTTTTAGAAAAACGAATACTTACTTCAAACCTAGAAACAAATACGAAACGATCACGTTGACGTTCGTAAAGCCATAATGTCAACCGTATAAGTTTGAAAACAGAATCAGCGGCGATTTTGAAATTAGAACAAGGCTGGCCGTCCAATTTCTTTACTTATCGCCAACGGCCGAGGCACGCACGTCATCGGCCTGTCCGGCTCCCCACAATAAATAAAATTTCACAGAATGAGGGAAAAAAATCAATACCAACACTACTATCCACTATCGCCCCTCTAATTTACTGCGAACGATAAAAACAACCGCTGTGTGTGTGCACGCTCATATCACACAATATTCGTATCAGCGAACGCGACCTTATGTAAGCATCAATAATTCTAGAACGCGATTGATTCCAAATTTGAAATTGTACTTACGGGTAGAGCAGCCGTCAAATGTTCTGGTAATTCAGCATATTACTGCCTGGGTTCACCGACCCCGCGCTCGCAGGCAGACACACGCGCCATTTTTCCGTTGAAACGTCAATTTTTCAAATTCCGAAATCCAACTGTCAAACTCCTAGGAAACTTTTACTCGTTGTTCTATACCAAAAGTTTGTTGTATTACGCCTAGCTATACACTGTGTAAAAAACGGTATAAAAATATTAAAATTATGAACGATGGAAAAACTTGTAAATGAAAACGAAATATAAATATATATTAATAATAATAAAAACGTTCTTGCCGCTCAGAGTTCGAGCGCCTACTGACTTAAAATTTTTGGGTATAAAAACATGCTACAATGGCCTCCCTCTGGAGAGAACCTCCTTGGTACTTGCGCGGGAAACTCCGAGCGAGCCTTTTCCGGGGTCCCTGCGAGCCAAAACCACCCGTAACACTGACGCCACAAAGTCCAATTTAAATTGGAACAAATTCGGCTTTTCACTTCAATTCATGATCCACAATAACAATTCTAGTTGTACATTACAGGAACTGCTTTCAAAAACCTACGGTATATTTTCTTTAGATCTGCTAGACGATTCCTTAATAAAAACTTTCTTTATCAACGTAGCGTCCGTAGCGTAACCACGTTGAGAAAATATATGAGAATAATGTTGGAAAGCTGAAATAACAAAATTCGAAGTGGTTACTCCACAACCTTGAATTCAGATAATATTAAATCGATATCCATGATCTAATACATAATAACCTGAATAGTATGAGTAGGTATGTTAACAATAAACTCTTGTAAACCTGGTCCTATGGAGATTTAAACATGTCTGTTTTAATACTGTATTTTATGTTTCGAAAGTAAACATATTAGGTAAAACACATACGAAACAAATATAATTTACTCTAATGTTTGATTTTTGATTTCGTGATTTACATTAAAGATTGTTCCTCGTGTCTAATCAATATAAATTGTATTTGGCCTTCTTTCGACATAGTCTGGATATATAAATATCAATATGTAAAGGGTTTTACTTTTTCATCCTTTAGTTGCCCTTTAAAAATACATGAGTAATTTAATTAAAACTTGACGGAGTTCAACAACAGGCTTTTTATTATTTTACAAAAAAAAGTATTAGTGACCAAAACTCTACAAAGGTATCTAGAAAAATACAGCTAGAATAAATATCAATAAATACATTTAAAAACCAATAATAATCCAAATCTAGCAGCATTTAATTAGATCCAACTCAAACAAATTAAACCTAAAATTGTCGGAATAATGAAACAAAAGTACGTGATGAATAGTATTTTTTAAACATTACCCTACTACAGTATTCTCTATCTCGACATAACTATGTATACTCCGTAGCCTTTAAAATTAAGAAGGCAAATAAATATGCATAGTGACGAAAATCCCATTCAGATATCTCAAAAAATTACGAAGATACAACCGTTTTAATACTCGTATTGCTTGTTAGAGAAAACGTGACGTCACGATCCCCTAGCGTCATAGTAAATGACAATCGTTTCATATGAAGGTGCGATTTGCGGAAAAGGGACAGACTATACCCCTTCTTAAAACATTGGACACTTATAACTTTTTGATTATTTAATTTCCCCTGCTTTACTTTTCTCCTTTTGACAATATTTTTAATCCTTTTTCGAGAAAAATCATCATTATTGGTTGTTTTATTGGGTGTTTACATCCCTATTGGCAGCATGTCTTCTACGAACCTAAACCAAATTTTAAGTTTAAAATATTGTATTGATGTTTTGCTCTTTGAAACACTACAACGTTTTCACCAATTAATTTGAGAGCACAGTTATTAATTTTCGGCAACTGCCAAATATTGTCCAAGTATCAAGACTGCTATGGCGCAGTACGCTACGCGTGTGTGCGGGTGGGGGCGCCGGGTGAAATTTTTCGTTTTTCGCCCACTTTTCCGTCCCGCTCTAGTTTTTCGTCTCCCTCATTTTTTCTTCGCCCGCTTTCTTCCTAGTGCCCCACCACATGTGTGCCGCGCAGTATATGCGGAAACAACAGAGTAGACGTTTCCGGTTTGAGGCGGTTTTTGTTTTAGGTGTTTGCAGTTGATGTTCTTTTGTTTTTTGAAAAGCTGTGCTTTAATGTCTTGTGTGAAATTTATATAATACCTATTTATATAATTGATTTTTTTTTTATTAATTCCACAAAAGAAAAACGTGTCGTACAAAAGGCGGTGTTAATGCCTTATTGCATGCATTCTCTATCAGTAGGTACATTGCCTTCAGGCAAAGGAGAAAAGTGGTGATGTATGGTAGTCAATTGAGAAATATTTAATACATGCGCTTAATACGAGTATGTCTGTCAAGAGTAATCACAGAAACAGTGAATTATGGTGTTAATATGATAATTTATAAAGACTGTGGAAACTAAGCAGGTACCTAATAAGATGAAGAATTATTGTGTTAACTTTTCATCTTCAGTGTTTAAAATATGGTTTGGTTTATAAGAGTTTTTTGGACGCTTGATATTTTCTTAATGTTTTTTTAAACTAAAGTAATTTTTTTGTAATTTTTCGTTTATTTGAATAATTTTATCTTTGCAAAAACATAACTAGTAGCATGATGCAGACTTAACATTATGCGCCTCATTATAGTCAAAATAAGTTTTCTCGTCTATATTACGTATCAAAAGTAGGAAAACTTACGATACGTTCTATGACAAAAATTATGGGGTTAAACCCCATAAAAATTGCAGTTTTAAAAAGTGACCCAGTGGTAACCATGGCGATTAGTGATGGAAAAAAAGTTGACTCATTTATTTTTAATTGTACACGTATTTGTCGACTCAACATAAATATGCGCTTGCTCTGCGAACTCCGCATATACTTCGCGCTCCGTGTGGCGCCGCCCGCCCTCGCTCCTCCGCGGCGCCTCAGGGGTATACAGAGTGTTCCAAGTTTCGAAGCCCACCCTTCCGTCTTAGATGCCCACTGTTGGGCACATCATATATGTTGTTGGAACGGTGTGTGTTATTTGTAGGTATATCGAATTAAACGTTCACGGTTTATAGTTTTTCTTTTTTTGTAACATTTTGATAATGAGGTATTGGGAAGAGGCGCATGCTCCGGTGCGTGCCCCTTCACGCCGATATTAGTTAGCTTTTAAGTTACTAGTTTTCAAGTAAATATATTGTTTCTAACACATTATGGATTATTATGGATAAATAGTGCGAAATAAATAATTTTTAATTTAATTACTGCTCATGACTTATTTCTGACACTTCCGAAACGTCGAGTAGGTACAGTCACGGAATGAAAAGGTTGATCACCTTAAGATCTGTTTTTGCTTGCTCAGTGTAAGTTATCAGTATCTGCTTTATCGACCGAGTGTCATACGCATTCCGTCATAATGAATGTCATTTCCACTACATGGCCTACAGATACGTCCACTATGAGAATTGACCTCTTTGCATTTTGGAAAACGAGTTAAAAAATTAAAAAAACGTGTACAAGAAATGGCAATGATGACATTGACAGGACCTGTTACTCACATTTATAGTTTTAATAATTTTAAGGGAAGAGGATTTAATCATTACATTTATCAAACTTGACACAACGTTATGGCAAGATCAAACTAATAAAAAGGTTTTAGTTCAACTATTAATAGTCAAGGAAAATTCGACTACGTAAATTTGAACTTTGTTGTCAAACAGTTGAACATAATTTTCAATACCTCACTCTCGTCTGATACACAGTTTAAAAAGGTAACATGTGCTTGCAACGCGGAAATTATTTGATTTGAAAACTGATCAACCTTTTCATTCCGCCACTGTACTTCAGAGAGGTAGGTAGGTAATAGTGCGCGATTCATTCCCGTTTAGTAAATGATGTGAATGTTAAACGTAGCTGTGTCGTGTGGGTAATTTTTTTTCTCCATTCCTATGGTTTCACATGCCAGTAGACAATATACCAGGTGTCATTATTGAGAGTAAGTACTTTTTTTAAATCTGTAATTATTTTAAAATAATTATACATATGTTTTTTGGGAACAATCTTACTTAGGTACGCAAATTGAATTAGTCCCAAACTAAGCCAGGCTATGGGAGTACCCATACACATACTTATACACATAGGCCACAATATAGGATCATTTCACCGGTTACGCGACCACCTTCGGTTAGCGACCACTTGAAAAACATGGTTTTTTCAATTGAAGATAACATCCATTCTACAGAGCCTATTGAAACAGTCAGCCGCATGCCTTATTGTTTGTATTTATGGAATAGGAATTTACAAAAAAAACGAGTAAATATGCTTTCAGTTCACAAAGTCAGCTAAGTGGTCGCTAACCGGCACATGAAATTATGTGGTCGCCAACCGGCGAAATGACCCTACATACTATATTACTAATATAGATAAATTGAAATACTTATTTACACAAAAAACAGCCATGACTCAGAAACAAATATTTGTGCTCATCACCACAATTAAACGCTTCTAGTGATATTTTGAAGCTAGATGACGTTGATTGTGATACAGTAAGTCATATTTGGTCAAATAACAAATCAATATCAAAAACAAATAACTATAGTCTATTCGGAAGTGTAAGAGTAAATTTATTGTCCAACTATAAAAGTATAAAGTAGTTTTTTGCTTGCGTTTTTATGGCACAATTTACTCTTACACTTTCGGACGTACTATACATATTCTAATATTAAATAATAGTACTGGCAATCTTTCAAAATATCCATGGCTCACCCAAGCAAGCTATACCCCCAACGTGTTGTCAAAATACTACGCTTCCTAAAAAAAACCGTTACCTAACAGCCCAACCCCAAGGCCGCAACTTCCCACACACCCTGTACTCCAGAACTAGGAAGCGGGGGGGTAAGTACACACCACCCCAGGGGGAGTACATGGCAAATACGCGAAAGCAATAGGACTTTTAAAAATTCTCCAGAAATATGATTTATGTGTTGACGGCAAGAACGCCTCCTTTTTCCCGCTCAAGGACGGCCCCTGATTCGATTTTTAAAGCCCGGGCGCTTTTTACACACGCTTGTTTGTTGAAATTTGAATTTGGAATTCGATGGTTTTTTAAATTGAGCCGCCAGCCCGCTGCGTTCCATTTTTAAATCATTCTTGAGACGGCCGAAGGTTTTTGAAATTGGGCGAGCCGCGTTCCATTTTGAAATTACATTACTGCGACGCGTTTCAGTTTAGGATTTTTAGTGAATGTACACCAGTGTGCAAAACTGTGTTTTCATATTTGGTTTGCATGCTAGGTGTCAAATATATGTATACACATGTTCGCACATTTCCGGTAGATAATTCACCCTAAATATGCTAGTTTCCTGATTTCTATGTCTTCGTTTAACCAAACTCAAAACATAATAGATAATAGGTATAATACATTCTGATAAACATACACGCATAGGGTCATTTCGCCGGTTGCGCGACCACCTTTGGTTGGCGACCACTTGAAGAACATGGTTTTTTCAATAGAAGATAACATCAATTCTACAGAGCCTATTGAAACAGTCAGTCGTATGCCTTATTGTTTGTAGTTATGGAATAGGAATTTACAAAAAAAACGAGAAAATATGCTTTCAGTTCACCAAGTCAGCTAAGTGGTCGTAAACCGGCACATGAAATTAGGTGGTCGCCAACCTATATTGGATACTCGTAACAATACTATATCGAAGTCTGTAGATTTCATTTTTAATACATTCATAGGCTACATGCCTAAATTGAAAAATTAATCACTTTGAATACAGACTACTTACCTATAACATCCTTTTGAACCGTTACGAAATTACCATGTAGGTTCACTTTTTCTATGTAACAATATCTGGCCAGTTTCGCTCGACATTTAATCAATGAGATCTTTTTCTACGCGTAAGGTAAAGTCCCCCATTGTACTTATTTATAGTACCCCACCAGTTGTTGGCAATTTGAACCTTATTTTCATGGCAATAGTGTCGTCAATCCTGCAAAATATGGGTACTAATGAGTAGTAAAGTAGTATGTATGTCCGTAAGCAGTTTATTGTACACAATAATATAATAAAACAATATATAGATTAAAACACAAAGGCAAACTTGAGGCATCTTTTCAAGCCAAACTTTGAGCAATAGCTAAGAGGTTTGACTTAAGTCCGGTCCTGTTAACCAACTGAGCTATCGAAACCGTCGATTCAACGAATTGTTCAACCAGTTCTTTCGTATTTCGTTAGTAGGAAGGTTTCTGGTTGATAAATCTATCTATCTATTCAGCCCGTATCCACCCACTGTTGAGTATAGGCCTCTTCCTTAATACGCCACTCTCCTCGGTCCAGTGCTAATCCCATCCACTGTTTGGTTCCTGATCGGCAGATATCATCGGTCCATCGGACTGGGTGGTCTGCCCGCTGATCGTTTCGATGATCTGCTTGATACAAACAATTTAATTTTAACAATTTATAATAAATTTTTCAATTATTACGTAGTCTGAAAGTAAGAATATTTTGTAACTCGAGCATATTAAGCGAATCGTCTGAAAACTCCTTTACTGAACCAAAATTGTTCAGGAATCAGACTTAAACGACAGACGACATTAGCAGACAACAGACATACATATATGTATGTTCAACGTGTATTAACATAAGTCGATTTGCAGCATTCGTAGGGCTTTATACCGACTGTTTAATGACCGTTATATTTATAATGAAGACTCTTAAGTGGGGGCTCAATGATACTTAAATATCGCATTTCAATTTAACATTGTGTTTGGTGTACTCTGTTAATGATATCTCTACGGCTTGTCCCGATCTTGAATTTATAACATTCGCTGACGATACGTGTGTGTTAGTTGACGCCGAAAACTTCGAAAATCTAGAAATAAAGTTGACAAATGCAATGCACCGCCTATCACAGTGGTTCGCTGCTAACGGCATGCAATTAAATACTGAAAAAACTAACATAATGCATTTTCAACTTAGATCAGTAATTGGTAATTTAAATATATCACTCGATGGGGTGACAGTTCCACAAGTCAACCAGGTTCAATACCTAGGCTGCACCATCGATTCTGGCCTCACGTGGTCTCCCCACATCCAGTCACTCTGTGATAGACTGGCGTCGGCTTGTTTTGCACTCTCCAGACTTGCGCCAACCCTATCATATGAAAACATGAAAAAGGCATATTATGGGTACTTCCACTCTTTGTTAACCCAAGCAGTAGATCTGTGGGGAACCGCGGCCGATCGAGACAAAGCGTTCAAAATGCAGAAACGCGCCATAAGGATAGTAACACGCAAACCTTATGATCACCCCGCGAAAGACCTGTTAAGGGAGTCTAAAATACTTACGCTGCCCGCTGTTTACATCTTGACTGCATGTAATTACGTAAGAGCAAACCTTCACAGCTTCGACAAGACCCACGCCCACAGTAGGAGCACTCGTAGGCGAAATCTTTTGATAACTCCCAGATACAGACTTGCTAAATCTTTGAAGTCACTTAGTGTCATTGGGGCAAAATTATACAACTCGCTCCCACAAGACATATCTCAATTGGATAATGATAGATTATTTAAAAATAAACTTAAAATGCTATTAATTGACCGGGCATATTATAGCATTGATGAGTTTTTCGGATAGCGTTGCTGACAAAAGAAAAAAAAAAATTAAAAATACGACTACTAGAATAAGCACCTATGTAACCATGCACCATGAAAAATATCACACGATTAAATTTTATTGACTGTAACATTATTTAAAAATGAAATGTAAATCATTATATTTTAAGTTGACATGTAAAATACAAAATTTTATCAATAAATAAATGAATGAATGAATGAAAAACTCATTAGGATACTAGGTACGACGCATTCATAAACGCATTACCAACCCTTATTATCGATTTGAAAATTGGTTATGTTGAGTGTTGACAGCGCACAGCGGAATCTCATGTTGACAGCGCACAGCGGAATCTCATGTTGACAGCGCACAGCGGAATCTCATATCCCTCATATTGAGAGCAGCGTAGCTGGGGAAGTACCTCCATCTTACAGAATGCCACAGCTATAAAAACAGCAGTAACTGCCCAACAGGTAGGTGGTTAATTTTTTTTATTAGGCACACAAAACAGATAACATTTATTACATAGATTGTACAAAAGAAATGTATGTGGTATGTGTTTTACCTTCAGGCAAGACGTGTGCTTGTTCGTTATCGACGTAGTATAAAACACTGAAGAGTAGGGTGGTCTCTCGTGGATTGAATAAACTATAATTCGGCTTAAGGACAGCTGTCATAGACAACAACCAGGAATTGTACAAACGCCGAGAACAATAGACGCGTCATAAACTAGACTACATATGTACATGATCATCATACTCATCAAACACACTGCAATAGGCAAAAACCTCCCTCAGCAATAAAAAAATAAGAATTCCTATTCTCGAAACCGGGTCACGGGGGGAGTTTCATACCCGGCCCGTTTTTAAAGGAAAGTTTATAGTGAAGTTTTTCCAGTGATGTACTCGTACAAAACATATCGCTATGGATGCTGGTCGCTAGGTCGTTGTGACTTGGTAGCAAGTTGTGCTACGCCCCGTTGGTGACCTTAGTCCTTAGCTCGTTGCAACTTGATAGCAAGTTGTGCTACGCCCCGTTGGTGACCTTAGTCCTTAGGTCGTTGCGACTTGGTAGCAAGTTGTGCTACGCCCCGTTGGTGACCTTAGTCCTTAGCTCGTTGCGACTTGGTAGCAAGTTGTGCTACGCCCCGTTGGTGACCTTAGTCCTTAGGCCGTTGCGACTTGGTAGCAAGTTGTGCTACGCCCCGTTGGTGACCTTAGTCCTTAGCTCGTTGTGACTTGGTAGCAAGTTGTGCTACGCCCCGTTGGTGACCTTAGTCCTTAGCTCGTTGCGACTTGGTAGCAAGTTGTGCTACGCCCCGTTGGTGACCTTAGTCCTTAGGCCGTTGCGACTTGGTAGCAAGTTGTGCTACGCCCCGTTGGTGACCTTAGTCCTTAGCTCGTTGCGACTTGGTAGGCCTTATCTCTACCCAATAAGCTGAAAGTTTACTGCGCAATAGTGAAACCAATATGGATATATGGCATCCAACTGTGGTCATCGGCCAGCAAATCCAATGTACTGTCTCACCAGAGAGCTCAAAACAACATCTTAAGGGCCTTGTCATCAGCGCCCTGGTACGCTCGCAACTCAGAAATCCACGAGTATCTGGAAATCCCAACCATTTTTTATTATTTTGTTTGTGGGCCTTAATGTGCCGCTTCGACCAGCAAGTGATCTATTGTGGCAGCCCTTGCTTTAGAGTTCACCGTTAAGTCCCGTTGCCTCCAGGAAATTCCAGATTCTTTGGGCGGTGATATGTTGTACTTCTTGTGGGTGCACTATGTGCCGCCCTAGGTACCTACCTACTTCTTTTATGCATGAGTGGTCCGCAGGAGCAGAGAATGTGCATTGCAGTCTCCTCTGTCTCCTGGCAGAACCTGCAGGTTGTGTCCTGCTTCATACCCATTTGAAACAGGTGTTTGTTCAATTGGCAATGTCCTGTCAAGATTTTTGTCACGTAGGTTTTGTGCCTTTTGAATTGTAATAACTCTTTAGACAGCTTACTATTGAACCCTTCGATCAGGGCTTCAGCTTGTTTTTGTCCTTTGGTGAATTTCCACAGCTTGATTGCCTCTGATTTTTCCGCGTTGTTTAGCACAGAATATGCTTTCCGTTTTGTGATGCCACAGAACGGTTCCGGGCCGACCAGGGCGGCTGCCTTGCAAGTTCATCTGCTTTTTCGTTTCCTACAATGTCGGAGTGCCCTGGTACCCATCTAAGTATGACTTTGTTGGAGTTCGCCAGGGTGTTTAGATTATTTTTACAATTCTGGACTAGTTTAGAGTAGGACTCTAGTGATTCTAGTGCCAGCAGAGCAGCTTGGCTGTCCGAGTTGATGTAGATATGTTGGTTCCTTAGGTTTCTTTCAAGATTGATCTCCACGCATTTATTTAATGCGAAGAGTTCAGCCTGAAATATTGAGGCCTCCTTCCCCATGCTGACGCTAGCTTTGAACTTTGGCCTCTCACCGTAGATACCACATCCAACATCATCACCTTTTTTTGATCCATCTGTATACCAAATGTGGCTTCCCTCCTTGAAGTCCATTTGGTCATTTGTCCATTTGTCTCTCGGAGGTATTTCCACTGTATACAGTCTAGTGAATTTGCATTTCACGTATGTGTCGTCAACCCAACCATACTTGAAGAGGCAAAACGCTACACAGCTAACTACAAGGACTGACTAGCAACTCATCCAAACCTTTGCAAGTTGCTTCTAACGCCAAACCCAATGAAGAGACTCAAGAGAGCCAATGTGCTGCCTGACTAGGGGAAGCTGGGGCAATGGCCCTACCTTGCCAATCGCCAACCGCTCTCAACTCATCTGCTCATAGTTGTTGTGACTGATCGCAGATTATCAGAATTATAAAAAAAATAAAAAATAAAATTTTTACTCTTCTGGAGTGCTATTAGTAACTTTTTATTTTTTTTCAGTTGAAGCTAGGAACGCCTGGCTAGCTGGACCGAGCCCAACTTTGCCATCAAGACCAAAATTACAAAGGGCATGGGACTCGTTAGCTTCCGCCGCTACTATAAAGTCTTTGATCGACTATTCGTCCGGCCGAGACCGAGCTAGGCTGTTGACAGCATCTAGGCCAGAGTCAGGGCATTAATTGGCTTCACGCCTACCCATCACCTAACTTAGGTAATTTTATTGATCCGGGCACACTCCGAATTGCAGTTGCTCTCCGCATTGGAGTTGATGTCTGCATGGACCACCATTGCGTCTCGTGTGGAGCCGCGGTAGATCGCTTTGGTCACCATGGACTCGCCTGCTCCTCGGGCGCCGGCCGCTTGTCCCGTCACGCTGCACTCAACGACATCTTGAGAAGGGCGCTTGCCAGCGCCTGCGTCCCCGTGGCTCTTGAGCCTCGGATTGTACGGGACGACGGCAAGCGTCCGAACGGGATGACGTTGATCCCCTGGCGAATGGGCCGTGCACTGGTGTGGGACGCTACTTGCGCTGATACGTTGGCAGCGTCCTACTTGCCAGTAACGTCCAAACTAGCCGGGGCAGTGGCGGATGCCCGAGAGCGATCCAAGATCGGGAAATATAGCTGTATCGGCGCCCAGTACGACTTTGTCGCATTTGGCGTCGAGACACTCGGCCCTTGGGGAAAAAGCGCGCGTGGGCTCCACAAGGAGATCAGCAAGCGGTTGAGTTGAGTTGAGTTTCTCGCTCAAAGAATAGCGATTGCTATTCAACGCGGGAATGCTGCCTGTGTGATGGGCACCCTGCCTAAAGGGCAAAGTTATGCTGAAGTGTTTCTGTAATTTTATATTTTGATAATTTTATATTTTTAAGTAGTTTTAAATGACATGCTTATTCTGTTTTTTTAGTATTTGTTGTTATAGCGGCAACAGAAATACATCAATAAAAAAATTATATGAAAAATAAAAAAAATCACAAAAACATCTTTTGAAAACAAAAATGCAAACTATAATATTATGACTCATTACATAATGTTATCTCAAAATCTGCATTACACTTGGAGGTCATAAGTTTAGCAGCATCTCGGCGGAAACTCTGTCATAGCCTGCACTTATCAAAATTTCTTCGAATCCAAAAAAAAATAAAATGAATGTCACAAGGGCTCTAAGGAAGCGTGTTTTTGAATATTTGCTCCTGTTACAGTTCCCACCTCGTATAAATGAGTATACAACTGTGTGATTTGTATGTTTTTACGGTTGTTACTGTGCTTAAAAATAAATAAATAAGATAAATAAACTATAATATTTGCAAAATCTTGTAAAAATAAAAATATATTAATTATAAGCATATTTATGTAGGTACAGAACGTACCCATTCTCAAACACACTGCCTTTTCCATTCTTCGAAATGCCACATCCTCTAAACCGGAACTGAACCTGTGACCCATTGAAACTATTCGCGCCACCCTACACAACACTCCAGTGCCCTACATACGCGCCCTTTTTAAGAAAACCGGCGCCAGTGGGGGCCGGATTTGAAATAACTTTCAAGAAAATTGACAACACTTTGGGGCGCGCCGCCCTAAAAAGTGATGTAAAATTTAATTTGTGAATGGAGGTCGGAAGAAATCGTTTTTGGCGATTAGGGCGCGTGTTGTCGATCGAAATAGATAAGATTGATTTTGTAATGCAGTAAAGGTTACTATTATGGATTATATTTTGATAGTTTTAGTACCGGTGGTAGTTTATTAAAGAAAGAAAGAAAGAAAATACATTTATTTAACGTCACAAAATTACACAATAAAAAGAACAAGCAAAATAAAAGACTTAAATGGCTTTACAAATGAATAAAGAATAAATACTAGGACGTTAAATAGGATCCCCACTCAGCATGAAGCCAGATTTAGACGACATTCATAGGTGCATGTCATCATCATCAACATTTAAGAGCTTGGCTCTTGTCGGTGGAGTATGCGCTAGTTCTCTCGGTTCTCGGCTAATTTCTTTAGGTCCCGATAAGACAAGACATTTGCTTTTAGTTTGAGCTGCTGTACAAAGCTTATCCTGGGTCGACCTCTACCCCTTGATCCTTCGATCTTACCTTCTATAATATTTCTAAAGAATAAGTGACCTATCACTTAGCCTCGTCTATTTTCAATTGTCTTCAGCAAGTTTATTTTTTCTCCCACTATTCGTAACACTTCTTCATTTGTCTTTCTGTCTGTCCAGCTTATTTTCTCCATTCTCCTCCAGAGCCATATTTCCAACGCCTCAATCCTTTTTATATCTCTTTGAGTCATTGTTCACGTCTCACACCCGTATAATGCTAGACTCCAGATGTAGACTTTTGTAGGTGCATGTAATATGCCTAAATTGAAGAATAAATCACTTTGACTTTGATGCATATAGACGATAAAAGAATTACATATTTGCGGCATTTGCCGTGGAGACCCTGGGTCCTTAGTGATCGGATGCAATTAAGGTTTTTAAAAACATAAGCTACATGCTCATCTGGTCCTCTGTGACCGCAGGGCTGGCTCGTTCCTCGCACAGCGAATTGGCACTGCCACTCAGCGAGGCAACGCATACAGCCTTATGGGCACTCTGCCTAGTGGCTGCGATTTGGGGGAAATCTATACTAATAATATAATATGCGACAGTATATTTAAATAAAGACCCGGAAAGGGTCTAACGCGATATTTATTTACCTACATTTCTGACGTTTCGACACGGGTTGCACCGATCATGGTTATGGCAACCCGTGTCGAAACGTCAGAAATAAAGGTAAATAAATATCGCGTTAGACCCGGAACAAACAGTATTTAAATATGTGTACAAAGCGCGAGAGTTTAAAGTGTTATATGCGACAGTATGTCTGTCTGTCTGTCTATCTGTCTGCATGTCTGTAATGTTACCTCTTCACGCTTAAACCGCGCAACCGATTGAGATGAAAATTGGTATGGATATAGTTTGAGGCCCGGGTAAGGACATAGAATAGTTTTTATCCTGGAAATCATCCCCCGAGGGGGTGAAATTGTGGGGTGTAACTTTGTATGGAGCTACGATATAAACGAGCTCCACGCGGACGGAATCACGGGCAGAAGCTAGTATGTATATTTAGTTTATGTTCACATAGTTTAAGGCGAGGCCGGTTCACGATCTGACGAAAAGATTGATTTATGAGCTTCCAGTGTGAAGAAATAATGAAGAATTCCTCTACTACAAAAACTACTTACTTACTATAGACTAAAAAAGAATAAAAGAAACACAATAACCGAACATAATATAAAAATGGCTTGGTAATTCTGTAAACAATTCTTAAATACTCGTATCTTAATATAAACTTTAATGTTCGAGATCTCGGAATTTTCAACGACAACCTATGTTTTTTTTATAAAAAGGATAGCTTTTTAGGGTTCCGTAGCCAAATGGCAAAAAACGGAACCCTTATAGATTCGTCATGTCTGTCTGTCTGTCTGTCTGTCCGTCCGTATGAACACACACACACAAACACACACACACAAACACACACACACAAACACACACACACACACACACACACACACACACACACACACACACACACAAATTCAGGTTCACGGCACTATGCCTGTGAAACCTAATTCCTCCATATTTCTGATTTTATTTTAACTGTTTTTATTTTTTATTATGGAGGAGCGGGTCTTCCTGAGACAGGTTTTTTTTACCTACTAGGAAGACCCAACCTTGTTGTCATTTTGTACGCGTTTTTTATGAAATAAATAATTTTCATTTTCATTTCATTTTCATACGTGTGGGGGGGTGACTATCTATGGATAGGTCTTCAAAAATGATATTAAGGTTTTTAATATCATTTTTTTCTAAACTGAATAGTTTGCGCGAGAGACACTTCCAAAGTGGTAAAATGTGTCCCCCCCCCCCCCCCCCTAACTTCTACAATAAGATAATGATAAAACTAAAAATAAACGGAACCCTTCATGTGCGACTCCGACTCGCACTTGGCCGCTTTTTTATTATTCTAACACAATAGCCGGATAGATTTTTAATAAATATCCAGTATTCCTAAAATCAATTAATATGTACAGTCGCCATCACATACATCGGAGCATACAAGCACGTCACAAACATCGGAACACACCTCTATTTTAAAGGCATTAGGGTGCATGTGCCGATATTTTTGAACACCTATAGTGTCCCTATGTATTTGATGGCGACTGTACTAAAAAGTGATGTTACACACTTCCGAACACGCACTTCCATCTCGCTCATGCTTATGCTCAGTGAGAGGGAGAGAAGATCGTGAACCGGCCTCGCCTTAAGTTAGGTTTCGTTATTTTGGAAGTTTTCTTTTGTTGATTTGTTTATGAGACTAACCGATGGACTAGGGTATGCTCAAGAAAAAGTGTACATGTTTATGAATACTCGGTAGGTAACGTCTATGTTATACCTATGATTACTGCCAATATCCACAGGGTACGGGTGATTGGGTACTTTTTATTTAATCGTATGGCGTATTCTATATTGTAGCCTTTATTATCTCCACTTATAATAAATCTCTAAATTAAAAAAAGAATCAGCCAGTTTGAAACTAAGCTTTGTGTGGTTCGAATGTTCTCAGCATCCCATGAACGGAAAAATATCAAACATTTTATATAGGTACATTATTATTCTAGCTGCAACTTAGGATAGTTTTTATCCGACTGCGACCATTAATAAATTTTCCGAAATATACGACTTCATTTAATTTTTCATTTATTTTTATTGAAATCAAACGTTGCTCCAACTGTCAGCTATAAGAAACGTCAAATTTTCGTCAAAATGGTGGAATTGCTTTGCCTTTCACTTATTAATAATTTAAATCCAGTCTACGATAGACCTTTACGATACACATGCCAAAAGTTAAACCATAAAAAAATATTCGATTGTGATATGAGAACTTATATGCGCAAATGTCGCATTATGACGTAATTTCAAAAAATGTATTAACAAATTTGAACAATATAATTAACACGAATTTGTTTTTTTTGAATGGCAATGGCACGCGTTCTTTGCGCATTCTGCCAAAGTGCCTACGGCGCCGCTACCACGAAAACCGAAACTCGAAGTTCGTATAACTGCATCCCTGTCACTCGAGTGTTGTTAGTGCGATAGAGATAGAGATACCCGAATATTTTCGAATTCCGAAGTTCGTGGTTATAGCTCAGAGGGCCTACCGCGAACGGCATTCGAAGTTTTCCCTCTCTGTCGCACTTACTTACGAACTCGTAAGTATGACAGAAAGGGGAAACTTCGAATGCATTTCCCGGTAGGCCCTCTGGAATCGAAACTACACCCCGTAAGCCGCGTCCGCTGCGCCATGTTTCGTGGTTTTTAAACGTCAAACATGTTTTGCCAATCAAAACAAAACCCTATTTGTTTGCCGAACCTGACTGAAAACATGTTAGATGTTTAAAATCAGGCTGTAGGTAGATACTAAATAAAATAATCATAATGTATTTTCTCGAAAAAAGGATAATAGAGAAAAAATCAACGCAAGAGGTTAGGTATATAAATAGGTAATCACTAAGTTCCAAAGTTTTATGTTCTGTCCCTTTTTCACAAAACGCACCTTCAAATGAAACGATTGTTTTTTACTATGACGCTCGAGGATCTTGACGTCTCAGTCCCCGATCGTTTTCTCACTCTAACAAGCGACATTAAAACGGTTTTGAGATATTTGAATGGGATTTTCGTCATCTTCTATCTATCTATACCTACATATAAATGCCCTGACTGACTCACCCACTCACTCATCAACGCACAGCCGAAACTACTGGGGCTAGAGAGTTGAAATTTACACCAGAACTACCTTATACAACGGCAACGGATAAGAAGAGATTTTTGGAAATTCTATCCCTAAAGGGGTCAAATAGGGGTGCAAAGTTTG
Organism: Epinotia brunnichana; assembly: GCA_963854355.1. NCBI lineage: Eukaryota > Metazoa > Arthropoda > Insecta > Lepidoptera > Tortricidae > Epinotia > Epinotia brunnichana. Next base: position 899,510 of record OY977959.1, on the reverse strand, counting down.
TATGGGGGAAACTTTATCTTTTATAGCTAGAGACTTAAAATTTTGTATAAATATTACTTATTAGAATACGAATAAAATACTTTCAACGTCTAGGAAAATTCTGCCCCTAAGGGGGTAAACAAGGGGTGCAAATTTTGTATGGGGGAAACTTTATTATTTTAGCAAGAGACTCAATACGTTGTAGAAAGCTTACTTATTAGAATACAAATAAAGTACTGCCAGCGTTTTGGAAAATTCAGCCTCTTAGGGGGTTAAAAAGGTTTGCAAAGTTTGTATAAGCGAAACTTCTTTTTGAGATAGAAGCTTAAAAGTTTGTAGAAAGATTACTTATTACAATACAAATAAAAAAAACAGCGTTTTGGAAAATTCCACCCCTAAGGGTATGAAAAAGGGGTACAATGTTGGTAAAGGGGATTTTTTTGAGCTAGAATCTCATACCTTTTTAAAAAGATCGCAAGCGACAAACCTTTGCTGAAAGATTACTTATTACAATACAAATAAAGAACTTTCAGCGTTTTGGAAAATTCCACCCCTAAGGGTGATTAAAAAAAGTGAAAATTTGTATGGAGGAAACTTTTTTTTTGAGCTTGAGACTTGAAATTGAGTAGAAAGATTATTTATTAGAATACAAATATATAGGTTAATTACTTTCAGTGGTTTGAAAATTTCCACCCGCTAAGAGGGGGATAAAGAGGTGCAATGTTTGTGTAGGAAAAAAATTTTTTAGGTAGAAACTTAAAACTCTGTAGAAAGATTAAGTACCTACTTATTAAAATACAAAAAAATACCTACTGCCAGCGTTTTGTAAAATTTCACCCCTTAAGGGGTTAAAAAGGGATGCAAGGTTCGTATGGGAAACACTTTTTTTTAGCTAGAGACTAGATAGTTTGTAGAAAAAATACTTACCTATTACAATAAAAAAACCGAGTGTTTTATTTTTAATTTTTCCCTGAAAAGCGTTCAAAGTTTGTATGGAGAGCAAGAAAATTTTAAAATATGATATTTGTAACTGCGATCTTAGCCTGTTTAGACTACAAAACTTATTTCAGCGTTTTTTTAATTCATCGCCTAAGAAAGTTAAAAGGGGGTTCGAACTTTGTATAGAGAGCAAGACATTTTTAAAGTAAGAAATTTGTAACTACGGTTTCAGACTGTTTACTATGAGGGTTCAGAGAGGGTTCTTAGTTTGTACAGAGAGCAAGAGATTTTGAAAGTAAGAGATTTGTAACTTCGGTTTTAGATTGTTTTCTAAAAGTCTAGGTAGAAAATTAATTTCAATGTTTTTATTTTAATTCATTCCTTTAACAAACATTTAGACGATAACATGTTATACGCGGACGAAGTCGCGGGCAACAGCTAGTTTTATTATAAATCAACATCCAGGTCGCACAGCCAGTCGATCGCGTCAGATGTCAGATTAGTGTAGAGGTCCTCCGGGTCGCCTTTATAGCGTCGCTTTGGGCAGCGCTCCACGATGTGCTGAGTGGTTTGGTCTTCAAGGCCACAGTCACACATCGGACTTTTGCTCCATCCCCATTTGTGCAACATGTAATTGCACCTGCCGTGACATGTACGGATTCTGTTGAGGCGGCACCAGTATTTCCTCTGAAGCGAGAAGCCCTTCGGCTTCTGAATTGGGTTTCCGATAAGTGGGCAACGCTGATCGCCAGTCGCTTCCACCCACTCTTTCTTCCACGCTTGTTCTAGCTGAAACCCGTCAGCTCTCAGCTTCCTTGCAGCATCGCTCGTAGGGCGGCGCGATTTGAGTCGTTGCGGTGGTGGATCCGTGAATTCGCGGTGGCATGGCAGGTCCGGACGAGCTGTTATTTTTCCGGCTTCCCTCAAGAGCGCATGTTTTCTACGTAAGTGGGGCGGCGCTATGTGGCTAAGTACTGGCAGCCAGTGGGTCGGCGTGGATTTTATTGTGCCGGATACACACCTCATCGCGTCGTTCAGTCTCGTGTCGACTTTTTGCACGTGCGCGCTTTCGCACCAAACAGGCGCGCAGTATTCTGCTGCAGAGTACACGAGACCGAGCGCCGAGGAACGAAGTACGTCGGCAGACGCACCCCATGACGTGCCTCTGAGTTTGTGCAAGATGTTGTTGCGTGTGCCCAGTTTGAGGGACGTTTTGGTGATGTGCTTCTTATAAGTCAGGGACCGGTCCAAAGTAACCCCAAGATATTTAGGGTGGGGATTATATTTGAGGTTTGATCCTTGAAATTCAACAGCAGGTTGGTATGTGGCTTGACTGTTATGGAGGTGGAAACATGCAACCTCTGTTTTATTGGGTACTCAAAGAGGGGCTTATGCTCATAAGTGGGTGATTACAAGCTGATGATGTAGGCGATTGTAATTAAAATTTTAAATCTGTAGACCGTAGAGGTGCTACGTGTCACTAAAACGGCGTAGAGTGTCTACGAGACGAAATGTATGATTTTTAATCAATTATTCATGAAATTTACATAGATTTACTTTATTGACCGGAAAGTAAAATATGCTTATTTATTTATTTAATAGTCTTACTAGCGACCCGCCCCTGCTTCGCACGGGTTTATGTGTATAATACATGCATGTATGGTTTGTATTATACATATAAACCTTCCTCTTGAATCACTCTATCTATTAAAAAAACCGCATATAATCCGTTGCGTAGTTTTAAAGATCTACGCATACACAGGGACAGACAGACAGACAGACAGACAGCGGGAAGCGACTTTGTTTTATACTATGGAATGACGGTAGCCTAGTGGTTCAGGCATGCGGCTGTCAAGCGGCGGTCGTGGGTTCGAATCCCGGCTCGTACAAATGAGTTTTTCGGAACTTATGTACGGAATATTTACCGTTAGCTTTTCGGTGAAGGAAAACATCGTGAGGAAACCGATCTAATTCCAATAAGGTCTAGTTTTTCCCTCTGAGTTAGAAGGTCAGATGGCAGTCGCTTTCGTAAAAACTAGTGCATGCCAAATCTTGGGATTATGTGTCAAAGCGGACCCCGGGGCCCATTGGGGCACAACCGGGAATAACGCTAGGAGGATGATGTTGATGATTCTTATGTATATTCCTAATACATAGTTGTGAAGAGTTCAGCAAAATAACCTTACAGAAAAGATAAAGCGGATCCGGAAAGCTAGTTTAGCAATATTGTGAGGTAACCCTTTCCGGCCGAGAAAGTTGATTTACGAAAACACTTGCAATATATCATTTAATCGCTTTTTTTTAACCCTTGTACAATAAAAAAAATATGAAAAAAATCTCAGCATATAAAAAGTAAAAAAGTCATTTATTTAAACAGAATGAGTTGTACATAGTTACCAGGGGTCCCCACACTAGGCTACGCCTGTATCGTGGAGTACTGTTAAAATTAACTGCACGATCGTGCAGTTCAGGAACTATCAGTAAATGCACGATCGTGCAAAATCATTGCAATAACGATATAATAACAATAAAAGACGTTAATTTGTAAAATAAGTCATGTTCTTTATTAATTTATTGATATCACACATAAGTGAATAACCATAGAAACATTTGTTTACTCTGAAGTATATCAATAAACTTAATAATACTCATTAATATCACATAGTTTCATTCATAAAAACAAACATGAGATTCAAATTTCTATAAAATCAGTCAAAAATAAAACAAAACTTCTAAAGAGAGACCTTGTTAACCGATCACTATGTGTGGTAGCTTTTAAAATAGTTCAAGTTTGCTAAGATGCAGAGGTTAACATAGCATTTGATGCTCTGATAAATTCCCATACTGCCGAAAATGTCTTCTATCTCGTTATCTTTTAGTGACGAAAGTTAATATCAGAAAAAAAAAACCAATAACATTCTAAAACAAACAAAAGGTACTCATACCGTAAAAGATTTTATTTTGTTAAGGGTCCGAATATACACTAGCGTGCAAATATTTTTGACATCTAATAAGGCGTATGGCCGAATATACACGTAAGTGCACCTATATTTTACTAGGTGATAAACAATCCGAGATTGAAGAACTAATTATGTGTTAATTATATTCGTTTAACTCATTAACTATATGAATAAAAACTAAAATTGCAATTGAGAAATTTAAATAGTATAAAAAAATTACTTACGTAGCGTGGCCAACTGACGCAACAAATTCAGCCTTTTCACTATTGGAGCGCGGCGCTAGTGTCTGCACGATCGATCGGTATCGGCCCGGTACCGAATAAAGGATTTACGCGCGCACAGGATTTTTTCAAAGTCAGTTGCACGATTGTATTGAGTCGGCCAGAAAGGGATAAGGAAATGAAAACAACTTCATTAACTTCTGATTTAGTAAACAATGCCGCAGGGGCCATTTTTAGATATATTTTAGTTTTATTTAGATGTATTTTAATTTTAGTTTAGTTTAATTATAGTGGTGTATTTATTAAATAAATAAGAGTTCCGTTAACAATTAACTTTTAATTTATTGTTATTAACAATATTGTAACCACAGTCCATATTTAATATTATGGATTCACAAGTAACACTGCTACCTTTTTACAAGCTTTTATTTCTAGTTTCACCTGCCCCGTTGGACTATTATACTATTCTGTGCCGTTGGGTTAGGCTCGTAAAACACACATTCCCGAAATGTGCACTTTTTGTCAATGTGCATTTTCCGCAAAATGTACACTTTCCCAATTTGGAAACTTTCTCGAAATGTTCCGCCGAACCCGCCCCGTTGTCTGTCTGTAATCATGTAATCAAATTTAAATTTGACCCACTTCCCGGTTTCCGATTGAGCTGAAATTTTGCGTGCATATGTATATCGCATGACAATGTAATGCGAGCTGATCTGATGCTGGAGCTGGAAGGTGGCCATAGGAACTCCGCAATAAAACGACACAACCCCGTTGAGTTTGGGCTCGTTAGAATCGTCTCAATGAGTAGTTGATGATGGTATACAGAAAAGTACAGTCGGCAATAAAAGCTTGCACCAAAAATGAAATTTTTGACAGAAACTTATTATGCTTAAACCGCTGAACCGATTAAGATGAAATCTGGTATGGAGACAGATTTATCCCGAAAAAGGACATAGGATAATTTTTATCCCGGAAGGCATCCCTAAGGGGGTTAAATACGGAAGTTTGTATGGAGGCACGACATAAACGAGTTCCACGCGGACAAAGTCGTGACCAAAAACTTGTATTATAAATTCGAAAGTAACTCTGTATGCTGTTACCTTTTATCGCGTTAACCGTTGAAGCGATTGAGATGTACAGCCAAGGAATTTGATTCACGTACCACCGTAGAACCTTGTCGTAATTGACAGGCCGCCGTCACTCAAACTCGAGTGATTTGTCAACTTATTGCGATAGGGTTCTCTACGGTGGTACGTAAATCTAATTCCTTGACTGTACTACGCCAAGGATTTAATAGCAATCCTATTCCAACGCGATAAACGAGTTCTAAATGGACGAAGTCACGGGAATACACTAGTAATACTATGTAGTACATCAGTGACTGACCTCAACACAAATGAACCATTCAGGTCTCGAACTTCTATAAATAGAAGCAAAAACCTCAATCCACTTTAAACCCTACCCTCATACATTTAAGACATAAAACAGATTGCAACACGCTTGACCGTATGTAAATTAGGAGACGCGTTTTTGATAGGATTCTGTGTTAAGCAGAATAGGTTCAAATTGCAATGATAGGGTGTAGGGGTTAGTTTTTAAAAACGTTTTAACACGTTAACTGCGAAACCGATTTTTTGTACCTAGCATACCATGCGTTGCCAGGTATTTTCTGTCTGGTAGTAAGGTTTCATCGTATGCGAACAAGGTTTTAATGGCCTGGTGAAAGCCATTCATAGAAATATGAACCCAAGATCAACAATATTAAGTTTGAATGAAAGAAATTTCGCGTGTATAAAGTTCATTAGTGGACCTACTTGAACCTTACTTCGCCCGGGAATCGGACAGAAATTTATTGCCTTTTTTTTAAAACAGAGATACCAGGTTTACCAGACCTGTTAAAGCACCAATAAAAAGCTATGCCGTGTTTTTTTAACCTGGTAATGCACTACGGAAACATATTAATAGGGATGGGACAGTAAAAAAAATACATCAAATCGACAAATTTAATACAAATAATGATGAAAATAATTACTTAAAGTGTTTTTCATTAAAACATGGCAAACAATATGATTTATGGCACTGATTGCACTATTTTTTGGCTTAATAACACGCCTAACGGGAAATATGTCAAAGTCTTCGTCACTACTCGAAAAAATATTATTTGACGCCATTTCACAACACTTTGACACACATTATTTCTTCACAATTTATCACACGACTAAAACGTAGCCCTCACAACTGAAAACACGTGCGCACTATCGACAACAAACAAAGCACTCGACAGCACTAGCCGCGGCGCACGCGCCCCTCCCCCGCTGCGACCCGCTCAGTGCGGCTACCAGGCCTACAAATCAAGGCCTGGTATTCGCACTGAGCTTATTCAATTTAACTCAGTGCGAACTATGTCTGAAAAACCTGGTGCATTTTTTAATCGTTAAACGTCATAAGCTTACAAAATGGACCATAGATGTATAACTATTTCGCTCGTACGCGTAGTACTTTACGAGTTACGGCGCCCGCACCGAGCGAGATGGCACGATTTTAGAGCGCGCACAGACAGAAAGCCATCAACCAGGCAAATAATGCCTTGTTTCGCAGCGAACGTGTTAATGAATAAATGGGATGATCTTAAGTTATAGTTACTCGTATTACGTACGTACGTAAAATACGGTTTTGTAAAACATGCATTTATAATAGCGTGTTTTTTGTTTATTTCATTAAAACGTTAGGTACAGTCGCCATCACATACATAGGTACACTTTAGGTGTTCAAAAATATCGGCACATGCACCTTAAAACCTTGAAAATAGAGGTGTGTTCCGATGTTTGTGACGTGCTTGTTTGCTCCGATGTATGTGATGGCGACTGTACCTAAGATAGTTTATTCAAGAATCCTACAAACTTTTCATCCGGAAGTTTATAGATATAAAAGTAGTTTTCCTTCTCTATTTTTGTATGATGTATCTTGAATATTATAGAGCAAATATATAATAATGAAAATTAAAAATTTTATTAATATGTTCTCCGACTACTGTCTATATCTGTTATTTTGTTGGATTTTGCCTCTAGGTAATTATCATTTTTTTATTGATGATATGATATGTCCTTTACACAGAAATAATCAGCTAAACATATATTATAAATTATTACCAATTTTTTTTTTCATACTACATAGTTGATATAGAGAATTTGTACGCCCTGAACTTTAACGACAGAGTCACTATTCGGGTGAAGTATTTATTAAGTTAGAGTAGTGATGTGCAAATTGCGGAAAATTTCCAAAAAGCTGGAAAAGTTCTCGGAAATTTCTAGAAATTTTCACAAGAAATTAAGGGAATTTACGTACTGAGAAGCATAAAAATTTAACTTTTATAACCTATGTATAAGAGTTACAGCTTTATGCTTCTCAGTTCGTAAATTTCCATGTTGGAAATGGAAAGTTTCAATTCCCATACAAAAATGAAGAAAATTTCCGAAATTTTCCTATGTTAAATTGCAGAAAGATTTCGCAACATAGGAAACTTTCCATCGGCACATCAGTAAGTTAGAGTAGCAAGGGTCAAAATGAAAGGTATATCGGTATTAGCAACTTTTTACTAGTTGTTGCAGCATACTTAGTATCAACGTTAACAATTAGCGATTACACTTAACAATGCAATACAATGGCTTTGTCTTCTTTTTGTGCCTAAAACAAAGAGAAGTGAATTCGGTCTAGAAAAGGGATTTACCTCCATAACAAGTAAAAAGTGAGATAACTTAATCTTTGAAACTTTGGTTATACCACTTAATTAGCATAAACTACGGTTTAAAATATTCAGATAATACCCTATCAATCCAATTACCAATCTCCAGTAACTGGCGCCTGTTCAATAACTGGCCACTGTTCAATAACTGGCCACTGTTCAATAACTGGCCACTGTTCAATAACTGGCCACTGTTCAATAACTGGCCACTGTTCAATAACTGGCCACGTTATATTAAATTGAATTCTATTATAGGTGAATACAGTTTGTTTTTAGTATGAGGGGGTAGGGTGGGCAATAATTAAAACCTTATACTAAAATTAATTCTATTACAGGTGAATAGAGTTCATTTTTAGTATGAGGTAGCCAGTTATTGAATGGTGTCCAGTTACTGGCGATTTACCCTGCAAACCACAAGTACCTACATTATCCAGATCTCAATCTCAGTAACCGCGTATTACACGAGTATTATGCACTAAATTATACACTAAAGAGCAAAAGTTTCGGGTCGATGAAATACCGTCATATTTCCTAAAATAGTCCAAATGTTGTACAGTTTTTTAATCCTTTCATGATCTTTATTAAAATTTACATCTAAACTGCAGAAATAACAGTAAAAAAGAAACACGTTACCAGGTTAAATCGGACTCGTAAAAACCCATGAAAAAAACAACGTTAACGGAGCGAGATATTGCAAATCGTCATTTTTGGATGTTGATATCTTTATGATAGGTTCCGGAAATTGCTAATACATTTGGGTATTACGAAGACTAGTATATTATGTAAATAAGACTAGTGTAAAATATTTAAAAATACCTATTGCGGTTATTTAATTTAGGGTGACCCGAAACTTTAGCTCTTGAGTGTAATTTCGGATGGGAAACAAACTCGCCCCCTGTCAGTGACCTTTAATTCGATCGATACTCATTGTGATTGGCCTTTAAATCAATAATCATTGATACCACCCTCTGACTTGATGCGTCAATATAACATCATACTATACTTAGCGAGCCCGCGTTTTTGCAAAAAAATAATAATTTCAAAACTGTATCAACGAAAAAAGCAATACTTGAACCTGCTCACAAAATTTAAAGAGATTCGGTTGAGAAATGCGACAGAGTAGAACATCCGGAAAGACATACGAAATAATTTATGGTCAAGCTGAAACGGAGAACTTCGTTCGCTTCGCTCGCTCGTCCAACAAGTACTGCTATTTCACGCCACAACTGGCCAGGAATTGGACATTACCGCCCGTTACGGGTGTGGTAAAACCCACTTCCTTGTCACGCGGGGAAAATTTTTGTTCCTACCAACGGGCGTAAAGAAAGTCTCATATCACATATATCGACCGGTGCAGCCTAGTGGGTAGTGACTGCCAACGAAGCTGAAGGTCCTGGGTTCGAATCCCGAGAAGGGCAAATATTTGTCTGTTGTCTTGGATGTTTTCTACGGTTGTATCCTATAGGGCGTTTTCACTCAACTGTGCGTCTTGTATTTTTTTTCTCAGAATTACTTTTTTTTTTGTTTTTCCTGTTCAGAATCCACTCTTGATCGGGATCAAGAGTGGATTCTCTTACGAAAACTGAACTATAACCACGAACTTCGAATCTCGAACTTCGTATAACTCCGTCTCTATCGCACTTATGGTGTATGGTACTCGAGCGTCAGAGACGGAGATATACGAGGTTCGAGGCTCAGTCTCGTAAAATATATATATAATATTAAATATTTGCGGACAATCTTACACAAATCAACCTAGTCCAAAACTAAGCAAAGCTTGTACTATGGGTACTAGACGACGATATAGATACTTATATAGAGAAATACATACTTAAATACATAGAAAACATCCATGACTCAGGAACAAATATTCGTGCTCATCACACAAATAAATGCCCTTACCGGGATTCGAACCCAGGACCTCTTGCTTCGTAGGCAGGGTCACTACCAACTAGGCTAAAGCGGTCGTCAAATGTTAATTTTGTTGGTTTTTTACTGATTCTTCGAAATAAAAGGCCAAAATTGTAACAGAAAACCGATGATGCTTTTATTTGATTGACATACAATTTTTGACACACATTGTTCTAATATGGACACTAATGGCAACGTTTGTGTGCCAACTTTGCACAATGGCAACATTTGTGTGACGTAGGCGAGATACATCGTCGGGAACAATCATGTTATTCAATTCAATTCAATTATTTTATTTCAGGCATAGAACCCATATAGTGTTAGTCGTACAAATGTGTGCTTATGAATCTAAGTGTTAGTAGGTTACAATAATAATTTAATCTATTTTAAACATCAGCGTTGGCCCTCAGTGCTTATTGTGCATGCACACTTATCCAACGGGCCAACATAGGGCTATCCCATCGGCACGCCAATGCGCTCAGAATGCGGTTGGGGCTGTCGCGCATACGCGAGAGGAGCGACGCGCACCTCTTCCTGATAACGGCCGCGAAGCCATCGGCACGCGCCTCCGCGAACATCGCGGATGCGCTGCACCAGCGCGGCAGCCCCATCAGCACCCGGAACGCATTGTTGTACTGCACTCGAATACCATTTATGCAGGGCGTCCCACGCCGATGCCACATGGAGGGAAAGTACCTTGAATATTTTACTGAAAGAAGACATTATTTTAATTTAAAAAAACAATTTACACAACACTAAAATAAGCAATAAACAACACTAAAATAAGACAATGATAAAACTAAAAAAAAAAATATGATGTACATTACCATGCAAACTTCCACCGAAAATTGGTTTGAACGAGATCTAGCAAGTAGTTTTTTTTTAATTCGTCATAAATCGTAAACTGCAATTTATTTTACGTCACACACGTCCGACTCGCACTTGGCCGGTTTTTTTATATTACATCACTGGTCGGGAATGACTTATACCTTGATTTATTCCAACATGATTTTGAAAGGTAATCTATTGGCTATTGTCGCGCGACAATGGAAAAAGTTGTCATGTCTAACCGTTCGAGTAGTAAACATCCTTAGGCTACGGTTTCCGACCGTACCCTTGTTTGCCTCCATAAAGTCTTAGTTTGAGACTAAATTGACTTGCTAGCAAATATTTAGAGAATTCGTATTTCTTATAAAACAAACATCAAATGTTCCCAATTTATTACGTTGCTATAGCTGTCGCAATAGCTCCAGCTCCCCCTTGTTTGCGTATTCGTTCGATTTAGAACCTAAAAATGGAAAATATACGGTCGGTATTTACTTGCTCAGATGTACCAGTATAGGGGCTTTTGATTTTTCATAATTTTATACTATTTTCAAGGCGCTCACTCTGTACAGCGGTGTTTATAAATATGTATACGTTTTGTTGCTTATTGGTTTGAAGTTGAGTTATAGAAGATCGCTACATGCTTAATAACATAACTTTTTTGTACATAATTGAACGAGAGAGCGAAACGAAGGCAGTTCTCTTCTTCGGCTCGGGCCAAAATTATTTCGTATGTCCGTTTGTCCAGCTAAATATTCTTCTGTATAGTCGCATTTCTCAAACGAATTCTGTGAGCAGGTTCAATAAACATTACACAGAATCTTTTGTGAATTCAGATGTTTGATTGTTTTTTAAAGGGCAGGCTAGCTGTTTCTTATCTTTAAGAGCCAGTAGTAACTAAATTTTATAGTAAACTTATCAACCTACCACAAAATTAACGAGATGTTATTGAAGCGTCTTGAATATGGTTTCTGTCTGAATTACTCACACATTATTTAAACTCAAGACTCGAGTTCTCTTAATATTACAAAGTTCGTGTGATCTTTATAACTTGCCAATTATATTAATTGTATTTTAATTAGGTTCTTACAACGGACGAATTGTATATGTATGTATATGAAACCAGTTAGAAGGTATTTATAAAACCCATATTAACTCATTCACCGCGTCGCTACGCTCGTAGCGCTACGCCGTAGTCCGTAGCAGTTAAATGTCCATACACAGAAAAAATACATTTGAACGAAGAAATTAATTCGGAAGACCCGCCAATATCTTGAATGAAACAAATGACTTAGCTTGATTATCTCGCACTAAGAAAAACAAATAACCAAGAAAGGTATGTACCTATCCTAAAGCACAGAATAAGTAATAGTACAATCCTAAAGCTAAGGGCGCTCATGATTGGCGTTAAATAAATAAATATTTGAGGGACAATCTTACACAAATCAACCTAGTCCCAAACTAAGCAAAGCTTGTACTATGGGTACTAGACGACGATATAAATGCAACATGGTCTAAACCTATGTTACCATAATGATTAAGATGATTCTAAAAGTAACTCTTATGTTCAAACGTGCTCAAGAAATAGACCCACACATAAATCACATACATCGTAGTAGGCACGTCCTTCATCATCATCATATCAGCCGAAAGACGTCCACTGCTGGACATAGGCCTCCCCCAAAGAGTTCCAAAGTGACCGGTCCTGCGCCACCCGCATCCAGCGGACTCCGGCGACCTTTACCAGGTCATCAGGCACGTCCTTATTGGGCAGATATATTGTACAGTTTTGAAGGACAACTTAGATGCTAAAATACGAACATTGCAACTTATTCTCCTTCCGGCTACAGTCGAGTAAGAACCCCTCCTTTCTCAGTGGGTAACAAGTTACGACATATTAAAGTCTTTGATCTTTCAGATTTACTATCACTGCTTAGTTATTAAAGTAATATCTGTTTCTTGCGGAAAGTATTCTAGAAAAATATTTTCCCAAGAAAAGTATGACGTCACTAAAACGTCTTCAAAATTAAAAACACGCTGACGGATCTTCGCTGAGCGCCACATATATTTCCTCTTACTCTAAAACTATCTACTATCTCACTCCCCCCACCCACCCCCTCGCGCGTGTGTGCGTGTACTCGTACGCTCACGCACTCACGCACACCCCGCTTTCACGGTTCTAATTTTTGGGGAATTTGGGGCATATTCGTAAATATGAAATGGAAAAAATATTTCGCGAGTTTGGTGAGTTAGAGCTTTATGGTGTACGTGATAAGGTCTTATTTTGACTGGGTGAGGGTTGGAAAAAAAATTACTTCATATGTCGTCCTTAAGACGGAGCGCGCCGCGCTTCGTATGTGTGTTCGGGACATAGTGACGATGGAGTCGCGTTTCGCGTTGTTATATTTTTTTGAATAGAATTGTTAAAATAGTACTATGAAGTTACTCAGTTAAAACTCGGAGATAAGATATTCTACTTATGCATTGGTGTTATTTGAGGCGGAGATTTTGTGCTCAACAGTAGAGCAGATCCTTTATAAGTATTATGGACATTGAGTGGACACACATGGTTCACGACTACATCGAATTATTTATCTTTTTGGAACTACCCACAAACGGCACACTTTTTCTGATTGCTTTTTAGGGTTCCGTACTCAAAGAGTAAAGGGACCCTACTACTAAGACTTCGCTGTCCGTCCGTACGTCCGTCCGTCTGTCTGTCACCAGGCTGTATCTCATGAACCGTGATAGCTAGAGAGTTGAAATTTTCACAGATTATGTATTTCTGTTGCCTCTATAACAACAAATACTCAAAACAAAATAAAGTAAATATTTTTATTGATAATGGTACGGAACCCTTCGTGCGCGAGTCCGACTCGCACTTGGCCGGTTTTTAAATAACCTCTCAAACTCCTGGGATCTGATTATTCTCAATGACAACCTTCCACAATAAACTCATTTTACGTACCATCTTGCCGTAAAGTGGCAATTACCGCCCGCTACACGGTGCGGAAAATCTCACTTCCGGGCCGGGAGGAAACGAAACATTTTGTACTAACCGCGGGTGGCTCTAAAGAAAATCTCAGTTTGGATATTTATCGCCCATGCCTTCGGCGAAAAATACTTACCTGCAATCTGAGAAATTGTTTTACCACCCAAGGTGGCTAAAGGTTAGGGTGGTTTGAATTAAGTTAGATCAAGACTGGAGTGTTGTTTTATAGAGAGCTAAGGGGGCCGCCATTTCATCTATTTGCTTTTTTCTTTTTTTTCAGTAACTTTGTTATATTGCACAAAGATACATCTTCGCCAAACTGCAAGGCAGTTTAAGTAGTAGTTTGAGGCTTAGTTAGTGAATACGTGACTACTTCTTCAATTATCTCTGATTTTTCAGTCTTTGGGAGATTTAAACAGTAAGTATTATAACCACGTCAGACAGACAGGTTCCGTCACTGTTAAATCTCGGAAAGTATTGCTGACCCCCGACCCATCAAGTCAGCCGTAGGTACCTATAGAATAGATTTAGATTAGATTTAATTATTTCATAATGTAAAAATACAATATAATACAATATACCCTGTTCCATGCCATACGATAAATAAATAAATAAGGAAAGCCATTTAAAGACGTAGAAACATGTGTATTCTTCTTTGAAATACCTTAATGATCGAAATAAGTACCTAATACTAGTACCTACGATATTCCTTTTTGATACCTAAACGAAGAAACATCGACGAACTTGTCCGTTAAAATTCTAATGTTACTTATACAGAATGAGGTATACGTCTATGTGGCGTAGCGTACTACCACCAACGTGATATTAATACAAAATAAAAACAACAAAATTAAACTTAAAAACCCAAGTCGCATCCACGGCTCCCCACGTCCATCACCAACAATATATATAGCAGCGCCGTAGCTATGCGAACAAATATATTATATTTTCCTATATGCTAGTTCCATCATTTATACTTTATTACTATATATCCGTACAACTATTCATATGTCTCGTGTTTGTCTCTGTACGGTGTGTGTGGGGGGAGGCAGGTCAATTAAAGATTTTTCCGTAATAAGATGGGGATGTATTATTTTTCTTTTAGCTGCGCGAAAGTAGAATGGATTATGGGGCTATGGCTCAAATCAGGGACGAATCGACTCGTTAGAATGACGAGTCGTGACAAGGATATAGATAACCTACATAGTATATCAGTGTTTCTTAACCTTTTCAAGGTTGTTACCGCTGTGAATTGTATGGGAAACTCGGGTACACAGAAAATTACCGAAGACTCTGTTGTCCGATACCATCATAATTACGAAATTTCAAAATTCTGAACGCCATTTTCCGAAATTTACTGTCATTCAGCACAAATGGAAATTGTCAACTTGAAATTATTGATCGAATCTGAATCATGTCAATTTGAAAATCCTCGACATGAAAATGGTCCAGGGGGCCGATTTTTGACTTTCGAGCGCTCGAAAATTAAATAAAAATAAATACGATTTTAGTGACAAAATTGCAGGCACTAACTTTCTACCGATAGAATTGAATACGAGTGGTCAATACCACTCGCTTTTCAATTTTCTATCGCTATTTCAAAACAGCATTTCGTAATTTTAGTCTGTTTTCGAGTGAAAAATTCGAGCGCTCGAAAGTCAAAAATCGGTCCCCTGGGCGATAGAAAATTGAAAAGCGAGTGGTATTGACCACTCGTATTCAATTCTATCAGTAGAAAGTTAGTGCCTGCCTTTTGACACTAAAATCGTATTTACTTTTATTTAATTTTCGAGCGCTCGAAAGTCAAAAATCGGTCCCCTGCCTGGATAATGCTAAAATGTAATAGGCTTGTTGCGTGGTGTTAAAATTGATAACGTCGTGTTGCTAAATGGATAGTAAACCATCAAATGATTGTAATAAAGTATAATTTACAAAATATAATTCAAATCATAAAAAGATATGAACCATGAAAGTTTAGAAAAAAAAGTTTTTTTATTTATGGTCCAAGAGTAAATTTAAAGGTACCAATAGAATCCTTACGCTTTTATAGAAACAAATTTTTATG
Source organism: Epinotia brunnichana (assembly GCA_963854355.1). NCBI lineage: Eukaryota > Metazoa > Arthropoda > Insecta > Lepidoptera > Tortricidae > Epinotia > Epinotia brunnichana. The sequence goes on along the minus strand of OY977959.1, from coordinate 883,876 downwards.
ACAACTATGGACCTAAACGCAGTATTTCGCGACCGAAACAGCAATTTACTTCATTTTCCATGCAACGGTTAGTACAAATTGCACGGTGTGATGTCATACTTTAAAGCCAATCAGTATGAAGTTTCGGCTGCTGTCAGCGAGGTCCATCTTTAACTCGATTTTTTGGGTATTAATGTCCTTCAAATGTAGTTGCTTCTATACAAACATTTGTTCATCTACAAAAACTGGTTCGAATGGCATCGTAAACAAATTTAAGGTCACAACCCCATTACGTCCCAAAAGTTAAATTGACATACTTAATATAATGAAAGACATACATCCATGCGGAAATACGTGCACTCCAAAATATGAACAATCGGAAATATTTACGTCATGTATTTTATACAAAATTGACGATTCTCACAACCCTCAACTTGGCAAAATAAAACAAAAACGTGCGTTCAAGTCTCGTTTGTGCTGTATAGGTATACCTTTAAAGCCCAAACGAGACTTGAACACACGTATTCTCGATAGAGCGCAAAAAATCGTTCAAGAAAAAAATGCAAAAAGGTGACTAAAAAGTGTGTGCATTTTTAGATAGCTACTCTGTAAATTTTAGGGTATTTTGATAATTTAACTTAATTAGACAGCATTCACTTTGCCCACGGGGTATTTCAATATGAACCCTGTTCATACTAGACAAAATTCCATTTGGGCTATAGGTTCTTATTAATTTTGAACGAGAAAAAAATTGGTCATAAAACATTATAGACACAATTATATTTTAACCAAATTCACTTTTGGTGTGGTATTACTTTTAGTCCAATTTCCAAATCGTCATTTCGTGTTGTATTTTCCATTTGTGCCACATGACAGTAAATCTTTTCCGCTAAACGAAAAGGAAGCAGATTATTTAAGGAGATATAAATAGGTAAGGTTGGTATTATATCCTGAAAAATCCATAATTCCTTCCGCGGAACTTTGTTTTCCGAGTTATGACATTCGGAAAAAAGCTTTTGGTCAGAGTAATTCTCTTCAAATATGTGCTCGGGAAACTCATTTCACCCCTTATTTTTACTCGGTTGATGCCAAGTAACGCTACTTACGTGTTTTTACGCTTTGCAGCGGAAATCAGTCGTAGAGGCATAACTTATAATGAAATGAATGGGTTAAACAACTCCTAATACCCTTTATGTCATCCTCCCTGTGATCTTCCCAGTTGTACCCTGAAGAAGCCCGGGGTCAGCTTTGGCACGTAATCCCAAGATTTGGCGTAGGAAGGCAACTGCCATGTGACCTTCCAACTCGGAGGGAAAACTAGAGTATGGATTAGACCGGTTTCCATACGATGATTTATTTCGCTGAAAAGCTACAAAACTATACAAATATTCATTTCTCCTCACTGCCTCGGAAAGCCATATTATCCTAAAACCAGTGAGCAAAATCGCATTTTATCCACTAGTGGGGAAAGTAACTTGACCTTGGAGCGTGTTTAAGTAACTGTGTTTTTAAGTGCAAGTCAATTCCTTAAGAAACATTTGTTTTTTTTTTATAATGAGCATTGAGGATGATGATTTGATGGATGATGAATGACGGAAGACGAATTATGGATGAAGGATGACGGTTGACGGTTGACGGATGACGGATGATGATGATGATGATGGAATGAGTACAAATAAAGACTTGTTTTTTATGAGCTATTGTTTTGCATATTGCACTTCCTCACTACAGTGAGGTGAAAAGTTTTGTGTTACACACGGGTGCAAGGTGCTACGCGCATGATTCTATTTTAGAACCACTCGTTTCGCTCGTGGTTCCACTATAAAATCCTTCCGCTTGCTCGTGTTTCAATTCCACACTCGCGGGTAAAATACAACTTTGCACCCTTGTATAACAAATAACTATTATTACTTACCAAAAATAGTAGGTACATAATAGAAAAACAGAAGTAAATGACATTGCAGTAGCATTGGTTATTAAAGATTATTGCAACTACTAACTGTAAGGTGCAACTTTGGCACTGTCTGCGTCTGCCAAGTACATACTTCCGGCCATTTCCGGACTGGTAGACTAAGTTAAGTTTAGTTTACTGTCTCTACGATTAATTTAATGTATTTATTTATTTCAGACTCAGGGTCCATATAAATGTTAGTACTTAGGTAGGTAATTACAATACACATACTTACAAACTAGAGGTTAGTACAAATTATACATTAAAAACAAACATGAAAAGGAATATAGCAATGTCAATATAAAAAATAATACATAATAATAATATTTCTGCGAATGTCAATTTGTTTATATCTAAAAAAAATCTTAAACAATTACTTTTATTATTTATTATTTAATGTCAAATATTTTAGGCCTATCACCCATGTGAATGGAGTTCCAGTGCCTCACTACAGGGCAGTCGAATTAAACAACATATTACTTTTTCTGTGGATTAAAGGGCTAACTAACTGATGCCACATGTCTCGTACTGTTGTCACGTGACGTAAATATACCTAAGAAAGGAAGTGAAGGATTTTTCCAACTTTCGGCCAATTTTAGGTGCGATAATCATCTGATTCTTGCTCAGCACAACTTTCTCGACCTGTACGTCTAGCACAACTTGTACGTCTAGCACAACTTGTACGTCTAGCACAACTTGTACGTCTAGCACAACTTGTACGTCTAGCACAACTTGTACGTCTAGCACAACTTGTACGTCTAGCACAACTTGTACGTCTAGCACAACTTGTACGTCTAGCACAACTTGTACGTCTAGCACAACTTGTACGTCTAGCACAACTTGTACGTCTAGCACAACTTGTACGTCTAGCACAACTTGTACGTCTAGCACAACTTGTACGTCTAGCACAACTTGTACGTCTAGCACAACTTGTACGTCTAGCACAACTTGTACGTCTAGCACAACTTGTACGTCTAGCACAACTTGCTGCTAAGTCGTGTCGCGCGCGACTCAGCGACTCCTGTCTCACTCCTATTGTGCAAATTAGAAAGAGGCGGGTGGATTATATCGACTCGCGTCGCGCTTGTTGTGTCAGTTGTGCTAGCCCCGCTTATGCCATGCATTTTATCGTGTTGTCATGAGACGTAGGCGTATTGGGAGTGGGCTTACGGACTATTGAATAGTTATTGGCATCCGTGGCATTGCGGTTGACCCAATAAAATAGCTGTCTTACCCCTAATTACTAACAGGTTCCGTACCGATCATATAGAAGTCAGGAGTCATTCGGGATCATGTCGGAAAAGGAAACTCATTTATCAATAATTTATTATCATTATTGTCACTAACATAGTTCATAACTCTCCACTGTTACTAACATCATATGCGATCCATATCTGATCTGAAAGATTTTTTTTTTTTTTTAAATACGAATCCTCAAATCAATAAAGAGTCGGTAGCTCGCTTGTGATTCTTCTGAAGTCCCAATCGTCCATAGGTGACGGTGTTGCCTTACGATGGTATGCCGTATGCTTGTTTGCCACCGTCCTAGAATAAGAAAAACTAAACCTGACCGGAAGAGAAACCTTTGCGAAAGTCAAGCCGTCATTATTATTATTATTCCAAACATATGCAAGTTTACAGTACACAACCAAAACACTTACATACCACAATATTACAATAAGTCATTCGATTTTGATCAATACTAATTATTCCAAACATTCCAAACATACATTATACAATAAATTACAACAACTAATAATACTAAAACATTCATGTCAAAATTAATAAAAAATAAAACATTCATGTCAAAATTAATAAAAATAAAACATTCATGCCAACTATTACATACCGTCAAATATCAAGGAAAAAATAAAAAAATACGTAAAGGGCGCATCTTTTCAAATTTATTCATACAAGGTTGATTTGTGTAAGATTGTCCCGTAATTTTTTTTTTTTTTTTTTTTTTTATTCATATTGCACTGCAATTGTCAAGACACAGCCTAGCCCGCCTCACGAAAACACCTAAGCTGTCATGGAATATATCGGCATCAGCCACTCGCTTATATAAATCATTAAAGAGGAAAAGTGTCATCATCAATCTTGTTCTTCATTCCAGAATGTCGTTTCGATCTTGAACCTTTTTGGTGACTTTTGTCACTCCAACAACAACTCTCTTCTGTCCAAGCCACCCTTTTCTCGGTTTTGTCTTAGTCAGAACAACAACCTGATTTGTCCATCGACTAGGAGAATGGCCACGCCATTGTTTGATATCCACTAGAATGAGAATGAATGAGAAAATGTTGTCCTTTCGTTCCCGCAGGATTGTGTCAGCTAACCTAATGTCTAAAAGATCTGTGTAAGCTGTATGTGTTATGTCATATGTGTTGTGTTAAGGATGATACTATTGGTTGTATTTCGTATGTTACATTTCTACTGACGCCTTTGACGTGGAACTGCCGCCCCTCGGTCCCCAACCACTACCACTACCAGGTTCTCCGGTTTTCTGTGGGCTAAGTAACTAAAAAAGCGGCCAAGTGCGAGTCGGACTCGCACATGAAGGGTTCCGTTAAACAAATTGCTTTTTACGATTTATGACGTATTAATAAAAACTACTTACTAGATCTCGTTCAAACCAATTTTCGTTGGAAGTTTGCACATCATATATATTTTTTAGTTTTATCATTCTCTTATTTTAGAAGTTACAGGGGGGGGACACACATTTTACCACTTTGGAAGCGTCTCTCGCGCAAACTATTCAGTTTAGAAAAAAAATATATTAAAAACCTCAATATCATTTTTAAAGACCTATTCATAGATACCCCAAACGTATGGATTAAATTAAAAAAAATAATTTTAAGTTTCAGTTCTGAGTATGGGGAACCCCCAAAAATAATGTTTTTTTTCTATTTTTGTGTAAAAATCTTAATGCGGTTCACAGAATACATCTACTTACCAAATTTCAACAGTATAGGTCTTATAGTTTCGGAAAAAAGTGGCTGTGACATACGGACGGACATACAGACAGACAGACATGACGAATCTATAAGGGTTCCGTTTTTTGCCATTTGGCTACGGCACCCTAAAAACTAATTGGTATCAGGCAGTGTACAGTCTACGTAGTTTGGATCCCAAATTGATTAAGGATATAGAGATGTTGGGAACCATAGTTTTGCCGAAATAAAAGGATCCCTGGATATACCTTAAAGGAACCCGGGGTCCACTTTGGCATAATACACATTTGGCGCAAACACTAGTGTTACGAAAGCGACTTCCTGCCATCTTACCTTCCAACCCATTATTGTCCGATGTTTTTCTTAACCGAAAAGCTCGTGTTAAATATCAAATGCTTCGTGCATTTTTTTGGGTCCGTACTCTAAGAGTAAAACGGGACGCTATTACTAAGACTCCGCTGTCCGTCGGTCTGTCCGTCTGTCACCAGGCTGTATCTAACAACAGTGATAGTTTATGTCATGCTCCCTGGCAACCCCTCTTTCGATTACGGGATTTCTGAGTATGTGAAAAAATTGTACCAAAATTGTACCGAATTAGTACTTACATGAAAAAAATTGTACTTCAATAGTAGTTAAATTACCAAATTTGAGCCAGAAAGTGAACGCCTATTTTTGTGTAAAAATCTTAATGCGGTTCACAGAATACATCTACTTACCAAATTTCAACAGTATAGCTCTTATAGTTTCGGAAAAAAGTGGCTGTGACATACGGACGGACAGACAGACAGACGGACGGACATGACGAATCTATAAGGGTTCCGTTTTTTGCCATTTGGCTACGGAACCCGTAAAACAGAATTAATAAATGTTTTTTTATATATTTTTTTCTTATTTTTTTTTACAATCTTACACAAATCGGCTTAGTCCCAAACTAAGCAAAGCTTGTACTATGGGTACTAGACGACGATAAACATACTTATCTATATAAGTATGTTTATAAATAAATACTTAAATACATAGAATAGAAAACATCCATGACTCAGTTACAAATAATTGTGCTCATCACACAAATTAATGCCCTTACCACGATTCAAACCCGGGACCTCCGGCTTCGTAGGCAGAGTCACTACACTACCAACTAGGCTACAGCAGGCTCCTATACAACAAACGTGATTTTTATGCCGTTTTTATAGATAATGGTACGGAACCCTTCGTGCGCGAGTCCGACTCGCACTTGGCTGTTTTTTTTAATAACCCATTGGTACGAGCTCGGGCTCGGGCTTTCCGCTCGGCTAAAGGAACCTAGAACATATTATTTGTTATAAATAACTAGGTACTGTATTTTAGCGTAAAAAATCAAGTTTGGCTGTCTGTCGCCTTCAACCCCAGACGGGTTCCGACTGAAATAAAAGTAATAACGTACTTGAAGGTGTTTACGCATTTTTATATTCAATAAATTGTAGGGCGAGGGCATTCACCCTGCCCTGACCTAACATACTTTAGCACCCTCTTATATCACCCTTCAACGTTGTAGCGAATGCAACCTTACACAGCAACAGTAAAGTTCATATTAAAATGTGAGGAAAATGAGAGATGTGTTTTGTCAAAGACAATTTGTTGAAAATTACAACTGAACAAGTCAATGTTCTTCATACGAAGAAAAATCCCATTTATTTGCCAAATAGAGCACATAGAAGCGTTATATACTGAACATGTTATAGTTATTTGTTATACAAGGGTGCAAAGTTATATTTTAACTGCGGGTGTGGAATTAAACGCGAGCTAGCGAATGGATTCTAGAGTTGAACCACGAGCGAAGCGAGTATATACTTCCATCCCCATCTTATCGTATCGATAACCTATACTTACCGACACTCCATTTCTTACAATTAACTACTTTCCTAGTTTTAGGGTTCCGAATTACAGTGGATTTTCGTATTACTAGCATAATATACCTAGTCGTTAAATCCAAAAGTCATTAGAAGCACATGTATAGAATGCGTTTTTTTGTATATGGCAACACATAGGTACATTTTGGCTTGTTTGAATTTCAGTGCAATTTACACATGCAACAAATTGCATGCAAGTTTGACTACATCACGGGGTTTGATAGATCAATTGAACTCAGTATACCTCGGTAACCCGCAATGTAATCAATCTTGCATTTTAGTACCACATTAGAAGTGCATTCTCTACGTCTGTATGAGTTGACTAACGATTTTTCTTAATTATTAAGAACTCATATTTTATCCCTGTTTTTGTTTTCGTTGATATTGTCGATAGATGATTATTTTATCAATTTTTCAATCTACTATTTCCACCTTGTCTTTAATAGTGAACATGCGTCTATTCGGAATAGTTATCACAACAATTAAATTTAGCTGTCTAGTCAAGGAATCCTCAAATCAATGAAGGGTCAGCTAAGCGTTTGTTAGTCAATCTTCTGGAGTCGCAGGCATCCATATTTATTTAATCGTATGGTATACATTATTTTGGCCTTTGAGTTTGTCACTTTTTAGTACCACCCAGGGGACACGTGCGTGGTAGGTAGCTCCTGCGGACGCAAGTGACAGTTGTCCCCCCTTTTTGAAGTGAGTAGGCAACTCGACTGTTAGAGGTTCTTAAGCCGCCCGAAGGTCTCTAACTCGGCTTAACGACTACTGTCATAGACATCAGCCGGAATCAACTGCTTAGCGTGCCTTCCAAAGCACGGAAGCGCTCATTTATAGTAACCACTCAAACAGGCGGTCACCAATCCAAAGACTGACCGCTGCCATCTTTGCTTAACCTGCGTTATCGTTTCCGACTCACAGGCGCCGCTGGGCTATGAACGATTCATCCATAAGCTACTTGACTTACTGACTTAAGTTCCTAAGTCCCCTGGATGGGGCAGAGGACGTCCATAATGCGTCGCCAAACTTCACGCTTCATTTCGCTCCAGGTCTTTCTTTGAAACAGCTAGATTTGCTAAAACAAACCCTTCTAATTTCAAACAAGTGTCTGAGGTATTCAATAGAGATATCTATCGAGCTCACAATCTTTGGATAGTGTTCTGCTTGGCAAGGAAAATCTATAATAAAATACCCTTGCCTCTAAGACTGGCCCCACTCAAGATGTTTAAAAATATTTTTTTTCAAACATGCAATGAAATATTCTCTTTACGTTCCTTATAATAGACTCGGAAGTATCCTTTTTAGGGCGAAGCATCTCGAGGTGGCCTGAAATGGGATTTCATACAACTTTTTAATTTTCATTCCACTATTTGTGGCACAGCATCACGGCATTCAGCCATGAAAATTTGTTTGATTTGAGGATTTTTATTTATTTATATGATTGCATGTTTGAGAAAAGCACTATACATGCCTCGCCGTGAAAAGGTATTCCCGGCCTCGTATCTCTATCTACCGTATATACCTACTTGGCCGGAAATCCGTGTTTTCCCGGCCTCTGATGTAATGTACTATAGTTATGTAAATTACTCATCGAAAAAAGTTATTATTCCTTGACAGACTTCATTGCGAACAAATTTAATTGAATTCTTTTATTTTATTGTTATGTTCAATTTAGTTGGTATTATTAATTTAATGTATATCCGGGCCATATTGTTATTGACTTGTAGAAGTTATGGCATAGAGAGATCTCTCAGGGACCGAAGTCCAATGACAGTTGTTTTGGATGTTATATTTATGCAACTGATTTAAGAAACTTCGATAGTGCGATGCAGAACTCGTCAGATTTGACAGGAGTGACGCCACATCAGCCCCCCTTTGAGACGGAGGGGTCAGCGATGTATGAAGAGTACAGTGCAGCTTGCCAGTGCTCATAGCCAGCGTGGCGAGCGAGCGCTCAGAGCCAGGGTGGCGAGCGGAGAGAGAGAGAGAGTGAGTCTGGCTTGCTGAGAAGAGTTGGGCGTCAGTCAGGATCTTTAGAGTTGCGCTTATGTCCATTGTCGGGGTCACCAATGTAGAAGTTATGGCATAGAGAGATCTCTCAGGGACCGAAGTCCAATGACAGTTGTTTTGGATGTTATATTTATGCAACTGATTTAAGAAACTTCGATAGTGCGATGCAGAACTCGTCAGATTTGACAGGAGTGACGCCACATCAGCCCCCCTTTGAGACGGAGGGGTCAGCGATGTATGAAGAGTACAGTGCAGCTTGCCAGTGCTCATAGCCAGCGTGGCGAGCGAGCGCTCAGAGCCAGGGTGGCGAGCGGAGAGAGAGAGAGAGTGAGTCTGGCTTGCTGAGAAGAGTTGGGCGTCAGTCAGGATCTTTAGAGTTGCGCTTATGTCCATTGTCGGGGTCACCAATGTAGAAGTTATGGCATAGAGAGATCTCTCAGGGACCGAAGTCCAATGACAGTTGTTTTGGATGTTATATTTATGCAACTGATTTAAGAAACTTCGATAGTGCGATGCAGAACTCGTCAGATTTGACAGGAGTGACGCCACATCAGCCCCCCTTTGAGACGGAGGGGTCAGCGATGTATGAAGAGTACAGTGCAGCTTGCCAGTGCTCATAGCCAGCGTGGCGAGCGAGCGCTCAGAGCCAGGGTGGCGAGCGGAGAGAGAGAGAGAGTGAGTCTGGCTTGCTGAGAAGAGTTGGGCGTCAGTCAGGATCTTTAGAGTTGCGCTTATGTCCATTGTCGGGGTCACCAATGTAGAAGTTATGGCATAGAGAGATCTCTCAGGGACCGAAGTCCAATGACAGTTGTTTTGGATGTTATATTTATGCAACTGATTTAAGGAACTTCGATAGTGCGATGCAGAACTCGTCAGATTTGACAGGAGTGACGCCACATCAGCCCCCCTTTGAGACGGAGGGGTCAGCGATGTATGAAGAGTACAGTGCAGCTTGCCAGTGCTCATAGCCAGCGTGGCGAGCGAGCGCTCAGAGCCAGGGTGGCGAGCGGAGAGAGAGAGAGAGTGAGTCTGGCTTGCTGAGAAGAGTTGGGCGTCAGTCAGGATCTTTAGAGTTGCGCTTATGTCCATTGTCGGGGTCACCAATGTAGAAGTTATGGCATAGAGAGATCTCTCAGGGACCGAAGTCCAATGACAGTTGTTTTGGATGTTATATTTATGCAACTGATTTAAGGAACTTCGATAGTGCGATGCAGAACTCGTCAGATTTGACAGGAGTGACGCCACAGACTAACTGAAGTTTATTCTACTTATATTTAAGCATTCTGAATTCTAATGTCATGTTGGAATTTAAATTTGTATGCCTACCGGCGAAACATAGCGCCACACTGTAGGTACCTTTTACACCCCGGTAACCTATGTTTACAAATAAAACTTACTTAACTTACTTTATAACTTTTGCTTCTGCAATGATAAGGGTGCGATCCAGCCCTAGCGGCTTCCTGAGGGCATTTGCAGCTAGGTTTGACTGTCAGTACCTGAACCATTGCCACATGATTCATCTACTGCCAAGTGCCAGGCAAACCAATTTACTGTATGTAGTGTAGGTAGTGTCTTTGTTTTGTATGTCCCTTTTTAGGGTTCCGTACTCAAAGAGTAAAACGGGACCCTATTACTAAGACTTCGCTTCCGTCCGTCCGTCCGTCTGTCTGTCACCAGGCTGTATCTCAAGAACCGTGATAGCTAGAGAGTTGAAATTTTCACAGATTATGTATTTCTGTTGCCGCCATAACAACAAATACTAAAAACAAAATAAAATATTTTTTTAAGGGGGGCTCCCATACAACAAACGTGTTTTTTTGCCGTTTTTATAGATACTGGTACGGAACCTTTCGTGCGCGAATCGAACTCGCACTTGTTTAGGTTCTATACCACTAAAGGATAAAACAGAAGCCTTGTTTTACGTAGTCGTTTATATAACCTCAGACTTAGGATGATTATTTGTATTTTGTGTTTTAAATTAATAATGTAGCAATGAATTGTAATTGTGTTGACTAAGTATGAAATAAACTATTTGAATTGAATTGAATGATCGTCCGCCGCCATCAGGTTTGCTTAGGACGGCCACGTGTGTGTTTGCCTTGGGGATTCCAGTCCAAGACTTGCCTCGGTACATGATCAGGGTCCCTTCGGACTTCGGAGTGTGTCCATAGGCTACAGTCACCACTACTATATAATAGCGCTATTTAAAGGCCTGCAGACATATCGTATTCTTGTTTGCCACCGTTGGGGTATATAAAAACTACTTACCTACTATACTATCTAGGAGTCTCTTCTTCTTCTTCCTGCCCTTGTTCCAGTTCAGCTGGGGTCGGGCCTCCTTGTGCAGCGGCGCCAGGAAATTCTATCCTGGGTTGTCATAGGTGAAAGGTTCTGTGCTTTTAGGTCCCTCTCGATGTTTGACCACCACGTAGCTGGTGGTCTGCCTCTCCCTCTGGGTTGGGTGTTGATATTAAGCACTGTCTTTACGGAGTAGTCATCTTCTCGGCGCATTACATGACCATACCAACGGAGCCTACATTCTTTGAGCTTTGCTGGTATTGGAGTTACTTTGAACGATCCCCTGATATACTCGTTGCGAACCTTGTCTAGTCGCGTTACGCCACCCGCCCATCTCAGCATTTTCATCTCTGCTGTGTGCAGTTTTTGTTCGTGCTTCTTTAGGGCAGTCCAGCATTCCGCACCATATAACATAGCAGGCCTCACTGCGGTTTTGTATATTTTATACTATACTATCTAGGAGTATAGCAGACTTAACCAAAGGTATGATGATCGTTGGATTTTAAATAAGCAAATCATTATGAAACTTTGGGTGACTTTGAGCCTTCTTATGAGGCCCATTGTAAGCGACCACGTTTCAGTGCCATATGTCATACATCACTGGCAACACACACTGGTCAAAGACTCTCTTCTTGAGACACTGCGCAATATTGGACGAAAAGGTGTGCCGTAGATGGCCGTTTGGGCGGGAAGGTTCTCGAGTGGCGACCACGTACCAACGCGGCGCTGCGTGGGTAGCGGAGTCCGCTGGATGCGGGTGGCGCAGGACCGGTCATTTTGGCACTCTTTGGGGGCAGCCTATGTCCAGCAGTGTACGTCTTTCAGCTGATATGATGATGATGATGATGAAACCATTAGGAATCGAGGTTCTTTGGCGACCTTGCCACTGCTATCTACCCTTATGAAAGTTGATATTTTATATGGCTGAATTTTATAAAACTGTCATGGAATTTGAATCTTTTAGTTTGGCTAATAGAATTGCTTTTTGAATGGACTAATTTGATGCAATTCGGCAAACTCAAATAATTTCAATGGACTTGGACTATGATTTTGTTAATCACGCCATCTAGTGTTAGCCCTCACAACTCGGTACATGGGCAACTAGTGCGAGCGACGTGTGAGGCCACAGATGATAAAATAGCGAGAGAAAAAGTAGACATATTGAAAGACTGGAATGAAGATGGCGTTAAAATCAGTGTTTATTTAAATGTAATTTTCAGGTTAATTTACCATTTGTCTCTTTAAAATTAATGTTTTACATTTAGGTAAGGTAATTGTTATACTGTATTTCATTAAACACGATATTTAGCTAGGAACGGCGAACTGCAATTAGGTATATAGAGCAAATGTGGCTTTCCTATTCAAATTAAAAGACGAATACTCTAGTAAATTGTGTTTTATTTACGTTTTGTACTTCAACAATTTTAATCTCATACAATATTAAATAACATACAATTCATACATTTCTATTTGTGTTTCGCCCGAATAACTTAAATATAATAATATAAATAGAATTATTTAGCTATAATAATGTCTTCAAATACGTAATAAGGCACACAATTGTTTTAATATCACCTTTTAGCTACATCTAATAAATTATCATCATACCAAGGTGGATTTCCCGATTATACTTTGTGTATAAAATGCTACATTATGTCCAATCAATACAATAATATATAAGAATTTGAAATAATCTACTTATCATATATAGCTGCCAGTACATTTTTTACAGTATTTTATTATAAATTAAGCCAATTTAATCGTAATTGCAAAAAACTATAAAGCATTATAAAATATATAAATCTGATTTAAAGAACATTTTCAAAAATACTTAAGTATCAATTAGTTTTAATAGACAAATAAAGTCATAACTACTTCAACTTTAAGTCACGGATGTATACCGTTAAATATTTTTACTAAACTATGTATTACATAATTTACTAAAACATCAGGCACTTAATATGAACAATTACCTATATTACTAACATTACTTTGAGCTCAAATAGGCACCATAGTTTCATATTGCGAGACACAAATAAATGAAAAATGTTTGCAGTAATTTGCTTTCAAATAGCAAGGCTTCGTAAGTAATTCGAAATGTCAATCTTTCACATTCGTACATAAAATGTTACGTTTAAACCCCTGACAGCACTATTGGTAACGTTGAACTGATTTGGGTATATTCAAATAGTATATTGTTACTAACTTAAGTTTTGTACACGTAGGTACTTAACAATCGACTGTAGAATCATATAGGTATATACAATGTGTAACTATAATACGGGCGATAAATTAAACCAGACTTAGAACTCATTATTGTAATCATTAAATAAGATGTTTTTAGGGTTCCGTACTCAAAGAGTAAAACGGGACCCTATTACTGAGACTTCGCTGTCCGTCCGTCTGTCTGTCACCAGGCTGTATCTCAAGAACCGTGATAGCTAGAGAGTTGAAATTTTCACAGATTATGTATTTCTGCTGCCGCTATAACAACAAATACTAAAAACAAAATAAAATATTTTTTTAAGGTGGGCTCCCAAACAACAAACGTGATTTTTTTGCCGTTTTTATAGATAATGGTACGGAACCCTTTTTCCGCGAGTCCAACTCGCACTTGACCGGTTTTTTTAAGTTTCACTTAGATGTGACCACATAATTAATTTTTGAAATTTTTACCACCACCAATGTACTGTAAACATGTATGACATTACATACGCAATATGAGCTTTTGAAAGTAACTAACTGTCAACGAGCGTTTAACGCGAGTGTGTTTGCATTACATTGCGGGCCGAATTATTTTGTATGGATAAAATTTTAATTGGAATTCTAAGTAAAAGTAATCTAATTACATTTCTTATGTCCTATACTAATCACCGTTAAGGGCCTACGCTAACTGACGCTGTTTGCACGGAGCGGGTGGACGCCTATTGAAAAATAGTATTAGCAGCGCTAACTAACCCGCGGCGGGTGCATAGAGCGGGTACCCGCAGGCGTGCGCCCGCTCCGTGCACCCGCGTCAGCTAGCGTAGGCCCTAAGAGATTCGCCCGTATTCGATTTACACACTGTATATATATATATATATATATATATATATATAATATCGGAAGAGACATTTAGAAGTAGGCATTAATTACCACATATTGCTACTAAGTTCACGTATCGCAGTGTCTCAGAGGGGTAGCACAACTAATACCGAAGAAAGGCGTGAGATAAAATAATTTACTTTGAAAACAAAGTTTTAACCGACTTCAAATCAGTAGCCAAATTGTTTCAAGTTTGCCTATAAAATTTGAAGAGTTCCATCTCTCTCTCTCTCTCTTCCCAGCTATATATCCCACATGGTGGTGGGGTCAGCTTTCCTCGTCTTACTTCTCCACTTCGCTCTGTCCTCGACATCGGTTTCGGATAACTTGCTCTCTCTTATATCTCTTAGCACTACATCCTTCCATCTTGTTCTGGGTCTGCCCCTGGATCTTCGACCAGAGACGGAAAGTTGTAGTGCCAAGTTACCAACATAGTTTGGTGGCCTCCTCTTCACATGACCATACCATCGCAGCCGGCTTTCTTGGATCTTATCGGCGATGTCACGGACGCCCAGGCTTCCTCGTACGTACTCGTTGCGGATTTTATCGAGCCTGGTAACGCCGCACATCCACCGTAACATCTTCATTTCGGCAACTTGGATGGTATGGACATGCTTTTGAGTCAACGCCCACGTCTCGCTTCCATACATGAGAACCGGCCTTATGATTCTCTTGTAGACCAAACCTTTAAGTTTAACCGGCATTCGCTTGTCACATGTAACACCAGTCACTTCTCGCCATTTTAACCATGCAGCGGCTATTCGGTGCTGAATGTTGCATTCTATGTTCCCTGAATTGTGCATCATACTACCCAGATATTTGTATTGGTCGCACATGGTGACTAATTGCCCATAGATGGGAATCGGACTATCGTCGCCGGGATCTGGCTCGTTCAGGGATATAAATTGGGTCTTTGCAACACTCAACACTAGGCCACCGGCCTGTAACTGGTGCTTCCATGACAAAAGCGCTTCCTGTAACTCAATACGGCTCTCAGTACAAATAGCAACATCGTCAGCGTATATAAATGACCATGCTGCTGAATTTTGCGCTGCCTCGGTGAGTGAGTCCAAAACCAAGCAAAACAGAAAAGGGCTCAGTACTGAACCTTGGTGAACACCTTCTGTGACCGCTATCGATTTTGTTTCACCCACCACCGTCCGTACCATTGACCGTGCACCTCTGTACATGTCGGCAATGATGTTGATATATTGTTCGGGGACATTTTTCTTGCGAAGGCTCCACCAGATCGTATCCCTCGGGACCCGATCAAATGCCTTTTCCATGTCCAGAAATGCAACGAATAATGGCCGGTTTTTTGCGCGATACTCCTCAGCGATCACACTCAGTGCAAACATGGGATCTGTGGTAGATAAGCCAGGTACGAAGCCATAGTGATTCTCAGATAGTACGCACTTGGATCTCAGTCTGCTGTCAATCACCCTCTCGTAAAGCTTCATAGTATGGCTTAAAAGCTTGACACCGCGGTAGTTATTGCACTCGTACTTGCTACCCTTTCCCTTGTAAATTGGAACTATGGTGCTCAATCTCCATGCCTCTGGCATTTTAGAAGAGAGCATCACACGGTTAAAGAGGTTGGTAAGCGATACGATTCCTCGCTCTCTAAGGCATTTCCAAGCTTCCACCGGGATACCGTCAGGTCCTATGGCTTTCTTGTTGGACATCTTTTGTATCGCTTTCTTCACCTCCCATGGCTGTATTGGAGGTATTAGACCTACATTGCATTCCATAATTGGAAGCTGTGTATTAGCTGACTTGGGATTAAGAAGTTGTTCGTAATAATTATGCCAGGCTGTTATTACATCTTTATCCCGGTACAACAAGTCACCATTTGGGCCCTTGATGGTTTTACACCTAGCGGGATCCTTTGTGCTCTGACAACGCTGTTTGGCGAGCTTGTAGATATGCTTTCGGCCTTCTTTAGTGTCCAACTGTTTGTATAGGTCTTTCTGGGAGTTCGCTTGTTCAATGGCAATGATTTTCTTGGTTTGTTTTTTAACATTCTTATACAGTTCCCGATCTTCTGGTGTTTGGGTGGATTGCCAGGTTTTAAAGGCAGTTTTCTTATTCTGGACTGCATTTTGCACTTCCCGTGTCCATCGATTTCTCCAATATCAGATCATCAGAACTGGATGACAATGGGACCAATCTGGAAGTATATGCTTTCAAACAAAGATTTTTTTTGTTTCAAATCGGTTCAAACAAACACAAAAAAAACTTACAGACGAATTGAGAACCTCCTCCTTTTTTGAAGTCGGTTAAAAAACTACCCTCCCCTTTCAAATTTGCACACTGTGTATGGTATGTGACTGGAGTCGCTGAGACGCGCGCGACGCGACTTGGAGGCAAGTTGTGCGGCCCCCTGGTATAGTCTAATAACATATTTATTTTATTAAATTAGTTCCGAGCGAAAACAAACCACACCAATCACTTTACCGCATATATTAACTAACGAGCCTTGCTCGAAGTTCATATTATATTTATATATAAAATTCCTTTTAAGTAAAGTAGGAAACATATTTGTTTCTTCCTATGAGGAATAAAAGTTTTATTTTACTAGTACTCCATTGGGCTATAAGACGAATTTATAATTTTATTTAGCCTTTGTGTCAATATTATTCTTAATTATTTCACGATTAATATTAAATGGCTCAAAGTATTTTCTAAATAGTATCCTTTCCTTCTAAAGTTAAATATTTGTTCGGCAAACATCGTTACACTGCTTACGTTTCAAACAGTAACAATTAACAATATATTCATCACAAAATAAAACTTAATAAATAACGTGTGATCTACAAAACCAGTGTGTTTCCAACAATTCTAGTAATTTTACTAACACGAAGTTAAAAACTTCTAAATATCTCTACTATCAAGGCACTTTGTTTCATACAAGTTAAAGATATTGAAATAGTCTAAGTATGTACAAAAATATTTTTTTATTATTTATTGATTAATTATCTAAAAATATATTGTATCACATTTTTTCTGTATAAAATATTGTGGTCCATCAGTTATAATATCCCAGTTTATTGTTATAGCTCAATTATAAAATAATTAATAATATCTCAAAAAGAGCACCATATTAAGGCATGTTTCAAAAAATATATAATGTTGTCAAAATGTATAATACTTCGTATAAACAGAATTTGCTAGCACATAAGCAATGTTTAAAACATCAGATGTATGGATTAATATAAAGCATATATTTAAGTAATTAGATGATAACGGTATCCAGCCAAACAAAATAATCCAAAAAAATCGCTTTTAAAACAACATCATAAATGAGCTGGTAACTTATTATCACGATTACTAAAACGCTTAAAATATCTAAGCTACTTAGGAAGGATTTTACTAATATTAAAATAACTATTTTAGTGGAGTGACATTTTTTATAAAAAATGTTTTCTTTTCTACCCAAATGTTAATGATCTCTTTGGTTTTTCTAAAATTAACTGGGACTCAAATCGTCTACAACGTTTAACGTAATTTAGCAAAATCCATAAATGGCGTACCTACATTAAAAACCATAAAAAAATAGTCTAATTTAACCGATTGTGCCGATTGTCGAGTAATGAACACATTATAACTAGATAATTATAAGAACATTAGTTGAACACTATTTAGCTGAAATCAATTCGAAGATTGTGCCAACGCCATCTACATTGTGGTAGAATAAAATAATCTCCAAAAATACTGGTTTGATAATTATAAATTAATTTAAGTTTAGATGTGATAAGACGAACTGGTTATTTTGTTCGGGTTGAGAAAAAATTAAATACCTACTGTTTTTCTTAATATATACAGTAAAAATAAATATTCTTACATTACGTATAAATATAATTCACAAAAATACTAGAAAAACAGCATGCTTCAACTTATTTAATCGTGAAGTTACTAGCAAGTATTTTCTTGGAAACTTCATGTTTTTGACGTTTCATAAAAAAATGCTGATTTGACAGTCATTCAAATAGCGGCTCCAGTAGTTATATTCTTCTTACCCCGGGTGAAAATAACCTGTTCGCCTTACCCCACTTGACCTTACCCTTATGTATAAACGTTTATCAAACCTGTTTTAGTTAAATGACATTGACATTTTGTCTTTAACACCTCAACAATTGTAGCAAGAAAGACCAAACTTATTTAACTAAAACAGACATTTTATAGTTTTACGAATAAGGGGGTAGTTTTGCGATTCAGGCGTTGAAAGCAAGATGTCAAAATCAATCTACAAAATTATAGTTTGATTCTCCTAATTATGAATTTTAACCTGTAGTTCATTATTGTCAGAGCCAATCTCTGTAACGACATAATCTCACTGTCAAATGTTTCATGCTATCTTAAAAAGTCCTCATAAGTAATTCTTACACATTCAGGAATCCTAACCTCTTGAGAGACCTTAAAGGTACGCTTTCGGCATCCGGACTTTTCAAACTCAACGGTCAACGGGTCAATGGTCCTGTGAGCCGGATGAATGACGTCAACACTTCAGTGCCAGGACGGGCTCCTGGGTCGCTCTGCTAGTAGGCGCTCTTCCCTCTACATACGGTTTTTCCCATGTACGAGCGTAGCGCTACGAAATCTTTGGCCCTAGCGTTAATACCCGCAACTGGTCATCTTAACGGGGACAATGGTTCGGTTCGGGTCCATGGTCCTTCGAGCCGAATGAACGATGCTTTGAACGCATGGTATTTGACACATTGCACGTAGAACTGCTGCTGCTGGGCTGTTGGGGCGGTGTTCTCGAGGGGCGACCAAATACAGGAAGGCACAGCGTGGGTAGACCCCACAAGGTCTGACCTGGTAAATCACAGGAGTCCGCTAGAAGCGGGCTACGCAGGGCCGGTCATTGCGGCATTCTCTGGGGGAGGAGTGCACAGCGATGGACGTCTGTCAGCTGATATGATGAATGGTATTCTCGAGCTAGGGCCCAGGTGTATGGTCCTTCGAGCCGGATGTGTTTAACAAACCAATGGTGGGAGCGCTAAGCGCCCAGGTCCATGTCGAAGCAGTGCTGACGCGGGTGCGAGTGCGGCGAGTGCGGCGCGTGGTGGTGGTGCAGCGGGTGCAGCGGCGCCGCACCCAGCAGCAGCGCGGGCAGCGAGTCCAGCCCCATGCCGGCCGGGTCCAGCAGCGAGGACGAGCCTGCGGGCAGATAACAGTTACACAAGCTGGTCGACGCACACAGTGTCTAGTGACCGCCACAAGCTGCGGACTACTTCTTTCATACATTTTGTACCTATGGCGTGGGCGCGTGGCGAGCGTTTAGGGGCCGCGTGTGAACCGAATGCTTTGGGAGTGGCTCTACTATGTATGTATATCATCATCATATCAGCCGAAAGACGTCCACTGCTAGACATAGACCGGTCCTGCGCCACCCGCATCCAGCGGACTCCCGCGACCTTTACCAGGTCATCAGGCCACCTTGTGGGGGCCTACCAACGCCGCGCCTTCCGGTACGTGGTCGCTACTCGAGAACCTTTCCGCCCCAACGGCCATCGGTTCTACGTGCAATGTGCCCCGCCCACTGCTATTGTGTGTATACACTCGTAAGTTATCTTCATTAAAACCATATGTAGGGACAGAAGCCCGATACACTGGAAAGACCGTGCAGGTCTCGATACGACAGTTCACGACGCCCTTGGTGCAAGACACTCAGTAATGAGACAGCCGATGCAAGGAGGTAAGGAGGGAAAATGTGTTTGACGCCAGCCCTATTTGTCAAAGGGTTACCTGCGCTGTGTGGCGAGTCCTGCGCAGCGTCGTGCAGCATGCTGGCGATGCTGCGCTCGGTGGCGTCCACCACGTCGGCCAGGCTGCACAGCTGCAGCGTCGGCGATGAGCACAGCATCGGGTCTCCTGGGTGGTTACCTGCGCTGTGTGGCGAGTACTGCGCAGCGTCGTGCAGCATGCTGGCGATGCTGCGCTCGGTGGCGTCCACCACGTCGGCCAGGCTGCACAGCTGCAGCGTCGGCGATGAGCACAGCATCGGGTCTCCTGGGTGGTTACCTGCGCTGTGTGGCGAGTACTGCGCAGCGTCGTGCAGCATGCTGGCGATGCTGCGCTCGGTGGCGTCCACCACGTCGGCCAGGCTGCACAGCTGCAGCGTCGGCGATGAGCACAGCATCGGGTCTCCTGGGTGGTTACCTGCGCTGTGTGGCGAGTACTGCGCAGCGTCGTGCAGCATGCTGGCGATGCTGCGCTCGGTGGCGTCCACCACGTCGGCCAGGCTGCACAGCTGCAGCGTCGGCGATGAGCACAGCATCGGGTCTCCTGGGTGGTTACCTGCGCTGTGTGGCGAGTACTGCGCAGCGTCGTGCAGCATGCTGGCGATGCTGCGCTCGGTGGCGTCCACCACGTCGGCCAGGCTGCACAGCTGCAGCGTCGGCGATGAGCACAGCATCGGGTCTCCTGGGTGGTTACCTGCGCTGTGTGGCGAGTACTGCGCAGCGTCGTGCAGCATGCTGGCGATGCTGCGCTCGGTGGCGTCCACCACGTCGGCCAGGCTGCACAGCTGCAGCGTCGGCGATGAGCACAGCATCGGGTCTCCTGGGTGGTTACCTGCGCTGTGTGGCGAGTACTGCGCAGCGTCGTGCAGCATGCTGGCGATGCTGCGCTCGGTGGCGTCCACCACGTCGGCCAGGCTGCACAGCTGCAGCGTCGGCGATGAGCACAGCATCGGGTCTCCTGGGTGGTTACCTGCGCTGTGTGGCGAGTACTGCGCAGCGTCGTGCAGCATGCTGGCGATGCTGCGCTCGGTGGCGTCCACCACGTCGGCCAGGCTGCACAGCTGCAGCGTCGGCGATGAGCACAGCATCGGGTCTCCTGGGTGGTTACCTGCGCTGTGTGGCGAGTACTGCGCAGCGTCGTGCAGCATGCTGGCGATGCTGCGCTCGGTGGCGTCCACCACGTCGGCCAGGCTGCACAGCTGCAGCGTCGGCGATGAGCACAGCATCGGGTCTCCTGGGTGGTTACCTGCGCTGTGTGGCGAGTACTGCGCAGCGTCGTGCAGCATGCTGGCGATGCTGCGCTCGGTGGCGTCCACCACGTCGGCCAGGCTGCACAGCTGCAGCGTCGGCGATGAGCACAGCATCGGGTCTCCTGGGTGGTTACCTGCGCTGTGTGGCGAGTACTGCGCAGCGTCGTGCAGCATGCTGGCGATGCTGCGCTCGGTGGCGTCCACCACGTCGGCCAGGCTGCACAGCTGCAGCGTCGGCGATGAGCACAGCATCGGGTCTCCTGGGTGGTTACCTGCGCTGTGTGGCGAGTACTGCGCAGCGTCGTGCAGCATGCTGGCGATGCTGCGCTCGGTGGCGTCCACCACATCGGCCAGGCTGCACAGCTGCAGCGTCGGCGATGAGCACAGCATCGGGTCTCCTGGGTGGTTACCTGCGCTGTGTGGCGAGTACTGCGCAGCGTCGTGCAGCATGCTGGCGATGCTGCGCTCGGTGGCGTCCACCACGTCGGCCAGGCTGCACAGCTGCAGCGTCGGCGATGAGCACAGCATCGGGTCTCCTGGGTGGTTACCTGCGCTGTGTGGCGAGTACTGCGCAGCGTCGTGCAGCATGCTGGCGATGCTGCGCTCGGTGGCGTCCACCACGTCGGCCAGGCTGCACAGCTGCAGCGTCGGCGATGAGCACAGCATCGGGTCTCCTGGGTGGTTACCTGCGCTGTGTGGCGAGTACTGCGCAGCGTCGTGCAGCATGCTGGCGATGCTGCGCTCGGTGGCGTCCACCACATCGGCCAGGCTGCACAGCTGCAGCGTCGGCGATGAGCACAGCATCGGGTCTCCTGGGTGGTTACCTGCGCTGTGTGGCGAGTACTGCGCAGCGTCGTGCAGCATGCTGGCGATGCTGCGCTCGGTGGCGTCCACCACGTCGGCCAGGCTGCACAGCTGCAGCGTCGGCGATGAGCACAGCATCGGGTCTCCTGGGTGGTTACCTGCGCTGTGTGGCGAGTACTGCGCAGCGTCGTGCAGCATGCTGGCGATGCTGCGCTCGGTGGCGTCCACCACGTCGGCCAGGCTGCACAGCTGCAGCGTCGGCGATGAGCACAGCATCGGGTCTCCTGGGTGGTTACCTGCGCTGTGTGGCGAGTACTGCGCAGCGTCGTGCAGCATGCTGGCGATGCTGCGCTCGGTGGCGTCCACCACGTCGGCCAGGCTGCACAGCTGCAGCGTCGGCGATGAGCACAGCATCGGGTCTCCTGGGTGGTTACCTGCGCTGTGTGGCGAGTACTGCGCAGCGTCGTGCAGCATGCTGGCGATGCTGCGCTCGGTGGCGTCCACCACGTCGGCCAGGCTGCACAGCTGCAGCGTCGGCGATGAGCACAGCATCGGGTCTCCTGGGTGGTTACCTGCGCTGTGTGGCGAGTACTGCGCAGCGTCGTGCAGCATGCTGGCGATGCTGCGCTCGGTGGCGTCCACCACGTCGGCCAGGCTGCACAGCTGCAGCGTCGGCGATGAGCACAGCATCGGGTCTCCTGGGTGGTTACCTGCGCTGTGTGGCGAGTACTGCGCAGCGTCGTGCAGCATGCTGGCGATGCTGCGCTCGGTGGCGTCCACCACGTCGGCCAGGCTGCACAGCTGCAGCGTCGGCGATGAGCACAGCATCGGGTCTCCTGGGTGGTTACCTGCGCTGTGTGGCGAGTACTGCGCAGCGTCGTGCAGCATGCTGGCGATGCTGCGCTCGGTGGCGTCCACCACGTCGGCCAGGCTGCACAGCTGCAGCGTCGGCGATGAGCACAGCATCGGGTCTCCTGGGTGGTTACCTGCGCTGTGTGGCGAGTACTGCGCAGCGTCGTGCAGCATGCTGGCGATGCTGCGCTCGGTGGCGTCCACCACGTCGGCCAGGCTGCACAGCTGCAGCGTCGGCGATGAGCACAGCATCGGGTCTCCTGGGTGGTTACCTGCGCTGTGTGGCGAGTACTGCGCAGCGTCGTGCAGCATGCTGGCGATGCTGCGCTTGGTGGCGTCCACCACATCGGCCAGGCTGCACAGCTGCAGCGTCGGCGATGAGCACAGCATCGGGTCTCCTGGGTGGTTACCTGCGCTGTGTGGCGAGTACTGCGCAGCGTCGTGCAGCATGCTGGCGATGCTGCGCTCGGTGGCGTCCACCACGTCGGCCAGGCTGCACAGCTGCAGCGTCGGCGATGAGCACAGCATCGGGTCTCCTGGGTGGTTACCTGCGCTGTGTGGCGAGTACTGCGCAGCGTCGTGCAGCATGCTGGCGATGCTGCGCTCGGTGGCGTCCACCACATCGGCCAGGCTGCACAGCTGCAGCGTCGGCGATGAGCACAGCATCGGGTCTCCTGGGTGGTTACCTGCGCTGTGTGGCGAGTACTGCGCAGCGTCGTGCAGCATGCTGGCGATGCTGCGCTCGGTGGCGTCCACCACGTCGGCCAGGCTGCACAGCTGCAGCGTCGGCGATGAGCACAGCATCGGGTCTCCTGGGTGGTTACCTGCGCTGTGTGGCGAGTACTGCGCAGCGTCGTGCAGCATGCTGGCGATGCTGCGCTCGGTGGCGTCCACCACATCGGCCAGGCTGCACAGCTGCAGCGTCGGCGATGAGCACAGCATCGGGTCTCCTGGGTGGTTACCTGCGCTGTGTGGCGAGTACTGCGCAGCGTCGTGCAGCATGCTGGCGATGCTGCGCTCGGTGGCGTCCACCACGTCGGCCAGGCTGCACAGCTGCAGCGTCAGCGATGAGCACAGCATCGGGTCTCCTGGGTGGTTACCTGCGCTGTGTGGCGAGTACTGCGCAGCGTCGTGCAGCATGCTGGCGATGCTGCGCTCGGTGGCGTCCACCACGTCGGCCAGGCTGCACAGCTGCAGCGTCGGCGATGAGCACAGCATCGGGTCTCCTGGGTGGTTACCTGCGCTGTGTGGCGAGTACTGCGCAGCGTCGTGCAGCATGCTGGCGATGCTGCGCTCGGTGGCGTCCACCACATCGGCCAGGCTGCACAGCTGCAGCGTCGGCGATGAGCACAGCATCGGGTCTCCTGGGTGGTTACCTGCGCTGTGTGGCGAGTACTGCGCAGCGTCGTGCAGCATGCTGGCGATGCTGCGCTCGGTGGCGTCCACCACGTCGGCCAGGCTGCACAGCTGCAGCGTCGGCGATGAGCACAGCATCGGGTCTCCTGGGTGGTTACCTGCGCTGTGTGGCGAGTACTGCGCAGCGTCGTGCAGCATGCTGGCGATGCTGCGCTCGGTGGCGTCCACCACATCGGCCAGGCTGCACAGCTGCAGCGTCGGCGATGAGCACAGCATCGGGTCTCCTGGGTGGTTACCTGCGCTGTGTGGCGAGTACTGCGCAGCGTCGTGCAGCATGCTGGCGATGCTGCGCTCGGTGGCGTCCACCACGTCGGCCAGGCTGCACAGCTGCAGCGTCGGCGATGAGCACAGCATCGGGTCTCCTGGGTGGTTACCTGCGCTGTGTGGCGAGTACTGCGCAGCGTCGTGCAGCATGCTGGCGATGCTGCGCTCGGTGGCGTCCACCACGTCGGCCAGGCTGCACAGCTGCATCGTCGGCGATGAGCACAGCATCGGGTCTCCTGGGTGGTTACCTGCGCTGTGTGGCGAGTACTGCGCAGCGTCGTGCAGCATGCTGGCGATGCTGCGCTCGGTGGCGTCCACCACGTCGGCCAGGCTGCACAGCTGCAGCGTCGGCGATGAGCACAGCATCGGGTCTCCTGGGTGGTTACCTGCGCTGTGTGGCGAGTACTGCGCAGCGTCGTGCAGCATGCTGGCGATGCTGCGCTCGGTGGCGTCCACCACGTCGGCCAGGCTGCACAGCTGCATCGTCGGCGATGAGCACAGCATCGGGTCTCCTGGGTGGTTACCTGCGCTGTGTGGCGAGTACTGCGCAGCGTCGTGCAGCATGCTGGCGATGCTGCGCTCGGTGGCGTCCACCACGTCGGCCAGGCTGCACAGCTGCAGCGTCGGCGATGAGCACAGCATCGGGTCTCCTGGGTGGTTACCTGCGCTGTGTGGCGAGTACTGCGCAGCGTCGTGCAGCATGCTGGCGATGCTGCGCTCGGTGGCGTCCACCACGTCGGCCAGGCTGCACAGCTGCAGCGTCGGCGATGAGCACAGCATCGGGTCTCCTGGGTGGTTACCTGCGCTGTGTGGCGAGTACTGCGCAGCGTCGTGCAGCATGCTGGCGATGCTGCGCTCGGTGGCGTCCACCACGTCGGCCAGGCTGCACAGCTGCAGCGTCGGCGATGAGCACAGCATCGGGTCTCCTGGGTGGTTACCTGCGCTGTGTGGCGAGTACTGCGCAGCGTCGTGCAGCATGCTGGCGATGCTGCGCTCGGTGGCGTCCACCACGTCGGCCAGGCTGCACAGCTGCAGCGTCGGCGATGAGCACAGCATCGGGTCTCCTGGGTGGTTACCTGCGCTGTGTGGCGAGTACTGCGCAGCGTCGTGCAGCATGCTGGCGATGCTGCGCTCGGTGGCGTCCACCACGTCGGCCAGGCTGCACAGCTGCAGCGTCGGCGATGAGCACAGCATCGGGTCTCCTGGGTGGTTACCTGCGCTGTGTGGCGAGTACTGCGCAGCGTCGTGCAGCATGCTGGCGATGCTGCGCTCGGTGGCGTCCACCACGTCGGCCAGGCTGCACAGCTGCAGCGTCGGCGATGAGCACAGCATCGGGTCTCCTGGGTGGTTACCTGCGCTGTGTGGCGAGTACTGCGCAGCGTCGTGCAGCATGCTGGCGATGCTGCGCTCGGTGGCGTCCACCACGTCGGCCAGGCTGCACAGCTGCAGCGTCGGCGATGAGCACAGCATCGGGTCTCCTGGGTGGTTACCTGCGCTGTGTGGCGAGTACTGCGCAGCGTCGTGCAGCATGCTGGCGATGCTGCGCTCGGTGGCGTCCACCACGTCGGCCAGGCTGCACAGCTGCAGCGTCGGCGATGAGCACAGCATCGGGTCTCCTGGGTGGTTACCTGCGCTGTGTGGCGAGTACTGCGCAGCGTCGTGCAGCATGCTGGCGATGCTGCGCTCGGTGGCGTCCACCACGTCGGCCAGGCTGCACAGCTGCAGCGTCGGCGATGAGCACAGCATCGGGTCTCCTGGGTGGTTACCTGCGCTGTGTGGCGAGTACTGCGCAGCGTCGTGCAGCATGCTGGCGATGCTGCGCTCGGTGGCGTCCACCACGTCGGCCAGGCTGCACAGCTGCAGCGTCGGCGATGAGCACAGCATCGGGTCTCCTGGGTGGTTACCTGCGCTGTGTGGCGAGTACTGCGCAGCGTCGTGCAGCATGCTGGCGATGCTGCGCTCGGTGGCGTCCACCACGTCGGCCAGGCTGCACAGCTGCAGCGTCGGCGATGAGCACAGCATCGGGTCTCCTGGGGTAACAGATATAATACTATTTATTTTATGCTGCGACGGTGGTTGACAAGTTTGGCAAGGAGACGCCATCGCCCGTGGACGCTTGCGACACTAGAAGAATCTAAGCGCGCTGCACACTCTTTATTTATTTGAGGATACGTTAGGTTGACAGCTAGAGACATGCACGTCCCACACTCTCAACACAGCGCATTCTTGGGGACTTCGGTTTTAGAGAGATATGTAGCAGTTGTTGGCTGATGGCTTCTAATTGTCAAGTTGCCTGCTCACTTGACAAAACGCCAAATCCCATATGAGGTCCGCAAAACCTAGAATAAAGTGAAAATAACTGTGGCGTTGGAGAATAATAGCGGTGTACTAGGATACTTAACATTCCTGTTCATAATTTTTGGTGTTTGGCACTAATGATAGTAATGATGAAACCTAAAAATCGCATGCCAGCTAGGTGTCCTATATATAAAAACCCTCAGGGAATTGTTATTTTTTTAATTTCACTTTAAACTTCACATCAAACCCAGCTGCTTGGTAGAAAATTTAGATGACAACGGTGAAAAATCTACCTGTGTTAACGGGGTTATGCGAGTCGTCATCCATGAGGTCTTCTATCTGCGCAAGATTGAGCACTGCGTCATCCCCGTTGCCTAGCAACCCAGGCGATGGTGACATTCTCATCTGTAATCAAAAATATGGATTCTAATTATGTTTGATTTTGAAACTTAATCAAAATAACAGTCATCCATTTACGCGCTGTGACAGAAGAAAATAAATTAGAAGAAATAAAAGAAAACTATAGGTTCCAAACGTAGTGTTGGACGTCCTCCGGCCAGATGGACCAACAACTTCAGGAGGGCAGCTGGTAGTGACTGGAGGTGAAAACGGGAAGGCGGGGCTTGTGGCGTACCTTGGGGGAGGCCTATGCCCAGCAGTGGACTGTATGTATGTATAGCTTCCAACAAGAAGATTGGGCTTAGTTCTCTATCATTCATCATATTCCCAGACAGGTTTTTCTCATTATCATCCATCACAACTACCAACAAGATCATCAATCAGCCTATCTATTGGAAAGTTTCCTTCTATCCATGGGAAAAACCATCCGCATGTTCATGCCGGAGGTTTCCCCTGGATTTTCCCCAGGATACTATCGCACGCCTTCCGATTTATTGAGTCCCATGAAAGCGACCCTTCTTCTTAGCCGTGTCCATCATGACTGGTGAACGTGATTGGTGATTTTTGTTCGAGCACAAATGTGCTTCCCTCCATCGATTTCGGTCCATCGCGTTCTTCACAAAAGTAGATTTTTTTTAAGACAGATCTATGTATTTCAATTCGATCAGAGGCTCCATCGTGCAGGAGGCCACGTGATATTTTGCCTTCGGTGTTTCCCACAACAATAAACCGTTAAAAACTTTCGTCACACCTTTCCATTATATGGCCAAAGTATGGAAGCAAAAGTCAGATTACAAAAATCCTTGGGAGAGGGGCCAGCAGTGGGACGTATATAGGCTGATGGTCATACCTTTATGTGTTTGTGGTTGAGGAAGTGGTCGGGCTCGGGCTCCAGACACAGGTCGGGCTCCAGGCAGCCCAGCGACAGGCCCTCCTCGCCCCTCAGCGGTGAACAGGAGTCCAGCTTTAGGCCATCTGGAATAAATAGTGCTTGTTAAGCTTCCTTGTCAATAAGAAAAGTAGTCGGCAATCAGTAGATTCAGGGATTTCAGGGGCAACCATGAATCGGTACCAACGAGAAACATTGCAAAATTCAAAAGGTTCAATCTTTCTTACGCAAGGCTCCAAAGGTTTTTAAGCCTGTATAGAAACATGCCAAAAGCCTGTGGGAAGTTACATTCATCCTATTTATATAAGTTTTTATCATACGTTTAAGGCCGTGGGAGTCCGATGGATGCGGGTGGCGCAGGACCGGCCATTGTGGCACTGTTTGGGGGAGGCCTATGTCCAGCAGTGGACGTCTTTCTGCTGATATGATGTTGATGATGATTATGATACGTTTAATTTATAAAACAAGATTTTGTTGCGGGCTGTGCTTTTTTGCACAGTCGTCACGGGGCGGGGTTGTGTTATTTAGGAAGTGCTATAGCCCCCTTCTGTCTTTATCATCGCCGAACATACATACCTATGTACCTACACCAAATTTCAGCTTAAGGGGCTACCCGAGGTTTTCATCGATTTTTGACTAGTTTTGAATCGATACAAAAACTTTTGCACTACAGATAGAATTATAAGGTAAACGGCTATCAAATCTTCAATATTTAATCTCCATTTTTGTGTGCCATATTTTGAAAGAAATAAATAGTTCTTTTTTATGATTTTTTTAAACATTGTCTAAAAAAACACATTCTTTGTTATTAGATTGCTGTGAAAGATCTAACATATACTAAGTCTACATATTTGAGTTCGTCTCTGGTGTCTCTATAAACGTGTGTAGGGTTTTGATTTTAAATTAATTAAGACAAAAGTTATGGCCAGAAAACCTGTTCATTGGTCTAAAATTGTCCTACTTTGATGCCAAATATCTCGAAGTGAATATGGGATAATATATTGCTTAAAACTGTTGTTGTTCATATGATAAGCTACAAAAAACATTAGAAAACTAAGGGATTCAGATTGAAGGTCAATGGCGTATGGGATCCCCTTAATTGGTTGGGGTTAATTGGTTTAAAATGCAGTTGCAAGATTTCACTCGCACGTACAGTCGCCATCACATACATCGGAGCAAACAAGCACGTCACAAACATCGGAACACACCTCTACTTTCAAGGCATTAGGGTGCATGTGCCGATATTTTTGAAGACCTAAAGTGTACCGATGTATGTGATGGCGACTGTACAAAAGAACTAATAACAAGGCAAGTTAAAGCATGTAAAATAAATGATGTACTTGGCAAGTAAAAAAGCCGAATATTACCTAAAGCGTCTGGCACTGAGAGGCAGTCGGTGGAAGGCATGTCCCGCAGCAAGTCCGGCGGCGGCTGCTCGCCCAGCTCCATCAGCGGCGCGGGCTCCGACTTGGGGAGCACCACCTCCTGAAACATGGATTCACACATTAGCCAAAACGTTTCAAAGCGTGGGAAACATTGCTTGTTTTCTTCAGAGTTAATAATCTCCCTTGGTTATCTTGCAATGGGTAGATATTGTAGCTAAGCGAGTTTCATAGTCGATGCCGTCATTTGAAAAGCATGGCGCTCCCCTGTTGGCAACTGAATTCCAAAGACGCGACGGTGTTGAATAGATGGATGAAACTTTGAAGCTTTAACTTTTACTAAGGTTTATGGACATGGACACCTGTGATTCTAGAAAAAATCCCTTTATTGATTTGAGGAATCGTTGTGTCGATAGCTAGAGATAAATGTAAGTGTCAGTCTCAACACAGCACCACCAAGTAAGTACCCCTCCACTTTCTCCCCTATAAGGTGTTGAGTTACCTTATAGGGGAGAAGTGGAGGGCTGGTTGGTTATAGGCCTTCCGGTCCCATCTCCGGTTGGTTGCGTGCTCAGGTTGCCTTTATTGGATCTCGGTAAAATCAAATGCCGGTTGGATTGGAGAAAGGTGTATTGGTAAACTTGTGAGAGCACTATGGAAACTAAATAAACTGTATTCAACATAAATTAAAATACTGTGTTTACAAGCTTTTCAGAACGAATTAATGTCCCATGGCAGATAAAAATTCTAGAAATCTAAATGATTCCCTATTTCGATTCCCTGACCAGCCAGTCGTGCAACAATGTTGCCACAACCTCATACCTACAGAGCAAGAGAAGTGCGGCGCTTCTTCGTGCATTGAACTAATATCTATGTAGATGATATCAGTAAGTTACCGGTGCTGGAGGTGGCGGGGTTTCTTCGGCCTGCGGAGACGCCCCGCTTTCTGCTGCAGATAGCGGTAGACCGTGCAATCGAGCTATGCGCTCTAATTCCTGAAACACCAAACAGAAAAAGTCTTTACAATACTACTCATCGTACTCTAAGTATGATGAAATGGAAGTATTCAAAAGTCTGAGCGACGAGATTGTTAGTTGTGTCATTGCTAATGTTTTTTAGAATCATCATCATCATATCTGTCGACAGACATTCATTGCTGGACATAGGCCTTCCCCAAAAAATTACCATAAATTACCAGTCCTGCGCCACCCGTATCCAGCGGACTCCCGCGACCTTTACCAGGCGGCGTGTCAGTATTTGTTTAGCAGTCCACCTTATGGTCGTCTTAAAGTAATATTCTGCAAAACAGTCATTGTGCAGGCAATTTTGGTGAGTTCTATTTCCCTTACCTGTATCCTAAGTGTCAATTTCCTATTGTGCAGCTCAATCTGCTTCCTCCGTTGCTCGCTGTGCTTGAGCCTGTTGACCTCGTCGCGCAAAACCTTGATGTAGTCGACGCTGCTCTTGAGTATTGTGCCCTTGTTGGGGCGCACGTCGCGGATGACATCGTAGAAGGGGTCGTTGGTCTTCGGGAGCAGAGTCCCGAGCTCTTTGATGCGGTCGTTGATGTTGAAGCGGCGGCGGCGTTCGACTGGATAAGATAAGTTCCAATTTCAAATAGCTATATTTACATAATACTTTTTCAGATTTGCCTAGTTGCAGAAAAGAAAAAAATTCTGAAGTAGATAATTTAAATGAACTAAATTAAAAGTAAGTTAAATGTAAAAAAGCCCCCTGAAGCATTGTACCGAGGATGCTGGCGGCATTTACTCGCTTAATTGCAATGCTGATACGTTGCGCGAGAATGGCGCCAGCTTCGCTTCGATCACTAGTATATAAGTACATCAACCAGACGTCTCGCGATTTCCGCAAATAACAAAGCCCAATTTATCCAGCAGCTGGTTGATCACGTAACGTATTGTACGCTTGTCAAATAGATTTCAATGTCACTTTTTCTATGGAAAAATTACAGTTAAATTGTACGAACGTACGTTCGGAACGTTACGTGTACCCCCCAGGTCTAGTCACACCAAAATCTGGCAAATTATCGATAAATGGAGTGCATATAATGGAGTCACCTAACCATCGTAAAAACTACATGAGCCGTTTTTCAGTAAAACAAGAGATCCATTAGAAAAACACCCCCTGCAAGGTGTTTCTCATAGATGGTTTGAAAAAGATTCTTTTAATCTACTTTGAACCGTACTCACTCATATTATGATTGTCTTTCTTCTGCCGGTCCTTAGCCAGCGCGTGCATGTCAGCGTCCGACAGCAGCCCGCAGTCGCCGGCGACGGAGCTGGCGGCCGACGGCGGGCCCGACGACGACAGCGGCCCGCCGCCGCCGTCGAGCGATAGGATGTCTTCGAGGAACTCATCGGCCTGGAACAGAGTCTTCATAATCAACATCTGACAAACGTACATAAGACTAAGTTGACCTATGGAGCTGTGTGTGCTGCTTCTTCTGGTAGGCTTGGTATTTCGATTTAATTGAAGTTCAATTGGTGTATGACCTCCTTTTCCAAAATGCGAAATGGAGCGTTAGAAGTCTAAAACAACTGACAATAAATTCCTTGTCTACGCCGCAGACAGGTTGTTGTCACTCCAAATGCCGCAGACAGGCCAACCTGGTTTAAGCCAAGAAGGCAATGTCCTCCAAGATGAGAATTAAAAGCTGAAGAAGGCAATAATGATGACCGGTTTATTGTTATAAACTGCGATAAAAAAGCAGGCAAAGAGTGCACATCGCGCTGAACTGCCCTCCGCCACGCTTACATAATCTAAGTGTGTGTGAAGACAAAACGAGCGTAATTCCTTGCCTTCTAGATCATCATATCTTAGATCAGGAATGTTAACTCCATCCAAAGTCACTACCCATAAGTTGTAACGTCCCACTGGATGGATTCTCACTTAATGCCCTGCGTCCCCAAGCGGCAGATGGCGAGGCGTGTACAGAGGCGTGAGCAGGAAGCCATTCAGGTGAACTGAAGTCGGCTACCAACGATGCTGAGATTAAGAAGCTTGGTGTAATATCATAAGCCAGTCTATGGTATTGGGATGCTTAAGGTAAGGACTAAGTATACTTACTTCTGAGTTGGTGGTGCCCACGGAGCAGAGCCCAGGGCTGAGGAGGCTGGAGGAGGAGCCTCGGTCCGGCGACGGCGGCGGCTTGGCGCCGAGCTCCGGCGCGGACTGTGTCGGTGCACCACGGGGGGATACTGACACCTGGAACCAGAACAGTGAGGACAATGAGCGCAACAGAAATCAAAGATCGGAGGAGACGTCATATTGACTTTTCAGCATTGCGTTTTAGAATTGAGCAGGCAAACAGAAATAGCAAGCTACTAATTTAATGCTACGTTTAACAAGTCTTTGAGTAGATATAAACTGGAGGCTATCGCACGAGATTTGCAAAAGATCCTACTGGTATGAAGTTCAAATAGGGGGACCAAGGTTAGATAACATTACGAAGGCATGAATACGTGTTGTTAACATTCTAAGCCTGAGGACTAAAACACACCACGACTGAAACACACACAGCTGCCGTAGCCAGTGTTGCTGCGGTTAATGTACGAGTACAACACATCATTTGAACTGGAAAACTACAGCTGGACCAAAGTAAGTAACGACCGTTTGTGCGGTACCTGACCAATGCTTACGTGATCTTGACTAAGATCATCAGATCATACATTTGGAGGATTTGTTATGCTGAATCTTTCAACTATCACCCTTTTATTTACCTACTTAAAATTTATAAATATGAAGGGTTGTTACTGACCTGTGTGTTAGGCTGGAAGGATTCACTGAGATACTGTCGCACCTGGCTTTTCTGTTTCTGTATCACGTGATACCGGGTGGGGTTCTCCAGAACAGTCCGCACCTGCAACATCATCAACATTATTCTCATCATTATCATATCATCATCATCCTCATCATCTTTAGCCTTTTGAATAAGGTAATATGCAAACTAATTTACACAAAACATTGCGATTATATTGCTAGTTAAAATTGTAGGTATTAGAGCTGATCGGAAAGAGTTGCTTTAGATCATTCGTTGGCTATGCAGGAGAACAATAGAAATATTGTTTTACTGGCAAAGAATAAAAAAAGTGCCGAAAGGCTAAGATCTGACATGTGACAAACTCTTCATTATTTTTGACATCTTTATATTGGGTTCTAGTTGACGCCGTTAGGTTAGGTCCATTAGGTTGGGTGTTCGTTAGTTCAGCTCACCTGCAAAACCTGTGGCGGCAGCTCAACGTGAGGCACGACCCGCGGCACGTCCGCCGGTACTGACTTCTTCTTCTCGTCCACATTGTCCTTGGACTGGCCCGCTTGCTGTGCCTGAAACACAAAATAAATAATTATTATCTTGACCTGCACTTATGCATACCTATACCATATTAGGCATCAAAGATGCTCCCATAGCACCTGCTTTTCCCATATCAGCGGTGGCCATTAAACCAGCACCATATCATATCATATCATATCATTTATTTGCATTGATCATACATCGTCATAAAATGCACATGTCAAATATAATATCTAGCGTACGGACTGGTGGTGGCATTGTGGACAGAGTGAGAAATGGAGTCGTTATTATCTACAAACTTCTTATGATTGAATGAATAAATTCAAATATTATATGGTTTTTCTTATAAAGTCCATTTCTCTTCTTACATTAATTTAACCAATATCTTTTACAAACTCAACATTAGCCATATACAACCTTCGTAAATTACTGCCTACAAATTGTGAACTATAGATATGACAATAAAGTTCTATGTTGTCAATTCAGACAACTGTTAGTTATATTTGTAAATGTTAGTACAATTAGATAATTTAAAACAACACGAGAGAGGAAGCATAAATAAAAAAATATGAATGGGGCCCTCAAGAATCGACTATTTATATGCACAAAAACATGTAATTTAATTTTTCGGTCTAAATAAATTTGGCACTACTTTAAATTAAGAAAAATCATTTAATCATTATTCACTCAATCATAAAATGTAGCTTTGCGACTCCATTTCTCACTCTGTCCACAATGCCACCGCCAGTCCGTACGCTAATAATATCTATACTAGATATAGGTATAAATTCACAATTAAATTATTAGATTATGTTCAATTAATATTCATTCAGGAGTTAACAATTAATCATTTTGTATTAAATTATATGTATAATATGCTCCAATACGTAAGGCGAAGTATTCAGAATTATCCCTGTAAAAATTCCGCTACTGAATAATACGCCTTTTGGACCAGGAGGCGCTTGAGCTGACATGCAAAACTGAGCTCCGAGGTAGCGTTTTTTTTATTTCGGAGGACAACCTATTGTATATACGTGGCCCCATAATTTGAAAAGGATTGTCTGTTTTTGCTAGTCTACATCTGGGGACCATAAAACCGGACTTTCGCCTGGATGATTCCCGCGTGGTGGCAGGGGTAAATTGGTCCCTACTGCGTCGCATCAACTTGCCCACCTCAAATATAAAGAGGGAGGGGACCGTTAAGATTCGGAGTTTTATAAAGAGTGCCCTCGCTGGTTCATCTGGCGGTACCCCGGCACATGGACCGGGACCGGATCAGTTTTTTTTTGTATTATAAAGGGGCGATACTGAGATGTAACCGTTTCGTGTGCTGATTTTATATGCTGATCTCTGTCCATGTACTTATTACTTGTTGTTGTCACAAATAAATGCTTATTCTATTCTGTATCAGTGAAACTGGTATTCTCCGCGTTCAAAGCGACATGCAGAGGCTTGAAACTTTTTTTATTTCTACATAGTATTTTTTATTTTATTTAAATCTTTATTTCGGACTATTGTATTACATCCATATATTGTTAGTATTTTACTTAACCTAGGGTCTTTTATACTAGTTACACATTGTTTATAATATCAAATTTACTCTACTTGCACACCAATTGTGCAACGGACTTAGTCTGCTCAACCCAGTGCGACAGGATTGGGCAGTCATATACCTGTCAGCAATGACACTAAGAATGCTGTTGGTACTTCCCCTGAATCGACACGATTTTTTTGCGTATGATCGCTTGAAAACCGTCCGTGCGGGCCTTGGCGAACATACGCGAGGGCGAGGCGCTACACCACCTAGGCAGTCCCAACAGCATCCTGAATGCATTGTTATAATGAACACGCAGGGCATTATACGCTCTTTTGGTATACTTTACCCACAGGCTGCTCGAGTAGAATTATTGACTATAAGCCTTAAATAGAACGATTTCGATATCGGTGGAACATCGAACCTGCAACAACAACAAACCTGCGGGCCAGCATATTCGACCTGACTGCCAATGCCCTGCGCTCCCGTTCAATATCCAGGTCATCGCTCAAATTGTGCGTTAAAACGTGACCTAGATATTTAAACCTCTTCACAAAGTCCCCTGCATCTTTACTTGAGGTGTAAAGGTTACTTTCTGGCCTCCTGCCTCGAATAACATAACCTCGCTCTTTTTGGGGCTGTGAAGGAGTCCGTGAGCTTCAGCATACGCCTCACACGCCGCCAACAGTTTTCGCAAGGCACTGATCGACGGACTCAGCAGCACCATATCGTCTGCATAACTGATGTTGTTTATACAAACGCCATCTATATGACACCCCACATGCATGCTGCTGAGTCCGGCCAACAGCTCATTGACGTATAAGTTTAACAGCTTGGGAGACGTCAACCCCCCCTGTCTCACCCCGCAGTCAAGCGTATACTCAGAAGACATTTTTTTAGAGCGAATTTATTGTAATGTAATGAAAGCGGACATACCCACATAACTATTAGAATGCAGTGAATATATTTTTATTTAATTTATTCATTTTATTCAATTTAATTAACTTATTTTTTTGACATTCTATTCCATTGCTATTGTTTCATTTATGGTGATAAATTTGTTTAACATTTGATTTCAGTTTCAGTGTCAGTGTCGTTGATTTATTCATAAATATGTATCTTTATCAATTTTAACTGCTAATTCCAAGTCCATGTAATATTTAAAGTAACTATTTAGTGTTTTTTGCTGTGCCCTAGCAGGGTTCATGTTCTGAACAATAATGTTAAAATGAAGACCCCCTGTACAACATGATACGCAATAAATTAATTATGAATACCTATCTTCAATTCTTCGCCTAAAGTGTATACTTTGCTAACTTCCTCATGCTTTATTTCTATGCGAACTGTTACTGTTAAATTTACTATGGACCGCCACCGCAGGCCGCGCCAGTCTCTGAAAGGCTGTCTATGCTGTCATCTATGAAAGTGCAACTACATTTATATAGAACGTGACGCTGTAAATGGTGTGCGGCGTTCACCGGAGACCATGGACTAACTAACTCGAGTGACAGTTGACACTGACAGGTGACTGATAATCGTACCGCCTCCGCACGGACAAATCAGGAAGTCGCGTCAAGTTAGGTGTCTCACCTGTGGTCAAAGTAGAATGCGTCAAGCGAAGGTTGGACAATCGTTGGGGGTTTAGTGGGTAGCCTGGGCCTTCTGTCCGGGAGTCCCACACACCCGTCCGGTCCCCGCTGGCCGGGCGGACGGTGCGTCAAAGCATTCCCCCAACGTAAAAAAAAAGTGTCTCACCTGTAAAGATTCTCTGCGACGCTGCTCGTGCGCATGTTCGCGCATCAACTGTTGCTTCAGCTGCGTGCGCGACGTTGGCGTGAGCGTCTTGAATGTGGGCGGGCTGCAACAAGGAAACACACACGTTAGTATCACACATACATACAATCACGCCTTTATCCCTAAAATGGGTGAAACTTGTGTTCCAGCGCCACTTTTAGCATAAATGTGGGTATAAAAGATCGACAAAATGTGATATCGAAGTGATAGGTTGCTAGCCCACAACACACGTCAACCCTGCGTAACAAATACACAACAAATAACAAATACAAAACAAACAAATGCATACAAATAGTTGCACAGATAGTTGGGAGTCTCTCTGCGTCATCGCATCAGAAATAAGGCTATCCACAGCAGAACAAAGGTACCTAACCGAATCGCGAAACTTAAGTGGCAGTGGGCGTACAATGCACGTAGAAACGTGGCCGTTGGGGCGGAAAGGCTCTCGAGTGGCGACCACGCACCGGAAGGCGCAGCGTTGGTAAACTCCCCACCAGGTGAACTGGTGACTTGGTAAAGGTCGCGAGTGTCCGCTGGATGCGAGTGCAGGACCGGTCATTGTGACCTATGTCCACCAGTGGACGTCTTTCGACTGATATTATGATGAGTTATGTTTGGGTGTGCCGGACGGGTACGCGGGGCGGCGGCGGCGGCCGCGGCTGCTGGCGGAGCCGAGCGGCAGAACCAACTTGCTTTGTAAAGCGCCTCTCAGTCGCGCCGTACACACACTAAATCTAGTGGCTGACCACAGTGATCTTTTTTATTGTCCAATGTCCGAATTTGTTAAAGTATGTCTGTGTGTCTTGTGCAAGTATAATTATTAGGTTAAATTAATTTTAAGGCGCTATTGTATTAGGTCAACCTGTAAAAATAGTTGCTGTACTGAAATAAATAAAATAAAAATAAAAATAAAAAAAATAAAAAAAATGATGATGATGATGTTGTCACATTCGCCACGTGTGTAAAAATTTCGTTTAGAACGAGCAAAACATACACTCGATTACAAAGATTTCAAGTAGTTAATAAAAGATACTTAACATTACATCATTTCTTATTTGTTTAAGTATTCATTATTTACTTTCTCTTGTGCCTGCGTATAAATTCTCATATCATGTCACATAATACCTAGTCATCCCAAGCTGATTTAATATAGCCATAGACTCTACTCTTAGGTATTCTTAATGTGTTATAAATATTAACGGGTTTACCCTTGTTTCACCAACAAAAGTTTTATCGAATGAATGTTTAGTCGAGTTTTCATTTCATCGAAAACAAGATTTTTTCAGAAACATTACCTAAACTTTCAGGGATGTTATAAAACAACCCTAACATTTTAACCTAATTGGTTTTACGATTACACAATTACGGGTTTTTTTAACTATACCTAAAAGGTTAACGTTTCTGAGAAAAAAAATCGTTAAAATAAAAATTCGGCGAAACGTTTATCGTATCGTACGTTTTCTTTTTGTATTTTTTTATTTTATTATTATGTACAATAATAAAGATGGTAAGAGGAGTAGGGGAAGGCCATACAAGAGATGGGAGGACGAGCTCAAACTGACGGCCGGTCCAAACTGGAGAAGAGTCGCAAATGATAGACAGCAATGGAAGGGGTTAGAGGAGGCCTTTGCCAAGAGACACACTGAACTCAGACATAATATAAAAAAAAACACATATATATACAAAATAACATAAAACAAATAAAATAACAAAAAAATAATAACAAAGTATATTAATAACAAAAAAAAAAGGATACATGTCCTACATTAAAAAATTATGTATACATTCAATATGGAGTTCAGGATCAAGGGCTTATATAGATAGATAGATGTACAATAAAGAGTTTTACTACTATTATAATGCTAAAACCGAGTACATTAGAAATAACTAAGCATGCAGTAGTTACGCGTGTTTTATTATTTATCATAATAGTAAATCGGTAAATCCATCATACTATTTGTATCATTAGTTTTATCAAAGACAGAGATAACAAAATCAGAGATTGACAAAACTAAAACTTATTTATTGAGCAATCTTTTTCTGTGTAATCTACTAAATTACGTATTTCCACGATCTCTAAATCTACTTATGTCTCTCCTTTACTTATTTTTTTTTTCTATCACAAAATAGGTCGAGCTCTTCTTGAACCCCTTTAAATGCCTTGCCTATATTGATTTACACTGTGTCGACCACGGATGTTGCATGTTGTTAATTATTTTAGTTTGCCCAATAGCATCAAAGTAGTCCATTTAAAAATCAACTCTACCGCCCAAGGCATAGGATTCTAATTGCAATGACAGTTTTATAAAAAATATGCCACATTAATTGATCACATTCATACATACCTACACCAAACATACTACTACAAGGCACAGATAAATTGAAAATAAGTTTCTGTCAAAATTTTCATTTTTGGTACAAGCTTTTATTGCCGACTGTACTTTTATGCATACCATCATCAAGTTCTCATTGAGACGATTCTAACGAGCCCAAACTCGATGGGGGGATGTGTTGTTTTATTGCGGAGTTTCTATGGCCACCTTCCAGCTCCAGCATCAGATCAGCTCCATGTCATGTAACGTCATATCATAATATTTCATTGTCAAGCAACCAATGTCACATTGTTGTGAGTGATCTTACATTGTTGTGATACATATGCATGCAAAATTTCAGCTCAATCGGAAACCGCCGGGAACTTGCCAGATTTGATTACCTAGACAGCGGGACAGGTGAATCTAAATAAAAGCTTGTAAAAAAATCCTGCCAAAGTCTTTATTACATTGGCATACATAACCTAAGGTTGAATTTCACAT
This sequence comes from Epinotia brunnichana, assembly GCA_963854355.1. Taxonomy (NCBI): domain Eukaryota; kingdom Metazoa; phylum Arthropoda; class Insecta; order Lepidoptera; family Tortricidae; genus Epinotia; species Epinotia brunnichana. Next base: position 843,957 of record OY977959.1, on the reverse strand, counting down.
GGCCTCTATTTCACCAAATCGACAATTCTCGCTTGACAATGACAATTGGACTTATTTACATGGCTGCGTCGACAGGTTAAGGTGGTTTGCTGGACAGCTTATTGGCAGTAATGTATGTGGAATTGTCATTGTCAGGTGACAATTGTCAAGATGGTGAAATAGGGCCCTGAACTGTGAACAAAGTTTCACCACTTTACCAGTGCTCAACATATGAAACATTTATTTGACATAAAATATGACCGGGCAGGTGCTGATTTTATCTCATTTTATCAAAGTTTAACAAGCACACAGCAGCTTCGGATTAGAGTAAAAATAAAAATACTTACACTATCTTATCATCATTACTCAACGTAAGGCACAAGGAAAAATACTCCATTTATCTCAACTTAATAGCAAAACGTCGGAACAAACTCAAACCGTACCGCGACTTACGTCCTTTAAATCTGAGACTCACGTTTATATGAAATTAGTTCTGCGTGGCTGAGAAATGTGTGTACAAGGTGTACAAGCGACAGTATCCATACATACACCTTATCCCGTTGTATTAAGGTGCATCAATGATCAGTTAACAATGTGGTCGAGTGCACGGTACAGTTGGAGAACGGCGCAAGTGACGTTAAATAAAAAGGTAGCCTTGAGTGTGATTGTGATTCTGTTTGTTTGCGAATGACAGTTACTCATCAATGCGTCGTGTCAGGTGTGCGGCCTCTGTACTGATTTTGCATGACCGATGGAAATTCCAGAATTCCACCAAAGTAATCATTGTCGTGTTTACTTATAGCTTATAGGTATTATGTAACGTGTAAACAATTTGCTAAATAAATGTGTTGTTTTCCCGGTTGTACCCAAGGAGCTCGGTCTCCACTTCGGCACCTAGTCGCAAGACTTGTCGTGACGTTTTTCGAAATCGACTGCCATCTTGATCTCCCAACCCAGAGAGAAAATTGGGATAAGACTGGTTTCCTCACGACTTTTCCGCCACCGAAAAGCTCCCGTCAAATATCAAAAGATATTTCGTACAGCGGGCCTAATACTCCAGGCAAAATACGGTTTCGAAAAACATTAATTTATAATAGCGTATTTTTTTTTCATTTATTCTAAGATGCTTTATTCAGGAATCCAACAAATGTTCCAAATGGAAGTAATTATATAGATTTAAATTAATTCAATTCAATTCAATCCAAATAAAAATTAAAACTGATTAATATTTATTCCGACTTTTCAGGATATAATTTTTTTTTTGATGTCTGATATGATAATATATTTTGTTGGATTTTGCCTCTATGTTAACTATTTAACTGATAATATACCTATCCGTTACATACGAAAAATCTGCTATTATAAATGATTTCCTTGCCTGGACTATAAGATGGTTGCCATTCTATCACTTATCGTTGTGGATAAGACATTCGTCACTCTCGCATGTCAGAACGTGATGGATGTCTTATCGACAGCGATAAGTGATAAAATTCAACCATGCTACGCAAGGCTTTATTAAAAACAAGCGTTATGAGCCACGGTTCTGAACCACGACTTTGGAGCCAATTTTTGACTTTCGACCGCGCTCGAAAATAAAAAAAAAGTACATAAATACAATTTTAGTGCCATAATTGCTTTCTACCGATAGAATTGAATACGAGTGGTCAATACTGCGCTTTTCAATTTTCTATCGCTATTTCAAAAGAGCATTTGGTAATTTTTGTCAGTTTTCGAGTGCAAGATTCGAGCGCTCGAAAGTCAAAAATCGGTCCCCTGACTGAAAGTTCTTTTTCGCTCGACTACAGTAACCCTTAATCGATTTATAATAAAATAACACCTTTGGGTGGTTACACATTACATTACAAACGCGATACAATATCGATACAGGTGATCTTGACATTTTTGACAGATCTATAGCTGGTATCGCGAGGTCCTGAAACGTATATTTAAACGTATTTGTTTAGAAAGTGTGCGATAATCTGCAACAATGAGGCATTTCACAATTTGCCCATTGTCCGCGCCGCTTATAATTCCTCGCGGCGGCGCGTACGCATCCGAAATATTAACGCGCAATGACGACACAGGGATCTGATATGTTTTGTACGATTGAACTCACAGGGGCGAAATTCTATTTTTCTATTATATTCTATTCTATCTTTCTATTCTATTCTAGCTTTGCTTATTGACAATTATAGAAAATGTTAACATTTTCATTATGTACTTCCATGTGAATTTTAAAACAGGATTTGAGTAATGGGGATGCTGACTGCAACGCATTATGACACGTCAGAAACGCTATGTTAGAATTAAGTGTACAGGGAAAAAAATAACAACTGACCTCACGATTTTTTATGGTCAAGTAGCGTCGACTTTTTTACATATGAAATTTAACTCTGAAACAGCTGAAACGTAATTTTTTCCGATTTTTTTTTTGTGAGTAGGTATTATTTATTGGTACTACATGTAACACTAATTTAAGTATTTCTAATTTCTACTGTTGTCATTTACCGTAGGCATTAATAATAATTTAATATATTAAGAAAGAAAAGAAAGAAACAAACATTTATTCGAGACAAAGCAGCGTTTTATCGCGAAAGGGTTCTATCAGCATAATGCTGACATTACTGCCAGTGCTGATCTTTTGATAGAACCATCGAGTGACTCCACTGATAGAACCATCGAGTGACTCCACGGTGGGTAACAAAATACAGCAATAATAACAAACAAAAAAAAATAACGTAGCGTAACACGATAAGGGACAAAAGTTACAAATATAAAAACAATACATCGATCAAAGAAAGCAGCCATATCCCTCGTGCATGATCTGTTGCCATTCACAGCTGTTAAGATTAAGTAAGTGTATGTTCTCTGTATGTCAGTTTATGTTGTGTGTTAAATTGTATGTAAGCTTTTTATTTTGAAACCTAACCTTATAATTAAAATGTAACTAACACCTCTTGGGTCAGTGAAGACCTGAAATAAAATATTTCATTCATTCATTCTTTACCCCTCTGAGGGAAGCCCGCTGGACCTATATAAATGTCTAATAAAAAACGAAACGATGAAATAAGAAGCGCCTTTTTAGGGTTCCGTAGCCAAATGACAAAAAACGGAACCCTTATAGATTCGTCATGTCTGTCTGTCTGTCTGTCCGTCCGTATGTCACAGCCACTTTTTTCCGAAACTATAAGAGCTTATACTGTTGAAACTTGGTAAGTAGATGTATTTTGTGAACCGCATTAAGATTTTCACACAAAAATCGAAAAAAAACAGTAAGTTTTGGGGGTCCCCATACTCAGAACTGAAACTCAAGAATTTTTTTTTCATCAAACCCATACGTGTGGGGTCATCAAAGTGGGTTCAAATCATATTGAAGTTTTTAATATATTTTTTTTCTAAACTAATAGTTTGCGCGAGAGACACTTCCAAAGTGGTAAAATGTGTGTGGGGGACACACATTTTACCCCCTGTAACTTCTAAAATAAGAGAATGATAAAACTAAAAAAAATATATGATATACATTACCATGCAAACTTCCAACGAAAGTTGGTTTGAACGAGATCTAGTAAGTAGTTTTTTTTTAATAGGGGAGCGGGCCCCATTATGGGATACTTTTGTATGAACATCTATATCTATAAACTTTTAATGCAGTATACTCATCAAACTAAGAATAATTCATTCGAAATGTTATATTTTGCATTGCTATGAAGTTGTATTCTTCTACCATTCATACTTTTATAACTACCGACGAAAATGTTACAAATGAGAATATTTGCCAAAAAAATCAGTGTATCCCAATATGGGATACCATACACTCCCATCATGGGATATCCCATATTAGGCACTGCTCCTAATATGGGATATCCCATATCCCTATATCCCATGATGGGGATGTCAAATAATTAATATTTTTTTGGCAAATTTTCTATTGGGATACTATAGGGTAGACCGGGGACAATTGAAACACGTAATGATTGAAAGTAAGTCATTTTAGGGTATTTTTTTTATTTAATTTAGCATATCGACGTTATCTTATCTACCTATAATCTTAGCAATAATCACAAACAAATGTTTTGGTGTGCGGCTCCCACCGAAAACATTTAGTGCACTGAATCCACTTTTCCCCAGCAATGTCATTTGAATACGAATTTAGGCAATAAATACCTATAATACGTACCTCAATATTAGATATCCCGTATTAGGCACACCCTGGTATCCCATATTAGGACGATTACGTATTTTGCCAACACACGGTCGTAAACCAAAAACTAATTGAAATGCAGGAAGAAACAACACATGCACCTCAACACAAACATTATTAGATGATGCAGAACCACAAACAAAAACAAAAAATCAAACTTATCTTAAGAAAAATAAACTTCTAACCGGCATATTACAAAAACTCTGTAACAACATTTTGACGTAAATACACCTCACTACTAGCCGAATGGCGACTGACGCGCGATTGTTCCAAAATGGCGTCAGTACAACAAGTGGCAGTATTTCACAGCGTGTTCGTTAGATTGCGCTGCCTGTAGACAGAAATACTTCGCTATCCCAAATTGGGAAACCATCCCATAATGGGGCCCGCTCCTCTACGTCATAAATCGTAAACCACAATTTATTTTACGGAACCCTTCATGTGCGAGTCCGACTCGCACTTGGCCGCTTTTTTTTAACTTGGTTTGGTAAAGATTGTATCGCAAAACTAAAGCACGGACCTTTTGCCAAATAACCAGTTGTACTTCAATGTACAGTTAGTAATAACGTTTTTGGCATGCAAATCGCGTTAGTTGTTAAACGGAACAAGGAGAGTATGTTTTTATTTTAACGTACGGAATTTTATGTACGAGCATCAAAATATGTTTAAATTGAACCTTATTTCTTTGTAATAAGGCGAAAAGTATACATGTATGTGACGTCAGGCGGGCAGGAAAGTTATATAGAGCGAATGTGTTCTTTTCATTATATGTGTGGGTTAAAGTACAAGGTACGTTATAATATGATCTTCCTCATAAATATACTCGTACTTCAAAAATGTAGTTCAAGGGTAAGTGTTGACAGTTTATACTAAGTTTTATAACTCTGTGAGGTCGTCAGGCTGTTGATTTGTATGTAGGGTGTAATCTTCGGCCCTGTCATTAAATTATAAACATTCTTTCACCAATACAGGGTGTGGCCTGTTATAGGAGCACAAAATTAAGCGGTAGATTATTAAGCTTGTGAACAATTTTATTCCCACGTGGTTTAATTTGAAAATATATATATTTTTTAATATTATTTTTCTTCAGAATAAGTTTACTTGTATTTTTTTACTCTTCTGGAGTGCTATAAGTAACTTTTTATTTAAAAAAAACTAAAAAAAAGAAGTAAAAATTAAAAAATCACAAAAATATCTTTTGAAAACAAAAATGCAAAAACTATTATGACTGTGCTATGATGGCGTGGTGCCAAGATACATGGAGGTCATAACTTTAGATCAAAATTTCTCCGAATCAAAAAAAATAATAATAATAGGACACAAGGGGAAGCAAAAGCTCTAAGAAAGCGTCCTTTCGAATATGTGCTCCTATTACAGGTCCAGTATATATAATGGACATACCAGATGGACATTGGCTATATTGTATTCCATGGCGTTGTCTGGGTTCTTTGTAACAAGCCCGGGCAGCTACTAAATAAATATAATTTGAAAAGCCCTGTAGGGTCAGAGGGTGTAGGTATATGTCACTGAGGAGATGTAGCTATTAAGCGATCCAGGGAAAGGTCGAGGGCACCAGACCGCGAGGCAGCTCACCGATCAGATGGACAGACCAGATAGCTGCAGTAGATGCATCACTCGCAAGCATAAGGAAGGCAACTGTCAGAGAGGAATGGCGGCGTGTTGTGAAGGTTGCTATCAACATCTGCAATGATGACCACGACCATTCTGTCAATAGTGAAACCGACGAAGAAGTAGGGTCAGAATTTCCCTGCAGCGAAAAAGGACCGATAGAACTTTTAAACGTCGCAAGATCGGTGTTTTCTGTGGAATAACTTTCAGTTATTTTTGGGTATTCCCATCATAGTTACCTATAAGATAAGCTTCCATCATCAAACATTCCGAAATCGACAATCAATATTATCAGCAAGTAAAATAGATATATTCCACAAATCCAATGTCAGCCGACTGACGGCTAGATCCCTGATAGTAGAAGATAAGGGAGATCTAGCTAACGCCGTTATCAGTACTTACTCGATTGATTACTAACAAGCTAACTTTATAGACGTAGCTATTTAAATATTAGTGAAATGTTTTGTAATTTATCTAAGTAAGTAATGTATTATGTGAAACATAGGTAAGTAATACATTGTAGATCTTAAATTAGGTTGAGAGTCCTCTATGTTCTACCCAACCAACCGGTCTAATCCCAATAAGGTCTAGTTTTCCCTCTGGGTTGGAAGGTCAGATGGCAGTCGCTTTCGTAATATTAGTGCCTATGCTAGACCTTGAGATTAGGTGTCCAAGCGGGCTCCGGGCTCCTTAAGGGCACAACCGGGAATAACACTACAGCCAAGCTGACAGGAAAGGCTGATGATATTGATGATAGACCAGAATGGTGAGTACCTAACTCACTGTTAAATGTTTCCAGAGTATTCCTAACCCCACGGCCCATCATGAATTGTGCACATTAGGCAAAGGTAGTAGTCAACGCAGAGCGTCCTCAGCTTTCATCATCATCATCATATCAGCCGAAAGACGTCCACTGCTGGACATAGGCCTCCCCCAAATAGCCACAATAACCGGTCCTGCACCACCCGCATCAAGCGGACTCCGGCGATCTTTACCAGGTCATCAGTCCACATAACACAGATACACAGAGTAAAAAAGTGTTCTCTTAGTGGTCTTCGTTGTAACTGATGTATGGCTATCACAAAGGTTACGTTTTGCATAAAGTACAACCTTTATTAAAATGTGTATATTAAAAAGTTTTTTACTAGCTTACATTAACCTTCAAACAATTGATGTATAGGCACAGAATAGTGAGTAATTGTCACCACTGGGCCTCGAGGAAAAAAAAAGATACGTATATTGATTGATTCTATTCATTAATTATAGTGTATTTTAATGAATATCAATCAATGAATGGTAATTTAGCACGTTTAGCACCATTATAATAATGTAGATCTGCACCAAGTCATCTATACACGTATAAAATTGTACCAAGTGTCGCAACCCTAGTATATGATGTCAATCAAAAATAAAAACGGGCGAGTACTTACCACACGTGTCAGTCACGGTAAAAAGTTTTCACCAAATAAATAATTTGGCAAAATTATGCCTGAGACCACATATGCCATTGGAGAATGAAATAATCTATTCTGGGAAATTTATTTTGCGAAATGAAGCGATACCTACCTGTCATAATTGAACGAAAGAGCGAAGCGAACGAAGTTATCTCCGATTCAGCTTGGACCAACATTCTTTCGTATGTCCGGATGTCCCACTGGGCGGCTGTCCGGCTGTTCTCCTCTACGGGTCGCATTTCTTAACCGATTCTCGTGAAAGAAAACTGTGAAACTTCCCATTTAAACACATTTTAACAGTGACGTACGATTACTAACGGTTTAAAACAACCAAGCCTTACTTGTAAGATAAACGTCGATATTATATCACCATACGTCAGTACGTACCGGAAGGCGCGGCGTTGGTAGGCCCCCCACAAGGTGGACTGATGACCTGGTAAAGGTCGCGGGAGTCCGCCGGATGCGGATGGCGCAGGACCGGTCACTTTGGCACTCTTTGGGGTAGGCCTATGTCCAGCAGTGGACGTCTTTCGGCTGATATGATGATGTCAGTCGCCAGGCGTGCTACGGTAACCTTGCGCTTGCGCACCCGTGTGGTCGGCGCGGACCCGACCCGTTTGACCAGGCGTCAGCCATGGCAGTTAAAATTTTACATACAATGTACTTAGTGGGTCGTGCTGCCGATCATTTGTGACCGAGCAAACGAACAATCATGAGGCCTTTTGTTAAGTTATCTTAGCGCAAAGTCAATCTGTCATAGTGCAAGAATTATTTTTCTTTTTACTTGTTATCACTACATATACGAGTACATTGTATAAAACAATGTCGCTGTCTGTCTGTCTGTCCCTATGTATGCTTAGATCTTACAACTACGCAACGGATTTTGATGCGGTTTTTTTTAATAGATAGAGTGATTCAAGATAAATTGAACTTCTTTGAATTGGCAAACTTGTAAGGTAGGTAGGTAACTAAATCAATTTTCCTCAAACATGCAATGAAATGTCGTCATTACGTGGGTTATATCAGGCTTCAAAGTATCACGTTTCGGGCGGATCAACTCGAGAGAACTGTAAAGGAATTTCATACAAAATTGAAGGCCTAGGACGGGATGTATTTTTTATTTTATTTTCATTCCACTATTTGTGGCACAGCATCCCGTGATGCTACAGTTCTCTCGAGTTGATCGAGTTGAATGCCGTCATTCAGCCATGAAAATTAGTTTGATTTGAGGAGTTTTTATTTATTTTCTCAAAAATGACCTGCAAAGTGAACATAACTCGCTACATATTGGAAGGTAAAGTGTACTGTTTAAGGCCAGATCAAAATTAAAAAAATTAAAAACATTGCAGGCCGCCTGGAATGTTACATATGAATTCCTTTATTTGTCGAGTACAAAACTTTTTAAAAAGTAGAAACTGGCATATAAAAGACGGCACAGGTCGTATTCAGCCAAATCAAGTCGTATTTTTCTGTAGCAAACGCGACATTTTTGTATGTGTCATAAAAAGATTGCGTTTTTCGGTGGAAAAATACACTTGCGATTCTGTTTAAAAAAATATATGACGTTTAATTTTATGTAATTTGCAGTAGGTATCCTCAATTTGTAAACGCTTGATTTCAATTTAGTCTTTTTTATTCCCCCATTTTTGAGAAAAGCACTATATTAGCCTCAGCCGGAATGGCAGGCTTCGTATTATAATTAAACGGACTCGCAAGCTCGTCCGTTTAAACAAAATACTCAGCCTGCAATTGCCTCCTTCCCGGCCACGGCAATAATGTACTATTATATCATTGCATGTTTGAGAAAAACACTACTAGTATTGCCTGGCCGTGAAAAAGGTCTATCTATACCTACTCACCCGGCAAGCCCTTCTTTCCCGGCGTCTGCAGTGATGTACTATTACTAAAGCATACGGCCTGCCTGAAGGTATGTAGACATCGTAGCCTGTGAACGTTTGTGACGCCAGAAGAGTCATAATGAAGGCTCTAACACTATCTGCTCTACAATACAATAACCTACTCTTTATTGCACACGTCAAAACATGACGCTCTACATACTCTACAATGTGGATGTCTGATATTTTTGCTCGCAGGAGATATTCATGCAAAGTACCTACAGCTTTAATATCTGTCACAATACCAGTGGCGGAGCGCCCATATAAGCTGATTCCCACCGGCTTGCCTAAAATTTCTTCCTATAAATACCTAACTCGTAAATAATCAAAATAACAGGCATATTTTTGCTCCGGGTTGTCCTGTGAAAATTCTCACGCGCCGCCGCTGCTGACTACGAAGGTGAAGGTCCTGGTTCGAATCCCGGTAAGGGCAAAAATTTATGTGATGAGCATGAATATTTGTTTTTTTTTTTAAATATATAGTTCATTTAAATATTTATGTCTATTAATCTATTAAATATATCATCGTCTAGTACCCATATCACAAGCTTTATTGAGCTAACTATGTGGCTAGTTTGATTTTTGTAAGATTGTCCCCTTAAATTTATATTTATTTAGGAACAGTCGCCATCACATACATCGGAGCAAACAAGCACGTCACAAACATCGGAACAGACCTCTATTTTCAAGGTATTAGGGTGCATGTGCCGATATTTTTGAACACCTAGAGTGTACCTATGTATGTGATGGCGACTGTACTTATTATTATTTTTTTTTTATACTACGACAGTGGCAAACAACTACTACGACAATGGCCTACCTGATATTAAGCTGGTACCGTCGCCTATGGACACTTGCGACTCCAGAAGAATCACAAGCGCGTTGCCGACCCTTTATTCACTTGAGGATTCGCTGATGAGGTTGGCTGACAGAGACATGCAGGTCCCTCACTCCCAACACAACGCACCCTAGGGAGCTCTGGCGACCTAATAATTGTGGCGATTTAATTTATATTTATTTATTTAATAATACCTATGACAAATATTAATGCTGGTGTGCGGTCAACGTGAACTGGCAACTCCATTTCTATATGAACACTTACAACACAATCGTTACTGCTTCGATTACACATACATCATAACATAATAACTGTACGTATGTCTGTCTGTATGTGTTAATATCGGTCTGAATTAGCGGTCAGGGACAACACGTTGTCGCTCGCTCCTTACCCGTACACATTTAGCCATAACTTGCTTCAGGTCAACCAGAATAAGTTGACCCCTGACAACAAACAATTGTTATGGCAGTAGGGGTCAACGTTTGATGGTTGTGTGAGTTGAAGCAAGTTGTGAATCGCATGTATGTATTGTATGTGCAGACTTGTATGGAAGGTTATGTGAAATGTTTGCGCATGTTCTAAACAAGTGGAGAAAGGAATAATACTGAATGTAGTTAAGCAAAATGTCAGGTGTTATCTATATCATATCCAATAACCTATTTAATAACGTTTTCATACAGTTTTAACACCATATTCGAGAAAACTTCAACACATTTAATACTGACAATTGTTTCAAGACAAATTACTTATTCAATCAAAAATAGCTGCCCGCGCGGCTCCGCCTAGGACAGGACAGGAGCGACGGGATAAAATATAGCATTTATCATGGTGTACACGACGATTAATGGGTTTAAATTAAACCTCATTCTTCTCCCAATATCTCGAATATGGGAAAATAAGTTTGTATACTTTTTTGATGTTAATAAAAACAAGGCAATTTAATGTTGACGTAGATCCCAATAAACTATAAAAAACCGGCCAAGTGCGAGTTGGACTCGCGCACGAAGGATTCCGTACCATTATTTATAAAAACGGCAAAAAAGTCACGTTTGTTGTATGGGAGCCCCCCTTAAAAATATATTTTATTTTGTTTTTAGTATTTGTTTTTAAAGCGGCAACAGAGATACATAATCTGTGAAAATTTCAACTCTCTAGCTATCACGGTTCTTGAGATACAGCCTGGTGACAGACAGACAGACGGACGGACGGACGGACGGACGGACGGACGGACGGACGGACGGACGGACAGCGAAGTCTTAGTAATAGGGTCCCGTTTTACTCTTTGAGTATGGAACCCTAAAAAGTACTATTGACATAATACGTCTGTCAGTTTTTGTAAACATTGCAAAAAAAATTATATTTTCTATTTAGTCTTGTATCGACATGTGATGTGGCCGCTCAACCTTTATAATTTCTTAAGCTGAAGAGCTTACTACAGCTTTGACTTCAATTCTTACTTATTTATTTTACACTGTCATCTCAAGGAGTTACGTTATGTGACGTCACGCAGCCAAGATCACGTGGTCAGCGCACAGTAGTCACTTTAAATTAAAATTTTCGTAAATTTTCGATAAAAAATTAAAAAACTGAGACATTATTCGAACTTTCCAGCATAAGACGAATCGAATAACATATCATTTATCAAAATCAGACGATAAAGGGAGATCTGATGGCATGTACAAAAATCGGCCTCGCGTTATATAAATATAGATAGATAGATAATTGGTATAGGAATCTTTTCATTATGCAAGTAATTGTTAAGTATAATGACAAAATGGCTGCACTGTTTGACAGACAGTATTAAACATAATATGTCTACTGACGTTTCATCGCCTCCACTCGTCTAATCACCGTATTAATATAATTACAAGCGTCACGTTTCCAAAGAAACCATAATTCCGTGCGTCAACATAGTACCGACCTGAGAAAAACTACTACTAGAAGCCTACATGACCCACTCACCAATAATATATCTTAAATCGTTGTAGTAAGGTTCGGAATTGGTTACGAGTCTTCAGCGTTACATAAGTATGTTTCTAGATAGCGTGACACCATGGAAGTTTAAAACAGGACACGCTGAACAATAATAAACCTTAATACCTTGTAGCAAGGTTCACAGATGGTTGCGTATGCGTTTTCAGAAGTGCATACGTTTTCAGTAGATACAAAGCTCTATTCAGTGACGTCAGACAGCATCTAAATATTGTAGAAGATAGCAAGTATTAAATTAAGATTTTAATTGTTAAACTTAATTGTAATATGAGTTGTCAAGTGTAAACTAAATATATTCAGCATTCAGATGATGCAGTTATAGGTTTATTTATAGCTGTAAAGTGCAGTTCAAAATGTTATAAGATAATTATAATGGTTCAATAATATACTCTAAGGTACATTGAATATTAATTTCATATTTTTCCTTTTTAATCACAAACGTAGTAAATAGGATACATTTAATATTACATTTTGCATCAGTGGAAGTAACGAAGTAGGAAATTATAATAGTAATACAAATAATATATAAATCCCACTGCCACTGCTGGACACAGGCCTTACACAAATCGTACTAGCGCCATAATAATCTCCAAAAGGCTTGTGTTATGACGACTAGACGATGATATATATTTAAGATACAAAAACTAAAACATCCATGACTCAGAAACAAATATTCGTGCTCAAAAATGTCATAAATATTTGCCAAACACTAAACTAAAGCGGTCGTCAAATCGGTCGGTAGGTAGATATGAATTTTCCAAAGCTCTAAATCCTGAGAGACTGAAGCTATAGCTATAGGTTACGGCTCTATAACCGCGAAAGTCTAAATTCGAAGTTCGGATGTCAACCTCACTATCGCACTTTATATAGATCGAGCAACAGAGATGGAGACATTCGAACTTCGAGATTCGAGTTCCGTGATATGAACCACTCTTGATGAAAATAAATTTCTAGTTATATCGCTTAATTTCTAATTTCTAAAACGTCACAAGGACACTAGGCGTGCTCGACCTTGAGTGATATAAGTTCTCATGCACCATAATGATGGTCATCGCCACGCGGAAACATCACTTCCCGTCATTACCGTAATCATGCCTTTGGAGTTTGGACTACGTCAACTCACAACCTCGTCTCATGCACCCCATTATAAGCTGACCCGCAGTTTCATAATAATTATGTGTTATCTGAGGTCAAACTTAAACTGGGAATTGGGATTTTGGTTCCACTTGAGGTCTGTCGTGTCAACTGACAACCTCGTCTCATGCACCCCCATTATAAGCTGGACCCCCAGTTTCATAATAATTATGTGCTATCTGAAGTCAGACTTAAACTGGGATATTTGGTTCAACTTGAGGTCTGTCATGTCAACTGGACAACCTCGTCTCACCAACCCTAGTATAAGTTGACCTGCAGTTTCATAATAACTATGTGCGATCGGAGGTCAGATTTACACTGGACTTTTGGTTCAACTTGAGGTCTGTCATGTTAACTGGACATCCTCGTCTCACCAACCCTACTATAAGTTGACCCACAGTTTCATAATAACTATGTGCGATCGGGGATCAGATTTACACTGGACTATTTGGTTCAACTTGAGGTCTGTCATGTCAACTGGACAACCTCGTCTCACCAACCCTAGTATAAGTTGACCCACAGTTTCATAAAAACCATGTGCGATCGGGGATCAGATTTACACTGGACTATTTGGTTCAACTTGAGGACTGTCATGTCAACTGGACAACCTCGTCTCACCAACCCTAGTATAAGTTGACCCACAGTTTCATAATAACCATGTGCGATCGGGGATCAGATTTACACTGGACTATTTGGTTCAACCTGAGGTCAGTATATACCTATCGTCCTGTAACCTAACGTCCTTAATTTGTACAATACACGCTACACTGCGATCTCTTCCAGACTTGACTTTTGGATAGTGAAGAAATGAATAGTACCTACCTAAAACTAAAGTTTATACTTTGTATACTTAATGTTTTTAGAAACGTTTTCAAGTACCTATTTAATAACAGCGATAAAAAAAGGCAAACGAAATCATACTGTCCCCTATACTTATTCATTGATTAAGAACCCCAGCACGCGAGTCAAGTGGTGTGTATGCTCACGCAACAATGTCATGGCATTAACATAAGTATCATGTCATAACCCTGAATATCACTATAATTCACCATGCGGGCACTCCGTTTGATCCAATTCCCACAGAGACTGTTAATTAACTAAACTACAATGAGTATCACACACCAGGATAGTTTGAGCTCCGTATAGTAGAAAGCTTTGAGTGTCTCAGGGTTCTTTTACTTTGGTTGCATGTGGTTTTACGGGGCAGCAATGCTGTGAGTAGTATTTTAGTTTGAAGAAACGTACAAATCGAAGCATGCGTTAAGTATACAATTCTGATTGATAAATTACATGAATCCTTACTACGGGTAATGAATGTTACATAGTACGCCAAAGTTCGTGAGAACTTACAGTACGTGTAGCTATGATAAATTGATAATGTACCTGATAGTACAATTTCTAAATTAAATGCGACAAAGCGGGCAAACTTTAATACTCGTACATATCGGGATTTATAATTTCTAATAATTAGACATTCTTTGTCATTGTAGTATCTTCGGTGTTCGTGGCAAGAAGGTCTATGGAGCAAACATAAAACCATTTTGGCATATCAAAAACACAAATAGTTCGAAAGTATGATGACAGCAGTTTATAAATGAACAAAATATCAGCGGAGAATCTTTTACAAATCGAACTAGCCCCAGAGTACGCTCAATCAGACTTGTGTTCTGGGTACTTAACACTTAAATAACTTAGATACACGCGGGGATGAATGATGATGAGCTGCTTTCCGAGAGCAAATGCGTTGATTATTAAGTCGCTATATGTGGGCTGATAATATTTGAGGAGTTCCGTCGATTCCTCAAGGATCTCAGAATGAACACTTCATTAGTTGCTACTTCAACAGCATCATGTCAGAATCTTTGACGTACTTTACATCTTTGAGGAGTTCCATAAGTCATCTGTGGTCTACATCCTCAATCATCAGTTCCACTTCACCAAAATTGCAATTTCCGATGGTAAATACACGAGTTATAATAGAAAATACCGTAATCACTACCCGCGTGCATATACAATTTGAGGGTTGCCCTCAATTTCCCTGGGATCCCATCATCATATCCTGACTTGGTGACAATGGGGCCACATCAAGACCTCCTCCTTTTTTGAAGTCGGTTAGTAAAATAATGATTATTATACTTCGCACCGTTAAAAACGTTTCGTGTTTGCACCAGCAAACATACAATGGACTTCAAATTCTTAAAGCCATGTTTTTAATTAGAGGTCTCTTTATTTGGGCTTTCGTAAATTAGCGATATAAATGAGACACGCGACAGAATCACCATTCCAGATGTCTGCCAAGGACTAAGTTGATTGGGATGACTGACATAAATAAATGAATGACGACGTTGATGACCCTCTAGTCATTAGTAGGTTTCAAGACACCCGGGAGTTCGTCGACAGTATAGTTTGAGCTTCAGGAATCATTTTTGAACGAGGGAGAATATTTAAAAAAGGGACAGCTTCGCGATTTTTACATCTCACAGAGCCAAGTGTTATGTTATTCAGGAAATGAGATGTTTTTACATCATATTTATTCCGTTTGTACATACATGAATACGTTTTAAAATAACATTGTGATGAATTCGCCATGCATGGTGTCTTGTTAAGCAACCACTTCTGCCGAAGACTTATCAATGAAGGATGACATCATTTTCGTAATAAAGATCTGATTGCCAAAACATGTGACACATGTTTTTTAAAGTTCAGTTCAATGGCTTTTAAATAGATACCTATCCCCAATAACTTACTTGGTGACTGTTACGTTAAAATAGTTAACCACACAAGTAGAACCGATGGCCGTTGGGGCGGAAAGGTTCTCGACTGACGACCACGTAACGGCAGTCGAGAGTGTGTGTTTTATTTTATTTTTACCATTTATGTAACTGCATTCAGAGCAAATAAATAATATGAATATACTTTTTATATACTTTTGAATCTATGTCTAGATGACCTGGTAAAGGTTGCGAGAGTCCGCTAATGCGGGTGGCGCAGGACCGGGCATTGTGGCACTCTTTGGGGACGGCTTATGTCCATCAGTGTAGACTAAACATGGTAAGAAAGTGTCCCAAGATAATGGCTCAAAAATTATATAATAAGCTGCCTAAAACTATTAAAGCACAGACTAACACCAACACCTTCCGTCACAAAGTCAAAATGCTGCTCCTTAGTAAAACGGTATACAATATTAAGGAATACTTAAGTAACGAATACACTGAAAATAAATTTATTAAATTTTACTGACTGATGATGATGAATGTTCTTAGACCTAAATACTGTTTGGAATTGTATTATTACATATGACAACACTTCATTAACCTCCTAATTATTGATTGTATATTTGTGAACCTGGATTATAATTATAACTGACGATCTCAATATTGTGTGCTAGTATGTTTTTATTCTAATGTACGAAAAATATGTATTACTTATTGAGAAATAAACTATTTGAATCTGAATCTGAATCTATTTCGGCTGATATGATCATAAAAATGCAGTTTTTCCATGAAATGAAGTCTAGGAAATTAAACTTCATAAAAATCGTTTGTATACGAAATGAAAGGGTACTTGAATGCACATTTGTTAATCTGTAACTATAGCTTCTGCCCGTGACTTCCATAACCCATTCCTCCTCTTAATTACTTCCATGTTAAAATGCATCTCTTGTCGCTCTTGGAACTGAAACTAGCTCAGTTTGGTTTAGCATTTTTTGCGTGAAAAGCTGACATAGTCTGAGAGACGTACAACTCGTTTCCCATTGAAATAAGAAGTATAGTCGAGGAATGACACGGTTCGCTACTTTTTCGACTTATTTTCAACGTCAAGGTCCAAGTATGTCCTAGTTACGAACCTATTCGTTCCGTGACTGTACCGTTCGTCACTGGTACACATTCCGTGAATGATCCTACGCTCGAAAAGCTAGTACATATTTTCATGATGTTACAGATCTGACCAACCTTCCGCAGCGCGTCAAATCGCGTCAATGGCGTCAGCAAGGCCGGCAAATCGGCGTGAGAGCTTGTTACCGACGTAAACGTTTCCGCATATCGCCACTGATACGGCCCGGCCACGACATTGCGCGGCAGCGGTTTTTCTAATTCATTGTGTGTGATACAAACTAACCACAGTGCGTTGCGCGTCTCGACCGCGCAGTGAACAGATAAAACGCTTGCCGCGCCGCAATAGGGAACTAGCATTTTTTTATTTTATAACGAAAATCAAAAGTATAATCCAGCATTAAAACAACTATAGCATTAAAACTTTCTTATGATTTATTTTTCTGATGTTATATGCATTTGAACTGCACGCGCCGGCACCCCCCGAAAACGCTCTATATTAAACGGGCTTATACTATGACGTCACAGCATAATTCTCGGCGCGTTTACTATGGAGCAATTCATTAATTTGCCATAAAATTTGCGTTTAAGTCTACACTTGTCATACAAAATATAATTTCTAATTTAATACTCAGTGTAACTGTTATGTTATTTTAACGAAAAAATAAAATATACATTTTCGTCAGTTTAACGTGTGATAAAACTAATACAATCGTTTTATTTTCGTCTCTTTTTCTTTTGTTGATATCTCTACGTATATCCGCATCGATGGAGCGCAATTTATTCAAAATTGAATTCCCATGCAAGTTCCCCATTCGCGCAATGTCGTGGCCGGGCCTAACGGCCCTAACGGGCAGACATGGCGTTCATTGCAACTAGGACAGTTTATGATGGGCAACCACTGTTAAATCCACGACCCCCAAAGTGTTATACTACGACAGTGGCAAACAAGCATATGGTGGTGTGCCTGGTGGTAAGCAGCGATAGCCTATGGACGGAACCCGTAGCCTATGGGCCTGGCCAAATGTAGTTTTTGCGTCGCGGCGCCGAACCGCAGACATGTGGCTAAGGCTCTATGGACGCTTGCGATTCAAGTCTGACATCTTCGGGAAGAACACATTTTCGGCGAACATTTACTAGAGCGTTCACTAGAATGATCGTGAAAATGTTCGCAGCGATGTTCTACTCTATGCTTGGCTCTTCGTTGTTCATTTAAAAACGGCAATTGCTCGATGTTCTGGGGCCTATTTCACTATCTTGACAATTTTCACCTGACAATGACAATTCCACGTACGATCAACCAATTTGATTACTTAGGCCACCGTAGAACCCTGCCATTTTAACTGCTACATAGCGACGCAATAATCCTAGTAACCCGTATTGACATAGCATGTACAACGGCAAGGTATGCACAATGGCCTAGGAATCAAATTGGTTGACTGTACATTGCTGGGTCAATAAACTGTCCAGCAACCATCTTAACTTGTCGACGTAGCCATGTAAGTCGAATTGTCATTCTCAGGCGACAATAGCCGATTTGGTGAAATAAGGCCCTGGTATAAGTGAACACTCAAGTCGATCAGCACCTTTGCAGAGTATCCCAGGAAGACCCTATTACCCATCAAAAATTGTTCAAAGTGTACTTAGTACCATAGAGAAGGGAGGGCTGGGGAAACGTCTTCGAGGATTGGATACGATGACGATGATGACATATTATGATGGTTCCGTTTGTTAATTGAGAAATATAAAATATGTATACTTAGCATTCTTTATATATATATATATTTATTCATTTTTTCATTTCTTCTTTCTCTGCCACTATTGATATAGGTAATGTAATGAAACAGTTGCTGATACTTTGCAATGGGACCAAATATCGATCGAACTCTCTGTCTTATTTGCAGAACTATTCGCCCGAGTCGAATTTGACGATCGTAATTATAACTAACAATAAAACATTATACCTAGTTGGCATTGTGTACAGTCAAGGATAAACTTATTGTTAAATCGTCATACGACTTCTAGCCAAGCGAAATCATGCTTGAAAAATGTAGTTTTTGCTATATTTAAAGAAAAACTTGAATACAGATGTGTTTATAATTCTTCGTTATTGTCATCAAACCATTACTTATCATTATAGCACTTATCATCTATTTATTATTGTAGTTTTTTGTCATAACAAGACGGTAATTATTTATTTATTTAAACATTATTGCATAAAATAAAAACTTATCGTACAAAAGGCGTACTTAATTAGGTAGGTATTTACATTTTGACCTTGGGACTGTTTATTTTATAATCCAAACAGATTTGCACCATACCTAAACCCTAGAATATCTTTTGGTAACAGAATTGGTTACCTAATTTACAATAGATTTTATTTTTTACTTTAAACTTATATAGCATAGCATTACGCAATTCATAAAATATATGTTTAATCTTAATCTTAATGCGTAAGCGGGTTGCGTCCCTGATGAGGCGCCTGCGCGGCAGCCCGAACAGCCTCCTGCAGACGGTGGCGGCGCGCTTGGATGGTCCCTTCCTGTTCCATTGGGATAGGTTGCATAGGCCATCCAACTGCTAATTGTAAGTGTGATAAAATACCTACTAACATAGTGTTAAGATCACTGTTACTAACAAATTATGGAAATAATATTTCTGATGTAAATTATTAAATAAAAAAAAAAAAAATCCATATCCATACTTATCCATACTTCCATATTAATATTATAAATGCGAAAGTGTGTCTGTCTGTCTGTCTCTTTCATCTTTTCACGCTTCAACCGCTGAACCCATTTTGATGAAATTTGGTTTAGAGATAGTTTGAGTCCCGGGGAAGGACATAGGATAGTTTTTATCCAGGAAATCATCCCCTGTATGAAATGGGAAGTGAAAATTTGTATAGTGCTACGATATAAACGAGTTCCACGCGAACGGAGTCGCGGGCAGAAGCTATATATACCTATATGTTTAATTATTCATTATTATTTATTATTTATTTATTATTTAAACGGTGTGCTCACATGCCCGCAATGTGCGAGGACCTTCACGAAGAAGATTGGCAACATTAGTCACATGCGAGCACACAACCGTCAACAACATTGAACATATACCTGAACGCAGTCGCTGTGGCCGAAATCGGCCGGGACTACATCATCATCATTATTTAATAGCCTTAAGTGTCCCACTGCTGGGCAAAAGCCTCCCTCTTTTCCGTCCACGTATCCTTATCCTGGGCAGTCTTCCACCAGTCTTGGTCAAATACCTCTAGCTCGTCTCGCCATCTCCGACGAGGTCTACCGCGACGCCGTGTTCGGTTGCGTGGGTACATAAAAACCTTCCAACGAAAGATTTCATCTGTTTTCAGTTACGACACATACTGGTTTGTAATAAAGTCGATAATTGCACAAAAAGGACATCTTAGCGATCTAAGATTCACCGATAACAAAATCGGTTCAGTTAAAATCAACTTAATTTGGTTTGCGACAAGGCTCAAAGTCAAAAAGCAATCTGTAAAGCTAGTTTTTACAATATTTACACTATAAGTTAATTAAAGGACAATTTAAGACGCCTCGCGGGCGGATGCGAGCGATCTTCAGCCTATTACTGGAGGTAATTAAGTCTATTATGCGATAACAGATTTGCATATAATGCGTCCATTCATGGAGCGGCCATTGATGGCGATGTAGTATTTCGTTGTGTAATATTTTGTACGGGTGTACTACAAGGTGATTATCTGATTATCATCATCATCATCATATCAGCCAAAAGATGTCCACTGCTGGACATAGGCCTCCCTCAAAGTGTGCCAAAATGATCTATCTAATGAACTATCTGATTATAGTCATAGTATTTTTTTGATAATGTTATTAAACGAGTGTTTCAGCTTGAGCCAACATTCTTTCGTATGTCCGGATTGCCGGACGTCCGGCTGTTCTCCTTTACAGGTCGCGTTTCTCAACCGATTCTTGTGAAATTTTGTGAGCAGGTTCGTTAATGATTTTTTAATACAGTTGGTCAAAAAGTGCTACTTTACGTAGCTGTTTAGCGTGCGGAAAGTTGGTTTTCGCGAACTAGTGCACTTTTCCACGTACATCGAACGACGTTTTTTAATACAGTTGCGAAAAAATAAGAAAAGCCACAAATAAGGAATTCGAAACTTTTATATTATTAATTCTGTAAAATCATTGTAATACAGGTGAAAAGTAATGAGGTTGTTAATTTTTTTTTTTTATACAGTGCTTCCTTACTTGTTGTTTTTCTTATTTTTTCGCAACTGTATTAAAAAACGTCGTTCGATACACGTGCGGAAATGTCATTCTTCATTCATATGTCGGTACTCGTCACGTAATGACATACTTTCCGCACTAGCATCGAAATGTACTATAATAATAATTTAATAATACAGTAGGTATATTTTGTTGATTTAGTTTTTGCAAGTCAAGTTTTGAGATTCAAATACTAATTACGATAATAATATATTTTACGTCATACCTGACCATAAAGTAGGAATTACCGCACGCTATGCGTGCGGAAAACCCCACTTCCTGGCCAGATAGAGACGTAAAATTTTGTACTCACCACGGGCGGTAATAAAGAAAGCCTCAGAGCGCATATTTATCGCCCTTGCCTTCGGCTCGGGCGTCAAATACCTGCGATCTGAGACATTCTTTGTTTAACCGCCCTAGGTAAGTAATGTTCAATTAAAGTAAGGGACCATTCATATATTTTTTTTTATAACAGTTATACATATTTATTTGTCTTATTGTTCTATGAGACCAATGAAGTGACTATAACACTTAAAGAATGAGAATAAGCGCCTTTAAGATAAGATGAGTTTGTTTCGGCGTTTCGTCTTGTCAGCTATAATTCTGATCTTCTTTTTCAAAAACGCTGGTAGATTGTGACTTGTAAAAGTGCCATAGCGATAAACTTGCAGAATCATCTTCATCATCATCATGTCAGCTGAAAGACGTCCACTGCTAGACACAGACCTCCCCCAAAGAATAAAATTCATTTATTTAATTTAGACGGTGCTCTGCCCAATTTAAACCATAGTGATAATGTATCTATAATATCTCCTTGAGAGCTAATCAATGGTGTGTTCCCAATTTAGTAGTCAAATGAAATTGCGTCTTAACAAAACGTTATTTTAAAAGTTAAGTTAAGGCTTATAGGTATTTCAAATATAAATTAAAAATTGGAAGAAGATTCATCATCATCCTACTAGCGTTATTTCCGGTTGTGCCTAAAGGAGCCCGGGGTCCGCTTTGACACCTAATCCCCAGATTTGGCATAGGCATTAGTTTTACGAAAGCGACTGCCATCCTGACCTTCCAACCTAGAGGGAAAACTAGACCCTGTTGGTATTAGCCCGGTTTCCGCACGATGTTTACCTACACCGAAAAAAAAAGGTGTTTTAAATGATGTATGTGAAGTATTTCAAATGATGTTTTGTACACATTTTTTTGAAAAACAAGTCTTACCGCTCAGCTTCAGAGTCTTAAAGAACGGGAACTCAACAACCTCTGTTTTTGAAGCCACACGCCAGAATCGCTCGGCTGGACAGCGACGGTAGCTTGCAATATAAATAAATAATAAATAAATATTTGCGGACATTCTTACACAAATCGACCTAGTCCCAAACTAAGCAAAGCTGAAGATAAACATACTTATATAGATAAATAAATACTTAATACGTAGAAAACATCCATGACTCAGGAACAAATATTCATGCTCATCACACAAATAAATGCCCTTACCGGGATTCGAACCCAGGACCTCTTGCTTCGTAGGCAGGGTCACTACCAACTATAGGCTAAAACGCGTCTATATGGTAGCCATATAGACAGGTACGGTAGCTTACAATATGTTAGCCATATGGTAATCGCGTGCCAATCCGATCCAGACGATGACGGTAATCACCGCAGCCTCGCCGGCCGGATGGACTCAAGACCGGCGGATGACGTATGCTAATCATGTACTTGTCATTACGAGTACTCTCATTAAACGGTAACCCTTTTCTTGATGTCTGTACTGATAGTAAAGAGGTGTCTGTGAAATGTAGGCTTCTAGTATGTCCGAAACTACTAGTTCTCCGTTAAAAAAAACCCTAACATAGACTATTTCATTTTGTGGCTCCATGTGGGCAGCTAGGCATCTTAAATGATGCATTTTACTTAATATCCTTTTCTATCTTTTATGCAGTTCTTTTGCTGTCACATTGTTTTTTCTTGCATTCTGAGCATGTTTACATTACTACAATTTTATTTAATAATCATGGCAATTTTTTCTTTACCTAAGCATGTTATATGACCATCTCTCACTCCTCTCCATGTTCCTCATATATTACGATTAACACAATTTTATTAGATTACTATAACAAAGTATTAATTAATGAGCATCCATTCTTTTGTCGTACGGGAAATCACCTGTTTGTTCATTCACAGAAACAATTTTTAAGTGATCAATGTCTTGATTTTCCTAACCAATTAATAGCTTATTTAATCATCAGTTTATTATTCCGTTAATTCGGAATTTCCGATGGCAATGGAAATGATAGCTAAATTATAACTATTAGACATAGACATAGACATAGACATAGACATCCTTTATTGGTAATAAGGTATTACAAGTCATGTTTACAATCAAAATAGAACATTCATTTGTAAATTAAATTAACAAGATTATTAGTTATTATATTATATATTATTATTACATTTTTTATATTCTAAAAATTCCTTAATAGTATAGTAACATTGCTCAATAAGCCATTTTTTTAATTTAGCTTTAAAGGTCGGAAGACTGTTAGCTTCCGTGATGCTGTCTGGTAAATTGTTATAAAATATAGGTCCCGCGACGTGGATTGTCTTAGCTGTCTTAGTGAGCTTGTGGGGAATTGTTAATAGTTTGTGCGCATTTCGAGTGACCCAAGCAGATCTATCACCTCGCCTTTCATATAGTGATAAATTCACCCGTGTATACACGGCTATTTGGAAAATTAGCAGTGACGGTAGTGTCAGGATACCGAGTGCGACAAAATGCGGTCTGGCGCTATCGTCATGCCTGGCGCGGCATGACGATATTACTTATTCATAAAGTCTTCTCAATAAATACCATTGCCGTAGCAACAAGTACAAAACGTCGACGTTAATCAGCATTATGTACGATTACACACTGAAGACAAGATTACAGTAATTGTGCGAATATCACAATGTTAATAATATTAGTATTTATAATATAAGTATTCGTTCAAACATTGAGGATTAAGTCACTGACTCTCAAACTGCGGTGCAGAAAGTAATGGGAGTCTACTGCTCAATCCTCCCAATCTTGTAGCTGATAAGAGAACTACACCGACATTCAGTCAAAAGTATAATACAATATATATAACGATGAGTATATTAGTTCTAATGTAAGTCCATCAAGTAATGCCAAGAGGGCGAGCCTTCCTGTACTATAGTGTTTAAAGCGTAATAATACGGTATAAACTTCTAATTAATTATTTTAATAGGTTCCTTCCTTGGTTGATTGACTAGGTTCGCTTGATTTAAATCTTCCGTTTTTATAGTAATTTTACGGTGCGTCAGGTACTCCGACCTTGATTTCAGTTCTATAGCAAATTTGCCCTTCTTTGAGGCTTTAATTCATCGGTTTAGTAAAGTAACGGTTGTACGGACATTCGTTCATGTAACAGTTGGAAAAAAATAACAAAATGTCATTGAAAAACATAATAAAATCAGAAAGGGTTTGTCAATTGCTAAAGATTTCTTCAAATATCACGATAACTATACCGGATGAAACAAAATATTTAAATCGTAAAAGTAGGAAATATATGATTAATTACTCATTTTTATTAATGAAATGATACACATAACATAAGACATAGTGCTCAGAATGTTGAGAAATGTTCATGTGAAGTTAAATATTATATGTTTTGAAAAAGAAGTTAAAGAATTCTTTTTCAAAACATATGTAGTATTAGAAATAAGATTCACTTAGTTGAAGCGCTCTGTGACGAACTCCCTTATATAGAAGCATTTTGCATTACGGAAACCTGGATTAAATCACGCAGAATAGACTCACTAAGATTAGAAGGTTTTAACCTTGCAAGTTACTATTCTAGGGAAAACTACGAAGGGGGAGGCGTCTGTATATTACTTAAAGAAAATATTAAATATGTAGAAATCGAGGAGATCAAAAAGTTAGCAATAGAGTGTATATTTGAGACATGTGCCATAGAAGTTCCTCAATCTAATACAATATTATTAGTAATTTATTGGCCTAACAGTGCTAGAAACCCAGACTTGTTTTTTGAACAGCTAGAAAAGCTTCTGCAAATTGTTAATATTAAGTACAACAAGAAAAGCATTATAATAGGTGGAGACCTGAATATAGATGTACTATCTGATTCAAATCAGTCACAATATCTGTTAAATCTCTTTCATACTTATAATTTTAAACAGCACGTTAAAGAATACACTAGAATATCACCCACTTCTGAAAAGTGTCTAGATATATTATTTACAAATTTTACTGACCCAAGCCTCGTTGTAAAAGTTATGGAATATGGTTTTTCGGATCATAAAGGTGTTCTAGTAACAACTCCCAATTTTTTAGACCAACAAAAGAGCCAGCAAAACTCATACTCAATAACTAGACGTCTTTTTATAACTCCAAATCTTGATGCATTTAAAAAACAATTGTCAACAATTGATTGGAATCCTATAATAATGTCAGGAAATTCGGTCGATGAAAACTTTAATTCATTCCACAGTAAGATCCAATTAGTATTGAATAAATGTATTCCTAAAAAAGTAATTAAAATAAAACCTGCACTTAAAAAACAGTGGTTAACTCGCGGACTAAAACTGTCGTGCAAGCATAAACGGCTCTTAAAAATTTTAACGACCAAAACAAAAGATCCGGTATTAATAAAACACTTCAAAATCTATGAAAAAACTTTAAAACAGGCTGTTTATGTATCTAGGAAGCTAGGAAACATTAGGAGATTGAAAAATTCGCACAATAAAATAAAAACTACGTGGCAAATCATATCAGAGCAAACTAAAAAACCGAAATTGAAAGCATGTAATCAAATTACGCTATCAATCAACGGAATTTTAACGAACGATCCATCTTCAGTAGCGACCACGTTTAACGAGTACTTTGCGTCAGTTGGGAAGCACTCTAGTAGTACTATACCATGCGGTCGTCCTGTTTTGAACCCTTGTACAAACTCATTATTTCTATCACCTGTCCAGCCTTTAGAAGTTTACAAAAGTATACTACAGCTAAAAAATAAAAACAGCCATGGAATTGACGAAATCCCACCCAAACTTGTGAAATATTGCGCCAGCGAAATTACCCTTCCTCTCACTAATCTAATAAATCAGTCATTCGCTGCCGCCAAATTTCCTGCACTATTAAAGGTATCGCTAATAAAACCTATTCCTAAAAAAGGCGACATGACTGACCCAGGACAATACCGCCCTATCGCCTTGTTAAGCACTTTTTCGAAAATATACGAATCGGTCATGGCTAAACGACTGACAACCTTTTGTAATAAATTTAATATATTCAATGACAGCCAATATGGTTTTAGGAAGCAAAGATCCACTACTTTAACTGTCTTTAAATTCACACATGAAGTTTTAAGAATAATAGACACTAAACAACATGCTTTCGGTCTTCTAATAGACTTGAGTAAGGCCTACGATACGGTTCAACATAATATTCTTTTAAACAAACTCTTCGATATTGGCATTCGTGGATTGGCTCACGATTGGTTTACATCCTATTTAGAAAAGCGTGAACAAATGGTTGAGGTTGATTACGTCGATGTTGTAACTAACGCTGTATCAAGGGTGCGATCGCAAAAATTACAAACAACCTGCTCTATTCCGCAAGGAAGTGTCCTTGGATGTATCCTGTTTCTACTGTACATCAATGATCTTCCTGAAATAATAACTACTCAAAACCCAGACACTGAATGTTTTCTATACGCGGATGATATATCTATAGTTCTGCCCTGCCAGAACACGATAGAGTTAACTGACAAACTAGAGTCTACTTTAAATATAATGACAGCCTGGCTAGATGAGCATAATTTGCGAATAAACTTGTCAAAAACAAACTTAATTCAGTTTAGGCCTCATCAAAAACCTGCGTTATTTATTTTTTTTTTTATTTATTTTATTTATTAAAAACAAAAAGTTACATATATACGTTGGTACATTGCTCCACAAAACTAAATTTTTCAGTTTGACTTAGAAATATATCTGTTTTTTAATGGCTCTAGAATGAAAGGAGTCAATTCATGTTCTTTGCTAGGTATACAAATGGACCAAAATTTAAAATGGAAATGTCACATAGATAAAATTGCCATAAAACTATCCCAGTTCACCTATGCCCTGAGGGAAATAAAAAAAAAACTGCCGATCTAAAAACAGCAATTTCCGCTTATCATGCATTTGCCCAAGCATGGTTACAGTACGGAATTGTTCTATGGGGCAACAGTACTGATGTTCCCAAGTTATTTTTAATACAAAAAAGATGCATTAGGATCCTAAGTAATATACGAAACGACGAATCATGTAGACCTCATTTTGTAGAACTAAACATACTAACACTGACATCCTTGTATATTCTTGAGACGTGCAAATTCGTGCGGAAATACCCTAACCTTTACACCCACACTAAGGATATGATTAAAGGAATCCATAATTTGCGACCCAGAAAGAATCTTATCCAAACAACTATATCCAAACTTCAAATGATCTCACAGGGACCACATTCCATGTCGATAAAAATATATAATAACTTACCGAGACACATATCAACTGAAGAGAAGTACACTTCATTTGTTACTAAACTAAAAAATTACCTGTTGTTACAAGCTTTTTACACCTTCAAAGAATATATGAACATGTAACCTAGAAATAACAAATAAATACATATACCTATGTTAACATGAAAAAATTAAAAGCTACGATGGCAAATGTTAGTATTTGATATTTTTATTATATAGGTTAAGTTAACTATAAGTTTTGCTTTGCCCTAACAGGGTCCATGCTGTTTTTTATGCCCTTGTAATATCTTGTAATACCATGGTTTGCAAACAATAAATGAATTATGAATTATGAATTAAATGAATTATGAAGATATGCTTATCAAATTTTTAGATGGGAGTTTTCCTAATACATCTCTGGGGTACTAAATTAATATCATAAACTTATTGTTAATTCTGATAAAACCTTATATCGAATGTAATTGATAATATTTTACAATTTTGGATTTTTTTAGTTTTGATTTTTAGTGACATTTAGTTTGTTAACCGTTTAGGTACTAATTGGTTAAAATCTGCAATTTTTTAATGATTATTGTGTAAGATTATTAATATTATATTGTAGAATACCACTTGACATGTAAACGTGCCATTGTGGCCTATTTGCAGAATAAATAATTGAATTTGATTGATTTTGATTTCCCTTACTAACTAAAAGCTTAATGAAAGTAGGTATACTCACTCTTTCTTATTGTTGACTACAATGACTAGCTTGACTTTCCTAGGGCCCTTGGTCATTTTGCAGATCTCTCTCCGCTGCTCCGTTGGGCCCTGGGTTACTATTTTTAAAAGTGGAATGTTTCTGTCGAGATCCACTCCGCCGGACGGCGTCCTTCGTCACCTCACAATCATCTTCACTAATTTAGTCCACTTCTCACGCACATGTTCCAATCACTAATACTGATCACTCACAAATCACTGGTCCACAAATACTGTTTGATTCCGGCGCCACGCTGAAGAATAATAAAATTGATAATGATAAAGTTGGTGTTAAGTAATTTCAAAACATAATAGAGGATTACGATACGGTGATTGATGCACTGATGACGTTTTAAGCTTGTAATTAGGTGATAGTAGTAATTGATGTTGCACGTGAATACGTTCTGATCTGTGACGTAGCAGATAGGACTAGTGATGGGAAGGACCTAAATAAGAATGGCAATGCTAAAGGAGTTACATAAGCAGTTACGTAAGAAAACCGTACTGAAGTCGACGTAGTAACTAATGTTATCAGAATCGCACATGCCTAAGCTAAGAATCACGTCGAGAGCTTGGATGATGAATGATGATGCATGGCGACACCGATTGCCGGCATGATGATAACAGTATCTACGCTATCAAATATTTAGGTAGTATGTAACATCGGTCGCTTTGGGATTTTGGGTTTTTAATTTTTTACTATAGTAATTGTGTTTTATTTTTATTTTACACGCGTCACTTGTGTATCCGTGGCTTAAAGATAATTGTGTTTGTTGTCTGGTTAGTCATTAAACAAAATATACATCGTTTTCTTCGAAAAAAACCATTGCTGATTTATTTGTGTAGATCAAAAAAGACACTTATAATTCTTATATATTAACATTTTACATTATTAATGGGATTGTGATTATTGCACCACTTATTCCTTTGTGCGTAGTTAAGTGTGTTATCACTGAAATCTACACAATCATTCAAAAAATATATATTTAATTTCCACGTGGCAACCAGGAACTCTGTTATACACAGTTATGATGATTTATTATAGTTATTTACTCAATTAATCGTTAAAATATACATACTTTCTTTCACTTAAAACTGTCCTTATACCAGAAAAAGGGCCGAAAAGCGTTGTCAAGGACATCAGTATCCTTAAGGTAACAAATGATTGAAATTTTAATACTAATAAGTTACCTTAAAATTAAAAAAAACAACGTACAGAATCTCAATCCTACTATTGAAGAAGTAAAGCAAACAAATTTTGTTATATTTACTCAAACTAAAAACGTACTGAGTAAAGTAATTCCCAAGGCCAACTTAAACATATCCAAAGAAATCTCAGACGGTACGCATTTTGATTACAATACGATAAACATAGAAGTAAATAAGGAAATAGATTAGTTACTCTCGAAATTCTTGTTAGAGATGAAGTGCGACTTGATCAAGGATGCCTTTACTTGAAGACGTAACAAATAAAGGGAAATCAATTTGCACCGGTTTGTACCGGTTAAGATAACACTAAACTTATAACTGATACTAGGAAGCTTTGTTCAGTGTCATGAGTGAAAACTCGGAGGATACCAATTTTCCCGGAAATGAGATCTAGCTAAATCGATTTTTTCTTGCAGGGATGCGTTGATATCAGTATCATTATAAGCCTTATTCGAGAACCTATATAAAAACAAATAAGTTAGTAAATATACAAGTACTGCTTATTTAACAATATAAGTGTAGCATAAAGAATTTACGAATAAACTTATCATAGAAGTAAAGACAAATAAGTATTTTACATTATTTTTATTTGTCGCCATTGATTTCCAAACCTTTTCAGTTTATTTGTTTCCATATTCATATGTCATAGTTGGTCGATTGTAGCTTTTCGAAGTATTGTGTGGTCAAATACGCCTACGAGTGAGTATTAACATGTGCGTCTTCTGTACCGACTTTAACGCGAGATTTTTAGAGATTCTTCAATATTTTGAAGCTGATAACGAACGAGTAGAACCCAAACCATAATCAGGTCACCCTAAGACCTTCGATTACTAAAGTAACCAAGGAAGGAGTTTGTGTGCCGCGACGTGACCATACACATCAAAGTACCCTTTGTTTGTGGTTACACTTGGTGGGACGGTGTTAATGGTTCACGTAACAGACAGACTGATAAACGGTGTAACACGATTTGATAATATATAAAGGAGTATGTCTACTAGTGAAGAACCGGCGTCTACTCTACCGACAGGAACCAATGGCAGGGACGGAAACGCCGGAGTGGTTTTAGTGGGTAGACTCCCTCCCCCTTCTCTTTAAATATAGTTGGCTGGAGGGTGAGAGTCTCACATACCCCCCATTATAGCTTACCCGGGCTGGGGGCCGCGGAAGAGCATTTCCAATTCGTAAAAAAAAAATTTAACTACTTCCCCAAGGCTGCTCCAAATATGTGGAAGATTATACAATGATTGAAATATCATTACTCCACAATTAATGACGTTTTAACGTGTAATTAAAATGCACAAATGCGTATTTTTTTTAATCTCCATGCGCCCATTCGATAATTATGATATAAGTATATCAATTGCTGTGATAGTATCTTTCATATCGTGACCTACCTTCGAAGATACTTGAAAACTTAGCAAGTAGGTAGCTAAAAGAGTTTTCATCAAAAATAATCATTCATCCAACTAAGTGGCTAGCTCTTTACTAAGTTGTCGTAGCTAATTCTCCGAAGCCCCAGACAAGGCAGTGCACACACGGTAAGCAAACAGCTTCGTCTACTGGATCCTTAGTCATATTAACACTGTATACATGCCTAATTCTTGTTGTCCGTCAAATCAAAATACGTCTAGGACTTGTGTCGTGTAAGTAGTCTGTCATCGAACGTAATTTTCATAGCATAGACGTGGTAGTTTGCAAAGTTAGTAAAAAAGTTGTATTCATTTAGGCAAGAACCTAAGATCTTTCATTTTAGGTACACTTAGTCTATGAACTGTCACATTTGGTTACACATGGGATTAAAATATTATTGGCTTATATTAGAGAGACACCATATCTCACGGAAACTTATACAAAAGTACGCCATTCCATATTTATCATACTTCTTGCCATATTTACCTACCAACACATTTACAACCGCAAAGTTGAAATGCTATCCATACTTTTATTAATTTATTGTATAACGTGTTATTTTGTGTTGGAAGGTCTAATCCTTACCTACCTACATAATATACTTAAAACAAAGTCCCTTCCCGCTGTCTGTCTGTCCCTAATGTATGCTTAGATTTTTAAAACTACGTAACGGATTTTCATGCGGTTTTTTTTTAATAGATAGAGTAATTCAAGAGGAAGGTTCAGATGTATAATACATGCATGTATTATACATATAAACCCGTGCAAAGCCAGGGCGGGTCGCTAGTTATATTATAATTGCCTGCTTTATAAGAATTATAAGCAACACCATCATCGACAACTATTAAGCAAACCTCAAATCAATTCCTTGAAAATCGAAACTAATGTCAGCTCTTAACAAACAGAGGCGCAAGATTTACCTTATTCAGTATCTGAGACATTATTTTTAGCACATCCTCATACTTGCACAATACGTCTCCTTGTCACTAGGCATTATGTATATAACGGGCACATTACCCACAGAGCGAGAAGCATCATTAGAAACATTGTTTACTTCATTATCTTCGGCCATGTTTTTCTTCACTTCATTGTTCGTTAGAAGATTTATAACAACGCTTTTGTGGGCATAGTTTAGTCCATTTGTGACAATGGATGTGGTATTGAGAATAGGTTAGAAATTAGTTGGGAATTGGCACATGCACGTGTATGTCAAGTCTACTATACTTGCATTTTTGGGTACAAAAATCGTTGTCCGAAAGCATATTTTTTCCGAATTTCTTAATTCTAGGATATAGGTTGTACGCGGACAGGGGTTCCGCAACTCGACGTCATAACTGCGCCTATTTTGCGTAGAACAATAATACTTTCCAGTTTCCGTTAAATCATCTGCGTCCAAATTCCGTTTAGCGAAAAAAGGCGCTTGGAATTTTGAAATACGGAACAACTATGATTGCGGACAAATTACCTTTCGGATTTTTTCTGTATTTCCCCCACATTTTTGTATATGATAACCTCCCTATGCATATAGGTCTTAATTGTCAGGATTGTTTCTACCTACACACATCGCCGGTGGTATTATAATTCTGATAGAAAGGCGATAGAAGTAAAATTGTTGAAGAATGCAAACTTTTATACTTTAATAATACTGTGTACGTTTTTGTTTATTTTCAATTGAGTACGGAGTAGCCTTTCTTTGTGTTTTATATCTTTAACCACAAAGCAAAAATATAAATAGATGACTAAATATAATAGTGACCCATTGTAAAGGTGACATAACACCTAAATATTTAACCAATTATCTCATTACATTGGAACTTCAGTATTGTAATTTACAAATTACAAACCACAACGAATGAGAGAATTCTATGTTGTCATGGGTTTCTGAGAGTGATACATAATTAATTAACCTATTTCTCTCATTTCTTTACCTATATTAATTTCTATAGTAAAGCTGTAGCAGCAAGCAGCTTTTGTCTCCTACACAACCTTAATGCCTCGGTCTTATTCACACAACAACAAATACTCATACATATACTAGATACTGCCCCTTTCAAAGTAAGTAAGCATTTGCTATTGATACCCTAATAGCGGTAACATGGGTGCCATTTTCTCACTTATCGTTGTAGATAAGACTTCCGTCTCGGACTTGCTTACTAGTCAGAACGTGACGGATGTCTTATCCTCATTAATATACATGATTTGCCAAATTATCGTGTTATAAAAATACACACATTTGGTTTCAAAGATTATGCACAATACAGAAAATAATTCCAATAGTTACCGCAGCACCGCGGCGCCTTCGTAATGCCTCAAACACGATAACGCACAAACAAACATCACCTGTCAGATAGCGGTGACAGCAAACATGGGAGCAAGCAAATGTCACTTGACCTACTCCTTATTGTTCCGAGCTGGTTATAGTCGCACGAATAGATGTATTGCAATAAGCAAATGAGATAGGAATAGAAGCCAAACATAGTGATTCAGCAGATAAAGATGCATCAGAGCTGCATAAGAACAGATATTTAAAATTGACTTTTAAACTAGACACTTAGTACCTTTGGAGAGCTAAACCACTACTATAAAACTACGCTGAACATTAATTTCCCTAATTCACGACATGAACATGTCCATTCTATCACTTCTGAGGGTCTAAGACAGTTGTAATTTTATCATTATCGCTTTCGATGGGAGGTCCGTCACGTTATGTCAAGTATGCGCGTGCGAGAGTGACAGATGCCTTCTCCACAACGATAAGTGATAAATAGATAACCATCTTAGCCCCGCTAAATTGAAATTTATACTCGCGTCTAATACTACTCGCATCTATAACTGACATGCATTACGACAAGGAGTTTGCAGCTTTTTAAAATTCTCCCCTAAATACCATCGCATATTCGTAGTTAGGTTTGCTGCATTGATGACTATAATTTTACAGGAATTTGAAGCTCTCAAATCTGATATTTCACAGCGCATTAAGTAGGAATTAGTTGTAATGCTTGCAATCGGAGTGAAGTCACGTTTTGGCACTTCAAACCGCGCCGGTGAATACGATAATTATGAAACTTGCAACAAAATAACATACGCCTATAATTGAGATTTGAGATTAGTTAATGCAGCCGACTTTTTGTAAAACTGTCAATGGAATTCGAATCTTTTAACTTGGAAGGTAGGGTTGCTTTTTGAATGGAGTACTTTGATGCAATTCGGCCAACATAAGTAATCTCAAGTATGCATAACAACTTTACAGTACACTGTCGCAGGTATACACATCAGCCTACCAAAATAATAACTTCACGTTCAATTTCATGTTGGCTTTAGCGCCTGGCCACGTTGCAAAACCCGCGTTCCTGGGTACTAAACGCGGGTTTCTGCGGCGCGCGCGCCGCAGACATGTGGACAGGCCCTTAGTCTGCTGCTGATTTGGTCGATACTTGACTAATCATGATTATATTTAAGGTTTTTAAATGTAATTAAAATTAACTATTGGTGGTCCAACTAACCAGAAGCAGTGTATCAGCTAAATGCGAAAAATGTAAAGGCCTTTAAAAAAAAAAAAAAACAAGAATTATGTTACATTTTGTGTGACAAATAGTTCACCAAACACAGCGTTTATTGGCGAATGTAACACTCACTTTCTTAACAAAAATTGTGTAGGTACCTAAAATTCATTTAAAGTCTTTTTTTATATTAGAACTATTTGTCAGTACGATTGGATATTAAGATATAACTACAATTCATTTCATCCCGTAAAAAATCTTATTCTTACAAACATGACGATTGAGTTGATGGCTCGAGGTCACCCATTTATGATATCAGCAACAATCACTGAAAATTATCGCGTCAGATTTCAACTTATCATTGCGATAAAGCGAGCTTAGCTTTGTAATCTTTAAACCAGAAGTTTTTGTTATCTTAGAGGACACCTAGGACATTATATGATAGACATTTTTACAGTACACGCTTTAGCGAAACATTCCTTATTGACTTCTTTCTCGTTAAATAATATTATTTTAACAGATTACACTGAACGAAAAATACATCTCGACCCTTTGAGATCTTTTAGTTCGAGCGACCGTGATGAAACAGGTAAATAATACAGAGAAAATTGTATTTCCTCTATTTAGTGACACTGCGTAAACAACAAACATGCAAATTAATCATGTTTTTTCTAAGAGTCTTAATAGCGGTAAAATAATATTTTGATTCCTTCCAGCAAATGTGCTCAAATCGTTGTAATTGCATGGAATGTAGATAAGGATTATTTAGATGTAATGGATGAAATGGAAAGTTCCAACTGAACAGGTGATTGCCAACATTTATAATGTTTCAACCCTGTTGACATGATTGAATTGAATACAAAGATATAACCCATATCCGTGTAGGTATATAACGCATCTTTCATATCAAAAATTCCCAGGAAATGTTAGTAGTACAACAGTACAAGTTAATTTTCCCTTCGGCCGCGTTCGAAACCAGAGGTTCGTAAAGTAACCAGTTGTGATAACAAAAAAAATTGTACATGTACGAAACCAGTTGCGAATAATTATGATTTTTCATACATTATATTAACACTGGCACAGATAAAACGCTGATGTTACGTTACTGGTTGCAATTATGGTGGTCGTTATATATGGTTTCCGAACACATTCTAGACGATTTATGATATGGGTGCAGATAAAGACTTTTTTGTACTCATTCGAAACCGCAGTTGTCCTTTCGTTACTGGTTACGAGCAAAGAATTTGTATGCCTTGTAGGTACGATACCGTGGAATGGGGTTAATTTGATCAATTTCAGAATTAAAACGTCTGTATCTCCCTCAACGTTTATCCAAAAAAATAAGGAAGAAATGCAAATATCGGTTTTTGGTCCTCTATCGATTCCACCAACAAACAACATATATTATTAATGTATCTCTTAGAAAATAATATTTAAGTCGGTCGATCAACTTGATGTTGATATCGGGGTTACTTTAAAAGTCCCCTTTTTTAACGGATTATGATAGTAACCCAGGAAACAAACACTAGAACACTTTTTTCTTCTACCGCAACTGGTTATACGAACCTTGGGTTTCGAACGCGGCCGAATGGATTAATTTGTATAATTCGACAAGAGTTTTTTTTTTCATTTGTGTTGCCTGAAAGAGCTGGCTCTTTATATATTAGATTAGATCAGTGGTGCGGTGCCTAACCTTTTCCAGATCGTTATCCCCGTAGCCTATTAGGGAACAGATTTTACTCCCAATTTAAATAACCGCTAATCGCTAAAATTTATTTAATCGTCTTAGATCATCTTCTTATCAGATTAGATCGTCAGTTTCCGTTTACTTTTAAGTGTTATATTCTAATGTACCAATAAGAGAATTAGTATCGGGTGATATTGTTCTACTTGCTAAACGTTTTTCAAATGTTCAGTGTATGTTCATTCTAGCTGGGAACAAAATAAATCTCTAAATTCTCTGCAAGTATTAAACTTTAATAACTTCTTTTACGTTCCACTCTTGAAGACTATCAAGTTTTCCATCGCACGTTCGCCACAGACGATAAGGATGATTGATCGAGTTCAGTTTAGTTAACCCAGACTATCTCAGGTTTATTTTGGCCTTGATTCACGATTGCACTCGTGGATGTGATGAAAGCAGTCGGATCTAATATAGCACCCTGGGGAACTTACTTTAATTTTATTTTATTCTCTTCGTTATCTTACTTCCCCCCAAACGCAACGACTTGTTTACTGTTCAATAGTGCCTTTTTTTCGCTTGTGTGTACACTGTGTACCCGATTAACGTTAATAAACAGCCTACTCCTTTCTAATGATATGATAATTTGTATCTAAAGGACAATTTGGGTCTGA
Organism: Epinotia brunnichana; assembly: GCA_963854355.1. Lineage (NCBI taxonomy): Eukaryota > Metazoa > Arthropoda > Insecta > Lepidoptera > Tortricidae > Epinotia > Epinotia brunnichana. The sequence goes on along the minus strand of OY977959.1, from coordinate 806,983 downwards.
TAAAACTGTGACTATGTACTTTTTGTAATTTTAAGAATTACAGATGCTTAGTGTCAAAAAAATTAGTTACATATACTTATGCTTACTTTCCTGAGATAAGCTGTTACTAAGAATCTATGTAAAGAGAACTAAAAAGAACTATGAGGCAATTGATGGGAAATTATTTGCACGCCTACTTACCTTATGCGTTGGATTGGAGAGTTTTAGTGCACAATAGCCAATGATGGATAATCATGGCTAACACCTAAAAAGCGTTAAATTTAGCATTAAAACCGGTTCAAGGCCATAACCTAGCACAATTCTAACTGTCCGTTATTACCGTGCCAAGTTACATCACAGCCGGCCTCGCATCACCAATTGTCCCGAAATTGGTGTGATTTGTGAACAAAAGTTTAGGTATGTCGGTAATTAGTGAACACATCCCTGAACAACGTCACACGGTTCGCTGGCTATGCAAAAATAGCCCCTATTAGTGGGTACAAGGTGTTAAGTCATTTAATTTAGGATGTAGAGAGTTTGCGTGTGTGACATTTTTAAATGTTCGACCTCAATAGATTGGTAAATTTGGTTTTGGAACAAGACTACCTATCTAACTTAAGATTAGGGCTAATGCATTCGATCCCGTATGGGAGAAAATAAAAATAAATACTAGACTCACTATCTAAAGAGCTATAAGAATGCATGTGTGAGTGAAATTTTACCTACTTTATTTTCTATTGTAAGTAAGTAGGAAGATTCGATTTGAGGTCTGGTAATTTTTCTATAAGAACTTCTTGCGTAATTTGCATAATTGTAAAATAATCTGCAGTCTCCATTCAGTTGAGAAGAACGTAAGCGTTGAATGACGTTTTGGTCTAACTATCTCTCTTCTAGTCAAAGGTAAGAAAAAGACTTCATTCAAAATGAAATTGGGTTGTCAAAAAAAAATAATTCTAGAAACTCTATGGAAATCATTGGCATTAAAACTCGACAAAGCTAAATAAAAACTAATGAATATGAAAAGGAAGTATATTGTTATTGCCGGCTTAAGAAAATAAGTACTAGATAAAAAAATCATTCCTTATATGCTTCGTTGAATCGGCTGATGGTTGTTTAATAATCGTGACAATTCATATGTGTATTTCATAACTCATAGATCATTACGTAAGGAAGTTTTAGTGTTTTCTTATAAAAACGCATAATTATTTAAAATAATTTGTTGAAACCTGCCTATTTGTAAACTCTTTCAATATTTTTATTTTATTGGTTTCTTTAGTTTTTTGTTCCGTTTCGTAATAAGGTGCATTTCAAAAAGACCCTCCATCTTCAGGTGAAATTCGTATTGTTTTGTCTTGGTCCTTAAACATTTCTCCAAAAGCGGAATCCTACTAAAACTCAAAAGATATTTTCACCTAGTGGATCATACTCATATGCAGTATGCACATACTTAGGGTCACTGGATCCTGTACTATAAGTTCTCGCATTCAATTCTCAAAACTGGATCAGATAAAAAACATTAAATCTGTGTAAGATTGGACAGTAGTAGAATTGTAGTAGACGTAAATGACGCAACGTATGTAAGCCAATTCAGCCAATCAGCGTCGTGTATCATCGGCCAATCCCAAGACATGACGCACGACATCTCTTGATTTGTAGCGTAAACTTCAGTGCACCTACACTTGCGGTCTGTCAGAGACTTGTGTTTCACTTTTCAATTGATATCAGTATGTTTCTCACGCTCTCTTTCGCGGACTGTCGTTAAAGCGGGCGCATTCAAATAAACATTTTTTTTGGGGACATTCTTACACGAATCGATTGGATGTCATTGTTGTTCTACGTCGTAGGAATAACCCTAGAAACCCTACACGTGACCTCCGGGTAGTGCTAAAAGAACAACAAACTCGGCAGCTGCAATGTTCCTTCTGAACCTCGCAGCGCACACTGGAACTCTATCAGCGACATCAATACGAATACGAATACATATATGTACCAGTGTGTAACCTTCAAACGATAAATAAAATAACACAAATCGATCAAGTCCCCAACGGCAAAGCTTGTACAATGGATACCAGACGACAATATACTTATATGTATCGATAAATAAGAGTATTGACATTAAGTTGGCGTGCAAAACCTAAGTCTCCAATTGATCCCTGGCTTTACAGAGTTGCAAGTTTATCTCATCACATTACTGATATTTACAGGTAAATTACTCTCAGTTGGCACTCAACAGTCGCTTTTGATCCATTTGAGTTTTTCCTTAAAGGCAATGTCATTACAAGAAATTTGTTCTTAGGCAGCATCTTTGCAATTAGATATCTGTTTGATTGATGTTAAGGTGGGAAAGCAAATAAATGAAAACAATATCTATAAAGTTAAAAAACGAATTGACGATGTATAATATTGTTTAACTTCAACCTTTGACTTTCAAAAAGTGTTCTCTAAGAATTTATTTTGAATAAATGATTCTGAGTTTGAAAACAAGCGTTGACCTAAGTAGTATGATTTGTAATTAAAGAACTTATGCTTAAGTTTGTTGTGTTGAAAATAGTAGCAACAACAACAGAACTTTGAGTTGAAAATAGTAGCAACATCGAAACAAGAGTCTAGACTGATTGAATATACAATCCGTTTCAAAATAAACAAATGATGGAGAAGTTTTTTGTTCATATGATGAATTAGGATAGCGGAAATAAACTTAATTTTGTATCGACCAAGAATAACACGCATTTTACATGTATGCCAGTATTTAGTTCTAATATTACTTAGTCTTGAGTGTAAAAATAAACTATGTGATGTTAGTATCTTTTTGAATGACATTGAACTGATCTTCGTTTAAACGTAATTTTCCTGGTGCTATATTGTTTTTGCGAGAGCTGAATAGCCTAGCCAAATCTACATTATGTACGTAACCTTTATTATCACGATTATTATGTTTCATTATACCTACTTTTATAAGTTTTTTAATCCTCTTAGCTGTGTATGTCACTCGGAATCACAACTCGACTTTAATTAAGTGTAGGTACCTATAGTTGAAATCATTTAAGGTGATAAAATTGTCATTGGAATTAGAAACGAATAGCTTGTATGATGATGATGATATGCAACTCGGTCAACTATTTTTTTTATATAAGTGATAAGTAACTTATCAAGCTCGAATTGAAGACAAGCCTCAAATAACTCACCTCTTTGAGAAAGAAACATCCGACACTTTTTACACGACACGTGCCAATGAAATAACTCCATTTACCTAACCACATGCTAATTACGAATCTTATAGATTACCTTTCGGTTTAAACATGTCCCCTTCATTGGCGTTTTGTAAGAAGTATATGATAACTGTGAAGGTCATCCGTGACTGCCTCAAATTCATATGCAAATGAAAGTTTGAACAGTAAATACCCATGCTATTTACTATAACACCGGTAATACCAGTACGTATTTGCCTGATTTGAGAATCACACCCTCTGCCTAAAAAATTCTCAGTATAACTTTAATATTGTTCTTATTCCGCGACTATTACTCATTTAACAAAACTATTTAAACTGGTTTTATCGCCTATATTATGTATTTGTTAAATACTTACATGTCGACGTTTCGAGCACTTAGGGTCTAAGCGCTAAAAAGGGCTCGAAACGTCGACATATATTTAATACGAATACCTTGTTGAATACTTGAAAAATACCTCATGACATTGAGTCTGTGTATCAACGAAAACAAAGATAACTTATAAACTATAATGCCATGAGATAAAGTAATACTCAATGTCTTCGTAAGTACTTTGTGTAACAAAATTTTCACAGATAGGAATTATGTGTACTTGCTATAGTTTGTTATTTTGATTTTTAACGGGTGTTGATAACATAACTTGAAGAAACAACATCATCCATCACGTTTCCTTCCATTTCGGAAATTGAATTGTATAAAACAGTAAACATTAGCCAGCAACTCTAACAAAACATTAAAAACAAACTGTCAATTAACAAAACCTACAAAAACACCTAAACAAAAAACCTGAACGTCACATCACTTAAAATATCACCGGCATCAATCACGTTAACTTACAAAACACTACGGTTCCATGAAACTTGGGTTCAACTTTCAACCCTGAGTAGCGTGATGTTAAAGTTTGGTTACGCGCGATAATGTGGGGTAATGCGTCAGGCAGCGACGGACAACCGCGCGGTACTGAGGCTACGATTATCGCCATCACTGATAGCGACAGATAGCGGTCGCTGTACCGAGTGGACGGTCGTATGCTTTAAGTTTGCGGTTCTTTAAGTTTTATGACCAGACGAAAGACTTTTGGAATTATGCGTATTAAGATAAGATAAGATAAAAAGAAACTTTATTGCACAAATAATTAAAATGCAGTTCAAAACAAAAGGTAAACGCTGGTAAAGTGCATAAGAATTTCACAGTGCAAAAAATGCCAGGGGTTCCCGCACTAGGCTAGGCCTGTATCAAGGGGAACCAGGTTTCTATTTGGTGTCATGCTTATATTATTGTTTACAATAAGTATACGTTAAGTACGTATTGACATGAAAATTAAAACAAAATGTACATAAGAACTTGACAAAAATAAAGCTTATACTATAGTGGCAAATAGAAAAATAAAGTAAAATAACATTACATTAGGACAAATAACTATGTTTAAATTATCTTAATTAGCAATGCTTCGTCGTAACTCATTGTTGCTACAATAACGCCATAAGTCCGCCCTCTATTTATGACAAATCCGGGGTCATATTAAGTTAGTTAGTCTTAAGTTCTAAACGAGAGTGATATTTTTTTAGAGTGAGATGATAAATTCCTATTGGGCCTGGCCACATTGTCTGCGGTACGGCAGCGCAACGCAATTTTTTGCGAGGCGCGCGCTGCAGAAGCCCGCATTTAGTACCGAGAAAACCCAGGTTTTACGGCGCGCGTTTTACGGCCAACTAATTTTGGGGGAGATATAGTATGTTCCAGAAAAAAACGCCAAAAATATAGTACTTACGAGTACACTGTAAAAAAATATAGTACTTGGCTGGCCAATGTTGCTATTTAACAGTGGCGGTGCGTGAAAGTGTTCTATGGGCAACCCGAAACAAAAAAGTTATGTAATAGTTTAGAATATAGGCTAAAAATACATTTTAGGCAATCAGGTTGTATGGGCGCTCCGCTACTGATATTTAGTAAAACTTAGGCAATTTGAAGCACTTCGTAAGGTCCCCCAAAATATAGTATTTTCGCGTACTATATATTTCTTCAACAGTATATAGTACAAAGAGTCAAAATATAGTACAATAGTATATAATATAGTACGGTTAGCAACCCTAGTTGCGGCGCCGCACCGCAGACATGTGCCATGCTATCTATCAGTATCCCAAAAGGCGTTAAAAGTGATCCAGTTCGTTTTACCGTGGTTTTACCCATCTCGAGAAATTGTTAAATTATGGGAAAATCTATTTTTCTCAAAAAAGGAAGAATCAACGAATTTTGTAATAAAACAATTTAGTCTCGTAAATTACTTAAGCCCCTGCTAGACGGTCGCTAACACGCCCATCCGACCGAGCGACCTTGGTCTGCACCGACCGTGTAGACAGTTGTTTGGAGCTAAATTTCATACTACAGCGGTCGGTGCCGTGTTGGTGACCGTCTAGCAGGGGCTTTATCGACATAAAATGACATGAAAATGACAGGCAAAATCCTTGGGGGTGCCCCCTCAAACTTTGAAACTGCTGGCTTGATGGAGGCAAAAAACGCTTGGTCATCCGCTTGCCCGGGAAAAGATTTCCCAGACCATCCTCGTTGCCAAAGGAGCTGGGACGATGTATGCTGCAAAATTTATGTTGATTCTCTCCTGAGCCGCAGTACAGGTGCGGAGCGGGCCAGACTTTTGGCGTCAGGTACCAAGGAATCCGGTGAATGGCTCCACGCGTACCCGTCGCCAAACACTGGCACTTTCTTGGAGCCTGAAACGCTCCGTATCTCAACATGTCTGCGACTCGGGATTCCTATATGCACTCCACACAGATGTCCCTGCGGCAGTTCTGTAGACTCACTGGGACATCACGGGCTTTCTTGCCAGAAAAGCGCTGGCCGGTTTTCCAGGCACGCCGCTCTGAATGACATTCTACGCCGCTCTCTTGCCAGCGTCAATGTGCCGGCCTTGTTAGAGCCGCCCGGCATTTTCAGGGACGATGGCAAGAGACCGGATGGAATGTCATTATTTCCGTGGAAGATGGGTCGGGTGCTCGTGTGGGACGCCACCTGTGTCGACACATTGGCCCCATCCCATCTCCACGGAACATCCTCCAGAGCCGGTGCGGCTGCATAGGCTGCAGAAAAGGCCAAAGTTAATAAATATAGGGGTCTCGGCGCTGAATACTGCTTTGTTCCATTCGGCGTCGAGACCCTTGGTCCATGGGGTCCCAGCGCACTCAACCTAATCAAAGAGCTCGCCAAAAAATTAGCCGACACCACCGGGGACCGAAGAGCTGGCAGCTTCCTCGCTCAACGCATTAGTATTGCGATACAGCGGGGAAATGCTGCCAGCATCTTCGGCACCATGCCGCGGGGAGACCCCTTAGTTTAGTCATAAGTAGTTTTATTTAGTTTTATTTATTCTTTTTTTTTCTGGTTTTTAAGTTGAATTTGTTACTGTACCTAGTAAATTTATATGACATGAATGATTAAGTGTAATGTGTAATGCAGTAAGATGTTAAATCCCATAGAGAGCATGACGCAAAACCCAAGCTTTTACACTGAATCTACGCTACATACGAGAATAGATTTTTTTTATACTTCGACGGTGGCAAACAAGCTTACGGCCTGCCTGATGTTAAGCTGGTACCGTCACCTATGGACACTTGTGACTCCAGAAGAATCACAAGCGCGTTGCCGACCCTTTATACACTTGAGGATTCGCTGTGTTGGCAGATAGAGACATGCAGGTCCCTCACTCCCAACACAGCGCATCCTAGGGAGCTCTGGCCACGAGTTACGCAAAACTCAATCGCAATAGACGTAAGCTATGAATGGGGGGCTATTTCCATTTGTAACCACTAAGCAGTCACTAATCTAGGCCATAGGCATAGAGTATATAATTCTGTAATAGGAATAATTTTATGAATGACACATGTTTGCGTCCCTTTCCTAGAGATCGTTTAGGACGTCAGTAGTTGACATTTAATTGCGCTGGAAATGACAGCCTTGACAGGCGGGCATATTACGCCGCACGCGACATGATAAAAGTACTCTATGAATTACTTGGCTTTAATATGGCGTCACATCAACATACAATTATAAAAGACTTTGATTAAGACGAAATTTATATAATATACAATATATTATACAGCATGGAACGGAACGACAGACCTTTCCGCAAGAGGGGGATTATTAAGCGTTAGGACGTACGTAAAAACAAAAAGATTTTTTTTGATGCGACTTTTTTAAGTACATTTCTATGGAGCGTTGGCCGACTGCGGCGACCTGCACCATACAAATGTAAAAATAAACGTCAATTTTTTTTCTTTTTGTTTTACATACTTACGCTTAATAATCCTCCTCTTGCGGGAAGGTCCGTCGTTCCGTTCCACGCTTTAAATATTTTTTAATATATTCGAGCGAGGTAGAAAAGCTTGAGAAACCCTGTTTATGTATATTAATATAATTATATTTATGTTACATAGGTTTTCCCTCAACATGGTGCGTTTTGGGTGTTATCTTTTTATGGCGCTGCTCGCGATTTGTGTAAATTCCACCTCGTATAATGCGTACAACCATATTAGTATATTGATGTCACCGGCCAAATGTTATCTTATTATACTGCTGGGACAAATCAACGTCTATTAATTGGAGATATATTATTTTCAATGTGTTTCACGCGTATCGAGCTAAAGAATGCCTACAATATATTGCAATTTTATTATCAAACCTTTGTAAGGAAGGTGAACCATCCAACGAAGTACACATGCTACGAGTGTTCAATGGTTAACTTAACTGCGTCAAATACTATCCTTTTCTATTCCCCTTGTGCCGGCCCATAAGACTACATAGACCACATATCTGTTGCTGGCCGCTAATCAGGTCAACAGGGAAAAAAATACTCAATCATGGCTATGCACTCCATCAATAAATAACTAACGATCTTAGATTGTAATCCGCATCCCATAATTTTTGATGTGGTGAAATATTTACTTCAACGATGTTACCGGGTCAAGGGCACCAATATATATTTGCTCAAAGTATCATAAATACTACAACCTTATTGTTGCAGAAATAAATTCTGTGTACATATTTTTGAGACTTTGTGGTGTATACATATCATTGGTGCCCTTGGCTGTACATGAAATATTTAAACTAATTTCGTTATGGCAGCGTAACCAAAAATTGTAATTTACTCGCAAAACCAGATTCCTGCGAATTAAAAACTCTGATTATACGCTCAATAATATAGCCAACCGATTAAATTAGTTATTGAAGCCACGAGATTCAGTGTACTTTTATGCCTGTATAATAGTTAATATTATTAGTAATAAATACAGTCATTAAGCCGACCTAATGCCGTCGCCGGCGCACGCTACCGAACAATCACTTGTTCAATATTCATGATTAGGTTGAGAATTACTGGACCGTAGAACAAAATGGTGAAACTTCATACAAGATACTTGGCCCTTACGTCGTTTTAATTATTTGGTTAGTAAACCGGCGTGGCGAAGCGTGCACGGGTGTAGTAGTGTATTATTAGCTAAGAGCTCCATTATTCGGACTGTAACTTTTAAAATATGGCAATGTCAAACTCGCAATTTTTGTCTCTAAGACAGAATATGAAGAAAAATTGCATTGCTAGATCAAATCATTTACTTTACTACCACGTCTTTCAATCGAAATCAAGAGTGTTGAAAAAGCTGTCTGATTGCGTCTAGTTCATTAATAGTGTTGTGTCCAAATTCGATGGTAAGGCTAATATTTATGTGATGATTATGAATATTTGTTTATGAGTCTTGGATGTTTTCTGTGTATGTACTTGTTTATATTGTTTAAATATAGCGTTGTCTAACCCATACCACAAGCCGTATTGAGCTTACAATGGGCAGTTTGATTTGTTTAAGATTGTCCCTTAATCTAGTTCCTTAAGGTGGTTCGATTGCCATACAAAGCGTTATTTGACATTCGCAGGCTAACGGCGTGATATTTTAAGAAACTTATGTAACAAACTTTCATCAATTGGCTTCCCATTTGCGCTAAATTCTCCCTTTCCTAGAATAAACTTGTATAAACTAGATTAATTTGAGAAAAATAGTTTTCCCAAAATATGACGTCCCAAACCAATTTCTCAAATTAATCTAGTTTATACAAGTTTATATATCACGCCGTTAGCCTACGAATGTGAAATAACGTTTTGTATGGCAATCGAACCACCTTAAGCTGATTGTTACTAACAAAATACCAATGGACCACTCTGAAATAAACGATTCTTATTTATTTCAATATGACAGTGAATGTTAAGGGAGCAAACTTCAGTAAATAGCAAGCTTCTTCCACATCGACCTATATTATACTACATACGTCCCACTGCTGGAAAAAATTTTGCCTTAAATTAGAGGTTTAATTAGTAGTTTATGCAATCGTTATATAAAAGCTAATTATATAACTATTGTATACAATACTTTTTCTACGAGTCAACGGAAATGATAATTTATTAAACAAACTTGGTATCTATTGAAAATCGCCCGGCTGCAATGAAGCGCAGCAGCTTAGTAATTTTGCGCGTTGATGTCTTCACAGTTATCTTATACAGCTCCTGGATTCATAAGATGACTGCTGGCGGTTATCTTATGAAACCATACGAGTTCCGTGACGAGCTCGTGGAGCTCCAGGATTAAAAACTATGTGATCTTAGTTTCGTGTACGAAATCTTAATTCAAAGATTAAAGTCGACGAGTAGAAAAAATATATAATTCTACTGTTATACTACATATACACTCGGCGTCAAAAGTATCGCACCTTTCCTAAAATTCATTTCAAGCGATTATTACTCCTAAGATACTAACTGTACCCTGTCGAATTGTCGATATTAGTATCATTTGAAAAGTAATAAAACCCCCTATGCTTAAGTTTTCAAATTATCCTAATATCGACAGGGTGCAGTAAGTATCTTAGGAGTAATAATCGCTTGAAAAGAATTTTAGGAAATGTGCGATATTTTTGACGCCGAGTGTAGGTATATGGGGAAGTCATATCGTAATCTATATTTCAAATAAAATAAAGATATATCATAAAAGAATGAAAAGAGTACCAACGGCCTCAATGTAGGTTAACATCTATAGTTTGTCTTACTTATCTTTTAGTATAGAGATAATATAAGATACGACATTCTTGTCAGGATTCTGATTTTGCAACGATACGCGTTATATTTGCACAGGCACGAATGTAAAGAGACGTAACATTTTTATAATATTTATTACACGATCTGCGGATGTTATGTGTACAGTATTTAAGAATAAAGTTTATCTATAGTAAAATGATTTCTGGGATAAATAGTAGAACGCGAGATCCCTTCCACTTTTACTTTTACGTCATACCTGGCCATAAAGCAGCAATTAACGCACGCTACGCGTACGGGAAATACCACTTCCCGGCCAGGGAGAGACGTAAAATATTGTACTCGCCATGGGCGGTAATAAAAAAAGCCTTATTCAACGAACATTTTATGTGGCGCTAATTTTTTCTTGCAGAAAAGGCACGCGTCCGGCCACACAATCGTATTGTTTCACTTGAATGTTATTGTTTTGAAGATAAATAGATCAGCTCAGTTTAAATACTTTCAACTATATATGTGTCGCTTAAATTCAAAATCGGATAAATCCATTCGACCCTATCAGCAAATATCTACCTTATCACCTTTTCTTAATAGCAAAATCGCATGATTTGACAGATGGATTTACCCGGGTTTGAAATTAAGCGACTCATAATACTAACAAAGTTTATGGATTTATATCTGAAATAAATGATTACAATACAATATACCTATCTAAGTTATACGTTTTAGTCAAAAATTAAGTTTTTGGTGCAAGCTTTTATTGGACTTTTCCGCACAGTCGTCAACTACTAATATATGTGGGTTCATTAGTGTCCTAATGAACCCACATATGATGGGTTTGTCTTGTGTAATTGAAGAATTCCTATGGCGACCTTCCATCCCCACGATAAGAGCAGCTATATGTTATGGTGTCGATTTTTTTATGTGGCTGACTTTCTCACTCTCACTCAGACTCAGTTTAAATAATTTCAACTATACAAGATGATAATTAACATTAACTAAATTAAATTAAAACTAAGTTAAATCTAAAAGTGGCCCTCAAGGCATTGTCCCGATGACGCTGGCGGCATTTTCTCGCTGAATTGCAATGCTGATACCTTAAACATACATGGCATACATGGCATTAACATCAATAATAATTTACTTTAAAAACAAAGTTTTAACCGACTTCAAATCCACATCACAAATTGCTTCAAGGGTGCCTATGAAATTTGAAGACTTCCCTCAATTTTACCAGGATCCCATCATCAGATAATGGGAGCAAATGGAAAGGATACCCTTTCAAACAAAAATTTTTTTTTCAAAAATGATCCAGGCGTCTTTGAATAATCGGGAAACATACACAAAAAAAAAGATTCCGACGAAATAACCGTAGGTACAATGTGCCACTTCGCTGATATTCTGCCAGTAGTTTATGCTTTCATGTATAAACTAAATATGCAAGGATCTAATGTTTAAAGTAGCAACAGTCTTTGATAATATAATATGTACTTAACTGGAATTTGTGAATCAATGATATCAGTTTAAAGTTAACTTCAGTTAAAAATATGTTTTTACACTGAAGCTTTTGCAAATTGACCCATCGTGAGAGAAATCTTACTAAGTGATACTGCACGATGTTGTCTGAAATATTTTTAACAGGACATTTTCATAATAAGTGTGATTTATTTAAGCCAACCTCTTCAAAAACTGTATGTATACCTACGCTTCAACCTTGGTACCTACTTGAGTATTTTGTAGATAAAATTCGTATTTATCCCACTTCTGGTTATATTATGGTTCTTTTGATTAACCAAAGTATAATAAAAAAATTACCTTAAAATTTTCTTTTTGTAATTTTTAGCAAAACTTTATGGCGAATTGATTGTCATGTCACACGATTTGCAATGCCACCTATGTCATTCCAGTTTTTAATCGTACCTTTGATGCCGGTGAAGCAAAACTCTAGTTTTACAGTTATTGTAAATGATCAATCATTTAATCAGGTAACAACTTAAGTCAAATTTCCCTGCTGAAATACGTCAATCTGCAACATTTACCTAATGAATACAAAATGCGCAAAACTGAAAAGTCAATTTGTACATTTGACGCGTGTCGCAAGATGGCCGCCGTGCGCGTGCGCACCCAATTTGTGCGTCGTGAAGCCTCCAAGGTGACACCGGGATTTGGGGAGTGGCGCAATTTGACATTTTCCGATATTTTTCATTGATTTGACACACTTTCTAGTGTTTAACTTTAGTTAACCGCTATTTACTCGTATTAGTCAGGCAGTTAAGTATGACTAATTTCAAGTAGTTTTTCTACGTATCACAGACTCAAAGCTTCGAAGGTTTTTGACCAGAACATTAATGAATCATGAGTCTGGTGAGAGCTGTTAGGAAAGAAAGAAAGAAAGCAACATTTATTCGAGACAAACAACACACAGCGTTTGTCACGAAACGGTTCTATCTCGGCATAATGCTGGCATTGCTGCCAGCGCTGGTCTTCCGATAGAGTGAGTATCTATCTTCAAGAGATGTGCTCAGCTGTGTTTCCAAACAAGTTATACTCAGTTTAAAGGAAGGCGTTCAATCATCCCGCCATCATCTAGGCCTGTACCGTCTGCATCGCCCTTGCAGAATCCACCTATTCGGATGTATGCTACATAACATTTAGGCCTGTACCGTCTGCATCGCCCTTGCAGAATCCACCTATTCGGATGTATGCTACATAACATCTAGGCCTGTACCGTCTGCATCGCCCTTGCAGAATCCACCTATTCGGATGTATGCTACATAACATCTAGGCCTGTACCGTCTGCATCGCCCTTGCAGAATCCACCTATTCGGATGTATGCTACATAACATCTAGGCCTGTACCGTCTGCATCGCCCTTGCAGAATCCACCTATTCGGATGTATGCTACATAACATTTAGGCCTGTACCGTCTGCATCGCCCTTGCAGAATCCACCTATTCGGATGTAATGCTACATAACATCTAGGCCTGTACCGTTTGCATCGCCCTTGCAGAATCCACCTATTCGGATGTATGCTACATAACATCTAGGCCTGTACCGTCTGCATCGCCCTTGCAGAATCCACCTATTCGGATGTATGCTACATAACATCTAGGCCTGTACCGTCTGCATCGCCCTTGCAGAATCCACCTATTCGGATGTAATGCTACATAACATCTAGGCCTGTACCGTCTGCATCGCCCTTGCAGAATCCACCTATTCGGATGTATGCTACATAACATCTAGGCCTGTACCGTCTGCATCGCCCTTGCAGAATCCACCTATTCGGATGTATGCTACATAACATCTAGGCATGTACCGTCTGCATCGCCCTTGCAGAATCCACCTATTCGGATGTATGCTACATAACATCTAGGCCTGTACCGTCTGCATCGCCCTTGCAGAATCCACCTATTCGGATGTATGCTACATAACAGACGTAACTGGCCTAGTTATACTTGAACATAATATAATACAAACATGTAATAGCATTAAAAGTCATAATATTAGATAAGTTTACAAGTCAATAAAACTTAGTCAAATAAACCGCCCCGTGTCATTCCGGGTGCAAAGGTGCCCATCACACTCGCCGCATTGCCGCGTTGAATCGCGATCGACAACCTTTGCAACAGGAATGACCCGGAACGGGGGTCATACCCTCTCAGTCGCAAACGGCGCCCCACTTCCGCCAGGAATGCCCTGGCCTCTGAGCACCAGCATCCCATAGTCTCCACCGCAAGAGGGACAAATGAATAATTCACCAATGCGGAGTATTTGTCCCGCTTTCTAAGCGCAGCCGCCTCGGCAGCAGCTCCTGCTGCCCCAATGGTGCGACCAAGGTGCGAGGCAGCGAAAGTGCTCACACAAGTGGCGTCCCACAGCAAGCATCTACCCTTCTGCCATGGCACCAGGGTCAAGCCATCCGGCCTTTTGCCATCGGACCGGCTCAGGCCTGTGGGTCGATCACGTAACTTTTCTTACGCGCGTCTGTAAGGTCTAAATGTCAATTTTATATTGAAAAATGACAGTTAGATTGTGATTTTACTGTCAGACGCGCGTACAATGCGTTACGTGATTGACCTACTGAAGGCTCCAGCACACATGGAATATTGGCCGAGACTAACGCCCTCCGGACAATATCATTGAGGGCATGGTGACGAGAGAATCTACCCGCATAGCGACAGCAACTCAAGGCGTGGTAGCCGTTGCTCTCCACCACAATATTATGACTTTTATTGCTATTACAATTGTTAAAAATAAAAATTTCATACAAATATGTAGTACATTACAAACCTAAGGCGGTAAAACAAGGAATGTTTCAGATCGCAGGGATGTGACGCCCGAGCCGAAGGCAATGGCGACGACAAATATGCGATTTGAGGCGTTCTATTGTGAGTACAAAATTGTGCGTCATCCCCCAGCCAGAAAATGATTTTCCCGCACGCGTAGCGGGCGGTAATCTTCCCTTTATGACCAGTAGGTCAATCACGTAACGCATTGTACGCGCGTCTGACAGTAAAATCACAATCTAACTGTCATTTTTCCATATAAAATTGACATTTAGACCTTACAGACGCGCGTAAGAAAAGTTACGTGATCGACCCACTGGTGTGATGTAGGTAAAAGAGTTCGCCATATAAAAATAAAAACAAATATGATAAAGACGCGTACACAGCGACAGACTCTTTTTCAAGACGAACACGTTATATCCTACTCTCACGACCGCACGAGTGTACTCGTACTCGTAATAATTGTAACTTCGACTAACCATGCGTGTTAATAATTATTAAATAACAACCACGTGGAATCCATTAGTACCACTAATTAGTTAGTACGTGCCTCTACGGGATTGTATAATGAATGACTTTTATGAATGGTAGATTTTCCACACGGCAAAATATAACTTCAAAACGTTTTGCACTCGTCCGCGCGGTTATTAATATAATTTGATCCCGACATACGTTACGAATTGTGCGTGAACTGGGGTCAGATTTAAACTGGTTGCCCTGCGCAATACACTGGGTTAAACATCATGAATGAAGAATAGACGTCAAAGATGAACAATCGCAGTTATTAGGGAACTTATTTACTGCGATGGATTGTTTCTTTTCTAGACCAGACCTTCGGCTGTTATTTCTTTTAATTTAGATGTAAATCAGTTCAGTCAACTCGGTTTGGCAAGCCTGTGTTTCCAACTTATGTTCATTCAAATTAGCACGATAGCG
The DNA here is from genome assembly GCA_963854355.1 of Epinotia brunnichana. Lineage (NCBI taxonomy): Eukaryota > Metazoa > Arthropoda > Insecta > Lepidoptera > Tortricidae > Epinotia > Epinotia brunnichana. Next base: position 791,474 of record OY977959.1, on the reverse strand, counting down.
TACGGCTGATAGCATTGGATCAAGGAGTTTCGTTGTGTATACAAAAATCTATTTAATAATCGATTCAGATTTTGAAATAAATCGATTCTTTTTTTATTGATTTTAATTTAGAGCAGAATAATCTATTATCTAATAATCGATTTTTTTCAAGGCGTAAGTCACTTCCCATACGATGGGACGTTACTTACGCCTTAAAAAATCTATTATTAGATAATAGATTACATAGATTAATACCTCATAGTCTATGAGGTACTCGGATGGGCTGATCCTACTTAATATGAGCGAGATGCCATCCCACTCTGCCCTACCACTATAACTTAAGTTTCAGGCAAATACTCATAAAAGCTTAACACTTTCAGTGCCGAAAACCCGCCAGTTGGGCGCTCTGCGCGTAGGCGCTTTCTTCTACATACTGCGTTCCCATGTACCTACCGCTACGAGCGAGCGTAGCGCTACAAAACCTGAGCTATAACCACGAACTTCGAATCTCGAACTTCGTATATCTCCGTCTCTATCGCACTTATGGTTCATGGTACTCGAATGACAGAGACGGAGATATACGAAGTTCGAGATTCGAAGTTCGTGGTAGCGCCGCTGTGGCACTGAATGTGTTAAGATCTTAATGGCCGCCAGGATGATTGTTCACACAAAGTAGTTTGGTTCTCAATTTAAAACGACATTCTAGAAGACTTATGACTATGACACTTTGAATACACAATGCAACCCGCCATCTAGATCGGAAACTAGTGTTTGTTGCTATAAATTATAATAGAAGGTCGTTGTTGTTCTACGTCCGTAGAAACCCTAGAAACCCTACACGTGACCTCAGAGTGGTGCTAAAAGAACAACAAACTCGGCAGCTGCACTGTTCCTTCTGAACCTCGCAGCGCACACTGGAACTCTATCAGCGACATCGATACGAATACATATATGTACCAGTGTGTAACCGCCATACGATAAATAAAATAACACATACCAGTGTGTAACCGATAAATAAATAATAGAAAAAAAACCGGCCAAGACCGTGTCGGGCCACGCTCAGTGTAGGGCTCCGTAGTTTTTCGTCCGTCACAGTAAGTGTGTGAAATTATTTTGTAATTTTTTTCAAAAACTATTCAACCCATCAAGTTCAAAATAATTTTACTAGAAAGTTTTTATTAAGTTCTACTTTTGAGATTTTATTCATATTTTTAAAACTTATGGTTCAAAAGTTAGAGGGGGGGGCACATTTTTTTTACTTCTGGAGCGATTATCTCCGAAAATATTAACATTATCAAAATAGTATTTTTCACAATCGTGTATATAATAGAGAGCTTTTTAGTCGAGTACCGTGTTTAGGCCACGAAGCTTGCTGAGTGGCCTAAGTAAGGTACGAGATTAAAAAGCTTGATTATAACACTATTGTGAACAATACTTTTTGTACGAGTTCATTAAAATTAATTTTCTACGAGTCAACTGAACTAATTAAACAAACTCGATACTGTTGAAACGAAGTGCAGCCTATCGCTCGTACGCTCGTTGATATCTTAAAAGACATCAACGAGCGTACGACATCAACGAGTAAACTCAATAATCAAAGCGATTCCATTTGTCCAATTCATTACAGTTCGGTAAAGCAGCCACGTGATTGGTCGAATTTATTTTAGTTCTATTTTCAAATTTTTTTCGGTTGTCTGGAGCGTATCGAAACAGTTATTTCGATTGTTTCGACAGTAACATGGACTACAACTATGAAAAGAGTGACGTTGCAGTATTCTCTATGAAATCTTAATACACAGATTTTAATCGACGAGTACAAAAAATTATTTTAGCAAACCCCTATTCATTTTTAAATACCTATCTAACAATATATCACAAGTTAGGGTTGAAATGAAAAATAAAACACTCCCCACGTTACGTATAGGGGAGGTACCCTAATTAAAATAAAAAAAATACTTTTTATTTTACCACTTTGTCGGCGTGATTGATATACATATTAGTACCAAGTTTCAGCTTTCTAGTGCTAACGGTTACTGAGATTATCCGCGGACGGACGGACAGACAAAGCGAAACTATAAGGGATCCTAGTCGACTACGGAACCCTAAAAAATTAGAGACTGTATGAAAAACGAATCTAGTTTCCGTCCTAGGTAAGGCGGATCCCATTGGGTATACAAACTAAGTATCATGTGTTTCTAACATGTCTTTTTAATTAAAATTAGAACCAAAATACATTTATATGGAGAGTCAAGCGTCCTCACCCCGCCGGTCACCCGTTACGAAACTAGACGTCTACCTTCGCTTAATTACTAGGCATCGTGGTGTCAAGGTATAATTGTGGGTGAGCGTTGAGGTGAGCTTAAGGCTTATACACCCGCTAACGTCCTTGAGTCGTCGTTCATATGGGCCAGCGCGCGACTGATCGGGCCTGCCGAGCCTCCGCGCTCGCGCATTTTGTAGGTATTTAAACATAGTAATTAAGATAATCATTTTATCTATTCAACCTCTGCGAATTTGTCTATAAATATTTAATAACTTTATTTGAGTACAAAAATTTCATTTAAAATATCTATAGTTTAGTCATAATATTGAATAAACTTTACAAAAAGAGGTAACTTTGGGATTTTTTTCTATCGAGTGAAGTTCATTAGATCGCGTAACTGAATGCGACTTTGACTAGATTAGATCCTTAAGTAATACGTATCTTTTTTTTAGATTTTTAAACACTATTTTCTACGTCTGAGATTGTTTTAAAAAACTCGAAAACGCTGCCCCTGTTGACTGTCGAGCCTTAAAACAAGTTACAGAATAGGGGGGCAGCACGGCTATCACAAAACGGCGCGCGAGCTCTCTCGATTTTTCTCGCACTATACGTCTCTTTTTAAGTGTTCTAATAAGAGAGAGACGTTTGTGATAGCTGTGCAGACCGCGGCCTAAGATCTTAAGATTCACCGGCTTCATAAAACTGAAATCCTTGTACAATATACTGACATAACAAGCCAACAATGAAACACTCCGATTCGCCACACTCATGATCGTGCAAACGAACATGTCACGATACATGCTTGTTGGCGTATATAATGTAACAAGCACACATATATGTGTCAAGTGTAGATATGTTGATAACGGGCAGGTGTGCGCAACTTTTGATACGCAGTTGATTTATTAGTATACTAGTTTTTGCCCACGTTTTCGTTCGCGTTTACTTCCTTTTGTTGGACTTTTACTAGGGTACAAAGTATTCTATATGTTAATGCAGCCTATACTCTTGTTGAATACGAAAATTCAACTTAATCCGTTCAGCCGCTTTTGAGTGATTATGATTAATATTAGTAGAAGTAAGAGTCCTTACCTAGGGCGGTAAAACAAGGAATGTATCCGATCCAAGGTATTTGACGCCCGAGCCGAACACAAGGTCGATAAATGTGGTTTGAGGCTCCCTTACTGGTTAATGGGAAATTCCCAAGTACGGTATCAGAAATCATGAACAAGGCACTGAGAAAAGTGGAGAGATGGTGCGACTGTCACCAATTATCCATTAATTCAGGCAAAACTGTAGTAATACCCTTTACTAGGAAAAGGACTCTTCGCGGCATAAAGCAGTTGAAGCTGTACGGAAGGGTACTAGAACTGTCCAATGACGTGAAATATCTAGGTGTCACACTGGATAAGGAACTGAACTGGAAGAAGCATACAGATCTCACCATTACAAAGGCCCTGAGGGTATTTGGAATGTGTAGATCAGCGTATGGCAAAACATGGGGACTGAACCCTAAGGTACTGAAGTGGGTCTACACCATGATGGTGAGACCCATAATACTGTACGGTAGCCTGGTATGGTGGCCAAGGACTTTAATGAGCACATGCAGAGAGGCCCTGAGAAAGGTACAGAGAACGGCATGCATGGCTATAACAGGGGCGTTTCGTACCACGCCTACAGCGGCGCTAGAAGTCCTACTAGACCTACCGCCACTTCACATGGTGATTAAGTCAGAGGCGCGCAAATCGCTCTACAGATTGAGAACTCTTGGACTGTGGAGCGATAGCAAGCCAAAGACTAAGCACACAAACATGGAGACTGATGGTTTCTTAGACAGAATAACAAACATGGGAAGCGACAAAATGCTACCCAAGTATATATTCCATAGGAACTACACAGCAAAAGTTCCAACCAGGGCCGAGTGGGCCGAAGGTCTAGAACCACCAAAGTCTGGTATCAAAGACAATATATGGTACACGGACGGATCAAAAATGGGATCCGGTACGGGAGCAGGCATTTATGCAAATGACTATAGCAGTAGTGTAAGCATGGGTAGTTTGGCAACTGTCTTCCAGGCGGAGACATATGCCATAATTGCCTGTGCACAGGAGAATATAGACAGGCAAACCAAAGGGGAGACTATCTATATACTCAGTGACAGTCAAGCGGCCCTTAAAGCGCTTACGGCGCCGAAAGTGTACTCTAGACTAGTTTACAATGGCCTCCAAGCACTAAACAAGCTTGGAAGGCACAATAAGGTGCAACTAGTTTGGATACCAGGGCACAAGGGCTTCATCGGCAACGAAAGAGCAGATGAGCTTGCAAGAGGGGGCTCTACAAATCACTTTGTAGGTCCGGAACCATTTGTGGGACTCTCGCAGGGGACCATAATATCGGCCTTTAAAGCCTACGCCAAAACCAAACACCAACACGAGTGGAGGAATGAGGCTGGCTTAAGGCACTCTAAGCTCTTCATAGAAGGAGTGGACTCGGGCTGGACCAGAAAACTCTGGAAATCCAGTAGGAAGCAACTCAGAATTATATCTGGGGTGTTCACTGGTCACTTCGGGGTCAAGGATCTCTTGCCCAAGATGGGACTATCTGATAGTTTAGACTGTAGAATGTGTGGCGAGGAGGATGAGACTATGGAACACTTATTGTGTGAATGTCATGCCCTTGCCAGACAAAGAATGAACTACTTTGGTAACGGTTACCCGCAACCAAAGGAATTCAAGGTGCTCCCGGCGAACTGCATCATCCGCTTTGTGGAAATGATGGAGCAAGCCTGGGAGCAGGTATAAAGGAGAGGGCAAATGCACAAAAGATCCCACTGGGTCGAAGTGCATCCGAAAGGGCCCTCACCTAGATAAGATAAGATAAGATAAGAGGCTCCCTTTATTAGTGCCATAAAAAATAAGTGCGTACAAAATTTTACGTCTCGTCCTGAAAACGAAGCGTGCATAGCGGGCAATAATGAGCAGTAGAAAAGTATTTAGGCGCTATGAGAACTAACAGTCAAATTACTGGTTCACTTGACGATAAAGCTCCTAATAAGATGTAGATTTCGCTCTGAGTTGGTGAAATAGCAGTTCCTTTCACATACACCACTTCCGATGCAACCAGGGAAACGACGAGTAGAAAGGGGAAATAAACGATGAAAATTGCCGCTCGAAAAGGACGATGTCTTATATGACAGACACATATGACTAGTGCTTATGAAACCGTAATAGATACTTTACTATTATAAAAGTCAAAGTTTGTCTGTTAATCAATCACTCAAAAACAGCTGACCGCATTCAGATTAAATGTCGCGGGCAAAAGGCAGTCTATAAAAAATACAAAAGTTTAGTTAAACATATAGTACCGGTTGACGATGAATGTGTGACGTCACGGCGCGGCGCCGGCGTCAGTACATCATTTACTGTTCAGTACATAAAGAACATCATGTAACTTTAATACTCAGTCAAGGTCGCTGATTAGACGTCACATCTGATGCTTAATTATTTTATAAAATAGTGTTATGTATGTAGATAAAATAATAAACCATCCTTCTAGTTTCTTCGCCTTTTTTTCAATGGGAGTGAGAAAGACCGCGCAAGGCGCGAGACGCGCGGGTTAAGCAATAATAGCCTCTCAGGCAATTACTTAAGCGTTTTGACACGCACCTTTTAATTTGTTCTCCTACACTTCATCCTCCTTCTATATTCCAACGTCAAATGACGTATCCTCACTTTCTATGCACAGACCGACACACGTCAAGAGGATACATCTGTAGAATGACTTGTAGTGCCTAACTTCATCCATAAGTGCCACAAATTTATACTGAAATATGATAAAGATTCAGATTCAGATTCAGAACTTTATTGATAAAATGTCATATTTTACAGGTCAATATCATGCATGTCAAAAACATTTTAAAATTTCTTATTGTCTTAGATGTTATATACCTATCATTATTGAATAATTTTGAAAGTGTTGTTGATTTATGAGTGGGTCAATGATATATTGGTCATAAAATCGTCTATGCTGTAGCAAGCCATTTTTATGAGGAGTTGTTTGAGCTTGTTTTTAAATGCTGCATCAGTTACGGCGTTTTTAACGTCAGGCGGTAGGACTTAAAGATTGAATTGAGATGATAAATTAGCAAAATGTAGGCGCAGATATCAAAAATACTCACTTAATTTTCCTGCGATCTTAACACCAAATAGCATTCGTGAAAACTCAAATATTTCAAACAATGTATAAATAAACAACCAGGTACGTTATCAGCGAGATTGTACCTCAATTTATCATTCTGTCAGCCTAGCTACAGGATATATGTCAAACGAGTGATACGGAGCATTAAATGTGATAAAGATTGGTCTAAAATTACATGTAGTTTAACTGAGTCGGTTACTGCGTTAGAGGCGCGGTGCGAGGGATGTGACAGCGCAGCGCCAGCGAAACACGCACTAAATTGAGCTCTGACGTCACACAAACACAGCCCTCCCGCACCGCGTGGGTACCGCATCAACCGACATAGTCAAGCGGTAGGCCTATAATTTGGATCCCATTGCGTATAGTATAAGGACTAACCAGATACAGGTAAACTCCCTCACTGGATCCACAGAAAATTAGCGCCGTTGGCACTGCTGTGTCAACTGCAATGCTAAGTGGAGGTCTTTTTGGTAGCATATCTCTGTTTGTAAGTTCTTGGGGTGTTTTTTGGTATACTACTAAATATCTATGTATTTCTATTTACTTTATATCACGGGTGTTATTGGACAGTTTCCGTTTACCTACAATCACTACTCTTATTTAAACATCACGTTAAAAAACCAACTAATAAACATTGATATTTCTGCAAAGTCCGAAGGTCCTATAAACAATTAGACGACCTTCTTGTGGGTATCCACTGCATCTAATCGTAGAATGGACAGTTTTTGCGTCGCTTTTTGCGGCGATTGGGCGTGAAAATGAGCGGCCATATTAAACCATTCTAAACAGAAGTATGAGGCAAAGATTTGCGTAGTCACTTGTGTCATTTTAGGTTAGAGCGGCAGTATTACTTCGTTACTGGCGAAGATTCTACCGAGAATTGTAAGTGTAACCTAACTCAACACGGAGTCACGTTTCACACAAGTTTTACTAGTAAATTCGGTAAATTCAGCCTAAGGATTTAGTCGTCCTATAAACGGTTTAATGAGTGGCTGGAAAACAGTTGATGAAATTGTTGCCTTTAATAAGATTTGAACCCTGATCGGCTAGGTTTGTACGCCTATAGCGCTTTCTCTCAAAACACTGAGAAATATAAAATTTTATGTATATGTTGCTTAACTGTACATAGGGTTTCTTCCAGCTAATCCTTTAAAGGGTTTTCTACCTCGCCTGGAAGATGATGATGGAAAAATGGGATTTGTTTTTTTAAATAAGTAAAAAATCGTAGGCAATAGAAAATGATTGCAGGTTAAAAACAAGAGCGCAGAGGCCGCGGCCTCGCCGTTTCTCGCTCCATTTGTATTTTATTGTTATTTGTTATTGTTCTCAACTAAATTACATTTTCCTATTATTTCCTTTGAGGTAAATTCATTGTGAGGATGCTTCAATTTTTCCCGGTCGGGTTATACAATCTGTGTTTATTAAGATCCATTTAATCTTAATAAACGCAAGAGTCCAAGAACGTATTTTCACATACTTTGAACACCTTTTTATTCCTTTTGTTGACGCAGAGGGAATGCCTTTACGCATCTCCCCGGGCCCGGGGGAAGACCCAGGGGGTATGTGGGACTCACCCTTATAAGGGAATACCCACTAAACCACTATGCGGCGTCCCCCCTCACTGTCATTTAGGGGGGAATCAAATGGAGTGAAGGGTTGGTAACGCTTCAAGCTTCAACCCTTCTCCAAGACGTTTAGGGCCTGGTGATGTATGGGTATCCCTATCCATTATTATCCATTATTGGGGGATCTGACGGTTAGCAGCGGCATATTCTCTTCGCCTTCTCCCCCTTTGAACACCTCTCACGACGTTCTTCTGTTCTGATAGCCTGGTTAGTACTATCATTACGGGCAAAGTTGAGGGCCAGAGGTCTCGAAGCAGACCACCCGCTAGATGGCACACAAGTCACTGCACCCTTGCAACTACATATGCACGAGGCCATGCGTAAAGCGGGTGATAGGAGCCTAAAGAGAAGCCTGGTCAACAAGAATAGGATATGATGTCACGAACCTGTTGAGGGAACGACTGATGATGAATAAACGCAAGTGTAATTTTTAACGGGGATCTTATAATCCTGTACGAACTTCCAGTTTGAATTGCTCTGTCGCGAATGATGGTGGTTGATAGGGTCTTGATAACTGTTGTGACCAATCACTTCGCGATGACTTCACTTCTTTTGGAGTGGGGAGTGTCGCGACATCTGGCATTTGATATCCGACATGCTCTGAGGTATAGTTATAATATTTTTTTCTTCAGGGTTACAACTAGAAGAGTGCTTAGATAGTTTTGAAGCAACTTTAGCGCTAAATCTACATCGTCCCTGAATAATTTTAAAAGCAAACCCTTAGAAATCTATACCTATCCTCTACAACTACGTGGTTACTGACAGACTTAACACCAGATGTTCTCTTCCAGTCAACAGTACGAAGATTTCGTGCCCATCGTCTAACGGCCTTCGCACGAAATATAACGGCCCACGTTTGTTATCGCTGAAAATTAAATCCGATATTGTTTCACACAATTAACCTTACCTAAATTAGGCCGTGGTTTCAGATGAAATAAAGGTGCCAACATTTTCTAGAACGAATTCACTTCTCTTTGTGCGTAGTATTTAAACAAAGCAGTCGTCATTTACGAGACTAGTTAGACTACTTTCATAGACGAGCAACTGTACCGTTAATGTAAACATTATTGACATTTGATGTCGTAATGTGTTGTTTATGTTCGTTGAATAGATCGACATAGCCGCCAAGGCTATAGAAAGTCGATTGTATGATTTGTATGGTCAATTGAAATTTGACGTATGAACGAATTGAATAATAGCAAAGTCAACAGGCACCCTAATACGAGTAGCTATGAATGCAATTTTCACCAGTTTTTATACCACGGCGGTGGCAAACAGGTAAACTGTATAATGGTAAGAAGAGACCGTAGCATATTGACCCTTGCATGAGTACAGTAGCCTATGGATGCTTGCTTGAGTAGTCACAAGCCATTTTTAGGGTTCCGTACTCAAAGAGTACAAAAACAACAAAACCGAAATTCTCACAATCTCTAAACACACAACAGTATACAGAAACCCAATCGTAATCAGAGATACGACAATAGAGCAAGTTCAGAAATTTAAATATTTGGGAAGTATCATTACCAGTGACTCTAGGTGCACCCCTGACATCATACAGAGGATTGCTATGGCCAAAAAGGCATTTAATAACAAAAAGCACCTCTTAAAAGCACGCATATCAAAAACAGCTAAAAAGCGACTGATTAAAGTTTACATTTGGAGCATTGCTTTATATGGGAGCGAGTCGTGGACGCTAACCCAGAGAGACAGAGAACGACTGGAGGCCTTCGAAATGTGGTGCTGGCGAAGGATGGAAAGGATTAGCTGGACGGAGAGAAAGACAAACGAAGAAGTTTTAAGGATGGTAGATGAGAAAAGATGTTTGCTAGGATGTATAAGAAATAGGAGAGGCAAGATGGTGGGTCACCTGATACGGCACGACAGTTTCTTCCTAAACATCCTGGAGGGTAAAATTGAAGGCAAGAGAGGCAGAGGAAGGCCTAGGCTAACATATTCTAGCCAAATAAAACATAAAGCTGATGTCGAGTCATATGAGGAAGTCAAGAGGCTGGCAGTGGACAGAGAAAAGTGGCGGTTACTCCACCGACAAGAGCAAGGCTCTTAAGTAATGATGATGACTCAAAGAGTAGAACGGGACCCTATTACTAAGACTCTTTTAGAGAAATACATTCTTAAACCATAAACCATATAACGCTTCGTGCGCGAGTCCGACTCGCACTTGGCCGGTTTTTTATATGATTTGAGAGTTTGTTTTATTATACAGCCCTGATTTAGAGAAATGATTGACCGAGTTGTATTATTGTTGCTTTTATATTATTAATAATATAACATTAAAGGGAAAATAATTTGAATTTCTGGCATGTCATCATCATCACGCACATCATCTAAAGATAACCATCCGTCTGATAGCAGTACTTTTACGTTAATAAAACATATACCACCGACATACATAAACTACTCACGCGAGATAAGATTGACAAATTGTCATGCAATGCCGTCATGTCGTCATCTCAGATACGCATCTAAATTAAGTACAGTCAGCCACAAGTTATTGGACACTTTAAAGCCAAAGAAATTGCAATCTTAAGCTTATCTTATCTTAATAGATGAAGGCCCTTTCGGATACATTTCGACCCGGTGGGATCTTTTGTACAATCGAACCAACTGCATCATGACCCACCATAGAACCTTGTTACAATTAACGAACATACGCACGATCATTATGACGTTAATACGGCAGTTAATTGTAACAAGGTTCCATGCTGGGTCAGGATTCACTTTTGGCGATAGTACATTTGCCCCTCCTTTATGCCTACTACCAAGCTCGCTCCATCATTTCCACAAACCGGGTGAAGCAGCTCAGCGAATCCCTTTGGTTGTGGATAGCCGTTACCATATTCAAATGCATTACACCCCGTACATAACCAAGCTAAATAACCAGCCCTCGCAAATTCGTCAAATACTAGGTAAGGTTAGTTTAGTTAGGTAGCTTCGGTTGCCCGAAGGGCAAACCGCCCAGAAATAGGAGTCCCGCACGGCGGGGCTCCGTCGAATATTTTGAACTACGAATAAATTGGCGTAAGCGGCATGCCGGTTATGTAACTTGATTATGTATGGAGAACAAGGGATCCAAATATACTATTTGTAGCAGCCAACTGGGGAAGAAGGCTAAGCAACGGTATTACGGTATCAGCTTACCACCAGGCTGTATGGTTGTTTGCCACCGTCGTAGTATAATGAAAAAAAAACATTAAACTTGCCATATTCCGTAAGCCCACTCCCAATACGCCGACGTCTCATGACAATACGATAAAATGCATGGCAGCAAGTCGAGAAAGTTGTGCTGAGCAAGAATCAGAACTTTATCGCACCTAAAATTGGCCGAAAGTTTGAAAAATCCTTCACTTCCGGTCAAAATAGTAAGGGTAGGTATATTTACGTCATGTGACAACACAGTACGATACCCTGTGGCATCATTTAGCCCTTTAATCGTAGAGAGAGTAAACCTCCTGAAATCCTGAAAAGTCCTGTTATGGTCGGAAGTACTTGGCAGACGGTGTCAAAGGTGGCTAACTTTGCCTACCCTATATTCTTCCCAGTGTTCCCAGGTCAGGAGTATCCAGGACCTGATGATGGGATACTGTAGAAACCAAGGGAACTCTTCCAATTTTATGGGCACTCTTAAAACTTGCATTTGAAGTCGCTTAAAACTTTATTTTTAAAGTAAATTATATTTGACTTCGACTGAAGAATGTTGTCATTTGCCTTCAAATCTCATCTACTGTACAATAGAGTAGTTGTAATAAAAGAAACCTTATTCACTGTAACATTAAAGTCCCTTCAAACGAACACAGATTATCTAAAGCGTCATAATCTTCAAGATTATCACTTATGTGATTTAATATCTAACTGCGGTAACATTACTTACTAAGTTTTTTATCAATCGGGATCAGTATTATCTCAATTAGAGGGAAAGTATGTTTTGTTGACGTATTATATGGGTACTTAGGTGAATACACGGTATTTGGCAACAGTTGTTATGTTAATACTCGGATAATATCAAGCTAAAACCAATTACTAAAGATTTGTAAAAAAGGACGTTGTTTGACCATAGAAAACTAAACTGTGAAGTCACTGGACTGTATTTCCCTGCAAGCTTGATACTATACCCAGGAAACATCCCTCAAGAAATGAAATTAGGGTTAGAAGTACCTGGTAGTTTACCCTGACGAAGCTCACGACATCATCGTTACCTAAAATACCTCAACAGTGCACTCAATGAGGGTTTTTCAGAAGGCATTAAATATGTCACCAGCATGGATATCACAGCACGACCGCGGTTTCTTTTTAAGCTTTCTTACGACAAAGAGACGTATAGTCTATCTTGGACTTGACCAAGAATTGTAGTAAGTGGCGATCACAATAGATCAGCGATGGTCGCAGTGATATAAGGGTTCTCACAGCCCGGAAACCACTAGAATAATAACAATAAATAGTATATCGTGCCACAACTCGCGGGCCGGCCTGTTATAGCCGTGCAGATGGCATCACAAGTGGTGAGAAATCTAGTACCTAATGCATTCTGAAAAACACTAATCTTAAGCAAAACAATACAACCCAGCATCAATATAACAAAACCACCATACTCTCAACGTTATCAAAGGTCAAAACGGTACTCTATTTACTTGCAAAGCCAATAGTTGCAAAAAGTGACGTAACGAAGGCGATCGGTATTTATTGAAGACCTTCACCTTACCGTAACCAGGCCGCGCGTGCGGCCCTTTTAATGCAACCCATATGTGTTATGCTGCCTATACACTGCCAGCCAATAGTTCATACGACGATTTATGCTATGGCTACACCGCCGGTGTTTAATGCAACCCATATGTGTTATGCTGCCTATACACTGCCGGCCAATAGTTCATACGACGATTTATGCTATGGCTACACCGCCGGTGTTTAATGCAACCCATATGTGTTATGCTGCCTATACACTGCCGGCCAATAGTTCATACGACGATTTATGCTATGGCTACACCGCCGGTGTTTAATGCAACCCATATGTGTTATGCTGCCTATACACTGCCGGCCAATAGTTCATACGACGATTTATGCTATGGCTACACCGCCGGTGTTTAATGCAATCCATATGTGTTATGCTGCCTATACACTGCCGGCCAATAGTTCATACGACGATTTATGCTATGGCTACACCGCCAGTGTTTAATGCAATCCATATGTGTTATGCTGCCTATACACTGCCGGCCAATAGTTCATACGACGATTTATGCTATGGCTACACCGCCGGTGTTTAATGCAATCCATATGTGTTATGCTGCCTCTAAATTGGCGGTAAATAGTTTAATACGACATAGGTAGAGCACAGCGGAATGTCATTTCGCTCATATTTGGAGTAGCCCAACTGGGGTAGTACCTCCACCTCACAGAAGACCGGAGCCATAATAACGCCTCTACTTGCTCTGTAGGTAACTATGTGGTTCCCGTAACTACCAGGCTGGTTACCTTACTCACTAATAAGGTGGACAGCCAGTGTCAATTACCGCCAGCTACGCGTGCGACAAATCCCACTTTCTGGCCAGAGAGAGACGTAAAATTGTACACTCGCGGTAATAGAGAAAGCCTAGGATAGCATATATTTCGGCATTCCCTTCGGCTCGGGCGTCACCTGTGACCTGACACATTTCTTTTACCGCCCAAGGTAAGTAATAGACACTATTAATGGGCGCTTATGTTCAACCTATCTATAAAGTAGGTCGGCTAACCAAATTAGCTGTCATGACACTGCGCAGACTCCCGACGGCGCAGTGTATACAGTCGAACTTGTAAACAATGGGGTTATCTGTGTTCGACAGTATTTTTTTTAGAAATGCGCGTATTATTAAACTAGTGGCCTCTGTGAGCTGTAAAACACGCGATCTTGTCTTTTTTTTTTTTCATTACGAAAATCTGAATCGACCAAAAAAACGACATAATTATTGAGTCAATAGGGACTGCATAACCGAAAAATACCGGTATTCTATTTAAACGGTATGACGTCATATCGGTTGACAAATAACGGTTTCGGTAGCGGAACCTTTATTTTTTACGGTACCGTAACCGCTTTTTAAAGGTACCGATATATATCGACTTTGGCCTGGCGTTATTGCCAAACCACCGGCAAAGGCACATGCCGTTTTGTCTTTTTGTCTTTAAATGTTTAGTAGCCAATGCTTCCTCTGTAGAGTGCCAGCTCGCTTACTTTTCTCGATAACCTTTATAATACCGGTATTATAAAGGTTACGGTATCATTTAATACTGATACCGCTAACCGTTATTTCAAAACGGTTACGGTACCGTTATGTTCGCGCGGCGCGCATAACCTTTACGACGTAACGGTACCGTAATGGAATACTGGTTTCATACCGGTATAACCGTAACCGAAATCAGTCATAATTGAACCTGACCTGCTTACAAAATTTCACGAAAATCGGTTAAGAAAAGCGACCTGTAGACGAGAACAGCCGGACTGAGGGACATCCGGTCATACGAAAGAATATTCGCCCAAGCTGAAACAGAAAAGTTCGTTCGCTTCGCTCGCTCGTTCAATAACATTCCATCGAATAATAGAGCCCATATTCTACTAAATCTCATTATAAGATAATCGTTTTGTTTTCCATCATCACACTAAAACAAATTGGAGGATCTTGCGAACTTTGCCTTGTTGCGCGGAACGTGGTCAGGGGCAAAGTTTTATTGCATTCTTAAACTTGGCTTTTTTGCTAAGTTAGTAGTTTGGCCCGCCGCCATATTGCCCTAAAACAGTCAAGGTCAAAATAAAATCATACCGATAAATTTTATACCGAGGAGGAATAAAAAAAATCGTTTCTTTTTCTGTGAGCAAGATCTCCTACCTTGCTATTCTGTAACATGTTTTAACCTCACCTCACCGTTCACCCTCAAATATATCTTGACGCCGCGATTCGTAGTAACTAAGAGTAATCAGAGGTCTAGTTAAATTACGTGACGAGTGAGATGAAGCGCATGAGCGCGTACATAATAACATCCCTGATGATGCTTCGTAGAGGCGAAACACGTGTCGAGGTTTTTTATTTGTTGTATTTATTTGCGGTACTTACCTATTTGTTTGTGTAGGGATCATTATCTGCATGCAAAACTAAGGAAGTCTCTTTATTGCTAATATACCTGGCCTGCACGTTCTTTAGCGGAATAGCAAAAGAATATTATTCTAGTACCTAACTAATCATAAAATTCGGCAAAGTTACGCCTGATTCAATAAATTAATTATTTGACGTCCTGTCTTCTAATGGGGAATGGATGAAATTTTTAGAAGTGCCTGATTATTTTTTGGTGATAGCAATAACCTTCCTTAGCACCAGAAAAAAGTTGCAGACTTTTCAGCTACGTCAATTATTTTTGAAAAATATTAACAGTTTCCGTGAATCTGGCGAATGAGACACTTTCCTTGAACGGGCTCATATTACAAAAAATATTTTAAATAGCTGTCAATATCATTGCCAGTGTCAGTTTACCACGGATTTTAGGATATTTTTTTTGTAATATAAGACGGATCAAGCAAAGTGTCTTATTCGCCGTCCTGAACCCAAAACCCAAGTGAGGAGTTGGTTTATAATTTTCAAAAATAATTGACACAGCTGAAAAGTCTGCAACGTTTTTCTGGTGCTAAGGAAGATTATTTCTATCACCAAAAAAATTATCAGGCACTTCTAAAATTTTCATCCATTCCCCATTTGGAGCTATATGTAGTATCCTCCTCCTATCATCCATGCCCCAAATCTATTTCGTTTAAAGTAGGTAAGGTAGGTACCATACCTAGCAAGGTACCTTCTACTGGCACGTCATGTAATTTGCGATTATGACAGTTCAATCTTGGATAACCATTGACATATTGTATTCTTACAAAAATGTATAACGAATGTGGTGAACTGCTGTTCTGAATTGCGTTTACGATGAATGGGGAATGGATGAAAATTTTAGAAATGCCTGATAATTTTTTTGGTGATAGGAATAACCTTCCTTAGCACCAGAAAAAACTTGCAGACTTGTCAGCTGCGTCAATATTTTTTGAAAAATATAATCAGTTTCCTCACTTACGTTTTGTGGTTAGGACGGCGAATGAGACACTTTCCTTGATCCGTCTCATATTACAAAAAATGGCAATGACCAATATAGCTGCTGCAGCTGTCAATATCATTGCCAGTGTCAGTTTACCACGGATTTTTATGATATTTTTATGTAATATGAGACGGATCAAGGAAATTGTCTCATTCGCCGTCCTAACCACAAAACGTAAGTGAGGAAACTGTTTATATTTTTGAAAAATAATTGACGCATCTGAAAAGTCTGCAACTTTTTTCTGGTGCTAAGGAAGGTTATTCGTCCTATCACCAAAAAAAAAATCAGGCGTTTATAAAATTTTCATCCATTCCTCATTGCGAATAGGTGGAACCGCTTTTGTGTAATGTCTAGCACAGAATTATGCTAGACAACAGTATACGTTGCTGCTTCAGCGTATACATTACAATCAGTATACATATTTTAAGCTTCGGCACAGAATAATTAATAGTACCAAAAGGTACAGAAGGCCCACTGCCGCTCCGCAAGTGCTAATGCTAACGTTAGCTGTAATTTTTTGCAATGGTCAATCATAGAGTGAGATAGCTAGGGCTGTATGCTGAAGTCCCGTACCGTTATTATGTTGTGCTACGTACAACGGAACGTATATATGAAACTTCGTTGTGTGCGATACACTGTGCGGCTACAGCCCTGACGTGCTAGACGTACACCAAAGAGAATATATAATTTATTTTTTATTTTTATTTATTTATTTGTCTCAGGCAACAATTAAGGCCCATATTTACAAATACCTTACAGACTAACATACGTATCAATACCTATACAAAATTTTTAAGTAACACAACTATGATTTTACTACATTTATGATTTCGTTTATAGTTAAATAGTAGGTAGTAATAGGTATTCAGTAAAATATAATCAATAAAAATAAAAACATGTCAATTTTGAATTTAGAATACGGGTATAGGTGTTAGTAACATTATTTTACATTTAGTACTTAAACATTATGGAATGGAGCTTAGTGCAGTGGTTTAGGTAAGCCCCATCCCACCTGCCAGCAAACATTGCTAGGATGCTGTTGGTGCTGGCCCTCACCCTGCTCAGTAGCGAGGCGGCTCGCTTGCTATATAATAACCTACACCAGGAGTTTACCATAGATAAGGGCTTCGGCTTACTTATTTTTCAGATTTTAGTATACCGTGCCTCACAAAATCGTCACAATAGCCACACCAAAATAAGGTCGTGCGCACATTATCTAACCAGTATAAGCACGCGTCACGGCCCTAAGAAAGTCGTGACTGGTGGTGGATCTCCGCCTCGCCTTGGTCCACAATTATCGTATTTTATTAACATTACCAATTGCTTTTTATTGCCTCGTTGGATACTTGTGATATTATGGCTATTGTGATAATTTATTGGCTAATTAACTGTGCGTTACGATTGCGACATCCATACACGGTTGTGACGTTTTGTATGTACGTGTGTTCCAGCGTACCGTTCAAGTTACTTAACCAATTTTGATGAATGAGGTATCAATCGATTCGAAATTATGCTCTGGGGCTATATTTTGTATAAAAAATTGTTGTTTTTTTTTAGTTCGTTTTCCGTAGTCTTGAACTTTATGCTTGCTTGTTTATAGTGAATAGAGGAGCTCACGAAGATGTGTGTTGGGAGTGGGCCGTCTCTTACAAATGTCTCTCCAAACGGAGAAATCGGAGTGTCTGTCAAGTCAAAACGGAAGACCAGCGCTGGCGCTGCCAGCATTTACGCTGAGTTGTGACCTTTTTTTTTCCAAAAATATTAAGTAAAATTTTTTATTACTTATAAGTTCGTGGCAAATGTGTAAGTGCGTATGTGCCTGCAGTTTGTTTTATGTATTTTCTTTTGTCACGAATAAATGTTTTCATTCTTTCTCGCTGTTGACACTACGAATCCTCACTTCAATAAAAGTTTGGCAACGTGAATGTGTTGCAGGGGCGTCCAAATGCAGTAGCCGCTTGCCATCAGACCGTAAGCTTGTTTCCTAGTTTGCCACAATCGTGGCAAAAAAAATCAGGAAGATAGTATGCCCGTTATGTCGACATTCTTTACGATTACTACGAACTATCATATCAATTAAAATCTGCTTTGCATACAACGACACACAAATCATTTCATCATCATCATCATCATATCAGCCGAAAGACGTCAACTGCCGGGCACGCCTATGTCCCAAAGAGTGCCAAAATGACCGGTCCTGCGCCACCCGCATCCAGCGGACTCCCGCTTTATTCACTCACAAATCATTTAAGTATTTATAATCGTAACGTTTGAACTAATCCATTCATAAGATCTATAAATACCAATGACAACTAAAGCACTAAGTGCAAAATGTAACATCCAAAAAACATCGTTGACCTGTGCGAACAGAGTTTAAATTTCAATGTATGTTTATTATAACGGGTTATTACCGTTAATTCCTTGTTAAACTAAATTAGTATTAATCCGGATGAACGAGCACGTCTGATATGTCCAATCGTTTATGTCATTTATGTGTCACATCACGATCGGCAATAATATTGGCACCAACGCTCAAGAGCAAAAAACAGGTACACTTTGTAAGGATCCCACAACTTTTCCGCGAACGCTCGCGCTCGGGCTGTGGAATGGACTCCATGCCGTGGTTTTCTCGAGGCACTACAGTATGGGGTTCTCCAAAAAATGTACAGGTTTTGAAGGTTCGGCAACGCGAAGGCGAGTCCCCTGGAGCTGCAAGCGTCCAAGGCGTCCATAGGCTTCAGTAGCCGCTTACTTAGGCGCGCCGAAAGCTTGTTTGCCACCGACGTGGTATAAAACTTTTGGCTGAAGTTGTTCAGATGCTCACACGAACGTTTGGAAACACAGTTCCAGCAAGCCCTCAAGCTCGGTTTCCTGTCATCCTGGAACATCCCTCACTAAATACAAGCAGGAGGATGCCCAGGCATGAATGAGGCACCGAATCATATGCCTTCTTGACAAATGGTGTCTATGAAGAGGAGCTCTTTAGTATCACGAGACCCAACTCTACATCAATTTTCAGCAGGAGCCAAAAAGTTGTTCGCAACAGTGTGCGTTATATTGTTTGCTCTTAAAATTGATCTTAGGGACTTGTACAGCGAAGGCAAGTCGGGCTGGGCCTGTTTTATTTTATTTTATTTATTGGAGAAACAAATGTACAACTAGAAATGCTTACAACTAGAGATGCACTTACTTACTGCTCTCACTGATATCTTCCCTTCAGTGGTACAACCGAATTGTAGAGCAGGAATGTAATACCAGTTGTTAGGAAAGATAGTTAGAACATTGAAATATTTACAATTATATTTCCGTTTCATCATCCTGCTAGCGTTTTTCCCGGTTGTAACCAAGAGGAGCCCGGGGTCCACTTTGGCACTTTATCCCAAGAGGCAGTAGGCACTAGTACCTCCCAACCCTTCCACTTATTTGTTATTTATCATGTCTCTGACCTGACCTTTCTTGGTTAATGGAAGGTGTTCAAATACTATATCGGTATACTTATTTCCAGTTCGTAAGTAAAGTCAACTACAGGCTTTGGCCTGTAGTTGACTTTACGAACTGGTTTGAGTCAAATGGCCCAAACATGGCGGCGAACATTTGGAACGAAACAAGTTAAGAAAAACAATAAATCTCTTTACTCACGTTTAAAACCTGTTTTATGTGAAAAAGTGTTTAAAACTCTTTAACCAAGAAATTGTTGAGAGGTCCATGTGGTCCGTACAGCTTGACTTGAATCAGAAGATTCGATATAGATAGCTCGTTGCTCGTCCGTTATTTACGAGCTTAATTCCAGAAACGCATACAATTTGTGGTAAAATGAGTAACCCAACTGGTTACTCATTTTACCTTATCTGGACGGTATTGATAGATGTACAAATGTTTTAAACTGTCTTAAAATACTTCAATACACTACTAGTTTGTAGTTGTAGTTTTACACATTACATGGTAAATTTGCTTCTTCTAGGTCAGTAACAATTATGTTAAACTTTCGCAAAGCAATGTATGAAAACCACGCCTTCTAACCAGCCCGTTTCAGATCACAATCGTGAAAACAAGCCCATAACACAACCTGTTCAGAAGCAATTTGCCAAATCACAGGTCACCGTAAATATGTTTAATTTTGACGCTTATCCCTATACAAATAAAGACTCAAAATGAATGTCTAACTGATATTTATCAGGGCGATTTTGAGCCTTAGGATTATATAACAAAAACAAGTGAAGTCGTCAGTAAAAGTAACCTAATTTGAACCTTAACTTGACCCGGTTAGAGGTTGTAATTGTCCAGTCGGTCTGCAGACCTCTCGCGCCCTTGACCGGTGCACTAGATCTGTCAAGAAAGTTAAGAGTCGTTGCGTAAGGTTGTCAAGGTGCCGTTTGTCATCAGCATCACTTTTCTTTTGTTTGTGGGAAATAAGGCAAAAGTTTCACCGCTGGCGCTGCCGGGCGAAGTAGTGGCCGAACCGTTAGCGATAGAGGTTTTTCAGATGTTTTTGAGCGTTAGCGAAAAAAATCAAAGGAGTATGTGAAGGTCTTTTTACCCATATAACCTATTCTGTCTGTATTTTTGCCACAGTCTTGTGAACATTCATAGGACGACAGAACAAGTCCCCCCTTAGTATTGGGACAGGCTGATCAGTGCTAAATAGATCCAAGATTTTAGTTTGAGGAGGGCCTGTCTTTTGTTTGGGGAGGGCTTGACCCAGTTGAAGTTAGACTTATGTTAGGATCTTAGAACTCAGTTGCTTAGGAGGTTGAGCACCTTACCCCCCTCCCCCTGGATTAGCTAGTGAGGCCGATGATGATGAATTGGTGTCATAATCGACAATTAAAGGTCACTGTTATTGGTAAACACAGACTGGTTTCCGAAACCAATCGTAATTGTTCTTTCTCCGTGTAGGTTAACCGCTCCGCTTCCCACAGACGACGCCGCTGGCGCAGCCAGTCAACCTTGTGGTGTAACCAGTAACATATCATCCATACATAATGTAACGAGTTAACCATACATATACTCGTTCACTCTCTACAGTGTATGTGTACACTCTCAGCGATCAAAAAATGAAAGGATCCGTGTGGCGAAAATAACAAATAGAACGAAAATAAAGAGGTTGTTTTAAATTCACGTTTTACTTTTTTTTTTCAGAATTGGGATTTTTTGTTTTTCTTGTACTTTGTAACAGGGTCATGAGTAAATTATTGATGATATTGATATGATATTGAATAAAGGAAAGGTGTTTAAAAATCCTTTAATTATTAAAAAGCGATATATGTGCCTTTCAGTATAAACAAGCCTTTTTTCCGAAATAAACAAACTGTATTAATAGTTTTTTCATGATTTCAACATTATTAGGTAGGGAATAGTGTCAAGGATGTACGAGTAAGTATTCATAAATGTTTAATTTAATAGTTACCATACTACACTATAATGTAGTACTATTAGCCTAATAGTATTAGGTACTAAGTATATTGCGCTGTAAAACCGTCTAGTACTTTTACAACATTGCGCTGTAAAAACCCTTGTAAACACAACTAATCGACAAATAGATGAAAGGAAATAATTACACTACACTAACTAAATACAGTCAGCAATAGTCAGCATGTAATTAAGAGGGTCGCTGACCCCCACACATTGTTTGTAAACAAAGATATTTAATGACGTGAAGTACATGCGTAGGTAAGCGCAATTTATGTGCCGTTGTAATTGAATTGGAGCTTAAAGGATGACTCACGCTAGAACGGGCCGTGTCCGGTCCAGGCCGTTTTCTGAGAAAACCGACGGCGTTTTTGCGCGGTCGAGCCGTACCCAAGCCCGGCCTACTCGTAGCCACGGCCGGGACGTACCGACACTTTTGTGAGGAAGTTCGATATTTAAGTACCAATTTATATAGATTTTTTCTGTTGAACAAGTTTTGGAAATTATAAAAAAAATTAAACAGTTCCAATACATACTAGGTACCTACAGTCAGCAGATAAACGTTCCCCTTGTATATAAGTTTGTATGTCTCAGATCGCTGCTGGTATTTGATAAATGATTCAAGATTCGTAATTTTTTTTGCATGAACACAAGTGATACATTGATATCACATTTAATTTACATTTAGGTACTTACTTAAATGTTCTGCCATGTTGGCATGCAAAAAATTGTATAAACAATAGGATAGAGGCTTTCTTTAGTGCCGCCCGTGGTGAGGACAAAATTTTACGTCTCCCTGTGGCCAGGAAGTGGGATTTTCCACTCGCGTAGAGTTAAGTATAATGTTTATCTATATACCTTTCTTACATTTTTTTAAAGCGTACTTTTGCTGCATTTGTTCTTGATCCTTAGATAATTTACTATATTACATAACGGACATTAGACTCACTAGTTTCATTATATATCTCGTGTTACTATGACCACGAATTAAATGACTCATTCCAGACTGGATGTAGGTACAGTAATTAGATACATATTTATATTACGTAGAATTTAGCAGGCCTTAATATTCTACAATTTAGAGCTGGGTGGTACCTACTGATGTGTTTGTCATTGTTGTCATATTCATAACGACACAAACTTATACACTCTTATTATATTATGTGTGTGTCCTCAAGTGAATAAAGGGTCGGCAACGCGCTTGTGATTCTTCTGGAGTCACAAGTGTCCATAGGCGACGGTACCAGCTTAACATCAGGCAGGCCGTAAGCTTGTTTGCCACCGTCGTAGTAGAAAAAAAAAATACGTCAAATGAATTTGTGATTACAGCATTTACAGTATGTATACATATACATACGTAATACGTTACGTCAACCGCATGCTAAATCAACAAGACATTTAGTGCGGATTTAAGCCTTATCTCTGCAACGCTGGGCTCCTTGACGCATCTTCTTTGTCTTTGGCGTCGAAAAGGTTAATAGGCATTACAGGCAATCAAACATTGTTCCATAAACATTTTTGGTAATCATTAATAAAAAGAAATGTACTTATTAATTGTGAAAGTTTGGATGTTCGAAAAGACTGAACTGTGGCGTTTATAACCAGGATTGAAACATAGTACCTATACTTTTAAATTTTAATTGGGGGTTTTAGTTGGAATGAGACTTGTGACGACGAAGTCGGGCAAAAGCTGGAATGTAATATAATTAACCTCCATCATTCTTGACAGATCATCATCATTCTCAAACCACGAACAAATAGAAATAAGATAAACCATAACATAAACAAACATAACAAGAAAAACTACTTTTAATATTTTTACTATTATTTTTGCAAATAATACCAACGAACAGTCTTTGGTTTCCTGTTATAAAGCAAGCAAATAAGCCTATCAATATGTTCTTACTAACTGAACGCATAAAACTATACACATTATGCTTATGTATACATGAGTATATTGTGTATGTTGCAACATTTATGCTTGACTAGTTTGTTTTTAATGTCACTGGTAGAAAGGAGTCAAACTAGCTAATAACATGGCGATATGCTTAAGAGTAAAAAACAAGAAGCAAAAGCACGAATAATTATATACCAGTATACATAAAGGGTGTGGTCTGTAATAGGAGCAAAAAATTAAACGGTATCTACCTACCGTTTAATTTTTTGCTCCTATTTTTAAGCTTGTGAACAATTATTTCCACATGGTTAACCACGAAAAAAAAAAGATTTATCAAAATAAGTTTAGTTGTATTTTTTTACTCTCCTGGAGTGCTATCAGTAACTTTTTATGTTAAAGACACTAAAAAAAATTAAATAAAAATCAAAAAATCACAAAAATATCTTTTGAAAACAAAAATGCAAAAACTATTATGACTCTACATGATGTTACCTCAAAATCCGCATTGATTGCTGTGTGCTATGATGTCGTGGTGCCAAGATACATTACTTGGAGGTCATAAATTTAGATCAAAATATCTCCGAATCCAAAAAAAAATTAAATGAGTGGGGACACAAGGGGTTTCTACAAATGCTCTAAGGAAGCGTCCCTTTGAATATTTGCTCCTATTACAGTCCACAACCTGTGTATGTATTTTCCTTATATACGTAACATAAGAATGGCCTAACATTTGTGTGAAATTAGATGATGACGAAAGGAAAAACAGTATTGACAAAAAGCACACTTGTATTATGTAAAAACTTTTTTTTATTAAATTGAAAACTAAAAACTATTCTGAACACAAGCAACAACAATGTGTTTTTCTGCCAAAGTTGCACGGACCACAGGTCACACTATCTCATTTAGCCACCAGTCGAGTCATAATCACTCATTTAATTTCGGATTTTAAAAATGGTAGCCTAAATTGCTCTTTTTTTCCAAAGCCGTCCATACTTCGCTTGAGAACCGTAGTTGCCACAATCAGGGGCGCGCGAAGCTGGCAACTGTGGTTGCCACAAGCAAATGAGTAGTTAGCAAACTGCGTACATCTAACTAATACTATCGCAGTGATGCTAATGCTAAGTATTGCTTTAGCTTTTTTCCGTAATTCATTCAGGATTTTCTGTGCAGTGTTTGTGTCCACGCACAACCGGTTGCGCACAGGAAAGCCTACAATGAATGGGCTCTGGGAAGCCCCCACTGGCCCTTCCTACCAGTTTAGTCTAAAATACGAGAAGGAAACCTGATTGTATTAACTTAACATTTGCCTGTTACTTCGACCATGTAGGTATAATTAGCTAACAATTCTATATAAATTTAAATAGAATTTACCACCTTGTCTCTTCTGTCAGTCACTTTTGTTTACTTAAGTCTTAAACCATTGATGTAGATGAAATGTTGCTAGTTTGAATTCCAACAAAACATTATCCTATCTGGGTCGAAGAACATCCAAAGCCCGACGAAGGACTTATAATACTTTACGTCCTGAAAATTGCACATTAAAGAGCATTTCTAGAAAACGTTATTTGTTATTTTCAAGACAATGGTTTGAAAGTCTTTACAATTAAGAAAGTATAAGGGTAGCAGAACCTTAATTACCAAAAACAGCAATAAAGTTCATATAAAATTATGCGTAAATTTGGTAACAAAAAGGATTAATGAAAACTAACTCAATTGACGTGGTAACTATGTAGAAACTTTTCCAAGAAATGTTCTTATTAATAATTATTCATTAATTTGACTTGGTTTTATTTTATTGACATTTTATATTTGATTTGGTACCTATAGGTACAAAAGTGATTAATCTTTTTTAGTTAAAATTTTCAAGTTTCTCTTATAACACGATTTGACATGCTTTATCTCTTACTTACATTGTTTTATATTTTGCTACTTGCACGTATGCAACCATATTATTATTATTATTTTGTAGCAAACGATCACTGTACGACAAGTAATATGATCTGAAATGTATTATGTGAACCTTGTATAAAAAACTAAACTAAACTAAACTAAAAAGATCAAGTAGGTAGTAAATGTGTATGGGAGTGCAATTATCTTAATCTGTACAAACTAAATCGTGCGCAAAAGTTATGCGTAAGAAACAAAGTCACCGTCACAGTTCAGCACACTTTTTATTCCACGCAGACAAAGCCACGAGAAAACTAATGACATAAAAACCGTTTTCCTCTTCACAAACGTGTTTACATTCACGGCACTTCGAACAATAAGTACCTACATACATAGAGTGACCTAGATAAGGGACAGCCATTGAATGGCGAATTGTACGAATCAAAATCTGACAGCTTTTGTTTGGCCGTATGGTTATGGATTCAGATCAAAACACACAAAATAGAAGCAGAATATATGGGTAAAGGTACTTTATTTCCATGGCATAAGGGTCAAAGTTGTGAAACCTAGGATATAATTAAGGTTTCAGGTAGAAAATGGGAAAAGGTTGCTTAATCGGTTTTTAGTTAAAAAATTAGTGGTGGTATAATTACCAAAGTACAGGTAATGACTTATCATTATCAAACACAAATAGGATCGTAATGGGAGCATGACCAGAGAATCATAGTCCAAAACAGTTTGGAGGGTTCACGCTAATTATTTGTACCTATGCGTGGTGAAAAGTGTTTCGACACTAGGAGCGTTGCAACCACACTTGACAGGCCGGCAAAAGGTTAAATATGGCGCCGCCGGCAGCTGCCATCCCAAAAAAACGGTTTTTATAAATAATCTAAATTCCTACTTCAAAAAAACGCCATACGATTAAATAAATAGAAAACGGTCAAACTTTCCAATAGACGGACGAATAGAATGATTTAATGTTTTTTTTATTTAGGCTTCGAACTTCTTGTTAATTCTGATAGAGGCTTTATTTCTTATGTAATTTGGTTTTCATTTAGTACAATTTAGTTTTGATAATCTGGAAACAATTTTTCTTGAACGAGTTTTTTTTTTGTAAATTACCGTTTGTCATGTACAAGTGCCGTTGTGGCCTATTTTCAGAGTAAATATTTAATTTTCAGGTAAAACAGAAGTTTTAATTTACATTAAAAGATGTCCCCTTATTTCACCGACAAACGCATTGTTTCGCCAAATTTTCATTTCATAGATTTTTTGTTACTCAGAAACCGTTAACTTTTTAGGTACAGTCGCCATCACATACATCGGAGCAAACAAGCAAGTCACAAACATCGAACACACCTCTACCTATTTTCAAGGCATTAGGGTGCATGTGCCGATATTTTTGAACACCTATAGTGTACCTATGTATGTGATGGCGACTGTACAGCTAAGGTGTCATTCTGTAGAACTTATTAGGTTTGTTTAATAACAATCCTGAAAAGTTTACTGATTCTGAAAAAAATGGTTTTCGATGAAAAGAAAATTCCGCGTAAACGAAACTTACATTCGATGGAAAAAAATCGGTAAAACAAGGTACAACCATATTAAATATTTGGAGTAAATTCCAGTATGTTTGTAAATAATAAGGAAAGTGTTCTAAAAATTGTGTGTTCACCTTGCGCTTTCGCGACAGCGCATGCTCGAGGCTGTTTGTGTAATGGACCAATTAAAGCATTACTATAGCAATATGTTTGTGAAACCAATATGTCGTGAATGGCTGCTTATTTGACACTTATTATTTTAAGAGGTTTAAAATTAAGTGAAACTGGACCGGAGTGTCCGGAGTTCGACTTGCGTCAATGAAAGCTCGTGATATGGCCACTTACTTGAAAACTGGCTATGTTATCACTGTTACCACATTTTAAACTGAGATAACGTATGACACTCTTATA
Organism: Epinotia brunnichana; assembly: GCA_963854355.1. Taxonomy (NCBI): domain Eukaryota; kingdom Metazoa; phylum Arthropoda; class Insecta; order Lepidoptera; family Tortricidae; genus Epinotia; species Epinotia brunnichana. The sequence goes on along the minus strand of OY977959.1, from coordinate 764,153 downwards.
ATAGAAGGAAATATAGAAGGAAGGAGAGGCTGGGGAAGACCACGGCGCAGTTATATGGACCAAATAAAGGAAAAAGCTTAGTGTAGTGTCGTATCAGCGAGTCAAGGGGCTGGCGTAGGTACAACAGAGATAAGTGGGAAATACTCCACCGACAAGAAGATAACTCATAAATTTAAAGAAGAAGAACGCATGAAAAGAATGGTGGTGTAGAGGCCATGTCCTAAGATTGGTCCATCAGTCACACAATGCTATGCAATAACAGAGAGTTTCACTATGAACTTAAAAAGGATTATATTAAAAAAACACACTTATATAAATCTTATTTTCACTAAACAAAGAAAAAGTAGTGTCGTGGAGTGTATTTTGAATCGTTTTCATGTTTTGTTGCATTAGAATCACTAGATCGTTAAAATGGATGAGAAGATAGGTATATGACGATATTAATGATGATATTGATTATAGTCCAAACAATTACACGTGTTAGATTATTCAGAGAAGCGATACCGCTCAAGTGCATTTTAGCACCTACCTACCTAATTATTACTATTAACTACGTCATCGGGAAACACACGTCAGCACCGTGACATGGAACACACTTCCACATTTCGCATTAAAATTTATTGAAAGAAAGAAACAAAGAAAATAAGTTTATTTCGCATCAAGCTATAGTCGCGCATGGGAGCGACCGCGCGGTACCTACTCATTGAATATGGAATGAGAAATTGCAGTATCAGATTGATTCGTAGTAGTGTCCGACCGAAATTTCGGTTTCGGTTTCGGCCAGTTTCGGCCAAAAAATCAAGTTTCGGCCCGAGTTTTGGTTTCGGCCAAAAACGGCCGAACCCTTCGGCCGCGCCGAAACTTAAAAAATCGCTAACTTTGTGTTACAAATAATGATTTTTTTTCACTTTATAGGGTAGTTAAATTTTCAAACAGAACCTCTGTAACTGTGCTGAAATTTCATAGTGATAAATCTTTGAAAGTAGAAACCTGTAATGTAATTATAGGTCGGCGAGATATTAATTTTAGAAAAAAACGGGCTTACTAACATTGACTTTTTAAGGACTTTTTTGTTTTTATATAAGGTTCGGTTTCGGTTTCGGTTTCGGCCGAAACTACAATGAAACCGAACCTTCGGTTTCGGTTTCGGCAAAATAACATGTTTCGGTCGGTCACTAATTCCTAGCATCCAACACACTACAGACCGATGGCACCAGCAGCTGTCATCACATAGAGAGCTGTCAAATAGGCCATGTAATATGTTCACTCCTGGGCTGTTATTCTTTACGCGCTCATGCGTCTCATCCCACCCGTCACGCCCAACGAAACTAGACCTCTACCAGCGCTTAGTTACTACGAATCGCGGCGTCAAGATATATTTGTGGGTGAGCGTTGAGGTGAGCTTAAAACAAGTTACAGACTAGCGGGGCTGCTATTCAGGAAATAATCATTGTTACCCTCAAATGAGGGATTAAAGTTGTACTTTCTTTCGTGATATTCCCTGTTTAATTTCAATTTTCAATGTTCCTCATACGGGGTGTGAAAAGCAGTAGACAGATATCCAAAATTGTTTTCGTCTTGGGCGTTAACACTTGAATCCATCATTACGCTCTAGATTCTTCTTTCTTAAATATATTATTTTGTTCCCTTGAAACACAATCTACTAATGATGAATGTAATACGTCAATTACGACTGCCGATGGTTCGAGACAACCATGAACCAAGCCTTAATCCACACATTGGTGAACGACCTCGTGTCAACTGTCCATACATTTTTTCTGCACTCATTTATTTAATAACAATTTCGTCATGTTATACTTAAAATTATTTCAGTTAGCCGACTTACATCAAAGTAATCCGTTCGAAAAGCGACATTACCATCCAAGCCATAAGTTTCAAAACCCTATGATAGTTTAATAAAATGTCGGGCATTTTGAATTATTTCAACTACCATTCTAGTTAAACTGGTTCGCTTTCGCATAACGCTGATCGAATTGATGTTAAGTGGTTATTGAAATGTGTATCATCGGTTGTTACTCATAATGCGTGTGCACATCGCTAGAAATGACCAGTGTAAGCTGACCTATGATTACGCATAGTTATTAAAGGTGTGGGGGTCAAGTTGATGGTGGATGTGTGGCACCTATGATATTTGTTTTAAGAACAGATGCTGCAGTTTTATTGATTCTGTATAGTCATTGTTATGGTCATTAGGTTGATAGGAAGATCATTTAAAACATATTAACTTTTATTACTTCAAAGTAAACAATTGTACTCGTATTAAGCATTTTTATCGACACCCATATCATAAATCCTCAATAATGTGTTCGTAAACCATATATAATGACCACCATTAACATTATTGCAACCAGTAACATAACATCAGCGTTTATCTGTGCCAGTGTTATTATAGTGTATGAAAAATCATAATTACATCGATATCGATGTTATTATGGAAATCTAGTTGGTCATGATTTGAAATCTAGTGGGCCATGGCGGTGCAATGGCGGTTATTCTAATGCACAGACCACGTTAAGTGGTCTGTGTTCTAATGGTTCTCGATCACATCATTGAGGATTTATAATATGTGGGTAGATAAATTAGTGCATGTAACTGTACATAATTAGGCATTAAAACACTCATGTGATCCTATTATGAAACGAGCGCTCGTGCTTACTATCGTAACTGTGAAAACTCTCATAAGAATCAGACATTATTACAATTCTGATACACGTTCGAATCGGTTCGAAAAATTTCAAGCGACCTTAAAAAAGTTTTCATTATATTTTAATTAGTAATAAGTATGAAAGGGTGTTAAAATTTAAAGGGAATATTTTGTAAACATCCGTTTCCGAAAAAAGCCAGTAGAGGCACAAACTCATTCATTGATCAATGAACTCCACAGGCTGCCAATTTAAAACTGATTAAAAGGAAAGTACCCAGTTTTTTAAACATACTTAAGTTAGACCTTATGTCAGTAAGCAATGTCAGAAAAATTACTGCATTATGATACTATATTTGATCTAACATTTGGTAAACGGATTGTTATGCAATGAAACCGGGTCTCAAGCCCGTACATTCCTTAGAAATTGTATGTAAGTACGTTGTGCAAAAAGAATTCATCCAGCAATTACATTAAAACATCATTACTTAAAAACGTATAATGCTTAGTTTTAATTTTATTGTGGACAAAAATGTGGAAATTGCGCTGATGGGCGTAACGAGCTGAATACGATCGACATCACGAGATGTTAGGTCATCTGCAAACTTCTTCCCAGCTTGAAGACGCAATCTTCCCAGGAGCCCAGGAGCAGATAAAGACAGTTAAAAAAAGCGTGCTGAAGGGCCCACCCCCATCCGACGCTACTAGAGTCGGGAATAGTAAGACCAAAACCAAGCTCTCAGTAAACTCTGTCAATCCACTCGGTGCTAACAGCAGCAGACCGTTAACTGTTATCCCGCCTGTGCCCGCGATATCGTTGGTTCCCGCACCGCCTTCTGAAGTTTGCGTAGGATACACAGTGCCTTCCAGTCCTTACCACGCTGAGATCGGCGAAGCTGCTCGGGACAAACGAACGTGGAGCTCGGTCATCCAGGAGCGACAGCCCCCTGGCACAGGCCTGCGTAATACTACTGGAGCTCAAGTGTTGAAAGCAACACCTGCACCATTGGACCATGCTGCGCCGGTTGATTGCCCGCGACTGTCCTCTCAGATGTCACAGCGTAAGGACACTTCCCAGAGCATAACGCTGACCGTTAATGATTTTCGTCAGGATGCAAGCAAGCGCAAGCCGTTGCCCTCTCGCCCGGTGATTAAGGGTGTCAGCCATAATAGCCTAGAAACTGTACACACAAATGAAAAGGACGAGAAGAACTGGGATGTTGCGGGACTAAAGAAAAGTAATATCCGAAAAACCAGACAGTCCGCCATAATTATCGGAACTGGAAACGCAGACATCGAACTTCAATCGGTCGAGCGGTTGAAATACATTCAGGCATGGCTGTTTAAACCTGAAACGACAACCGACCAAATACGTAAATTTCTCTGCAAAGTAGAAGAGTCAAATGACTATGTTGTCGAAAAACGCAACATAAAAACGGATAGGCACGCAGCCTTTGTTATTGGCATGCCCGAGAGCATGTACACGCGACTAACGACGCCGACTGTGTGGCCTCCAGGCGTGAGGCTCTCGGACTGGTTTCTTGCTCGCCCCCGCAAGTGGCGGGGAGCCGCTCACAGTCACACTGCCGCCGCCGTGCAATGAGGAAGGTCCGCGCGCGCCGCTGCCGCCCGCTACAACTCGTAACATGACGTATGACGCACCACTTACACGTAAGCTTGTTATTTGTCAACAAAATGTCCAATCACTCAACAATAAAACTGAAAAGTTAGAAGTACTGTTAAAAACCGAGCTAAGTTGCGATATACTGGCAATAACGGAACATTGGTTAACAGAAAATACAATTTCATGTATTCATTTAGAAAATTATTGTTTAATATCTCGGTTCTGTAGAAAACAGTCTATTCACGGTGGTTCGTGCATTTTTGTTAAAAACAACTTAAAAACTGTAGAAGTAAATGAGATACAGCAACTGTCAAAAGAACTTTTTTGCGAACTATCCGCAATAGAACTTATAGATTTTAACCTAATTGTAGTTTGTGTTTATAGAACAAATATGATAAACGCTAATGAATTTATGGTTCATCTAGAAAGTGTGCTTGCTAAGATCAATGACTTAGACAAAAACTGCATTATTGTCGGTGACATGAATATAGATTATTTAGACGATACGATTATTCAAAAACAATTGATAGATTTGTTGTCCGTGTATAACTTCAGATGTGAAGTAGATTTTCCTACGAGGATAACCAGTCACTCGGCGACATGTCTAGATCACGTTTATACTAATTGCCAAGCCGGTGTGACGCGTGCATCCTCAGTGACCACAAACGTAGGCGACCATCTCGCGGTGCGCTGCGAGGCGGTATTCCCGCGCCGCGCGCCAAACGCGCCGACGCGGCTGGCGCGCGCAAACACTCACGCCAACCGAGCTAGCTTTGTTGACACCATGTGTAGCATCGACTGGGAGGAAATATGGAACCGTCGCGGCCATACGGCAGCCACGATGGCCATGTCCATAGTAACCGTAATTAGTAATAAGTTTGACATTTGTTTTCCTTTAAAATATATAAGTAATCGCAATAATAATTCCTGGCTATCAGATGACATTATGAATTCTAAATTATTAGTATTTGACATGATAAAAATAGGCAATCAATTTCCGAATAATGAACATGTAAAGCGCATAATTGAAATAGCTCATAAAAAATATAGTGAGCTCATCAGAATGAGTAAGTATGACCATTATCAAAATATTATGGAAAATAGTAAAAATGCGAGTAAGTCGATGTGGCAAATCGTAAATAAGGAACGAGGGCAAATGTCTACCTCATTAGCTGACTTCACAGATATCGTCATCGATAAGGACGGGACGAGGTTCAAATCGACGCACGATGCAGCAAATGCGATGAACCATCGTTTCGCTCGCGCAGCCGCGGCGTGCGGCGCGCCGAATGCCAACTTGGTGCTAGTGCGTGCTGCGCTGAGCGCCGCTCGTGCTCCGGCAGATCGTAGCTTACGCTTCCGTCAATTTTCCGCGAGTGAGGTATATCACATAATTACTAAAATCATCCCACACAAACCATCGAAGGATCTGTACGGCGTCTCGATGGAACTTTTATATCTCGCTGCAGCTCCACTATCACCGGTGCTGGCGGATTTGTACAATCGATGCATCTCTGAAGGAGTATACCCCTCCGCTCTAAAAATTAGTAAGATTTCTCCATTATATAAGGGCAAGGGAAAAAGAGATGACATCGATTGCTACAGACCCGTCTCCATCATACCAGCGGTAGCAAAGGTAATGGAAAATGGATTGAGTACGCGAATAACGGAATTTCTGACGGCAACCGACGCCCTGTCCGCGCGGCAGTATGCTTACCGGGCGGGACGCTCGACAACCGCGATAGCGCGCGAGGTGGTGCGACGGGTGTTGGACGGGCGCGAGCGGGGCCAGCACGTCGCGGTGTTATGCTGCGACCTGTCGAAGGCATTCGATGTCGCCGACCATGACGTGCTTGCTATCAAACTTCGTCACTATGGCATCAACGGTGGAGCGCACGCACTCGTATCGGATATGATGCATGGGAGATCACAGGTAGTCGTGGGCGCCAGAGGAAGTGTGAAGTCAGTTCCAACGTCAACCGCAATGGGCGTGGCACAAGGATCGTCAGTGTCGAATATACTTTTCTCGCTGCTTCTCAACGACCTTCCAGAAGCGACACCGGCGGGAGAGGTGTATATGTACGCTGACGACGTTGCTGCTGTAGTGTGCGAACCTGACATCGACACGCTCGAGCAACGTTTGAATGAAGTCGCAGATCAGGTGTCACAATACTTCCGGAACAATGGCTTGGTACTTAACTTAAAAAAGACCCATTTCATCCACTTCCATCTGGGAGGTAAGGTTCCGAGAAGCCTTGAGATTCTTGTCGATGGCACCAAATTAGAGCAAGTGCAAAATACTACATTTCTGGGATTCGAGCTGGACAGAGGGCTTAAGTGGGAATCGCACATCACTAAACTAAGTAAAAAGCTGGGGAGTGTCTGCTTTGCCCTACGACGCTTGGCGAGGATAATGCCCAGAGATATAGTACGCTCATGCTATTTCGCCACTGTGCACTCGCTTCTACAATATGGTACAGAGTTGTGGGGCCGCGCCGCCGACTGGGAGCGCGTATTTCGCATGCAAAAGAGAGCCGTACGAGCGATTGCACAGGTAGGCCAAAGAGTCTCTGCAAGACCTTACTTCCAGTCCCTCGGGATACTCACGCTACCTTCCATCGTTATATTTCAGGTGGCTACATACGTGCGGTGTCATTTAGACGAATACTCGATACACGGTCGTAACCTGCGTAACGCTAATAAACTTGTTGGTGTTAAACATAGACTGGCGAAGTCTGGCAAACTAACACATGTCATGGGACCAATGGTGTACAACCAATTACCGGCACATATCACAGATGCACCATCACTGGCCAGCTTCAAATCACGACTCAAATTATGGCTTATCGAGCACACTTTCTATAGATTTAGCGACTTTAGTACGCAATAGGTCGCACTTTATTTGTGTAATGTGTACAATTATGTACATACAATTCGTTGTACCTATGCTTTAATTTTATTTTTTGACTTTTATGATTATTTATTATTTTTACAATTATGATTAAAATTTTGACATGTAATATGAAATATTATGAATAAATATGATTATGATTATGATTATTATGAGCAATTTAGAGCAATCATCGGCGCGCGCGCAGGCTGTGTTCAGGAAGCTCACAAATCGCCTCAGATAATCCAGTATACCTTGACCTCTTACTACGCATACTTGGTACGGATCTCGGGGTCTAATTATAAGGGTGAATAGTGAGGTAAGAGACAGAAAGCGAGGCACATTAGTTAAGTAGCAGACGTTTCGCTCACTCGAGAGCAATGTTGTATTGTACCAGTTTCATTTGTATATATTTAAGAATTATGTTATTAACGGATACACGGTATTGATATTGATCTAGCTGAGCGGTTGTGTAAAGTTTTTTGGTGATGTATCCCGTTCACTAAGATAGATTCCTTTCTTTCAGTAATCCAGAAAATTTACAAAAAGCTACTTATTCCCCTTAACCGTATTGGAACAAAAGGAATAACGCACCTCATAATTTACTAAGCAGCCTCAATTTTAGGCACATGCAGTTTTAAATTGATTTTCCCGGGCCTTGCCAATTTTGCACACTATTTTTTACAAGCTTTATATTCACTTGCACTGTTCGTATGTAAATATGAATGTAAGTATGTAAGTTGTCCGTCAAAATTTGCAATCCATTTTTCAGTCACTTCCCGTTATCCAAATGAGCTGAAATTTTGCAAGCATATGTATATCGCATGACAATGCAATATTATGATGACTTGGAGCTGATCTGATGCTGGAGCTGGAAGGTGGCCATAGGAACTCCGCAATAAAACGACACAACCCCATCGAGTTTGGGCTCGTTAGAATCGTCTCAATGAGTACTTAATGATGGTATGCAGAAAAGTACAATCGGCAGTAAAAATGAAATTTTTGACAGAAACTTATTTCTATTGAAGGCGCTTTACTTTACGTACCTGTTTTAATCTTAAAAGAGATAGGTTAAAGATAAATGTTCGCCCGACACCGCCTCTATATTAATTCTTGGTTTCGTTTCAAACACGTTCTCCTTATTTATACCATTTGGTTCCATATAGCATTGCACAATTCTCGTACTGCGTAGTAAGTACCTACACACGGTATATTTACTATGCGTAGTACTTGAGATTATTTAAGTTTGCCGAATTGCATCAAAGTAGGCCATTCAAAAAGCAACTCTACTATCCAAGGTATATGATTCCAATTACAATTATAGTATTATAAAAACTCGGTCACATTTAATAATCTCATCCATACACAAACTACATAATATTTATAGTATTTGTGACTTTCTCGGCGGGTTTACCCAAGTACCCGTATTCTCGGAATTGAGTACAGTGTTTAATTTGTATACCTACATTCACGCGTTTCCTCTGAACTTTGGTTGGTAGATCATTCAACGATCGACATCATTGAACCAATTGAACGAGGAAGCGCAGCGAACGATGTTCTCTGCTTCATCATCATATCAGCCGAAAGACGTCAACTGCTGGACATAGGCCTCCCCCAAAGAGTGCCGCAATGGCCGGTCCTGCGCCACCCGCATCCAGCGGACTCCCGCGACCTTTACCAGGTCATCAGTCCACCTAGTGGGGGGCCTTCCCAAGCCGCGCCTCATGGTCGCCACTCGAAAACCTTTCCGCCCCAACGGCCATCGGTTCTACGTGCTGTCTCTGCTTCAGCTTGGGCCGAATTTCTTTCGTATACCCGTCTGTCCGGCTGTTCTCAGGTTTAATAATTATATGTAACTTATTTATCGATTCAGAAATTCAAAATAAAAGTTTTTTTTAAAGACAATCTCCTTATTTCTACGGCAAGCTTACAGAGCCAGTTTAAGGCGTGTAGATATGCAGAAAGTCGTTTTTTGAAGAGCCACGATGGAAAATCAGAAAAATATATGTTATTCTTTAATATTTTTAGGGGAATAGAACCGGAATCACTTATCCGATTTATAAAATGCTTTCACCTGTCCATAGAATGGACTTTTTAAAGAATTGTTACCCTGCAACCCGCAAGCTTACCTGCGGGCGAAGCCGCCAGGCAGTTAGTACCTACCTATTTTATATAGGTTGTTTTTACATAATACCTATACGTCCACGACTATCACTTCTTGCATGTTTGCTCATAATAGGTACGGCGGCGGAGTCGGGAATTTACTGGTTTCCGTCGGCAATGACGATAATTCATTACTCATAAATCCATAATACTTTATTTAATATTCCTTAATATTTAAATGCAAAGTGCATAGGTATAATATGTTCTGTAAATAGTCATTCTTCCGGATAAAGGAGAATGACCATCTTTGTATGGGAATTAGACCAAGCGCTGCCCCGAATTAACACTTATGTTTTTGGATTGTCAGTAGACTCTATAATTACCAAAGCGTTTCAAGATATAGATATGCCTATTCACAGAAAAAAAAAGTCTAAGAATACCTATTCACAGATAAAAAAAGTCTTTTTAGGGTTCCGTACCCAAAGAGTAAAACGGGACCCTATTACTGAGACTTCGCTGTCCGTCTGTCTGTCACCAGGCTGTATCTCAAGAACCGTGATGGCTAGAGAGTTAAAATTTTCACAGATTATGTATTTCTAATGCCGCTATAACAACAAATACTAAAACCAAAATAAAATATTTTTTAAGGGGGGCGGGGAACAAACGTGATTTTTTTGCCGTTTTTATAGATAATGGTACGGAACCCTTCGTGCGCGAGTTCAACTCGCACTTGGCCGGTTTTTTCATCACTCCTGGGATCAGTCATGAAAAAATACTTTTTTTACGACCTATTTATAAATTACGTACACTTTAAACTCTCGAGCTTTGTACGAGTTGTTGTACACATATTAATAAAGGTAAATAAATATTGCGTTAGACCCGTGTTAAACAGTACTACAGCCTAGCTAGCGCCTATCGTCAAGATTTAGTATGAAAAGTCTATACACCGCCCCTGGTGGTCACTCATAGAACTAAAAATCCAAACTGTAACGTGAGGCACTTATACATTACTTAATTCGCCATCGACTTCACGTTCGTTCACGATTTTCCAATATTCAACCTTATATCACTAGCATTTATCGTTTTAATTTAAATGTTTGTCGGTTATGACATTACAGAATACGCGCATCGCGACGTCGACAGTGTCCACTGTCGATACAATATGGCGGCGCGGGGGCCATTTATTTGCATTTTTAAATACAAAATACGCGACAATCCGAATTTTGCGGATATATGTTGTCAATTCAAAACCCTTATTTTTATAAGTTCTTTAATTTGAGATAAATTGCGATCGGATCTACGGTAACTCTTGACGGAATAATACGATATCACGGGCCATTTTGCAAGTGAAATAGTAAACTACAGTCGCGACGGTATTCTTCGATTCGAAATGTCTCACACTACCGATTGGTAGTACGAATCGAACGTTAAATTACGCATCGAAAACTAAACGCTAAGTGCCTAACGTTTTGCAGTTGGTTTCGAAGTCCAACGGCAGTGTGAGTACAAGTTTGACGGGTCGAATCGAAGAATACCGTAGCGAGATCGAAATCTATTCGAAGCGCGTTTATTCGATCTCGTATTAGTTACGTAACGTTAGGTTACGATTGTATCTCACAATAAGGGTACAGTAATTTAAATATGTATAAATTACTTATTTGCTACTTGAAGTACCTAAGTAGTAGAAAAAAGTTAAACGTACGCTCTTCAAGCACTAGCTATAGAACAATCCTAGCGGAAAAGAGATATATTTGCCTGGGTAGTCCTAGGTGCCAGTACAATTAATTACCTATATACTTATATAATATGTACCTATAAGTATGTGTATAAAAAAGTACTATATATTAATGAACATTGACGTTTGTGTGTTCATGTATACATAGGTACCTATTATTAGTACCTACTTACTCTTATCTTATAAATATCTTGAGCTTTTTGTTGATTTGCCTCTTGCACCCACCTTTACAAGTTTCTGCTTGGACTATGCTTAACTGGTAGTTGATGCATTAAGTCCACCTTTTGTATTGAATAGTCTTGTGCAATAATGTTTTACTAATTAAATGGGGGAGTGACCAGCAGTTACATTAGATTGACAAATAAATAAAACAGTCATTAACACGATAATAATTGACACATCATCGCTGTGGTTTCCGAGCCGATATCGCCAGTTACTCACTGCATCTGTAGCCCCATTCCATGTGCCTTAGCATGCCACAGGGATACCCCACTATCATGTCCCTATCTTTCGAAATCGGGCCGCAATATATGACTGGAGGCATATCCCCAATTTGATGTCACTGTTAAAGACACACTCATCAAAGTGCGGATACCTATGTCTTCTTCTGTAAAATATCGCGTATGGATGACCCAAGAATAACAGATACCTACACGGAAGAAAAGCGATTAACCTTCCAGTCAATTAAGAAAGCTGGAATCGCATCCCTGTAGTTCGTAGTGTAGTACATTTTTTACAACATATTTATGGTGTAAGACCATAACATAACAAGAGGATAAACATTAACTTACGCTATCTTATATGCAAATCTATGCAACTTGTGAGAACCACACATATATTTAACATCATACTTATAATTACTGATAATGATAAACCTCAGGAAAATACCTATCGCTATTTCTGTTTTCCACTCACCATGTTATCCATGGCCTAAGTTAATACTTGTAACTATGTCTTATAAATATAACCTAGATAAAAGGTAATATATGAACATAATTACGATATTTTATGTTATTGTAAAATACGTAAGTATTTAGTCGACTAACTAATACCAAGGACTTCTATGTGTAATTGAGTCAATCAACTATTTTTTGTTGTCATTATATCTCGTTACCCAGGAGACAACGTGACAGAATTGCTTAGAAAACATTTTACAACTTGGACTAAAATGCTTAGAACTAAAAAAAAAAAATCGGTTCTCAATTGACGGAGTAATCAGTGGAACATAGAACCTCCTCCAGTTTTTTGAAGTCGGTTAAAAAGGAAAGGGGGTTAATACATGTCAACACAATCATACGTTAGAAAAATATGTTATGTTTTCATTTCATTTCATTTCAAAAAAAAAAAATCATACTTTTTATGCAATTAAAGTATTCAAATCAAACCCAGAACTACACAGTTTCAAAAAGTGAGCCAGGCAGGAGACGTATACATAGCAACCAGCGGCAGCTATAACCTAAAACATAAGATAAGTAAATAAATAAGTAAATATTCGATCTAGCCCCAAACTAAGCAAAGCTTGTACTATACTTTTTATCCTCAAAATCATCCCTCATTGATTAAATCGGAGCTGAAAATTGAAACGGGAGTTCAGGCTAAAAAAGCTAATGAAATATTAACATTTTGTACTCAACAGGGCGGTAATAATTAAAGTCTCAGATGACTACAAGAATTGATGATGAAAGAATTAAATTCCATCGTTGATTTGCATATATATATAGGTACAATTAAGAGTCCGCTGGATGCGGGTGGCGCAGGACCGGTCATTTTGGCACTCTTTGGGGGAGGCATATGTTCAGCAGTGGACGACTTTCGGCTGATATGATGATGATGATGATGACAATTAAGAGGAGCCACAAGCAAACAAAAAACACCCGTATTAATTGGCATGTAAACAATTTTATCCATATGTTCTATAACGTGTTGCTGAACAATTCTTTTTAAGTAACAACTCCATAGAAACAACCTTAAAAACACAAACAAAACTGCATCGGCAAAAATTCCAAGAACCATGGCTTAATACCTGCCAAGATCAATGGCGGTACATAGCACAGATTATTAACGCACTGCAAAATAGCTCATAATATCACACAATAAAGTTTATAGTCCCATCCTGCTGGATATGGTATGTAGACTATACAATAGGATATGACTGAGTGCATTTTGATAAAAGTTACGTCAAATTGTGTGATTGAAATACCACAAACAAAGTATATATTGTGGCGTGGTGTTTGCATGATTCGTTTGATTGCACTGATGGAAAAATAACCTAAAAAGTAGTCAAAAACAAACTAGTTGAAATTATTTCAATAAACGATACCTATTTATTTATATCTGAATGGGATGGATATGACTTTGGAGATGACCGGCTAAACAGTATGTAATAGAATAATCCTATACTATTATAAAATGTGAAAGTTTGGATGTTTGGATGTCTGGATGTTTGTTACTCAATCACGCTTAAACGGCTGAACCGATTTAGATGAAATTTTGCACGAAGATAGTTTATAGCCTGGATAGAATAGTTTTTATCCCGCGTTTACGAAGACGAAGTAGCGGGTGGAAACTAGTAACAACATAAATTAAACATTTAAGACACCCTTGACATAAAAAAACATACCTTACAAGTATTATAATCCCGGTAAGAACATGTATTTATTTGTGTGAAGAGAGAACTCCGAGAACGTTACCACAGTTTGTAATACGTGACGTTGCCACGATATCCCGATCGACCGGCAGATCAAGCGCCGCAAGTAGATTTATTTAACTGACTGTGCGATGAAGCAGTCATCATCATCATATCAGCCGAAAGACTGCCACTGCTGGACATAGGCCTCCTCCAAAGAGTGCCACAATGGCCGGTCCTGCGCCACCCGCATCCAGCGGACTCCCGCGACCTTTACCAGGTCATCAGTCCACCTAGTGGGGGTCCTTCCCACGCCGCGCCTCATGGTCGCCACTCGAGAACCTTTCCGCCCCAACGGCCATCGGTTCTACGTGCTGTCTCTGCTTCAGCTTGGGCCGAATTTCTTTCGTGTACCCGTCTGTCCAGCTGTTCTCAGGTTTAATAATTATATGTAACTTATTTATCGATTCAGAAATTCAAAATAAAAGTTTTTTTATAAAGACAATCTCCTTATTTCTACGGCAAGCTTACAGAGCCAGTTTAAGGCGAGTAGATATGCAGAAAGTCGTTTTTTGAAGAGCTACGATGGAAAATCAGAAAAATATATGTTATTCTTTAATATTTTTAGGGGAATAGAACCGGAATCACTTATCTGATTTATAAAATGCTTTTCACCTGTCCAATAGAATGGACTTTTTAATGAATTGTTACCGCAGATGTGCGATGTGCGATGAAGCAGTGTCATAATTCAATTTCATTACAATTCATACGTTCCTCAGTTGCATCCCACCATAACCACGATCTTTAGACATGAAGGACCGACCAGAGAGACAGATGAGCAAAAAGTTTTACGAACTGTAAAAGCATGTCTTCTAATCTTCTATAAAAAATGGCTTCCATATCTAACTTAAGATGATTTTGCCAATATCAAGTTTGATTATAAACCGACGTTGCTCGGTAGTTTGGTCAGTGAAGTTTCAAGTTTCTTTATTTGGCCAAACAAGATAACGTTACATCTAGCAAGTAATGATACATAATACTTTTCTCTTAATATAATAGCGAAAGGAGCTATAATAATAGGGAAAGGATTATATGATTAATAGAATCCTGAGCGTAGCGAGTGTTTCAACACACGAGACGTAAAATAACTTCTCACCCGTGTATAACACAAAACTTTTCACCTCACTACAGCGAGGAAAATAACAAAAAAGGTAAAAAAAGTAAAAAAAAACATTAAAAAAAAATATGTGACATAAAATATGTCAGGAAAATAAACATTTACTTAACGTTCTACGTCATAGTACTTATAACGTTCTACGTCTACTTTCTTCACATGTGGATAAAAAGCGATTTTCTCAATAGATATCAAACATACAAAAAGAGCTTTCTGAGCTAGGTCAGGTGAAAAAATAATAAACATAGCCAACTCCAAAACATCGTTGCCATAGCAACACCACGCATGGTTAGCAAGGTGACCCGCCCCATTTGAATCGTCGTATCAAATAGCAACGCGACATACGCGATTAAACGAAATGTATATTATTGTAAAAGACACGTGTTTTTCCAACCTAGGTACTTTTTAGACTTTCCTATTGTTACTGAAGTGTTAATGACATTTAATATAGTTTTTGTACTCGACGATTAAAATATGTGTATTAAGATTTCATAGAGAATACTGCAACGTCACTCTTTTCATCGTTGAATAGTCTGTTACTTCCGAAACAACCGAAATAACTGTTTCGATACGCTATAGACAACCGAAAAAAAATTGAAAAAAGAACTAAAAAAATAAAATAAATTTGACCAATCACGTGGCTGCTTTACCGAACTGTAATGAATTGGACCAATAGAATCGCTTTGATTATTGAGTTTACTCGTTGATGTCGTACGCTCGTTGATGTCTTTTAAGATATCAACGAGCGTACGAGCGATAGGCTGCACTTCGTTTCAACAGTATCGAGTTTGTTTAATTAGTTCAGTTGACTCGTAGAAAATGAATTTTAATGAACTCGTACAAAAAGTATTGTTCACAATAGTGTTATAATCAAGCTTTTCAATCTCGTACCTTACTTAGGCCACTCAGCAAGCTTCGTGGCCTAAACACGGTACTCGACTAAAAATCTCTCTATTATAACACGATTGTGAAAAATACTATTTTATACCGTAGAAACGTATATTAATGTTAGTCCAATAATGTTCTGTAGCTCTAGTATAAGTTTTAGCGATACATTTACGTTTTCGAACGCGTTTGCGTTTAGTTTCAATTTGTATGGCAACGCGTAGTTCCTAATAGTTACCACCAGAGATGCTGATCGCGTTGCCATACAAATTTAAACTAAACGCAAACGCGTTCGAAAAAGTATTGTGTTGATAAAACTTATACTAGAGCCTCTGAGTAATGAATTCAGTTCTAAAAACTTTCGACTTTTCGATTATTGTAGGTATATAATGGTAGTATGAAAAATGAAAATGAAAAATTATTTATTGGTAATCAAAAAGGTTGACAAAATAAAAAAATATAAGTAATGGTAGTATGGAAATACAGTATTAGCACATATTTTGTGGATACTCGCCCTAAGAAGACTGTAACATAGAGCAAAGCAAGATCTGGATTCGATTATTTTTATATTAAAAAACTTAATTGTACGTTGTAATGGCTGTAATACGTTAATTGTCGCTTCTCGGTTTTAGCTAAGTTTTTATTATCATTTTCTTTTTTTGTTTGCAAAACGAGTTTGTGACCCACCGTGGAATCACTCGACGGACGTGAGATCAGCGCTGGCAGTTATTCCAGCATTATGCCGAGATGGAACCGTTTCGCGACAAAACACTAACACTATGTCATACACTCTTTTTTAGGGTTCCGTACTCAAAGAGTAAAACGGGACCCTATTACTAAGACTCCGCTGTCTGTCTGTCTGTCCGTCTGTCACCAGGCTATAGCACTAACCGTGATAGTTAGACAGTTGAAATTTTCACAGGTGATGTATTTCTGTTGCCGCTATAACTTCAAATACTAAAAACAGAATAAAATAAATATTTTTTATGAATAATGGTACGGAACCCTTCGTGCGCGAGTCCGACTCGCACTTGGCCGGTTTTTTAATTATGCGTTGGCTTGTTTTTTGTCTCGAATAAATGTTTCTTTCTTTCTTTTCCATCAAATCCAAGCTCTACTGGACATTAATGAATTAACTATCTAACATATTTTTGTTTTTAATACTGATAAGATAACATATAATAATGATTCATCACCACCCAAACAGAACAATGGCTCTATATCTCCATGGAATTATAGGTTATAGTAATACCTTCTTCTCTATACATACTCTTAGGTATCAAATAGTAATGTTTACTAATCAAACGTGACTTTCTGTAATATAAACACGATGTGTACTAGAAAAACCGTCACACAACTCAACCATGTGACACATTGGCAATCAATTAACTACAGTTTACTTCTATATGCGTAGTGAAAATGACTAAAACTTCGCAGTAGGTAGGTAGGGTATGTAGGTAAGGCAGATAGTTATGTGGCAGACACGATCAATGTCACCAAAGGTTTAGATTAAAAAAACTGACGGACAGACACCGAATGATAACATAATCCGTTGGACCACAGTCATTAAAAAGTATCATTCTCTCCTAATGTTTGTCTTGAAATTACTCTCAGTGAAATGGATATGAAGCATGTGGTGTTGTGTTACTGGTGGTGAGTAAGGTCGCCAGAGCTCCCTAGGGTGCCTGCATGTCTCTATCTGCCAACACAGCGAATCCTCAAGTGAATAAAGGGTCGGCAACGCGCTTGTGATTCTTCTGGAGTCACAAGTGTCCATAGGCTAAGGTAACTGCTTAACATCAGGCAGGCCGTAAGCTTGTTTGCCACCGTCGTTGTTTAAAAAAATAAATAAAAAAAATACTAGAACTTCGCAGTATAGGTTACGGTACGTAAGGCAGACACGATCAACGTCACCGAAGGTTTAGATTTCAAAAAACTGTGACGGACAGACACCGAATGATAACATAAACGTTGGACTGCAGTCATTAATAAGCATCAATCTCTCATCATGTCTTGAAATTACTCTCACAATGTTTGATAACAATAAAAATTGCAAGTATATCCTGACTATAGCGTCAAAAGCATGCATTCATAACTTACAATCAATGTTAATTGATAAAACTTGTCAATCCAACAGACACAACACCACACAAGTCTGTTTACACTGGACAGTGGACACTACGCGACGTCTGTGCGCGGGCGCACGATTTGTGACACTGGCTGGCATTGAGTACATGCGGCCTGGTTAAGGATCGCGTCCTTAACATACTGATAGGACGGTGAAAATGGTGAAATTTGCCGGTTTTTGGACATGTCTGATTGTTTCGGCTGTGTTTCAACCGTCAAGTTACGATTTAAGACATAAGACATTTATTAAGCAAAATCGTTTGTGTTTTATTTGTGTGTGTTTTATTTCCAGAATCTTCTCTATTTCCTCATAAGAAAGTGAGTTGAGCCATGATTGTACCTTACGATTTATAAGTGCAGATAATTTTTGCGGTATTATTTGAATTAATCCTCTAATCAGTTATCAATTAGGTAGGGTTTAGTACAAGATTACCTAGTCGAAGCTATTTTTATCTCAATTTAAATTTTTCGTTTAAGACCGTATTCACATTGGGTCAAATCAAGTCTTGATCTTAAGACTAACTTCATAAGTAGGCATAAAACACATATGCGAACTGCGGTTTTCCTCAATCAAGTATATTCCTTTTGTTTGAGGTGTAATTGAGTATTCTGTATTTGATTTTGATTTGCACTGTATAATATGAGGTTATTAAATTAGTTTCAATTGTAAAAAAAAAATATAAGTAACATTAGTGGCTCTGTGCGCTGTAGAAATTGCGAGCCTGCTTTAAAAAAATGTAATTATGAATATATCATATCACATCAAA
This sequence comes from Epinotia brunnichana, assembly GCA_963854355.1. Classification (NCBI taxonomy): domain Eukaryota; kingdom Metazoa; phylum Arthropoda; class Insecta; order Lepidoptera; family Tortricidae; genus Epinotia; species Epinotia brunnichana. The sequence goes on along the minus strand of OY977959.1, from coordinate 745,560 downwards.
ACAAGTATTATTAACAAAATTTCACGAAAATAGGTTGAGTAATACGACCTGTAGAGGAAAACAGCCGGACAGACGCCGAACAGACGCCGGACATACGAAATGTTTTTTTTTTCGAAGCTTAAATGGAGAACTTTGTTCGCTTCGCTTTCGCAAAAGCTTTCCTCGGTTTGGGAATATCGATTCATGTAAAATTTGTCCCCCAATATTTATAATTAGTGGTAAAATATTTTAACTTAAGTAAATGATGGCCGAGTGGAGGAAAATGGGGGAGGCCTTTGCCCAGCAGTGGGACACCCAAACAGGCTAAGAAAAAAAAAAAAAAAGTAAATGATATCTCAGTCATTTGATTCAATCTCTACTCACAAACGTACACTATAAAAAAAAGTTACAAAAATCATGGTTTATAGCTTTAGGTCGCGTCGTGACGTCATATTACGTCAATTTATATCCACGACTAGGTTGACAGTTAACTCGGCTCATTTACTAATAAAATCCTCCCAGTTAAAGAGCTATACGACACACAGACTCATAAAAGCTGAGTTCATTGCCCTTCCTACTTCCTTCATTACATACGAAGCAGTCCAGAAATTATATAACTAACTACAATAAATTATAAAAATAAACACGCCCGCCACAAAATAGCCAAGAACAATCTTGACATACGAAACTTTCGATTTACAAATAATTTACTTTAAAAACAAATTTTTATCCGACTTCAAATCAGTACCCAAATCGCTTTAAGTTTGCCTATAAAATTTGAAGAGTTCCCTCGATTTCTCCAGGATCCTATCATAAGATCTTGACCTGATGGCCATGGGACTATCTGGGCAGGATAGGTACCCATTCAAACAAAAAATAATTATCCAAATCAGTCCAGGCGTCGAGTAATCGGGGAACATGCATAAAAAAAAAGATTCCGACGACTTGAGACCCTCCTACTATTTGAAATCAGTTACAAAAACAATCAAATTGGTTTATTTGCTTGGGAACACAGATACACAAACACACAGACCCACATGTTAAACTTATAAGTTCTAACCTCAACGCAACCGAGCATACATAAAAGCTCACACATATGTATTAGCAATAAGACAAGTAGTATGTAAGGAAATTGTACCTACTGATTTAGTTATTATCCTTCAAATAAAATTCATTTTCATTTTCATTCAAGTCCAGCACCCCTCGTGGGGGTTTAAAACTGCACCGACAACCATCTTCGATGCGTCAGCGTCATGAAGGAATGTTGAGTCTCTACTCTCCAGCTGTCACTGTCAATAACGAGTCCTCAAATTAGGGCCTACGCTATCTGACGCGGTGTGCTCGGAGCTGGTGGGCGCCTATTGAAAAATAGTATGAGCAGTATCTAACCCGCGGGGCGGGTGCATTGCATAGAGCGGGTAGAGTCTGGCTAACCAAATTTTACCCAAAGTTTTGGCGGGAAATTCAAAAAGTCTTGGGCGGGTCACACTTTGTGTAGTAGGAAGTATAGTTTTGATACTAGTAACTTCGGCCAAGATATTTTTATACGTTTTATATTTTTATATCAAGTTACTACACTGACCAGTCACTTTCGTCTAATCACAGAGTTCATCTAAATACTTATTGGTTGTCTGTAAGTAACCTCCGTACGTTCCAATGTTTTGATTTTATTTATATTTTCCAGAGCATCTAGTTTATCCGTTTCTTTACACATTCCTGTTTATGAGATTCAGGTATTAATATATTCACGTACCTAATCAAAGTTATAGGCAAATGTTACAACTATGTAGTAGGTAGGTAGTACATAAAGTATCAAAATATGTATGCAGCACCAACCTACTAAGTTGTTTACGACTTGTAAACATTGCAGTTTTTCGTTATACAACTCTTCACGTCGTGTTCTCACATTGTCGTACTTAAAATAAAACATAAACCGCAAACCATTTGAATGAATGACATAAATCGATGACTGATTTTTAGCCTTTTTTTATCATAGACAATTGGTGATACCACACGAACATACCTGACAACAAAATTTGGTTAGCCAGACTCTACCCGCAGGCGTGCGCCCGCGTCAGCTAGCGTAGGCCCTAAAAGGTCGGCAACACACTTGTGAATTGTGATTCTTATGGTCCCCACAGAGGTTATAAAATATTGTACAACATAGTGTAACAAGAATAACGCTATGTAACACTAACACTATGATACATACATACATATAATCACGCCTCTTTCCCAGAGGGGTAGGCAGAGATCACGGATCTCCATTTGCTACGATCCTGACAAACCACTTTCGCTTCACTCACTTTCATAACATTTCTCATACATGCTCGTCGGTTTAGGGTACTTTTGATCTGGACTTTCTGTAAGATTTCTCCAATTTGATCGGAGAAAGTTCGCCTAGGTCTTCCCCTTCCAACTTGCCCTTCCACTCTTTTTATATACACTCTCTTCGTTAATCTTCTTTCATCCATCCTCTCTACATGCCCAAACCACCTTAACATACCCTTCTCAATGTTCGTGACTATATCTCCATCCACACTATGATGTTGATGAAAAATAACATTTTATTTATTTAGTATAGGTACACAATGGGGGTGGAACCGGTATAAGATGCGGAAGACGGGGCGGGCAAAACTAGTGATGTATAAATCGTGGTATGTTGATGTAACCTGCAATGTTTAGTCTGGTTCGGAACCAATGCGCACGAGTGTAAACAATTAAACATACAAGTGTCTGAGTGCGAACTAAAGACTGATTTTAAGACAAAGATGAGTACAGGCCCCGTAGCATGGATGGCCTATCACGCGATAAGTGACAAGATAGAGCATCCGTCCCTGGCTGACGCCGTTCGATAGAACGAGACGACGCTCTTATCCTGTCACTTATCTCGTGATAATGCCCATCCATGCTACGGGGCAGATTAAACCCAGTAGCGGCGTAGAGGAGTCATTAAAACTAGAACCTTTAGATATATTGGAGAACATCAAAACGAATAAAGAAAAGACATCCCGGTTGCGTGATGCAGCCCGAGGAGGCTGTTGTGTGGAATATCTTCACCTTGTGCCTGTACGTACAGTCAGCATCAAAAGTAGCTACGCAATCGAAGACGTCAAAAGTTTTTTTTTTTTTTAATTTGAATCTATTTATTTTAGATAAAGTACTTAACTAAATTACATTTTTTTGCAAAGCTCTATGCGAGATTATGTGCGCGGTCACTCGACTCGCTTTATAATTTTTATCTTAACTATTATGCTTTATTACTTCTATTACAATTTATATATATTGTTATTATGAGTAGTTTTTTAATTTCGGTAGTTTGTAAGTATATTCTCCAGCATATTTGCCCTTTGTAAAATATTATTTTAGAATTATCTTAATTTGTGAAGTTCTTATTCCCTTTTAATAAAGACTTTTGACATCGTCGTTTAACTAGCTACTTTTGATGCTGACTGTAGTACTACTGATGGGCTTTCCCAGCAGTTAGGACGTACCTACAGGTACAAGAGGTACAGGAGGTCTCTGTAGAGAATGGGCTATTACCCTGACGCTGACACGGCATGTGTTGAAAACTTATATGAACCTAAGTATATGTACTGCAACTTCTAGAAATTATTCACGATGTAAGTATGCAGGTTTCCTTTCGCTACCTTGTTTCAGTTTTGTCATTGGCAATTAGTTGAGGGCCCCTTGGGGGCCCAACTTAAGAAACAAGGTAGAAAAAAAAACCCCTTTCAGTGAAAAGCCTATAAGCTTTCCAGCCTGCTAGATTACAGCTATAGCTTATCTAAAGTATAAAAAATGTCTCTACTATAAAAATAAAAAAGTAACCGGTAATGAGACAGATCCGTGATATTTTTATCATCCGTCAGCCGTCAGCTGTTCGGTCCGTGTCTGCAAATCCCTGCTGATAACTACACTGATAACTATGACATATGTAGGCGGGATTATTTATAAAGATTATTTAGGTGCACAATTTTAAAATACCTAGATGTCTGGCGTGTATTTTGACAGAATGTCATGAAGCGAAATCAGGGTATTTCCTGTTGCCACTCGTAACAGCTGGGACTTTTTCCCCTAGTACCTAGTTACTGCTAGAGTAATCATCCTCCTAGCGTTATTCCCGGTTGTGCCCCTAAAGGAGCCCGAGGTCCGTTTTGACACCTAATCCCAAGATTTGGCATAGGCACTAGTTACTGCTAGAGTGGTGGGAAAAAATCCCGTGGCAACAAATTGGTGGTAATAGGTGGGTATTTATAACCCATCTCACCCTTGAATCAGAGTGATCATTAGTAAGCTCCTAATGGGATGTAGCGTTGATAACAGAAATTTATTTGCTGAAAAGGTATGGATAATTAAATTAATTTTCCGAAAAAGCTGAAGAAAAACTTTGGCGCACTTCTTTATACATTCCACAAGGAATAGGTAGATTCGTTTTAACCTTCGACGCAAAAAGAGTGGTGTTATTAGGTGTGTATCTGTCTGTGGCATCGTAGCTCCTAAACGAATGGACCGACATTAATGCGGTTTTTTTTCCGAAAGCTGACGTGATCCAGATGGTTCTTAGCTACGTTTTAACAAAATTGGTTGGGCCGGTTTTGAGATATTGAACTTTAAAATGAAAATGGGGGTTTTCAACTTTTCTAAGTTTAACAACTTTAAATCATGATACTACGAGTATAGTACATTTCGATGCTAGTGCGGAAAGTATGTCAATACGACACGAGTATTACCGACATATCTTGCCACGAGTGAAGAATGAAATTTCCGCACGTGTATCGAACGAAGTTTTTTAATACAGTTGCGAAAAAATAAGAAAAACAACAAGTAAGGAAGAAGCGTATTAAATTTTTAATTTTTTTAACAACTTCATTATTTTTCAACTGTATAGAATTAATAATATAAAAGTTTCGAATTCCTTACTGGTTGTTTTTCTTATTTTGTCGCAACTGTATTAAAAAACGTCGTTCGATATACGCGGAAAAGTGAAAAGCACTAGTTCGCGAAACCCAACTTTCCGCTCGCTAAACAGCTACGTAAAGTAAAGTAGCACTTTTTGAGCAACTGTATTAACAATATATTTTACCTAATAGTTAATTAATTAGCGAATAAAGAACGATAGATCAATTTTGTACTTGTGTTATCGGTTTTTGGTAAGTCAGCAATCAATTGTACCGTTTTACAAATTAATATCATGACTGATAAAAATCGGAAAAATAAATTCCTTCTATTACTCTTTGTTTAGTTAGGATGGTTCCTTCCTGTTTCACTGGGTAAGGTTGCATAGGGCATCCAACTAACAACTTGCTAATCTTATTGTAATAGAATAACATCGTTTTATTTAAGACCTTTGTTACTAAGGAGTTATGGAAATACTTCGGAAATAAATGATCATTATTATTATGTATTTTCCATATCTCGGGACCATAGGGTCCCGGCCCGGACCTTTGGGAGGCATGCGTGGGGCCGAAGCCAAAAGCGCAGAGGCCCTTTAAAATTAAAATAATCTAAAGTATTATTACTCTAAGTGACTACTTCACTGAAATATAGTAACGATAAATACAAATAGTACCTAAGATCAGGTGATCAGATCACAGAATTAAAATCAGCCAATATTTACGGAGGATATTTTTACCTAATCTCAAGTACTATATCCGCTCGTACGGTGATGATAAATTCTAAAAAAAATGGCAGTTATTCTTGCAACACACTCTTATCGAATCCTCAACTTTTTGCCAAACTAGGTAAGCCTAAAGGTGCATCTAGTGCTTAAAATGTTACAGATTATACCAATCTTATCAGCGATATTTATGTGTATAAACGAGAGCACATGTCGCTGTTGCACACGGGAAACTATACATACGAACACAGAAACTGCTTTCCGAACGACCATAAATAAACCACCGCATCATAACAAACCACAATCACAATATTAAATACACTAAAACACTTCACTATCACTTGTAATGGCTATGGTCAAACGTCCCCACGCCATGTCTAGAGGAGAAAAAAAAACACTTCAGCACGCGGGAAAATTCAAATTTCGAACCGCCATGTTTGTTTTTCTTTTGTTTATGTTTTTATTATTTTTAAAACAAGCGCAGCGTTCGTGCAGCCGGCCCGTGGTCTAAAATAGACTGCGATTTCGAGACGCCAGACAGTTAGGTTTGGTCTAAAATTACAGCTTAGATACGTGAAGATTTACGTCTAAACGGGTACTCAAGGTAAGCAGCAGCACTATAAATATATGCGGGACAGTTTGGAGTTCCATATTTCTGGCAGCGGCGCGTTTGTTTCAAAACAAACAAATTTCAGATCGGTGCGTTTTGGTGACAGCTGTTTACTTGCTCTGAGTAATCTGGTCTAGGTGCCCATATATATGCTAGCCATATGGCTAGCTTATGAAACGAAGTGATGTTGCAGCGATATCATGTTTAGCACTGATCAGTGACAAAATTGACTGTGTGACAGAAACGAAATTTTTTTTATACTTCAATTATAACAATAGGTACCGTCAGTGTCAAAGCATCCGCAAGGCTAAGTCACAGACAGGTGATCTAGACGTAGTATTTATTTAAATGTCGCTAAACTTGGCGCTACGTAAGAATGAGACAAAAAACCGGCCAAGTGCGAGTCGGACTCGCGCACGAAGGGTTCCGTACCATTATCTATAAAAAAAACTATTTCATTCGTGAAATTTTCAGCTGGAACTATCACGGTATCAGTGAGATACAGTCTGGTGACAGACAGACGGACGGACAGCGGAATATTAGTAATAGGGTCCCGTTTTACTCTTTGAGTACGGAACCCTAAAAACAAACAATTAAATGACAAATCATAGTAAAAACAAATCACACCTGCGCTCGTCACAATTTCGGTACACAACTTTAAACAACTAAGTACTTACACAACCAAAGCACTAATTTATACATTTAAAGAAGTACAGTCAGTCAGTCTTTAATCATATCAGCCGAAAGACGCCCACTGCTGGACATAGGCTACCCACAAAGAGTGCCGGAGTACAATGGCCGGTCCTGCGCCACCCGCATCCAGCGGACTCCCGCGACCTTTACCAGGTCATCAGTCCACCTTGTGGGGGGCCTACCCACGCCGCGCCTTCCGGTACGTGGTCGCCATTCGAGAACCTCTCCGCCCCAACAGCCACCGGTTCTACATGCAATGTGCCCTGCCCACTGCCACTGATGTTTAGCGATTCGGAGGGCTATAGCGGTTACCTTGGTTCTGCTGCGGATAGCCTAATTTCTGATGCGCAGAGAAACTCCCAGCATAGCCCTCTCCATTGCCCTTTGAGTGACTTTGAGCCTTCTTATGAGGCCCATAGTAAGCGATTACGTTTCCGTGCCATATGTCATCACTGGCAACACACACTGGTCAAAGACTCTCGTCTTGAGACACTGCGGACTATTGGACGAAAAGATCCCGAATGCTGCCCAGCCGAGTCGGATTCGACGATTGACCTCTTTCTCAAAGTTGGACCTACCTAACTGGACAGTCTGTCCTAAGTATACGTAATCGTCTACAACATCGAGCGTAAAGTGTCCGATTGAAATGGGAGTTGGTACATACTACATGGACGTTTGACATGATCTTCGTCTTATCCATGTTCATCCTTAGACCAACTCGCTCGGAGGCTTTACTGAGGTCATCGAGCATAGTACTGACGTCCTAAGGTGAGTGATGTACTCGCCGTTGATGTTGATGACTAGCCTTGTCCAGTCCAGAGTCTTGAAAACGTCTTCCAGTGCAGCGCTGAACAGTTCTGGGGAAAAACCATCTCCTTGCCTGACTCCCCGCTGCAGCGGAATAGGCTTCGAGCTCGGATCCTGAAGTCGGACTGACATAGTGGCGTTCTCGTACAAACACTTCAGTATTTCGATATAGCGGCAGTCTACTTGGCACCGCTGGAGAGACCGTAGTACAGCCCCGGTTTCGATCAAAGCACATACGCAGGTCAGTTGATAGAGGAAAATAACCCCCCGCAAACAAACTTGTATGTAAGAGCGCATATCGGAGAATTACTTTTATAGTGCTTGTGGCGTACATCACAATATAACCAGGCATAAGGATTTGTACCCAAAACAAGCGGAAGTCTTTTTCTGTTCCTAATAATGTTGAAAAGAGTTTTCCACCTGTAGGTATTACAGTTGGTAAGAAGATATAAGAAGACTGAATTAAATAGTTACTCTCAGTTTTTAAGAGGGGGCTAAACGCAAAATTGCAGTCCGGATATTGAATTATTAATTGTTTCAATCAAAATCAAGAAATTAGTTATTAGAGTAGGTAGTTCTCCGCAGTAATTTCTTTATAGCCTGTCCAATAGTGTTTGGTGAACCGTTTTACTGGCTTTTGGCACCGATTATGTTTACTGTGTTAGCCGGCTCTATGCATCGTGTGTTTGTTCTATATTGACTATGCGCATAGACACAACCTGTGTCCAATAGACAACTGCAAGTACCCACCCTAGAAAATTGTAATGAATGAAGCCGGATTTATATTTATCTAATGTGATGTGTCGTGACGGACAGAACGATATACATTTTGTAAATTTATTACAGTTTAAGTAGTCACATTCAACTGATGCGCTCTCACGTGACGACTGTTGTTTCTGGCGTCTGAGCGCGTCAGATAGCATCACGTCAGATTAGTACGAATCCGGCTTGATTTCATGCGAAAAGGAGAGACAGAGCGAGAAAGGGTGATGAATTATTATTATTATTTATTTAAAGTAGGTAGTTAGTTACACAGCATAGTAGTAATTAATAAACAACTGTGAAACTGTAGCAGTAAGGTATTACAGCAATAACAATATTAACATCATCATCATATCAGCCGAAAGACGTTCACCGCTGGACATAGGCCTCCTCCAAAGAGTTCTAAAGTGACCGGTCCTGTGCCACCCGCATCCAGCGGACTCCCGCGACCTTTACCAGGTCATCAGCCTACCATCCCCGCGCCTTCGGGTACGTGGTCGCCACTCGAGAACCTTTCCGCCCCAACGGCCATCAGTTCTACGTGCAATGTGCAATATTAACATAATCAGATCTAATAATTAACAGAGCAGCGACGCACATCAATCTTCTCGCAGATCTTCAGACATTCATCACGCAAAACATTCAATCTACTCGCAAACAAATCGCACTCGGGAGCTGATGCGCAAGGAGCCCATTCAGAAGCTGCAAAGGGCAAACGGGCGGGGAACTACTACGCGCCACAGTTCGTGACGTTGGCACTGCGAGTAGACAGCGTTCACGAGGGCGGAAAGAAATTTTGGTCCGCATTGGAGTATTATAAATAAATAAAATAATAAAAAGCCCATTTATTCCTTAACCAAAGTAAGAACAGTGGAATATTAAAAAATAAAATGTACTTAAGCAGAATTAAAAAATAAATAATCTTGTGGTTTTTCTTTTTTCTTACTTATATAATATAATTTGGTTAGGACCCCTCTCGGGTAAAGGCCTCCTCCAGCTCTTGCCATCTTGCTCTGTTTTGTGCTGTATTTGGCCAATCAGTTGCTACTTTATGGAGATCGTCGGACCACCTTGCATGGGGTCTACCCAATCTTCTTTTTCCTCCTGGCCCCGCCCACAGAGTAGCTATCTTCGTCCATCTTTCTTCATGCATTCGGGCTACATGACCGGCCCATTTCCATTTAGATTTTAGGCTATATTCCAGCGCATCTATTATTTTTGTTTTTTCTCTGATGTCACTGTGTCTTATCTTATCTTTGAGTTTTATTTTCATAATATTACGTTCTATCGCTCTTTGGCATGTTTTAATTTTATTTTTGGTTGTATTGGTGTATTTCCATGTTTGGCTGCCGTACGTCATGGTTGGGAGTAGACACGAGTCTATGACTTTCTTTTTTAATTTCAGTGGAAGGCGACTTTTTAGGACCTCTTTCAGACTCCAAAATGTGTTCCAAGTTTTCTTTATTCGTCGGTCAATCTCTTCTACGGTGTTTGAAGGGTTAAATGATAGTTGTTTGCCTAAATAAACGAAGTCTTTTACGTATTCCACTTCCGTGTTTTCTAATACAATCGGAGTTTCATTGTAGTTTGACATCAGCTTCGTTTTTTGTAAGCTTATTTCTAGACCTATTTCATTGCTGGCTTTACTTAGAGATGTCATCATATACTGCAGATTATTTGCCGTGGCCGAAACAAGCACAATGTCATCAGCGAAACAGAGATGTGTCAGTTCTGTAGATGAAAGTTTTACGCCTCTATTTTTCCATTGTAGAGCCTTCATCATTTGTTGAAGAACGGCTATAAATAGGGTCGGAGATATTGGGTCGCCCTGCCTTACACCTCTCTCTATTTTTATTTCAGGCCCGATGTTTTCCAGTTTGACTCTACTTATGCAGTTTTCATATATATTTTGAATTATGGCTATGTATGTAGGGTGAACCTTTGCCGCCGTCAGAGATTTCCAAGTAAGTAAGATTGGAGTATTACTACGTACTAATTGCGCCACCAACTCCGCACAGTCAGACTCGCCGCGCAAGATGCTACAGGTTGTTGAGAGAAGCGCACGACGCCATACTCCTGGAGAGTTAACCCAAGACGCCCAGCAAAAATTTGGTTGGGTATAAAAACGGATAGTATCCGTACAGTTCCTTGTACAGAAACCGTAGGAACACATGAATAACCTTGATTTTATCTCTCTATCTTAATAGCTTCAGGACTGCAACGCAGAACCATAAATGGTCCTGTCTGCATGCGGCTTAACACCGTACAGCTCTCAAGGTCGAAACGCACAGACAGCGGTGGCGGCGCGGTGCGGTGCGGAGGCGGTACCGGTTGTAATGTTCGAGCTAATATGAAAAGGTCCTCACAGAATACCGCGCCGCACCGCGTCCCGCCGCGGTATTCTGTGAGGACCTTTTCATATTAGCTCGAACATTACAACCGGTACCGCCTCTGCACCGCACCGCCACCGCTTTCAGTGCGTTTCGGCCTTCACTGAGCGGCTACCGCAAAAGTCGCAAAACCGCCCACCTCGTTCGTTCATGTACCTCCCCCTCTGTCGCTCAAATCTGCGAGTGCACATATAGAGGGATACAGATATACGAACGAACTTCACAGTAGCAGTTCTGGTCTCCGGTTCGATTTGCTTGTTTTTGCTCGATCTAATTACAAACACCGAGTATACGGCGCTAAAGATAGACAACGCGCACGTGCGCAAGAATCGCCGTAACGGCTACACGTGGGAACGTGACGTGTGCGGAATTGTTAGTGTTATACAACATAGATGGCAGCGTGGTAAGTACCTACTGTAAAGGTTGTACAGTATATTCACCTAAGGCGGTAAAACAAAAAGCGGCCAAGTGCGAGTCAGACTAGCACATGAAGGGTTCCGTAAAATAAATGGCGGTTTACGATTTATGACGTATTAAAAAAAAACTACTTACTAGATCTCGTTCAAACCAATTTTCGGTGAAAGTTTGCATGGTAATGTACATATATTTTTTAGTTTTATCATTCTCTTATTTTAGAAGTTACAGGGGGGGGGGACACATTTTACCACTTTGGAAATGTCTCTCGCGCAAGCTATTCAGTTTAGAAAAAAATGATTAAGAAACCTCAATATCATTTTTGAAGACCTATCCGTAGATACCCCACACGTATGGGTTTGATGAATTTTATTTTTTTTGAGTTTCATTTCTGTGTCAGTTTCACCCCTAAAACTTTTTTTTCGATTTTTGTGTGAAAATGTTAATGCGGTTCACAGAATACATCTACTTACCAAGTTTCAACAGTATAACTCTTATAGTTTCGGAAAAAAGTGGCTGTGAAATACGGACGGAGAGACAGACAGACATGACGAATCTATAAGGGTTCCGTTTGTTGCCATTTAGCTACGGAACCCTAAAAATCTCTCAGATCGCAGGTATGTGGCGCCTGAGTCTGCCAGTGGTGAGTGCAACATTTTACGACTCCCCCATAAAGTTCTTAAATCCAATTGGCCATTTCCCGCTAAACATAAATTTGTTAACAGAATACGTAGGTAACTTAAGGTAGGGCACAGCGTGTCATCTCGCTCATAGGTATTTCGAGCAGCCCAACTGTGGACGTTCAGTCAGCATCAAAAGTACATACGCAATCGAAGGCGTCAAAAGTTCTTATTCCCTTTTAATAAAGACTTTTGACGTCTTCGTTTGCGTAGCTACTTTTGATGCTGACTGTCCCACCTTAAAGAAGACCGCAACCATAGTATGTAACAATATTATACTATTCTGTGACCATAGTAACCCCACAGAATAGTATAATAGTATGTAACGCCACTACTTGATCTGTAGGTATGTGGTGTGTTCCTAGTGGTGAGTAAGGTAAGGTAAGAGTAAGCAAAGATTATCTTTGGAGTAAGGTAAGAGTTAAGGAATTAATATATAAATAAAGACAAAATAACAGAACAAACAAACACAAAGTGATATGTTTCTTCAAGACAAATGACGACCGCTTTAGCCTAGTTGGTAGTGACCCTGCCTACGAAGCATGAGGTCCTGGGTTCGAATCCCGCTAAGGCCATTTATTTGTGTGATGAGCACGAATATTTGTTCCTGAGTCATGGATGTTTTCTATGTATTTAAGTATTTATTTCTCTATATAAGTATCTAAATCGTCGTCTAGTACCCATAGTACAAGCTTTGCTTAGTTTGGGACTAGGTTGATTTGTGTAAGATTGTCCGCAAAAAAAAATAAATTGAAACGTTGTAGTGAAACCCGTAACACAAGCTTCTAGTCCATAAATTGCTGAATATTTAGAACCTACACAGCACATTGTGCTTGTTTATAACTCGCCACGTGGGAACTGCGCGTGCGCCGAATGCTCCCGTGGCCTAGATCATCGCGAAACGGAGATGGCGCATTAAGTGAGAGAAGGATATGCGTTTGGGATGTGAAGATTACGCGCCCGTTGATTACTGTGCGAATCTCAGAGCATCGAATACTAGAGAGAGGACAAGCCGCCGGCTGCCGCGTCGCAGTTGTTAGCTCAATGGGCATACTCTGCCATACTGTGCACGCGTGCTGATCGCAGAGAATATTACGTTTCTTCCCAAAATGCCTGATATGGTTAGGGTGACCAGATGTCTGGAATTTTCCTGACATGTCAGGAAGTGAGCGAGCTTTTTGAAAAATTGATTTTTGTAAAACTTATTTCCGTCGCGTTTCGCGCTAATTAGAGGTGTGTCTGTGAATGTGTGCGTAAATCATCAATGTGTGCGTGCAATGCCCCCAGTTTTCTAATTTTGAAACCGATCCGATCCGATTTGGACTGATCTGACCCACCAAAAACAGGGTTTTGTAGTACCCTATTTTCTCTTCCGATTTTGCACCAATTTTAGTTTTTCTTTCAATTATATTATTAAGAGGGCTTTGGCTATGTCTCTAGGTTTTCTGTTTTTCATTTGTGTTCGTGATATTCGTTTACTGAGCGTGTGTTTATGGCGCCGAAAAGCGGCGAATTTCGTGGTTTAAAAAGGTCTCTTATTATTAAAATAAACAAATAATCAGGTAAAACGAAACATAGGGACATGTCAGAGGCCAGTATTTATTATATGAATGCAAAATATTTGGTCTTTTGTTATTATCCAGGGAGGAAACGGGGGATTACGTTTGTATGGAAAAATGGCCACCCGCGCATCGTCTTAATCACAATAACAAAAAAGGGTAAGTCACAAGTACTTTGGAGTATCATAAATTGTAACTTATAAAATAATCATAATTATCTTCTCTGCGTCAAGCTCGTGTCAGGAATTTTGGCCGAAAATCAGGAATTTTGTCAGGACTTTTGAAATTTGTATCTGGTAACCCTAGATATGATGCGCGTGAATTGGCCAATAAGAGCGTAGGTATACAAGTGTGTGTGTTTTAGATGTGTGCGTGCTTTGTCTTGTCAATTACTTGGGCTTCGTGTGGGTTAATGTAGGCGTACCTACTCAATACAAATCGGCCGGCATGTCCGATCTCCTTATATTCATATGTCTTTGGTGCGAATCTTGGCGCTAGTGGCGCTTGCCGGTCGGTGACGATCGTGCAGGTTGAGCACGTAGTTCAATAGGAAACATTACTGCAATGTTCCGCCGCCAGAGTGCAGCACTATCACAATTAGTAAACAGTTTTTTTGACAAATTTGACAAGTCCTTCAAAGCTCTGGATCAAATAGGGAAGAGAATATTTCAATAAATAAAATGCATCAGTGCTGCGTATTTGGATGCAAGAATGAAAGGCATCATTCATTTCCGAAGGAAACGATGATACAAAAACTATGGGAAGCGGCAATTCGTCGTAAAGCAAAAAAAGCCCTCATCCACCTTTAAATGGCTATAGGATGCCATTTTAATATCACAGTACAGGTATTTTACACACAAATGATAATAAAACTATTGTAGTTTAACGCGTTTTCATCAATTATTTGTTATTGTTTATTAGGTTAATAAATATGACATTGTACGTCATGGCGGTTTGTTTACGGTGTGTGTTAGTGTCGCCCCTTACGCAGAGCTTTGCGTAATTTTCCCTACACGGCTATTGCAGGATTTGCAGGATGCCCGCGAGCTGTGTCGCGGCTAAATAGACTATCCGTCTCTTTCTAAGGGTTCTCCCTTGTTAGACCTAACAACGTTAGCCCTCATGTTTCATTAAATCATTATACTATACCTAATGTTTCACTAGACATAATGCATTTTTTCTTAAATAGTAAACTTCATAGGATCAGATGGCAGTCGCTTTCGTAAAACTAGTGCCTATGCCAAATCTTGGGATTAGGCGTAAAAGCGGACCCCGGGCTCCTTTATGGGCAAAACCGGGAATAACGTTAGGAGGAAGAGTAAACTTTATAGGATTATTGCAAAACAAACCTAACCTAATCTAATGACTATGTGATGATGTTCAAAGAAAACCCAAAAAGTTCACTGTTTCGAAGGAAAATGCATTAGGTCTAGTGAAACATTAGGTCTAATGAAACATTAGGGCTAAAGTTGATAGATCTAACAAGGGGACCCCTTTCTAAGCGTTCTAATTAGAAAGAGCAGGTACCGATACCGTTCCGGAAAAGAGCATGCGCTCATTTTAAACCGACTTCAAAAAAGGAGGAGGTTCTCAATTCGTCGGAATCTTTTTTTTTAATATATTTATGTTCCCCGATTACTCAAAGACGACTGAACCGATTTGGAATAATTTACTTTAAAAACATAGTTTAAACCGCCTTCAATTCAGTACTTCGCCAAGCCACATTGAAATTCAGTACTTCGCCAAGCTATATGAAAATTTCCACATTTCCTTTCCAATTTACCACACGAACTGCTTTTCGAGAGCAAATGCCTTGATTATCACGGAAAAAACCCATGTCGCTATATGTGGGCTGATAATATTTGTGGAGTTCCGTCGATGTTTCAAGGATCTCAGAATTAACACTTCATTAGTTGCTACTTCAACGGAATCATGTCAGAATATTTGACGAACTTTACATCTTTGAGGAGTTCCATAAGTCATATGTGGTCTTCATCATCAGTTCCACTTTACCAAAATTGCGATTTTCAAGGGTAAATACATGAGTTTTATTAAAAATACCGAAACCACTACACGCGTGCCTTTAAAATTTGAGGGTTGCCCTCAATTTCCCTGGGATCCCATCATCAGATCCTGACTTGGTGGCAATGGGACCACCTCAGGCGTATACTCTTTCGAATAAAAAAAGAACTTTGGAAATTGGTCCACAATTGACGGAGAAATCGGCGAACATACATTATATCTTTGAGGAGTTCCATAAGTCATCTGTGGTCTGCATCATCAGTTCCACTTAACCAAAATTGCGATTTTTGAGGGTAAAAACACGAGTTATAATAGAAAATACCAAAATCACTACACGCGTGCCAATAAAATTTTCCTTTCCTCGGGAGTATACACTTTCCAATAAAAAAAGATATTTGGAAATCAGTTTACAATTCACGGAGAAATCGGCGTACATACGTTAAAAAAAATACATACAGTGGAACATATAACCTCCTCCTATTTTGAAGTCGGTTAAAAATATGTTAATTTTTTTTTTTGGACGAGTAGCCTTTCCCTGCGGTCTCATGACCATCAGGTCAGGATCTAATGATGGGATCCTGGAGAAATCGAGCTCTTCAAACAAGACGAAGTACTGAATTGAAGTCGGTCAAAACTTCGTTTTTTTATTTTTTTATTTTATTTTATTTATATTAACTATACGTCTATCATTACAGTCTCCCAATGCGATAGCGTAGCAAATTATTAACATAACATATATATATATAGGGTATTACATAATTCTAAGTTTTACAATAACATAACACATACAAAGTAACTTTGGTGAATTCATTCAAAGAGCAGTGGAATACATCAACCCTCGTAGCAACTAGATTGAGCGTGCGCAGAGCCCTTGTCCAGGGCGCCTCGTGCAGTAGGCCGGTGCGCGCGGGCGGCACGGCCAGCAGCGGCGGCCGGCGCCGGCGCCACACGTACCGCGACGGCACGCAGCCCACTTCAGCCAGTACTGTTAGTGTTACTGACCTTACCGCGTAAAAGTTTAAATACATATGACACCAGAGTCAACTCCCTCCTAACCTCTAACCGATTGTTCCCTACCAGTTTTAAAGTTAATTATTGAAAGTAGGTAGCAAGTGGACACCGGGCTTTGAGCTCTTCCAAGTAGCAGAATACAACGCCGGTTTAAAGTAATTCAAACTGTATAGCCCCTGCTAGACGGTCGCCAACACGCCACTCCAACCGAGCGACCTTGGTCGGCACCGACCGCTGTAGTATGAAATTTAGCTCCAAACAACTGTCTACACGGTCGGTGCGGACCAAGGTCGCTCGGTCGGAGGGGCGTGTTGGTGACCGTTTGGCAGGGGCTTAACTTATAACTTCATGAAATCGGCCCTAGGAAATCGCTTAGATAAATAGGGTACTTAGGTATTTACTGGTTGTATATTGTTACACTTGTTACTATGCGATTCCTATAAAGTTACATAGAAACACGGTTACGGAAGCTAACAGTCTTCCGACCTTTAAAGCTAAATTAAAAAAATGGCTTATTGAGCAATGCTACTATACTATTAAGGAATTTTTAGAATATAAAAAATGTAATAATAATATATAATATAATAACTAATAATCTTGTTAATTTAATTTACAAATGAATGTTCTATTTTGATTGTAAACATGACTTGTAATACCTTATTACCAATAAAGGATGTCTATGTCTATGTCTATGTCTAGATGTAATAACGTCTTTACGACGTTTTGTTCCGTTGACTAATGTGGCGTTTATCACTGAAATTACTCTATTGTTTATGTAAATTCTAGATTACAAATTATTGTTGATTGTTAATGGATTAGGTATGTTTTTGTTTATATATGCGTTTTATTTTTAATTTTCCCATCTATTATGCACTATGTTCTAAATATATAATAAACAGTTCAATAAACCGTAAGCCGACTATGGAAAAGTAACTAATCAAGCATAAAAGTTTAAAAAAACCGGCCAAGTGCGAGTTGGACTCGCGCACGAAGGGTTCCGTACCATTATCTATAAAAAATGCAATCAATCACGTTTGTTGTATGGGAGAAAAAATATTTTGTTTTTAGTATTTGATGTTATAAGTACATAACAGAAATACATAATCTGTGAAAATTTCAACTCTCTAGCTATCACGGTTCTTGAGATACAGCCTGGTGACAGACAGACAAACGGACGGACGGACGGACGGACGGACGGACGGACGGACGGACGGATGGACGGACGGACGGACGGACGGACAGCGGAGTCTTAGTAATAGGGTTCCGTTTTACTCTTTGAGTACGGAACCCTAAAAACTATATCCCGACTCCGGAAAAGTAACTATTTGAACTCAACATTGTCTCCTCTTTCATTTGATACCCAACACGCTATGATAGCAGAATTTTTTTTTCATAGTCATTCACTTATTTGTATGTGAGAGCCGCCATGTTGTTATTTTTCATACAAAAGGTAGCCTATGTCACTTGGAGGATAATTTCGAATCGATTGACACCCCATTTATCAAAATCTGTTCAGTATTTTAAGCGCTACAGTGGAACATACACAAATACAAACATATACTGCTAAAAACATATACCTTTCTTTCGGCTCTGCCATCATCGCGCAAAAAAGGTTTTTTTTTCATACAAAAGGTCACCCGGAGCATAATTTCGAATCGATTGACACCTCTTTCAACTCCGAATCGCTAAAAACTTATGTGGCAGTGGGCGGGGCACATTGCACGTAGAACCGATGGCCGTTGGGGCGGAAAGGTTCTCGAGTGGCCACCACTTACCGGAAGGCGAGGCGTGGGTATGCCCCCCCACAAGGTGGACTGATGACCTGGTAAAGGTCGCGGGAGTCCGCTGGATGCGAGTGGCGCAGGACCGGTCATTTTGGCACTCTTTGGGGGAGCCCTATGTCCAGCAGTGGACGTCTTTCGGCTGATATGATGATGATGATGATGATGATGACACCTCTTTTGTAAAAATCGGTTCAGTATCTTGAACGCTACGGCGGAACAGCACGTGTTTTTTTTAACCCACTGAGCAACGTACTGAGTTTGCGTGATGACTGATGACTTTTACCCAACGCCTGTCATCCATGTTAGAGTCCGTAAGCCAGCTCCCAATATATCTCTATGTCTCATGACAACACGATAAAATTCATGGCAATGGCACACGGTCGAGAAAGTTGTGCTGAGCTAGAACCAGAAGATTATCGCACCTAAAATTAGCCGAAAGTTTTGGCCATTTCAGGACTGCAAGACTTAGGTTTACTCTACTACGATTAAAGGGCTAAATGATGCCACATTGTCTCGTACTGGGCTGTTATTCGCTACGCGTTAATGCGGCTCACCCCGCTGGTCACCCGTTACGAAACTAGACCTCTACCTTCGCCTAATTACTACGCATCGCGGTGTCAAGGTATAATTGTGGGTGAGCGTTGAGGTGAGCTTGAAACGAGTTACAGAATAGGGGGGCTGTTGTCACATGACGTACTACGACACCCTTAAAAGTGAAGGATTTTTCAAACTTTCGGCCAATTTTAGGGTGCGATAATCTTCAGCACAACTTTATCGAACGTGTGCCATGCATTTTATCGTGTTGTCATGAGACGTAAAATATATTTGGAGCGGGCTTACAAACTGTTCGGAGGCATGCGTGACGAGGGGTGGGATGCCGATATCACGTTGGAGATGTTATAGTGCAGGTTCTTTTTCTAGAGGAGATCCTATCCCGATCGGTTTCATAAAGCAATTGTTTAGCCACAATAACCACGTGCCACAATCGCTTCGAAATAGAAAAGCCATGTTTAATAAATACTTTACTGGAATAGCGAATCTACTGTTAACCTAGTTTATTGTTTTAAATAACAAAATGGTCAAGTAGTATTTTTGAATGTGGACCGGACCTCCTTCCCTCAGACATAACGCCAACTTTTGGTTGAAAAGGTCAAAGTCACCCAAAAGGCAATGGAGAGGGCTATGTTGAGAGTTTCTCGAATCTGCGTGATCGCATCAGAAATGAGGCTATCCGCAGCAGAACTAAGGTAACCGATATAGCCCTCCGAATTGCTAAACTAAAGTGGCAATGGGCGGAGCACATTGCATGTAGAACCGATGGCTCGAGTGGCGACCACGATCCGGAAGGCGCAGCGTAGGTAGGCCCCCACAAGGTGGACTGATGACCTGGTAAAGGTCGCGGGAGTCCGCTGGATGCAGTTGGTGCAGGACCGGTCACTTTGGCACTCTTTGGGGGAGGCATATGTCCAGCAGTGGCCGTCTTTCGGCTGATATGATGATGATGATGATGATTACCGCTTAACAATGAAAGAGAACCGTATTGTTTACTAGGAACAAAGAGAAGTGAATTCGGTCTAAAAAATATTCCGCGCTATACGATAAACGATTACACATACAGGTATTCTTGCAAAGTCTATAAAGCTCCCGTGAATAACCCGCGCGCATTTAGCCGCCATTGACGGCGAGATGCGTACACGCATAATTTTAGCGCGCGACGTGACGTCTTCATACGTCACGTCTGTTGCAGTCGATCCAGATGTGCGGTTCACAGCATCTTTGAACTCGTCTCACCCATCCCTAGTATATCTTGACCCTTGAAGTATGTTGTGTCTAAGCTAGCAACCAATCAGTGACCTAGTGAAACCTAATTTAAAAAGTGGCATTTCATATGCTCTGCCTTTGCTTTTGGTAATATATGCGTGAGTTTATGTATGTACCGGTCATTTTGGCACTCTTTTGGGGAGGCCTTTGTCCAGCAGTGGACGTCTTTCAGCTGATATGATGATGATGTGTGTATTGACAATATGACTTTGATTACTTGGATCTTTGATGTCAATTGGACTTTATGCTGTTAAAAAATTGGTACACCCCAGATAGATTGACAGAAAGCTTTGTGGTTAACAGCTTTAGCCATACAGTGGTTCCTACAACTGAATATCAATTGTAACTTGATCTCTATATTATTTAAAACTGCTCGATATTAGAGGTCAGAGGCATACTGGTTCGGTAACAACGCATTGTAAGTTTGTGAACAGGGCATCTGGCGAAGTGCCTCATATCGTATCCAGACGTGTTGTGAAACTCTAAAGATGTTTCACAATATGAATCCATAGTTGATATATCCGTCATATTTATTGAGGTGGCGTAATAGTAAAAGTTTGTGTATTTTACAAGCTTTTTATTAACTTGCAATGTTGGTTGATGTAACTGGTGACCGAAGAGCTGGCGGCTTTCTTGCGCAACGCATCAGCATTGCAATTCAACGAGGAAATGCCGCCAGCATCCTCGGTACAATGCCTCGAGGGCCTTTTTTAGATTTAACGTAGTTTTAATTTAATTTAGCTTATGTTAATTATCATGTATTTACTATAGAAAATAAAGATAAAAAGAAAAAAATAAAAAATAAAAAACTTGCAATGTATGTATTTTGTTCGGGTGGAATCTTGCAACTCAATTTTGAAGCAGATATCTTCAACCGATTGAGCTGTAATTTTGGGTAAAGGTATAGTTTGGGTGACAATTCAATATTATGGTACCATCGAGCTGATCTGATGACGGAGACAGAAGGTGGCCATGGGAATTCAGTTCTTAACCTACGTAGCCCCGTTGAGTTTGGGCTCGTTAGAATCGTTTCGATGAGTATACTATCCTCAAACCAAATAGACGACTGGGATCGTATTGGCTCGTATTGGCTCAGTCGTCCGTTTGGTTTGAGGATACTATAGTTGATGACGGTATACAGAAAAGTACAGTCGGCAATAAAAGCTTGTAACGAAAATGTAATTTTTGACAGAAACCTATTTATATCCCGGAGACTGAAATTGTATTTCACCTGTCGCGCGTATTTAGATACCTAAAGTGCTCGCGTGGGAAGCGTCAGATACTTCGTGGTATTGTGTAAACCAGTGTTTCTTCATCATGTGGGTCGCGACCCCCTGGAGGGTTGTAGCTACTTGTATTTGTAAAATTAAAGTGAAGAAATTGGATTTGAAATTGGTTAAATAAATGAAAAATGCTAAGAAGAGCGGAGGATAGGGGGTTGTGAAATACTTTTCCGTAATAAATAAATTTTCCGTACTAAAAAATCAATAAAAATTATAAAATATTGAAAACACTGTAGGTAACAATTTGTCAGAGTCAAGCATTTGTGAGCGGGGCTAGTAGAGTAAGGCCGTGTAGAGTATGGAACGCACATCATCATCATCACAGGCCTTTGCGTCTATTCCAGACGATTTAAACATTGCCCTGGAGACATCGTTTTTGGTGACATGATCGGCATGATCTTTCACATTTCTGGCAGACGAAATTCGTGCCAGGGGCTCTAGTTTCAGCTTGTTGTTACGCAACCTTCTATTGGCCAGTGTCTCGAACCAGATTCCATCGCACAACGCTCTGCCGTCCACAACGCGTTTGCGCCATCCATCTCTATCTTCGGCAAGCTTTGCCCACGTCCGATAGTCAATTGGAACACGCATAGCGCTACTGGCAATCTGATATTTTTTTGACTTACTAAAACGAGCTATGGAGTCTTGACTAATTACTTTAGCAATCTTTTTGTTGGTTTTCTTGCAGATAAAAACAACAGAAAAGCCGCGGTACGCCTATCATCTCATCCTCCATACGTATGAAAGCCTTTAATAGCCTATAAAACCCGAACAATGTGTAATATTCTCCACGTTACAGCTCTCATAATTCTGCCATTAACTCTTGTCGGCCGGATAATAGGCAATAGGCTGTGACGTCTGCTTTAAAAATAAGACGAATACGTCGCCGTGACGTGTTGTTCTGTCAAAAAAATCTAGAAATAGTTATTGACGTACCATCTCACAAAAGCGAGTGGATCATTTTAAGTATTTAGAACGATCCGTGTCTATATTACTCTCTCGCTCTCTCTTACACGTTCTTTGCCAAAAAAACGATATGACAAGAGAACTGTATGTCCTTATCCGGTTTTTTGGTTTAGTTTATACCTATCCTACAAAACTTGGCAATCTCTTGTTAATAGGTATCAAAAATGTATCCTAAATGGCGTCAAATATCAATCATCTGTAATACTATTTATCTATATTCTATACTGTTCTATACTAGTATCATAAAAATATATTGTTCATAAGTTATGTTATAAGCTTAACAAGTATCCGGAACTCCTCATCCGACTTCAAGAATCTTTCAACCCCAACCAAGCACCAAATTGCAGTAGAAACTTTGCGGGAGAAACCTGCGGAAGGAAAAGGGGAAGGCCGAGGATAGATACATGGAGAAAATAAAATAAAATAAAAATAAGCGCTTCACTCAATAGTTTGCCCGAAGCCATTTGATGTGAAAAATATAAGAATAAATTTAAGTGACTATTAAAAAAACATTACCTAGATGTACTTATATACCGTGGGCGTTAATTACCCGAAAGATTTTAACCACGTATTCCTTACGTCATTAGGAGCAAAAAATGTTATGTGAACCCCAGTCAAATCCTGCTTAGTTTTGAAGATATCTCATGTTCTATTTGTTGTGATTACTAAAGTGCATTAAGCTCTTTTGATAGAGGCGTTGCTACCGATGTTGCCAAGTTTCGCGTTGTTATTGACATACATCAAAGTGACAGCTACCACTCACTAAATTCATGCTTTTTTGGTGTAATTCTTACCATTTTGGTAAAAGGGATCATTTCAATAGAGA